>OZ012687.1:19022825-19162825 GCA_963942565.1 Maea johnstoni
GTGGATTACTGTGCACCCCCTCAGGGCAGTACCACCCTGGTATGGTTTTGTAGGCAGGAAGGTGAGGATCTAAATCATGATGTTAACATTGCATAAACTCAAATGAACACCTCATGAATGTCGTTTTGATAATATTTATAAGTATATTTATGTTTGTATTTGGTCCATTATAAGCCTTCGTGGCTGGCCGAGTTTTTAACACTTTGTATTGCACGTAATGAATGTCATTATCTGGATTGGACAATAAACTATTTATCAACAACAACAACAACAGCAGCATCTTGAAATATCTTTTAACAAATTCGAAATTAGATGAGTAGAACTCGCAGTAGTCAGAAATGTGTACACTCCAAAATCAAGTTGTTTAATTACAATCCGATGCTAATCTTTTGTGCCGATTAAGGAAGTTGAAACACGGTCTCTCCGATCTAAATACATCATAATTGTGTGTTTTTTTCTTTACAGGATGTGAGACCTTGTAGAGACAGCGATACTTACAAAATGGCAGCAGAAATGGAAACAGGTTACTAATCACTGCACCAAAAAGTCACATTCAGCTCCAGTGACGCTCTTTGACATTCAATGAGTACTTTTCCTTATATTATGGCCATGAACATTTTCCTCGCCCATGTCATATTGGCTGCTGAGTGTATGTGGTCAAATGGAGAAATACGCAAATGTATGGGACATTTCAAAGATGTTTGAACTTGAAGAAACTTGCTAATAAGATTATAAAGAAAGCTGGAAATAAGAAGTAATTTACCTAATACCAGAAATATATTACACCCGAAATGTTCAACTAAAATAATTTTATTTTACTCGTTTGTGTATGCTTCCTTTTGCAAAAATGATATAATGATAAAGTAATTCTTTAGAGGTATGAGTATTTTTTTTTTGCATCTATTAAATGAGGCTATCAGTGACAAGTGTAATGTGCGCAAACAAGGAAGCTTAATGACCTATTAATAGTGTTTACTTCGTCCTTTTTATCCCTCGTTACATATAGTTAGCTGCCTTACATAGCAATGAGACTCCAAACATGGCGCCTATGAATTTATCTCTTGTCACATATTGTCACTTGCAACACAGATATAGATCAATTTTAACATTTACTAGTATATAAGGCTATCAGGGTGCAAAATGCTACAGTACTTTACAAATATGTCTCCAGAATGAAAATAGCGCAAATAAACACAAGTGGTCTTACTTTCCCATGGCGTGTCAACGTAAATAAAACGTTTAAATGTGTTGTTTGGTAAGTGATATGTATGCATACATGTATATGCACGTGTGGCACATATTGGTAAATGGTATCTCTAGCATACCTTATGGGCTCAGTTATGTTGGTTTTATTTATGATGTTTTACACATGTCTTGTCTACTATTTCAAAGTGCAATATTGAGGGCTCTATTTTAAGACCCTTTGCTTTAAAAATAAACACAGAACGCATCTTAAGAATTTGATTTCTAGGCGGATGCCTAGTTGTACGTTACACGTCTTTTCAAATGAGTAAACATAGTGACTTTTTTCTCTGTATCTTTTCTATAAAACTATATGTATCATCCATTAGCGTTAAAGACAGATAAACGGGACTTCGCGAAATGTGTACGGCATGACAGTATAGTAGTCGCACAAACATGCAGCCGTCATCCACTTTCCATTGGCCATACACATTTTATATATCTACTGTCATTTTAATATCATTCTTTACTTTTTGAATACACTGAGTGATATTCCCATACATTATATTGTAATAAGTAGCCCCATCCCTGAATGGAAAGTGACATTCATTAGTTTGGTATGTACATTTCTTGATTTTCTAATCAAAGATAAAGGTATGGCTGTATCAAAATGTACTTCGTGTACTCATAAACAAATTCAGGAGTAAAGGTGTGTAAATGCTTCATGTACTTATAACATGCAACTTGCTATTGGGAAATAAAACAGGGGAGAAGGTTTTATTTTTGGACATATGATTTTATTTGTGTCTAATAGAAAGGTACAGAAAATGGAAGTTGCTGTAAATATCAATCAGGTTAGGGGAAAACTAGATAAGATGCATGATCTCAATGAAGACAACATATGGTCAATTTTAGTGTTCTAATTTGTTCAAATTCAATTTTCCTTCAGCTATTGAGACTTTAGCTTCCTTTCCAAATGGATTTTAAACACGAACTTTCTGTTTACGTAACATAGTGGTTTCATTGGTAGTAACAATGGTTGTGTTGATGACTAACAATTCTAAACAGCAAGTACCGATTGAAATGGACGCATCTTTACTAGTCTTAAATTAACTATATGTTGTAAGAACAGGCGGATAATGAGAAGTATTAATATGCTTTTAATTCCAGAAATGAGGTTCCATCATATGTCCTTTTCTCCCATACTGCGGCCATGCTCTGGAAAAGATAAAACCACGATTAGTAATAGGAAATGTTTTTTAGATAAACATGCTTTTACCACAGCAAGTTTATGAGGTAACATACCATATCAGAGAAATATCAATAGAATGTCGCACATAAAGTGGCAAAGTGTGTTTAGTAAGAATGCTACGGCAACTGAAACGACACATAAAAAGTGATCTTCGGTTGCAATGTTTTATGTTTATCGACGGTTAATGGTTCATTTCATTGTATAATTGCTTCAACAACCGAAGTCAATTTAAGTAATCATTCAAATTATCCTTTCTATGAAGCATTATTGCATGCATCGATATTTTAACAGAATTGAACTATTCAGAATGACCAATTTGAGATGTTAGAGTATCATATGTAAGAAATCTAATTTATTATCTGCCAAACATCTAATATGCTATTTTCTATATCACTAATCAACTTAATTAGATAAACAAATTAATCATAAACTTAGGAGCTTAGTTTGGAGGCGTAATTAAGGTAGCTTAAATGGGTTTATTTTTAAGTGCCCTACTTGTATTTGACAATTCTGCCTTTACAAAGTATATATTGCCTAAATGATATTTGATGACAAATACTTTAAGTATCACAAAAGTACCTTCCAAGCAGGGGGTAAGAATTTTTGTAAAAGCATATGATTTTCATTTTGGGTAAAATTATATGACAACAAGCATAAGGTTTTCAAACAGAGCTACTATCCACAGTAATTGTGGACTGTTAAAGACCGAGGACCGTTCAGGAAATTTCAAGAAAGTGTTAACATTTGATACCAAAAATGCATGTTTAAAGCGACCATGAAGTTCGATATAGATAGAAAGACCAACAACGTTCCCTGTCTGTGTAAAAGCCTTAGGGAGCCTCTGTAATGAATGGTCGTTTATAATCTGCTGAATGATGGCCTAGACATTCATAGTTAGCGTGATTATGGGGAAAAGGGTGTAGAATAAAGCATGTGTAAATATCTCAAAATGACCCAATATTCACAAATTAACCCCATCAGCCGCCTTAAATCTCCCATACGCATACGTTCATATTGATATTTTCCTGTACCTACCTGCTGTCAGATGTAAATAGATATTAAAAGATTACTAACTTGTATTATATAATTGTTGTTGTTTATTCAACAGTTTTTAAAAACAGCCATAGAAATGCCTTTAAATATGTTGTTATTTATGAGATACGCTCGTAATGATTTTTTTATTTGACCAAGTAAGTATAACAACACAATGAAACCAGGGCACTTAAGCTTTACACTTCTTTGCGAGGATAAAAAAGACACCTATCTATTTTTTTCAAATCCACATCCTCAGACCAGGTTTTACATAAAACTAAATGATTCACTAATTTACATGGCGTAATGGGTTGTGAAGTACTCCTTTCACTCAGAAACACAGTATAAAGTATTATGGCTGTTCCAGCCATTCTAACACATGAAATGCAACGATTCTTATCAGAGCAATAATTCCTTTTCATTAATTTATTTAGGTAATAATACACAAACACAGGGCATGCTCGTGGCTATTGGGTAAGCTGAACTTGACGGGGAGGATTGTTAGAACACAGTGACCTCATATTTAAATTGGCAAAATAGTGCTCCAGTTAATTGTTCAGTGATGTACTCGAAATTTATGGTCAGATTACTGGATTAGAAGTGCTTCTTTTGCACTATAAACGAACGGTAATGTTTATGTTATAATGTTACTACATGTATCTGTGGTATGATATTTTATAGAGAAACTGCGAGTACCTGTTGATTATCATGGTTAATTCTCTGGCCTCGAGGGGTCGATTTGATTAACTTGAAAAATCGAAATATATCAGGTGTGGTTATTCACCACGTGTTCTGCTGTGATTCAAGATGCTGATTGTTCAACGTCTACTGCCTTGGTCAGATCATTACGAAATACTTGATTTGAGGTTTTCCGGGGATAAAACGACTGAAAACTGCCACGATATGGCCGAGTTGTTTTGACATTTAAACAGTAGCGCAGATACCAGTGTAGGTTGGTATAAGCACTCTGACGGACTACATAGTGGCGATTTCATATGCAGCAGTTAACGGAACATACGCAAGAAATAATAGACCATTATATAAGCATGATGCACGGAAATCTTTGATAAAAATCACTGAATACCTGGATTCCCAATATCACGTCAGTTTCCTGGTTATACTCACCAGTTGATGCTGGAATACCTGGCATTCCTCACTGCATCTGCAGTGGCAGTGGCTGTTGTTCGATGGCACGCACCTGTTCAAAAGATACCAGAGTTAAAATACTATTGCCATTGTCCAATAGAGGCCAACTACTAGAAAGCTATTTTACACTAGTTTTACTTTTCCTTAACAAAACTAAAATGAAATGAAGTATTTCCTTCTATATTCCCATCTTTCGTCAATATTCAACCAAAAATTACGTTGCAACCCCTTTAATCAATGAATTAATTTTTCACAAAATGGGCAGGAAATAAAAATACCTTTATTTTTTAGCTGACAAATCAACTACGTAATAAGCAATATGTCCTCATATCAAATAGTTTTCAATTAAATATTCGTACTAAGATACACCCTTTACTTTTAGAATAAAGTGGCATCAATAAGATATTAAGGCATCTCTCTTGATTGGAATCTGCGAATCTCATTGCCCATTTTCTTTATTTTCTTCTTTCCTTATCTTACCGCCTCTACTACTGCAAACGATAATGATAATTGTAAAACGAAAGATCTATTCATAGTGAGACTCTCTTATGGTATTGGAAACATTTATAATAATGCTGAAAGTACTGAAATCGTGAGTAGTTTACAGCAATCACACAACAAATCCGGTGACTTTGTGAAACTAGCAGACGTCATCCTCTAGAATGTTGCCCTTGCAAAGATATTTTTCTCAAAATGTAACATTTTCTTTTTATCATATTTATAACATGGTTATTTATCATTTGGGTAAAACGCCATATTTCCAATCTTAGGAGTATTCACTGTGGTATTATTCCTTTCAAATAATCGCAACTCCTTAGATAGAAAGGGACTTTGCAAAACATCTACCAAGTTAAAGGTGATTGCCCTTACTCTTAATCCAAAAAAAGACAAAACATTTCATTCTTTTTATCTGTGAAGTGTCAAATCATTAAAAATGTTAACATTGAATTTAATTTTTGGCATTCATCGTTTAGGAAAGTCAATCAGGTTTCAAAAGACAATTACTTCCTTAAATTTCACTTTTCGAAAGTCCGTCAGAGGCGAGAAAATCCTAATCTGGTTTAGATTTGAAAATCTGAAAGTCTGGTTTCAGAAAACAATGAAGTGACTATCCTCATGCATTGTTAGATTTTAATTATGTAGACATCAGTCTCCAAAACCTAACATGCCTCTTTTTGTAATAATAATAAAATAACGATAATGATAATAATAATGATAATAATAATAATAAAAATAATAATGAATAATATAATAATGATAATAATGATGATATAATAATAATAATAATAATAATAATTGGAATTTATATAGCGCCTTTTCCATTCATAAAATGTTCAAAAGCGCTGCACATTGTCATAGTTTGAGTCATAGTCCACAACGCCTCAATGGGCGAGCCTGAAAAGGTGTGTTTTGAGACACTTCTTGAAGGCCTGACACGATGTAGAATCCTTCAGGTGTTGTGGAAGCGCATTCCATAATCTCGGTGCACTAATGGAGAAAGCGCGATCTCCAAATTTGAGTCTAGTCCGAGGCTCATCCAGAAGGCCCTTTGCTTCTGATCGTAGATGGCGTCTGGGTTTATAAGGCACGAGCAGCTCCTTGATGTACTTAGGTACTTAGGTGCAAGTCCGTTTAGCGCCTTGTATACCAGCAGTAGGACCTTAAATTGGATGCGGAATTTGATTGGTAGCCAGTGAAGCTTGATGAGAACAGGTGTGATATGTTCATACTTCCTGGTTCTCGATACTATCCTTGCTGCACTGTTTTGTAGTCGCTGCAGCTTTGCAGAATATGGGGAATTCAAAAACATTAATAAGAATTTGCCCCCCCCCCCCTCCCCGTTATGATAATGACCAACCCTCTGGGTCATGGACTATTATGATATTTTCAGTTCAAAAGCAATCTCTGTGTGTTTTTCATAACTGGGAATCTGTCATCATGCTGCAAGTGTGATCTGCTACATAAAATTAAAGTTTTTGCATAATCATATTTGTATGGTTATCAATTTGCCAACACCTGTAAAATAGAATAGCCCACTCCTAAACTAATAAACTAACCTAACCCTGGTGGCCAGGATTGGAACTGCGTGAAATCTCATGATTTTGGATGGTTGAATATTAACAGGTATGAATTTTATAACTTGGTCAGACATCTTCAGATTAGCTAAGTACTGATTTGCCAACTTTCAAAAATCATCCACCATTCCTCAAGAACAAATTAATTTTCTAGCCAAGAGTCAAGAATTTCATAATATGCTGAACATAGAAGTATTTGATCTTGAAAGATCACACAATTGCACAGAATTGAGCTCTTTACCCCGTATTAAATTTCCTAAAACATGGTCGTTTTACACATGCATTTCGGTTATCAAGCGTTAATGGTTTTGTTTTAAACTTTTCAAAGCTAAGCGTATTAAAGAGGGTAGGGCAGTTGATGAATCACGAGAAATAATCCCCTAAGCTACCTAATGAATGGTATCAGGACAATATCCCCGCCGACAATATTCCCTGGACATTATCCCCCTGGACAAAATCCCCCCTTCCAAATGTCCCCCAGGACAATATCCCCCTCTCTAATAAAAATGTTTGCACTTTTGTACTAATTATCTCAATAAAGTTCTGTTCATATACTTTTGATTTAAGATATCGAAACGGTAATCAAGTTACCACTGAAACTAAAACTAGATCTGACCATATCTGTCACAGCTTTTCCTGTACTCTGCTTTTCTTTGATTATTTGGCCTATACAAAGTACAGAGAACCTCACATACCTCGCACAAATAGGCACCATGGGAATGTGATAACCAAAATCCAAGTTACATGCACCTGAACCTAGGGTCACCGTTAAATACACGTTTCTGCTCACTTTAAAGTGAGCGAGAATACTGAGTGTCTCTGATATGTATGGGGCGCCGTTTGTAACATCTATAATTGTGTTGATTTCTTACGATTATGTCGACAGAATTGTAAGACATCTACAGAATTAAAGATGTTACAAACGGCGCCCCATAGGTATGTAGTTGCGAGTAAACCGTACCTTTTACGAAATCTCGAGCACTCCATGACATAAATAAAGATAACACTGACGTACACTCATTACATTGAGCTGAGAGTAGTAGACATAGGGATGTATTTCTTTGCATTGGGGCAGGATAACCGTTTTTAACAACATGAATAACTACGATTCGTAGCATTCTCTCTCTCTCTCTCTCTCTCTCTCTCTCTCTCTCTCTCTCTCTCCTCTCTCTCTCTCTCTCTCTCTCTCTCTCTCTCTCTCTTTCTCTTTACACACACACACACACATACACATGATGTCCCATTTCAAGATCCTGTGAGCCTCCCACCCCTCCTGCAGCCAGCAACTCGGGACCTCACGCTGCATTACCCATCCTCGATCTACCTGTCTTTCTCTCTATCCATGTATCCATGTACTAAATTCATCTATATTTCCATCACACGCTATATATATATATATATATATATATATATATATATATATATATATATATATATATATATATATATATATATATATATATATATATATATATATATATACATATATATATATATATATATATATATATATATATATATATATATATATATATATATATATATATATATATATATATATATATATATATATATATATATATATATATATATATATATATATATATATATATATATATATATATATATATATATATATATATATATATATATATATTATAATATATATATATATATATATATATATTAACTGTTGATGTCAGTTCTGTTGGAAACACCCTGATGTGAGGGTACGTATGTATGTATATATCAATATATATATATATATATATATATATATATATATATATATATATATATATATATATATATATATATATATATATATATATATATATATATATATATATATATATATATATATATATATATATATATATATATACATATATGGGAAATTCGTTACACCCCATTTCAAAGTGAAGTACAGCCTGTTATCCATATCCTAAATCATCTGTTTCAAATCGCGTATACCTCATGGGATGATAATGACTGATGGTACCCGGGGAAGTGTCCACCGCATGTGTCCATCCCGTATTGTGACACTGGGGGTGGTAACCTGATCTAGACCAACCAGGGTCAGTGGGAACTGAAGGTTACGTGCATACATAAGGGCCTCTTCCGTGACCAAGACAGTCATAAACCTGCCAGCTACGAAGAAAGACACATCATCATCATGGAAATTACCACAACAACATGGAGCGTCAAGAAATGCACTGAAGGACTTACGCTGGTTATTGATGAGGAGGACAAGGGCACCCTAACTAATTTGGAAACTATAGGAAAGGAAATTTTCAAGGTGAGTTATTTTTTATATATTACACTGCTTGAAATGTATCCTTCCGACCATGTGTACACTTCAGAGGTTAAGGGGTTAACAATAGGTTCTATTTTGAGGGCTCTTCCTGGATAATACCTGGCAAATGGAGAGCATCCATGGCAGGCCTGATTGGTAGGCTCCATTCAATGCGCAAAATGGTCTTGTCCTATTTCCAAATCATAGAGATGTGCCAGAAAACTAAGTCAGTATATGATAAAGTTTCAATGCTATGGTTCGATTATAGGTCAAAATCGCCGATCCGAAAATCGCCGACTACCTGAATGGGCGATCGCAAAAACGGCCGATTACTCATTGGGCCCTTCTGAAAAAAAACTCCATATTTCCCTAATTCAGTAATTGAACTTCACATTCTCCACATGTCAAGTGTCATAAACATTCTTCCTATTCTGTGTTTCTATATGTTTTTGTTCTGATTGTTAATACTAGACGATATTACGCCACAAAGCCAAGACATGGCTAGAGTGGCTAGGTACGCCGACTTTTCTTCTTTTAAAGTCCGAAATCCGTCTAATGATAAAAGACATCACTTAAAACCAAACCAAAACTTTTTTATCACTGTCTACACTCGTACACACGGACACTAAGCCTAATAGATTTCCAAAAAATAGGGCTCTTCTAGCATTTCCATGATTTCTTCCGAATTTAAAGTAGTGCAGAGAAGTATCTCTGGTGATAAACTCTTTAAAAAGGTATATCTGATTGATTAAAATCATATTTGGATTGGCGCAGACATTGACTTGGTAGTCAGGCGGGGGGGGGGGGGGGTGGGGGCGATAGCCACACCCATTTTCAACTATGTATAACATCTTAAGGGCTCTAAATATGAAAATTAAAATGGTTTCTGACATTTTTCATAATTTCACAATGATGATAGACCCTTAAAGAAAAAAATAGTTGTTGTTTTTCCTGGCGCAGAATTTCGGGGGTGAGGCAGAGGGTGGGAAGAGGCATGAAATATCCATATTTTGGCCATTTCCTAGCATTTCATGATTTCTTCAAAATGTAATAAACCCTTTCAAAATGTGTGCCTGATTGATTAAAACCATATTTGGGTTGCCTCAGACATTGACTTGGTAGTCAAGGGGGGGGGGGGGGGGGAGGATAGGGGCGATAGCCACACCCATTTTCGACTATGTATAACATCTTATGGGCTCCAAATATGAAAATCTAAATGGTTTCTGACATTTGTCATTTTGTCACAATAATGATAGATTCTTAAAGAAAAAAAAATCAGTTGTTGTTTTCTTGGCGCAGAATTATGGGGGTGGGGCAGATGGGAGGTAGGATTGGGAAATATCCAAGTTAAGCCATTTCCTAGCATTTGCACGATTTCTTCCAAATGCAATAAACCCTTTCAAAATGTATACCTGATTGATTAAAACCATATTTGGGTTGGCGCAGACATGCATTGACTTGGTAATCAGGGAGGGGGGGGGGGGATAGGGGCGATATCCACACCCATTTTCGACTATGTATAACATCTTAAGGGCTCTAAATATGAAAATCAAAATGGTTTCTGACATTTTTCATAATGTCGCAATAATGATAGACCGTTAAAGAAAAGAAATCAGTTGTTGTTTCCTGGCGCAGAATTATGGGGGTGGGGCAGATGGGAGGTAGGGTTGGGAAATATCCGATTTAAGCCATTTCCTAGCATTTTCACGATTTCTTCCAAATGCAATAAACTCTTTCAAAATGTATACCTGATTGATTAAAACCATATTTGGGTTGGCACAGACATTGACTTGGTAGTAGTCAGGGTGGGGGGTAGGGTGGGGGTGAGGTTTGGGGGCGGGAAATATCCAAATTTACGCCATTTCCTAGCATTTTCATGATTTCTTCCGAATTCAAAGCAGTGCAGAGAAGTATCTCTGGTGATAAACTCTTTCAAATGGTATACCTGATTGATTAAAATCATATTTGGGTTGCCTCAGACACTGACTTGGTAGTCAAGGGGGGGATGGGGTGATAGGGGCGATAGCCACACCCATTTTCAACTATGTATAACATCTTGAGGGCTCTAAATATGAAAATCAAAATGGTTTCTGACATTTTTCACAATGTCACTATGATGATAGACACTTTTCATGATTTCTTCCGAATATAAAGTAGTGCAGTGAAGTATGTGTAGTGATAAAATCTTTGAAAAGGTATATCTGATTCATTAAAACCATATTTAGGTTGGCACGGACATAGACATGTTAGGCATGGGTGGGAGGTGGGGGGGGGGGGCGAGAGCGACACCCCTTTTCGACTATGTACAACATCTGAAGGGCTCTAAATATGAAAATCAATAGAGTTTCTGACCTTTTTTTGTAATGTCTCAATAATGATAGACACTTAAAGAAAAAACAGTTGTTGTTTTCCTGGCGCAGGATTATAGGGGTGAGGCAGAGGGGCTGTAGGGGCGGGAAATATCCAGATTTAGGCCATTTCCTAGCATTTTCATTTCTTCCGAATATAAATTATTGTAGTGAAGTATCTTTAATGGTTAACTCTTTCAAAAGGTATATCTGATTGTATAAAACCATATTTGGGATGGCGCAGACATTGACTTAGTAGTCAGAGTGGGTGGGGGGGGGGGGGGGGATAGAGGCAAGAGCCCGATCCATTTCCGACTATGTATAACATCTTAAGGGCTCTAAATATGAAAATCTCATTTCACAATGATGATAGACCCCTGAAGAAAAAAAATAGTTGTTGGTTTTCCTGGCGCAGAATTTCGGGGGGGAGGCAGAGGGTGGGTAGAGGCGTGAAATATCCATATTTTGGCCATTTCCTAGCATTTCATGATTTCTTCAAAATGTAATAAACCCTTTCAAAATGTGTGCCTGATTGATTAAAACCATATTTGGGTTGCCTCAGACATTGACATGGTAGTCAAGGGAGGGGGGGGGGGATAGGGGCGATAGCCACACCCATTTTCAACTATGTATAACATCTTAAGGGCTCTAAATATGAAAATCAAAATGGTTTCTGACATTTTTCATAATGTCACAATAATGATAGACCGTTATAGAAAAAAACAGTTGTTGTTTTCCTGGCGCATAATTTTGGGGCTGGGGCAGATGGGGGTAGGATTGGGAAATATCCAATTGAAGCCATTTCCTGGAATTTTTTACGATTTCTTCCAAATGCAATAAACTCTTTCAAAATGTATACCTGATTGATTAAAACCATATTTTGGTTGGCGCAGACATTGACTTGGTAGTCAGGGTGGGGACATTTATGTACTAGGCCACTATAGCTCGTAGGTGAATGCTAGCCCCCTACATTTATAATTATGTATGGATGTATATATGGAAGGTCCCGATATCTACTAAGGATAGATAGATAATCTTTATTTCAAGTCGGTAATAATTTTACAAGGTAAACACGAGCTGACAGTGCTCTTGGCCGACTACAAAAGAACAATTCAAAATATAACATACAGGATGTAACAGCAATATAAAAGATAAGTAAAGGGGAAGTAAGTTGGCACACATTAATTGACAATGAGTAATATCTTCAGTCTTTCAGGACATAAGTTTATGATTTTGGAGTAAAATAGCAGATGCATGTACTTGTGCTCGTTTACTGGTATTACTTATAGCAGCAGAGAGAGCAGGTACAGTCACAGTTACAGAAATTGTTCTCTTAAGTTTTAACCATACTTTCAAACTCATGGTCTATCATATAGGTAAATATTTTGATGTCAGAGCGACATAACAAAAACACTGAAAGTTATTGCTCCAGTTGGGTCTTAAAATCTCTACATTTTCTTTTCAAATTTTAAAATTAGTCAGACTGTGTGTACACTGTAGATATAAATGGGTTAACAGGAATTTCGGTAATTGCCGGAATGGTTGCCATCCTTAATAGGCGTACAGTGAATCTGACTGAATAAAGATCTCATTCTAAATAATGGACCCTTGTATAATGAGACGAGGCCTCTTAAATCACTAGCGGATGTCAACACCCATGTGGTAAGTCTCTGTGGAAACTGGATGCCTGCAGTTCGCTGCCTCGTAAGCTCCTCCCCTCGGGGTACATGATGAGCTCAGCTTTAGGGTCATAACACGTCTAGTTTAGGCTAACTGAAGGGAATTGCAACTTTTCAGGGACTAGGAAATAAGGAAATTGAGGCATTTGGGGAAGCTTGCCCAGAGGTGAAAATAGACAGTAGCCCACCGGTCTCTTTCTACCAAAAATTTGAATTGGCTAGTAAAAGTCTATGCTTACTTGCCCAAAAAGTCCGCTAAATATTCAGATCACATTAATTTAGTAAGCATAACATCCAGTTTCACATTTCTTCTACATTATATTATAACTGTCACAATTCATAAACTGAGCACAATTAACCTTGAATGTTCAGTTACGAAATGGCTTTTTGCTACCCTTTTTGTTATCAAAGAGATATGGACCACTAGTTTTTCTGGTGGACCACTAGACTATTCATTTTGATGGACGTTTGTCAACCAAGGCTTAGCTAACTGTTTTCAGCACTATATATGTCCCCACCATTCATATTTTCGGATGATGGGAGATTTAACCACAATACTATTGCCTTGATTTTCTATTTGGAGGGAATATTGAAGATTGGCATTTTAGTTGCACCCTCACATAAAATCTAAGGTAGGTTATGGGTGAATTTCCTAATCTCAGAATTTCCTAAGTATATATTGCCTGAAAGGTCTCCTTATGAGGAATACATTAAACATTACAACAGTACCCTCACAGCTGGGTGCAAGATTTCTTGGGTAAAAAACTGAAAAAAAACAAAACAGAAAACAAAATGAATAGCGTTTTGAACTGGAGCTTCTGTCATCATTTATGGGCCCGTTACCTTCAAATTTATCTGTGATATCATTCCCTCTATAACTACCCCTGGCAAAAATGCATTTTTGACTGACCATTCTTACAGAATTTTTTTGCTCCAAAAAGAATTTCAAAATTCTCTGAGTCTGTCCGGTGGACACTGTTTGTATTGGACGAAGCAGGATGTTGACGTTCGTGTTCAATGCATTATGGTCGCCGGTTGCGATAGACCAGGATCGCATGATTAAGTTTATTTTGAATGCTTTCTTTAAATATTGTGGCCTGAATATGGCCTTTTTGTGTATGAGTAGGTAGTTTTTTCAGAATTGTGTCGGCGTGAAATTTAGAAAAATTAGTAATTCTTGAATTTTATTTTTTTGAATTTGCCCAAAAACTGACTTGGATTGGCCTTATGGAGAAAAAAGTCAGGTACTTTTCTCTTTAAAAATTCTAACTCATTTGATGAAATTGGACTTAAATTATACTGGTTTAGCCCCTAGACCAGGTAACAGCGGGATCAGGTGACAGAGTTAAGACCCAGTCTAAGTTGGGTGGGTTCATCTAACTTTGATAAAGTTGGCTCTGCATGTATGTTGCTATTGGCTGCTCAGAATACATCTTGAACCATTGTTCTGTAGCAGGTTCAGAGTCTTGCTAATTGCTCTCATTTGGCAGCCTGCACTCAGTCTAAAACCCAAGAGTGCTCAGTGTATCTCTCCTGCCTATAGCAGAGATATCTTATTACCGGTTTAGCTGGTACTTTATTACCCTGCATACACACCGCACCTTTATACAGTGCAGCACCTATGTCAAGGAGGGGGTGCGTGTTATCAACGGGTACATATACCATAACTTTTTTACATCAATGCCATGAGGCAGGGTTGGGAAATACCATTTAAGTACCCCCAGGAGGAAAGGACGTCATATCCATCCATATTTGGATTTTGATTACGTCATAATTAGGGGATAACAGGGGCTGGGAAGGGTGAATTGAAATTGATACAGATAAGCCTGGGGGGGCAGAGTTGGCACGACCTGGTGTCTGCTCTCATCTCGACCTTTGACGGGTGAAGTCAACAAATGGGCACCAATCAGTATAAATTACAATTTACCCTTATCAAATTGTAATGATTCTGCCCTGTTTATTTGTCCTAGACTCGCTCCTCTCAGTTGAAAGACCAGGGCAGACATATAGCTCTCTGCACTTAATGGCCAACTCCCCCTGCGTATTATAAACGGGGAATTGTTTTCTACATACGGGAAAGGGACTTGGGGAGGGGATGCATATTATTTAGGGGGTGCGGGGTGTACGCGTAGTAATACGGTAGGTCCAGTACTATGGTAACTGGTTAGTTCCCTTTTTTCTTTTTACCTTGTATTCATTCAACCCATACATTTCTGAAGATCCCATTGAAATGTATAAGGGACTGATAGTTATAAAAAATGAATAACTTAATAGTTAATACATCATCAATTCACAATATAAGTGAAGAAGACTTAAAAGTAGAATTTTGATGGATGTTTCTTGGTAGAAAACTTCAATATCAGTTCATACAAAGAAGTGGAAAGTATTTAGAAAGTTTAAGGGAATAGTGGAATAGTATTCCCTACAATTTCGTATATAGAACATGAAAATTGTTTAATGTTTTTATACCACACCACACACAGGTTAATATGTTAGTCAGAAGAATGACAGCAGATAGAGCAGGCACATATCATGCGGTATTGAGTAAATCAGATAGGCACAATGCATAAAATACCAATGACAAAGACCATTAGACCCACTCCGATTGTGACCAGTGTGGGTTAGATCAAAGGTTATTTAATTTGCCTAAAGATGACTTAAGTGCTGATTTTCTATATATTCAAGACTGATGGCTAGGCACCTTGTCCGCCCCTACCCCCCCCCCCCCTACACTTTATTAAAGAGATGAATAGAGAGTGTTGATCTATCAACAAAGATCTGAAGCCACTTCAAGAAATTCAGTGGAAAATGTTGATGAATCGAAAAAACTCATCCTCAAGCTTCTCCAAATTAGAAAGTGTTGATATATCAACAAAGACCTGAAGCAACACCAAGAAAGCCACTGAAAAAATGTTGATGTAACAACACAATCAACCTCAAGCTACACCATCACAAACCTGGAGCAACACATCAGGAAAGCCAGTGGAAAATTGTTGATGTATCAACGAAGTCATTTTTGGTAAAGCTTAAAGCTGATTTCATTGATACATCAATATTTTTCTAATGGCTTTCTTGGTGTGATATAAGATTCTTTTTGGTATATCAACACTCTGGTGTAACTCTAAGTGGATTTTGTTGATACATCAACATTTTTCATGGACTTTCGTGATGTTGTGTCAACAATAACCTGCCCCTGATACCCCTACATACTGAATATTCACAAAGTCAGTTCATAATAGGGTTCTTAATTCCAATTAGTCTCGTTCAGATTAAAGTTTAATAAGTTGGCCTAAAGATGACTTTAATACTGATTTTTCTCTATAATGAAGCCTTTTGACTAGGGTCAACCCCCTCAAACATCTATTTACAGAGATGCGCCACAGACCTGAATATGTCACAAAGTCAGTATATGATAGGGTTCTTAATTCCATTTAATATGGTTTAGATTTAACTTACATAAGTGGGCCTAAACATGAGTTTTGTGCTGATTTTTTTCTATATTGGAGCCTAATGGCTTGGTTTGCCAGCTTCCTACACCTGATTCAAGAGATGTGCCAGAAAACTGAGTATGTCACAAACTCAGTATATTAAATTTTATAAATGTGCCTCAACATAAATTTTGTGCTGATTATTTTCCTATACAGGAGCCTAATAGCTAGGTTCGCACTCTTGCAACACCTGATTGAAGCGATGTGCCAGAAAATGGAATATGTAACAAAGTCAATATATATTCAATTCTTAATTGTGACCAGTGTGGGTTAGATCAAAGGTTATTTAATTTGCCTAAAGATGACTTTAGTGCTGATTTTCTATATATTCAAGACTGATGGCTAGGCACCTCGCCCCCCCCCCCCCCCTACACTTTATTAAAGAGATGAATAGAGAGTGTTGATGTATCAACAAAGATCAGAAGCCACTTCAAGAAATTCAGTGAAAAATGTTGATGAATCGAAAAAATTCATCCTCAAGCTTCTCCAAATTAGAAAGTGTTGATGTATCAACAAAGACCTGAGGCAACACAAAAAAGGCCACTGAATGTAACAACACAATTAACCTCAAGCTACACCATCACAAACCTGAAGCAACATCAGGAAAGCCAGTGGAAAATTGTTGATGTATCAACGAAGTCATCTTTGGAAAAGCTTAAAGCTGATTTCGTTGATACATCAATTCTTAATTCTGACCAGCGTGGGTTAGATCTAAGGTTATTTAATTTGCCTAAAGATGACTTAAGTGCTGATTTTCTATATATTCAAGACTGATGGCTAGGCACCTCGCCCCCTACACTTTATAAAAGAGATGAATAGGGTACATGCAGAACTAGCTAGTTGTGACGTCACTGAGCAGGGTCTCTGGGGGTTGTGGGACAAGCTCCCAGTGAGATGGGCGTTTACAGTAGTAGGGGATGGTATATCTGAGATCATATTGAATGGCACATACACAGTTTCCTTTCCTTTAAAGTTTGAATTACTATAGTGAATGTATTAGGTGGGATATAAATGACTTTATAACCCCTGTTGTAAGCAGAAACAGGAAGTTTCGGCTCATTTAAAGCCCCATTGTAGTCACATATGAAGATTTTGAATCCACTGGGAGATGGGCATCTATGATGAAAGAAATTAAGAAACACAGAAAGTTATTTTATACAGTGAAGTTTACAATGCTTTTGGTTAATGCCCTGGTTTCTCTACACTTGTTGAATGAAGCAAGAGGAAGTTAAAGCCTGTGGTATAACTTCTTTAATTTCTGGCACTGCCCTGATACTCACAGCACTGACTGTAGAGCTCTCTAGCATTCTCTCAAATATAACTAAATGAACGTGTGTGTTTGGGCCCTTTGATCAATTAATGACCTAAATACTTATGTACATTATAGGTGGAAAGGGTGCTATATCTAATAGTTATTGTTATTGTTTGGAATGCAAGTTATGATTATGATAAATCTTTAAATAGGAAATTGTCCTCTTAAGTTTTAACTTTAATTTCAAAAAAACTCTGCTGTGGTAAGCACACATGAACATACACATACATAACTGTATGCGATATATATATATATATATATATATATATATATATATATATATATATATATATATATATATATATATATATATATATATATATATATATATATATATATACATATATATATATATATATATTATGAGTACACATCTGACAAGTCACATTCACCATGGTAGAATATATACGGAATTCTTTGAAATGAGACTCCCTCCTCCCTCTCTCCCAGGAGGCTCTACACAATATTGCATAACTGAAAAGTTATGTTCTAGTTGCTAATGAGGGATGCATGTCATCTTGAATGACTGTAAAGACAACAACTGAGGGGTACCCATTGTCTTCTTAATTGGAAGATAAGGGTTTGTTTTCCATCGACAGCATGTTAAAATACACTTCACTAGTTGCCCTTGAAAATTCATTTGTTAACACCCAGGGTTCTAATCACCAGTGATAACGACAGTGGCAGATAAAACAAATTTCACACCAGGTTAGATTTGATTCTTATATAATTACATCCGCTCTTTCTAAAGAACCCTAAACTAAAAATGATAAGACTGCTCCTTTAAAGCTGATTTCATTGATATATCAACATTTTTCTAATGGCTTTCTTGGTGTGATATAAGATTCTTTTTGGTATATCAACACTCTGGTGTAACTTTAAGTGGATTTTGTTGATACATCAACATGCAGAACTAGCTAGTTGTGACGTCACTGAGCAGGGTCTCAGGGGGTTGTGGGACATGCTCCCAGTGAGATGGGCGTTAACTCTAGTAGGGGATGTTATATCTGAGATCATATTTAATGGCACATACACAGTTTTCTTTCCTCTCAAGTTTGAATTACTATAGTGAATGTATTAGGTGGGACATAAATGACTTTATAACCCCTGTTGTAAGCAGAAACAGGAAGTTTCGGCTCATGTAAAGCCCCATTGTAGTCACATATGAAGATCTTGAATCCACTGGTAGATGGGCATCTATGATGAAAGAAATTAAGAAACACAGAAAGTTCTTTCATACAGTGAAGTTTACAATGCTTTTTGTTAATGCCCTGGTTTCTCTACACTTGTTGAATGAAGCAAGAGGAAGTTAAAGCCTGTGGTATAACTTCTTTAATTTCTGGCGCTGCCCTGATACTCACAGCACTGACTGTAGAGCTCTCTAGCATTCTCTCAGATATAACTAAATGAACATGTGTGTGTGTGTGGGCCCTTTGATCAATTAATGACCTAAATACGTATGTACATTATAGGTGGAAAGGGCGCTATATCTAAGAGTAATTGTTATTGTTTTTGTTTGGAATGCAAGTTATGATTATGATAAATCTTTAGATAGGAAATTGTTCTCTTAAGTTTTAACCATAATTTTAAAAAACTCTGCTGTGGTAACCACACATGAACATACACATACATGTATGTATGCGATATATATATATATATATATATATATATATATATATATATATATATATATATATATATATATATATATATATATATATATATATCCATATATATATATATATAGATAGATAGATAGATAGATAGATAGATATAGATGTATAGACATATATATATATACATATATATATATATATAAATATATATATATATATATATATATATATATATATATATATATATATATATATATATATATATATATATATATATATATATATATATATATTTATTATGAGTACAATTCAAACTAGTCAGATTCACCATGGTAGAATATATCCTGAGTTCTTTGAAATGAGATTCCCTCCTCCCTCTCTCCTAGGAGGCTCAACCCAATATTGCATAACTGAATAGTTATGTTCTAGTTGGTAATGAGGGATGCATGTCATTCTGAATGACTGTAAAGACAACAATTGAGGGGTACCCATTGTCTTCTTAATTGGATGATAAGGAGGTTACTGGTCAGCAGAGTTTGTTTTCCATTGACAGCATGTTAATATACACTTCACTAGTTGCCCTTGAAAATTCATTTGTTAAAATGTTTTTGTTTTACTAAATGGTACTCGAAATGGATTGATGATTTTGCTTTGTGATCACATGCAATATAGGTTGAATAAGTTAGTATACCTTTTTAAAGAATGTATTCAAAGTTATTTCAGAGTCACGTCAGTATAGACAAGAAGTCCATGCATATGATACTCAATGAACTTCCTCTGTTGTAAAAATGAGGTTGAGAAATAATTATGTGCCTGATGCATTTGTGGATACAAAAGGGGTTTAAGTGGTTCAAGGAAACCCCTTTTTTAGAATTCAAAATGTTTCTTTTCTTGTTAAGAATTGTTACTTTTCTTATCCTTTGCTTTTAGTCAATCTAGTTCTCCTCTATAACAAACCTCCTCATGTGGTACAAACTCCCTTCAAATAAATCCTTGAACAGTATCTATATAGCTGTGGTGTCATTGATGATATGATGATTTAAAATAAATTGGAATAGATCAATGGGCCTTTGAGCTTGAACAAAGTTATCACTACATATATAGTTGCATTTGGAACAAAATATCAATATTTTGCCGAGAACAAACTTGAATCCAGCTCTCCTACTATTCTGTATCTTGACTAAATTTTGGGAATGGAATGAAAATTACATTGTGTATACCCTTTTTATCAGTAAATATTTAGTCATGGTTAGAGGAACCATAGAAACAGAGCTTGACCAGCTTATTAAAATAATAGATTGTATCTAAAAAGTCTCAATATTGGATAAAAACAACCTGTCTGGTCATCTCATTACATACAGATATGGCTCTCCTCGTCCTACCACCACCAAGTGATGACATCACAATCTATAAATAACTTATGGGTCTACCCTATAGAGAGTGTTGATGTATCAACAAAGATCTGAAGCCACTTCAAGAAATCCAGTGGAAAATGTTGATGAATCGAAAAAAAACTCAACCTCAAGCTTCTCCAAATTAGAAAGTGTTGATATATCAACAAAGACCTGAAGCAACACCAAGGAAGCCACTGAAAAAATGTTGATGTAACAACACAATCAACTTCAAGCTACACCATCACAAACCTGGAGCAACACATCAGGAAAGCCAGTGGAAAATTGTTGATGTATCAACAAAGTCATTTTTGGTAAAGCTTAAAGCTGATTTCTTGTTGATACATCAACATCTTCTAATGGTTTTCTTGGTGTGATATGATTCTTTTTGGTATATCAACACTGGTGTAACTTTAAGTGGATTTTGTTGATACATCAACATTTTTCATGGACTTTCGTGATGTTGTGTCAACAATAACCTGCCCCTGATACCCCTACATACTGAATATTCACAAAGTCAGTTCATAATAGGGTTCTTGATTCCAATTGGTCTCGTTCAGATTAAATTTGGCCTAAAGATGACTTTAATACTGATTTTTCTCTATAATGAAGCCTTTCGACTAGGGTCATCCCCTTCAAACATCTATTTACAGAGATGCGCCAGAAAACTGAATATGTCACAAAGTCAGTATCTAATAGGGTTTTTAATCTCAAGTACTATTGTCTGGATTCAAGTTTTATAAATTGGCCTAAAGATGACTTTTATACTGACTTATCTCTATAGTGAACACAGTTGGCTGGGGCCACCCCCTTCTAACACATAATAAAAGAAATTCCCCATACAATTTATTTTGTCACACAGAAGTCATTATCTAAAAGGGTTCCTAATTCTGATAAGTGTGGTTTGGATTAAAGTTCTATAAATATGCATACAAACGAATTTACTGCTGAGGCACATATATTTATGTGCAACTATGACTTTCATAATTGATTTACTCATCAATCCAGGTTGAAACAACAGACGAAACATTTACTGTCCGGCTCGCACAATTCATACCATCTGATGAAGTTCCTGGGTATTGCTCAACACTTCTGAAGTCCCGCCGGCTCTTCGTAAAATGGGTTAATAGGATGCCAGGTAATTATGCTTTACGACATTGCAAAATTGACATTTCAGTAAGTCATGATAATGAGGATGTTGATTATGATCTTTAAGGGTGACAGTGTATATCAAATAGTGCTCCAGGGTGTGCAGAGCCTTGCACTTAATGCTTACCTCTGTGCATCTTGTGGTTGACACAGTTATCAATGTTTTAGTGAAAAGGAGATGGTGTAAAACAAAATTGACAAAAATTTAATTATGATTATTTCAAATTAAAAGATTGGCATATTATAAAGGCCATCATATTTTAAACTCATAGATGCCTTTAAATGTTGAGTATATTGATCTCTGAAATATGAACTTCTAATTTTCATCATATTTGACATGAGGTCAAAGCTTATTAAGCAAATGCATTCTTTAGCGCCCTTCTAAAAATTGTATGAGAGTGTGTTATTCATTTTCAATGAATTTAGCAGAGAAATTGTAATTGAAAGAGAGGCATGCCAAAAAAAGTAAAAAATGATAAGGTCATTTTGAATTAATTTTATGGTCTAGGTTATTTAGTTGTTTTTTTATACCCTTAAGATATCTTATGGCCAAAAGGTATGAAAACATGAAAATGAATCACAAAGATATGCCAATACAGGTTCCATAATGTTGAACTTGGGCCTATTTGACTCCATAGTGCAACACTCTTCACAATCTCGTTTTTCTTAAAAAGAATCATTCAATATCTGCCTATGTACAGTTGATCTTACTCCATGTTTTGTTGATGCAGGAGAGCACAGTACAAGAGATGTGTTTCAGTTCAGTGAAAATGGTAGCCAGGAAGCCAATGGTAAGTTCATTTAGACCAGCATAGTTAAGGAAAGTCATCCTTTTGGAATTAAAACTTTTGAAAAGATCGCACAATGATACATGCTGGCATCGTGCATTTTTTAGCTATTGAGTTGGCAGTACGCATACCCCCTGGTGCTGGTGGCACAACTGATATATAAATTGTCAGATCAATTGAACCATTCTTAATACAATGGTCATTACCCCGGAACAATCTCTTACTTATGAACGAAATTAGATTATATATCACTGAAGAACGTTTTGGGTGGTGCCAACAGTTAGAGGATGTAGTTTTAACACCAGTAGTAGTATGTTTAGCCTTACTTGAAAATTTGTCATAACACCTCAACAACATGTGTTTAAAGATAGTCTCCACTCTGCCCTTAAAATAACTCCAACCATGACCTTTACTAATATGCCATGTCTTTTACAACTCTAATCTTTTCATGTACTTCGCAGGAACCTCGAAATGTGAACTTCAAGATGCACTGAAAGCTCATCTGCTAGGTAATTACTTTTTTCAATTTACTTCAAAGTATTCAAAATAGTAATAGTATGCACAACTTGATAGTAAAGCAGATCAATTGAGCAAACCTGAGCAAAAATCAGAAGTTCATAAAGTTTTAATCAAATCCATTGTAACGCCTGGACTGAGGGAATAAAAATCATTTTACTTTCAACTTAAAAGTGCAAATTATGCCATTTGTGATAATGTACAAGCTTCACCACTAAAATGTTTTGCACCGGGGATTTAGTCAGATTTGAGTGTTATTTGAATGCTTGATTTTATTATTATTTTCAGCTGACCATATTGAGGTGCATGTTGAAAATTTGGTAGAGCCCTGCGACACCAACCTCTTCAGGAATCCTGATGTAGAGCATGTCAAACAGCTAAAGAAGGAAATGTTGGAGAGACCAAATGCTCTCTTCACCCTGATGGCGTGCAACATAAGGCAAAAACCCGCGAAAAAAGACCTGAGCCTACTCAAATTACCTGGCAAAGCAAGAATTGAAGTCATTGGCGGGAACCACACCAGGCTTGCAATCCAGGAACTGAATGACGATCCTGACAATGATTTCAAAAGGAACCAATGTGTAGTGCGACTATACTTTAATCTAAGTCAGGATATGGCTCTTCATGTAGCTTACAACCATAACAGGTATTTATTTTGATATATTGTTTTTAATATGCATCTGTTCAATCATTTCATATGGCCTTTCATGTTAGTATTCCATTGAAATCCCTCTCTTTCGCTAAGAATGAAATAACAATAGTTTCTTTACTAACAAAAACATGAAAGGCAATATTACATTTATAAATAGTTCTAAGACCCCCTCAAACTTAGGCTGATAATGCAAACAGGGCAAAAAAACATAACTCACTCCTTCTTTCTCTCTTTCTTCCTCTTTTCACCTATATACATAGATACACTCCAACTCACTCTTGCATTTACATATATATATATACATATATATATATATATATATATATATATATATATATATATATATATATATATATATATATATATATATATGTATATACATAAATAAATATTTATTCCTTCCCTCCATATATTATATATATATATACATGTATATATATATATATATATATATATATATATATATATATATATATATATATTTATATATATATATATATATATATATATATATATATATATATATATATATATATATATATATATATATATATATATATATATATATATATATATATAATATATGGAAGGAAGGAATATATATATATATATATATATATATATATATATATATATATATATATATATACATATATATATATATATATATATATATATATATATATATATATATATATATATATATATATATATATATATAATTCCGAAAAATTAAATCTATTATATTGTTCTTATATATTTGCAGAAATCAGGAAGTTGCCAAATCTACAACTTTTGAGGATTATGTCATGCTTTTCCGGAAGATGTACATGCAGATCCTACTTGAAGAGTGTGCCACCGATGTGTTTAGAGAGACCAAGAAGGTCAAAAAGTTGTGGAAGCAATGCCTTCTACAGGTATTTGGATTGGAAGTAAGTTGATGATTATGCCATATACAGTTGCTTACATACTCTCAAATGTGATGGAAACTGACCATATTGACCAGACTAATGTCCATGTTTTCTATATGCTACAAATAAATCATAACCAAAAAGAAAAGAAAAATAAGTAAGGAGGCTTAAGATTTTCTTTGATATAGCATAGACATTGACTTTGTAGTTTTCTTTCACTAATGATGACAGGGGCCTGCCAGTCTAGTTTCCAACCTTTTACATTTGAATCTATTTAAGATAAACTTCAGTCTTTTCTTGTCCAGGCTTTTTGCAAATTTTATATAGCTCATGATAATTAGTGACATAAGTTTAAAAAAGCTTTATTAATTGGTGAAGTGACACTATAGTTTGGAGAATATATATTTTGAAATTTTTATGACATTTTTCTTTTTTACATTTCAGGACATGCGCAAATTGAATGGCATGTTTGCCTACCATTTGCAGGTGGCGCTCATTCATCAACAGGTATGGGATGCCCTCCTAGATCTGTTCACCGCCTGGAAAAAGAAGGAAATTCATGGACAAGGAAATGGGGACCTGATGGCGTACCATTTCAAGAACATGACGAAGGGAAAAAACAGTCATTTGAGAAGCGAGGAACAAGAACTGCTCATCAGAACTTTGATTGAGGGGAAGATATCTATAAATGAATTTAGAAGAGGAATACCTGATGAGGTATCAAGGTGAGTGTTTTTCTTTCAATAATGGAATTAAATTATATTATCAATAAAGCTGGCACGTAATATCCATGTATGGTAATATAATGTCACATTCCTCCATAGTGTGACGGCAATTATTGAAATTGGACATTTATGTTCTCTCTCTCTCTCCCTCACTCTCTCTTTCTTCATATATATGTATACTCCTGTTATAATAATGCAATATATTTAATCTTAGACAGCCCAGATGCAAATGAATTCAATTCAATATTGTCATACTATTTGTTCCTATTTCTAATTAAATTCTCTTGATTAATTTCATTTTGCTAGGATTCAGCATCAGTCCAAAGATGCTGTATTGGTTTAACAAGGTTACTGAGGTATTTTAACTGCTATTTTTAATCTGTTTAGCAGGTTGGAAGGTCCTTCAGAAAGTATTGGTGATGATGATGATGATAATGATGACAGTGGAGCACATGCTACAGCGAAACGAAAAAGGGAATCGGAAGATCAGTTGGAGTCAACACAAAAGAAGTTGAAAGCGGCTGATGATAGGAATATCAAGCAGGCCGAAGAGGTTAGTGTTGCTGCTTAGGTAATAGGAAGAAAGCAATAATAATGAATTAAATGAAGGATGAATGTTTTAAATTACAGACTGACAGAACTAAAAAGTAACTTTACTGTTGAAAATCGTTTCGGAATGTATTCCATTTTGAACGCCTACAAAAAGGACATCTATTTCCTGCTGTCTTAAGCGATTGGATAATTTCATTTTGTAAAAAGTTCATTTGTCCATAGACTATAACAACATATTTAATTCTAGCTTTACTGCAAATAAATGGCTTTATTTTTCAGTCAGAGGCAAAGATTAGAGAATTGAAGGCCAGCATTCAGTCAACAAAGGAGAAGTTTGAGGCCCTTAACAAGAAGTTTGACGTTACTACAAAGAAGCTCACTGCAGAAAATCATGAGCTACGGCAAGAATTAGAGGAAGAAAAGAACCGGAGACAGGTAGCAGAAAGCAGAATTGGTGCCATCAGGGAAAAAATGGTAAATACAAATGTACTTTTATTGACTGGTAGCAATAATGATTAGCTGTGGGGCAGCCCTTATCCTTTGGTCTCTGCTTAAACAGTATCAAATCAGCTGAAGCCCCCATAAAGTAATAATTTTACTTGTATACATAGCACTCATTTTGACAGATGCATTAGAAGATAAGATAATTTAAATTCAAAGTCATATCTAGGACTAGAAGCTTTAAAAATAGGTATCTTATTAAATAAGTGGACTGCTTGTAAGATTCCATGTAAATAATTACGTCATTTTGCCAAGACTATACAGTAGTCTCAGAAGGATCTTTAGCAACTTGCTGATTGAGAGTCAGAATACAGTCACCAATATTCCACTTGATCTAGTTTTAACGCATATTTTGTACATGTGTTATATCCCCTGATAACCATCAAAGCTACATCTGTAGGTAAAGTAAATCTGTCCAATTTCCAAAATGGCACTTAGGCTCTTTTATGTATTTTTACAGGATATCAAGAAGGGGGACATGGTCATCGCAAAATGGTCCCCTGATCAGAATTGGTACAAGGCAAAAGTACTAAACATCAAGGATGAGGGTGAGTACAGTACAGTTATTTCGTAGCCTCTGAATTACAAGTTAAGAACCCTGATCTTATTACTTCGGTTATGATAGGAAAACTTATATATATGCATTCAACCACATTTAGCCACCTCCCAAAAAGTGCAAGACTAAATATTGCCTTATTTACAGCTTCATAAATAAACAAAGACTAGCATAAGAAAGATTGTTGACCATTATGATTACAATTGTTTCACTTGAACTATGATTTCAGATACACATATATCAGCCTGTTCAAATTATTAAAAAACTTATTACAACACATATAAACGAAATTGATATTATATTTTTTCTGCAAGATCAAGAGTACAGTAGTAATCTAAATGATTTTTCTAATAATACTTGAAATATGTTCATCCATGTGTTACACACATACCTGCAACATATAAAACGCATCCTTGTACTTTTTTATTTTTTAGGGAAATATGAAGTCAAATTCACGGAGGATAATCAAAAGTCAATAGTGAGCATTGGGGATATTGCTCTTCTAGTCTAAGAAGCGTGTCACAAGGACAGTCACCGGTTTCCTCTTCATCAAGACCAATAAGCAAGTTCAGCAAAATCCTGGAAATTAGCTGCTTGAACACAAGTGACCAAGATATTGATATCTTGATATAGTACATCATGTTGATACACAGACATCTATTGTTTCGGACCTTCAATGTTGATACAAATTCATATTAATGGAATTTATTATGTGGATATATCAATATTATCTTTTATGTAGTTTCAAGATAAATAGGTTTGAAATCTAGTCTATTCCACTCTTTTCCTTAGATCTCACGATGTTAATTTTGAAACATTAACATTGCACATATGAACTGACTTGTATAATTTAATCTTGAGAGACCAACTCTGCACCTCAGGTTCATCATGTTAATACACCCATAGGAACTGCTGTATTCCTAGCATTTCCACTGTAATTTAAAGTCTGTTATTCTGGTTTCAACATTGTACCCCTGACTTGCTTGATGTGGTTTCAGGTCAAACATCTTGATAAATCTATATGTACCTTGGATCTTTTTGATGTAGGATCACATTGATCATATTGTTCCGTCCATTACTAGCGATACATCAACACTATTTTGGTTTAGCTTGGAGCTAGTTTTGTTGAAGCCTCAACATTTTCCCAATGGCTTTCAGTATTTTGTTTTAGGTTCATATTGATACATCAACACAATTCTGATGAACCTTGAAGTTGATTTTGTTGATACAGCAACATTTTAGTGGTTGCTCAATGTTGCTTCAGGTTTATGTTGAATTATCAACAATTCATATTTTGGAGAAGCTAGTTTGATAGACCAACATTTATCCACTGGCTATCCTGATGTTGCCTTTGGTCTATATTGACACATCAACACCCTTTACTCTGGTGTAGCATTAAGATGATTTTGTTGATACATCAACAATTTTCCAGTAGCTTTCTTGAAGTTGCTTTAGTTGTATGATGATACATCAGCACTCTATTTAGGTGTAGCTTCAAGTTGATTTTGTTGATACATCAACATTTTACCGTGACTTGCATGTTGGTACATCAATACTCTCTATTTTGGTATAACTTGAAGTTGATTTTGTTGATACATCAACATTTTCCAACTGAATTTCTTGTTATGATTTCAGGTTTTTGTTGATTTATCAACACTCTCTAAATTGATGAGTTGAGTTGTTGATACATCATTAATTTTGTAATGAATTTCTTGATATTGCTTCAGGTTTTTGTTGATATATCAACACTCAAATTTATAAAGCTTGAGGTTGAGTTTGTTGATACATCAACATATTTCCAGTAGCTTTTTTCAAGTTGGTTTAGTTGTATGATGATACATCAGCACTCTATTTAGGTGTAGCTTCAAGTTGATTTTGTTGATACATCAACATTTTTCCAGTGGCTTTCTTGAAGTTGTTTAAGTTGTATGATGATACATCAGCACTCTATTTAGGTGTAGCTTCAAGTTGATTTTGTTGATACATCAACATTTTTTCCAGTGGCTTTCTTGAAGTTGTTTTAGTTGTATGATGATACATCAGCACTCTATTTTGGTATAACTTGGAGTTGATTTTGTTGATACATCAACATTTCCCACCTGAATTTCTTGTTATGATTTCAGGTTTTTGTTGATGTATCAACACCCTCTAAATTGATGAGTTGAGTTGTTGATACATCAATAATTTTGTAATGAATTTCTTGATATTGCTTCAGGTTTTTGTTGATATATCAACACTCAAATTTGTAAAGCTTGAGGTTGAGTTTGTTGATACATCAACATATTTCCAGTAGCTTTCTAGAAGTTGCTTTAGTTGTATGATGATACATCAGCACTCTATTTAGGTGTAGCTTCAAGTTGATTTTGTTGATACATCAACATTTTCCAGTAGCTTTCTTGAAGTTGCTTTAGTTGTATGATGATTCATCAGCACTCTATTTAGGTGTAGCTTCAAGTTGATTTTGTTGATACATCAACATTTTTTCCAGTAGCTTTCTTGAAGTTGTTTTAGTTGTATGATGATACATCAGCACTCTATTTTGGTGTAGCTTCAAGTTGATTTTGTTGATACATCAACATTTTACAGTGACTTGCATGTTGATACATCAATACTCTCTATTTTGGTATAACTTGAAGTTGATTTTGTTGATACATCAACATTTCCCGCCTGAATTTCTTGTTGTGATTTCAGGGTTTTGTTGATGTATCAACACTCTCTAAATTGATGAGTTAAGTTGTTGATACATCAATAATGTTGTAATGATTTTTCTTGATATTGCTTCAGGTTTTTGTTGATATATCAACACTCAAATTTGTAAAGCTTGAGATTGAGTTTGTTGATACATCAACATCCACTGACTTTCATGATGCTGCTAAAGATTTTCTTTTGATATATAAACACTTGCTATTTTGGTAAAACTTAAAGCTGATTTTGTTGATACATCAACAATTTGCCATCACCCTTCTTGACGTCGCTTCAGGTTTTTGTTGATACATCAACACTCTAATTTGGTGCAGATTGAGGTTACACAGTTTGTTGATACATCAACATTTTCCCACTAAATTTCTTACTCCAGGTTTTTTGTTGATATATCAACACTCTCTTATTTGGTAAAGCTGGTGTAGCTTGAGGTTCAGTTTGTTGACACATCAACATTTTCAACTGCTATTTATGAAATGTGAACTAACATTTGAATAAAATGACCATACAAACTATACTTTTGTTGAGGGTTTTTATTGTTGACTAGCGTTTTAGGCTTTTTGACCGTGGATTTTGGACTTTTGACGGCTAATTCTGACCTAAAATGCGTAAAAAGATTTTGCGTTTTTATTTTGGACGGCCTTATATGCAAATGAACTATTTCACAGTATGTTGTAGATATGGAATATCTCAATTCTTTTTTCATAGGGTCCCAACTATATTACAAGATCATGTCAGTCCCAGAATTCGATTGAATTGCCAGTCTGCGGCTTGAAGATGGAAGAAGGAAATAAATGAACCAGGTTTTTGCAGCTCATAAAGCCCACCTATCTTGTCTAATAACAAATAAAAGAACCAGTAATGTAACGTTAAGAATGTTCCGAGTTATACTAATTTAACTAAACTAAAGCAAATTAAAATCATGACGAGTACGATTTTTCTTGATTATTTATAGGCTTTGTGCCCTTACATTACATAAGCTAGGTGAAGAATCATTTATACTTTGAATGAAGCAATGGCGATGGCATTTTTGTAGTAACTCAAAGAGTGAATAGTGAAATATCTATTGCTTGTTTTTTTACAACTCTTTTCAGTATTTTCCACAGGTGCTCTAAAACCCATTGTTAATATTTAACATAATACTATAATATTGCATTTGCCCAAATAAGTGTAATTGTAACTGTAGAGCTACAAATCAGTCTGCCCGGCTCATTAGGAGATCAGAAGCGAGATGTTCTAGTCTGTGGGCTACCGTGGATTACTGTGCACCCCCTCAGGGCAGTACCACCCTGGTATGGTTTTGTAGGCAGGAAGGTGAGGATCTAAATCATGATGTTAACATTGCATAAACTCAAATGAACACCTCATGAATGTCGTTTTGATAATATTTATAAGTATATTTATGTTTGTATTTGGTCCATTATAAGCCTTCGTGGCTGGCCGAGTTTTTAACACTTTGTATTGCACGTAATGAATGTCATTATCTGGATTGGACAATAAACTATTTATCAACAACAACAACAACAGCAGCATCTTGAAATATCTTTTAACAAATTCGAAATTAGATGAGTAGAACTCGCAGTAGTCAGAAATGTGTACACTCCAAAATCAAGTTGTTTAATTACAATCCGATGCTAATCTTTTGTGCCGATTAAGGAAGTTGAAACACGGTCTCTCCGATCTAAATACATCATAATTGTGTGTTTTTTTCTTTACAGGATGTGAGACCTTGTAGAGACAGCGATACTTACAAAATGGCAGCAGAAATGGAAACAGGTTACTAATCACTGCACCAAAAAGTCACATTCAGCTCCAGTGACGCTCTTTGACATTCAATGAGTACTTTTCCTTATATTATGGCCATGAACATTTTCCTCGCCCATGTCATATTGGCTGCTGAGTGTATGTGGTCAAATGGAGAAATACGCAAATGTATGGGACATTTCAAAGATGTTTGAACTTGAAGAAACTTGCTAATAAGATTATAAAGAAAGCTGGAAATAAGAAGTAATTTACCTAATACCAGAAATATATTACACCCGAAATGTTCAACTAAAATAATTTTATTTTACTCGTTTGTGTATGCTTCCTTTTGCAAAAATGATATAATGATAAAGTAATTCTTTAGAGGTATGAGTATTTTTTTTTTGCATCTATTAAATGAGGCTATCAGTGACAAGTGTAATGTGCGCAAACAAGGAAGCTTAATGACCTATTAATAGTGTTTACTTCGTCCTTTTTATCCCTCGTTACATATAGTTAGCTGCCTTACATAGCAATGAGACTCCAAACATGGCGCCTATGAATTTATCTCTTGTCACATATTGTCACTTGCAACACAGATATAGATCAATTTTAACATTTACTAGTATATAAGGCTATCAGGGTGCAAAATGCTACAGTACTTTACAAATATGTCTCCAGAATGAAAATAGCGCAAATAAACACAAGTGGTCTTACTTTCCCATGGCGTGTCAACGTAAATAAAACGTTTAAATGTGTTGTTTGGTAAGTGATATGTATGCATACATGTATATGCACGTGTGGCACATATTGGTAAATGGTATCTCTAGCATACCTTATGGGCTCAGTTATGTTGGTTTTATTTATGATGTTTTACACATGTCTTGTCTACTATTTCAAAGTGCAATATTGAGGGCTCTATTTTAAGACCCTTTGCTTTAAAAATAAACACAGAACGCATCTTAAGAATTTGATTTCTAGGCGGATGCCTAGTTGTACGTTACACGTCTTTTCAAATGAGTAAACATAGTGACTTTTTTCTCTGTATCTTTTCTATAAAACTATATGTATCATCCATTAGCGTTAAAGACAGATAAACGGGACTTCGCGAAATGTGTACGGCATGACAGTATAGTAGTCGCACAAACATGCAGCCGTCATCCACTTTCCATTGGCCATACACATTTTATATATCTACTGTCATTTTAATATCATTCTTTACTTTTTGAATACACTGAGTGATATTCCCATACATTATATTGTAATAAGTAGCCCCATCCCTGAATGGAAAGTGACATTCATTAGTTTGGTATGTACATTTCTTGATTTTCTAATCAAAGATAAAGGTATGGCTGTATCAAAATGTACTTCGTGTACTCATAAACAAATTCAGGAGTAAAGGTGTGTAAATGCTTCATGTACTTATAACATGCAACTTGCTATTGGGAAATAAAACAGGGGAGAAGGTTTTATTTTTGGACATATGATTTTATTTGTGTCTAATAGAAAGGTACAGAAAATGGAAGTTGCTGTAAATATCAATCAGGTTAGGGGAAAACTAGATAAGATGCATGATCTCAATGAAGACAACATATGGTCAATTTTAGTGTTCTAATTTGTTCAAATTCAATTTTCCTTCAGCTATTGAGACTTTAGCTTCCTTTCCAAATGGATTTTAAACACGAACTTTCTGTTTACGTAACATAGTGGTTTCATTGGTAGTAACAATGGTTGTGTTGATGACTAACAATTCTAAACAGCAAGTACCGATTGAAATGGACGCATCTTTACTAGTCTTAAATTAACTATATGTTGTAAGAACAGGCGGATAATGAGAAGTATTAATATGCTTTTAATTCCAGAAATGAGGTTCCATCATATGTCCTTTTCTCCCATACTGCGGCCATGCTCTGGAAAAGATAAAACCACGATTAGTAATAGGAAATGTTTTTTAGATAAACATGCTTTTACCACAGCAAGTTTATGAGGTAACATACCATATCAGAGAAATATCAATAGAATGTCGCACATAAAGTGGCAAAGTGTGTTTAGTAAGAATGCTACGGCAACTGAAACGACACATAAAAAGTGATCTTCGGTTGCAATGTTTTATGTTTATCGACGGTTAATGGTTCATTTCATTGTATAATTGCTTCAACAACCGAAGTCAATTTAAGTAATCATTCAAATTATCCTTTCTATGAAGCATTATTGCATGCATCGATATTTTAACAGAATTGAACTATTCAGAATGACCAATTTGAGATGTTAGAGTATCATATGTAAGAAATCTAATTTATTATCTGCCAAACATCTAATATGCTATTTTCTATATCACTAATCAACTTAATTAGATAAACAAATTAATCATAAACTTAGGAGCTTAGTTTGGAGGCGTAATTAAGGTAGCTTAAATGGGTTTATTTTTAAGTGCCCTACTTGTATTTGACAATTCTGCCTTTACAAAGTATATATTGCCTAAATGATATTTGATGACAAATACTTTAAGTATCACAAAAGTACCTTCCAAGCAGGGGGTAAGAATTTTTGTAAAAGCATATGATTTTCATTTTGGGTAAAATTATATGACAACAAGCATAAGGTTTTCAAACAGAGCTACTATCCACAGTAATTGTGGACTGTTAAAGACCGAGGACCGTTCAGGAAATTTCAAGAAAGTGTTAACATTTGATACCAAAAATGCATGTTTAAAGCGACCATGAAGTTCGATATAGATAGAAAGACCAACAACGTTCCCTGTCTGTGTAAAAGCCTTAGGGAGCCTCTGTAATGAATGGTCGTTTATAATCTGCTGAATGATGGCCTAGACATTCATAGTTAGCGTGATTATGGGGAAAAGGGTGTAGAATAAAGCATGTGTAAATATCTCAAAATGACCCAATATTCACAAATTAACCCCATCAGCCGCCTTAAATCTCCCATACGCATACGTTCATATTGATATTTTCCTGTACCTACCTGCTGTCAGATGTAAATAGATATTAAAAGATTACTAACTTGTATTATATAATTGTTGTTGTTTATTCAACAGTTTTTAAAAACAGCCATAGAAATGCCTTTAAATATGTTGTTATTTATGAGATACGCTCGTAATGATTTTTTTATTTGACCAAGTAAGTATAACAACACAATGAAACCAGGGCACTTAAGCTTTACACTTCTTTGCGAGGATAAAAAAGACACCTATCTATTTTTTTCAAATCCACATCCTCAGACCAGGTTTTACATAAAACTAAATGATTCACTAATTTACATGGCGTAATGGGTTGTGAAGTACTCCTTTCACTCAGAAACACAGTATAAAGTATTATGGCTGTTCCAGCCATTCTAACACATGAAATGCAACGATTCTTATCAGAGCAATAATTCCTTTTCATTAATTTATTTAGGTAATAATACACAAACACAGGGCATGCTCGTGGCTATTGGGTAAGCTGAACTTGACGGGGAGGATTGTTAGAACACAGTGACCTCATATTTAAATTGGCAAAATAGTGCTCCAGTTAATTGTTCAGTGATGTACTCGAAATTTATGGTCAGATTACTGGATTAGAAGTGCTTCTTTTGCACTATAAACGAACGGTAATGTTTATGTTATAATGTTACTACATGTATCTGTGGTATGATATTTTATAGAGAAACTGCGAGTACCTGTTGATTATCATGGTTAATTCTCTGGCCTCGAGGGGTCGATTTGATTAACTTGAAAAATCGAAATATATCAGGTGTGGTTATTCACCACGTGTTCTGCTGTGATTCAAGATGCTGATTGTTCAACGTCTACTGCCTTGGTCAGATCATTACGAAATACTTGATTTGAGGTTTTCCGGGGATAAAACGACTGAAAACTGCCACGATATGGCCGAGTTGTTTTGACATTTAAACAGTAGCGCAGATACCAGTGTAGGTTGGTATAAGCACTCTGACGGACTACATAGTGGCGATTTCATATGCAGCAGTTAACGGAACATACGCAAGAAATAATAGACCATTATATAAGCATGATGCACGGAAATCTTTGATAAAAATCACTGAATACCTGGATTCCCAATATCACGTCAGTTTCCTGGTTATACTCACCAGTTGATGCTGGAATACCTGGCATTCCTCACTGCATCTGCAGTGGCAGTGGCTGTTGTTCGATGGCACGCACCTGTTCAAAAGATACCAGAGTTAAAATACTATTGCCATTGTCCAATAGAGGCCAACTACTAGAAAGCTATTTTACACTAGTTTTACTTTTCCTTAACAAAACTAAAATGAAATGAAGTATTTCCTTCTATATTCCCATCTTTCGTCAATATTCAACCAAAAATTACGTTGCAACCCCTTTAATCAATGAATTAATTTTTCACAAAATGGGCAGGAAATAAAAATACCTTTATTTTTTAGCTGACAAATCAACTACGTAATAAGCAATATGTCCTCATATCAAATAGTTTTCAATTAAATATTCGTACTAAGATACACCCTTTACTTTTAGAATAAAGTGGCATCAATAAGATATTAAGGCATCTCTCTTGATTGGAATCTGCGAATCTCATTGCCCATTTTCTTTATTTTCTTCTTTCCTTATCTTACCGCCTCTACTACTGCAAACGATAATGATAATTGTAAAACGAAAGATCTATTCATAGTGAGACTCTCTTATGGTATTGGAAACATTTATAATAATGCTGAAAGTACTGAAATCGTGAGTAGTTTACAGCAATCACACAACAAATCCGGTGACTTTGTGAAACTAGCAGACGTCATCCTCTAGAATGTTGCCCTTGCAAAGATATTTTTCTCAAAATGTAACATTTTCTTTTTATCATATTTATAACATGGTTATTTATCATTTGGGTAAAACGCCATATTTCCAATCTTAGGAGTATTCACTGTGGTATTATTCCTTTCAAATAATCGCAACTCCTTAGATAGAAAGGGACTTTGCAAAACATCTACCAAGTTAAAGGTGATTGCCCTTACTCTTAATCCAAAAAAAGACAAAACATTTCATTCTTTTTATCTGTGAAGTGTCAAATCATTAAAAATGTTAACATTGAATTTAATTTTTGGCATTCATCGTTTAGGAAAGTCAATCAGGTTTCAAAAGACAATTACTTCCTTAAATTTCACTTTTCGAAAGTCCGTCAGAGGCGAGAAAATCCTAATCTGGTTTAGATTTGAAAATCTGAAAGTCTGGTTTCAGAAAACAATGAAGTGACTATCCTCATGCATTGTTAGATTTTAATTATGTAGACATCAGTCTCCAAAACCTAACATGCCTCTTTTTGTAATAATAATAAAATAACGATAATGATAATAATAATGATAATAATAATAATAAAAATAATAATGAATAATATAATAATGATAATAATGATGATATAATAATAATAATAATAATAATAATTGGAATTTATATAGCGCCTTTTCCATTCATAAAATGTTCAAAAGCGCTGCACATTGTCATAGTTTGAGTCATAGTCCACAACGCCTCAATGGGCGAGCCTGAAAAGGTGTGTTTTGAGACACTTCTTGAAGGCCTGACACGATGTAGAATCCTTCAGGTGTTGTGGAAGCGCATTCCATAATCTCGGTGCACTAATGGAGAAAGCGCGATCTCCAAATTTGAGTCTAGTCCGAGGCTCATCCAGAAGGCCCTTTGCTTCTGATCGTAGATGGCGTCTGGGTTTATAAGGCACGAGCAGCTCCTTGATGTACTTAGGTGCAAGTCCGTTTAGCGCCTTGTATACCAGCAGTAGGACCTTAAATTGGATGCGGAATTTGATTGGTAGCCAGTGAAGCTTGATGAGAACAGGTGTGATATGTTCATACTTCCTGGTTCTCGATACTATCCTTGCTGCACTGTTTTGTAGTCGCTGCAGCTTTGCAATCAAATCCTGTTGTATTCCAATTAGGAGAGCATTGCAGTAATCCAAGCGAGACATCACCAGTGACTGCATCACTGTTTTTGTGGCATCTTCTGTTAACACACGTCTCGCTTTTCCAATATTTCTCAGGTGAAAGCTAGATTTTTTGACAACACTTTTGACATGGGGTGCCATGGTCAGTAGAGAGTCAAACATAGCTCCCAGATTCCGCACAGGCTCAGATGCAACAGACACATCAGTCCCCGCTACAGAGAGTGACTTAATGTTCAGTTCAGCTAGGTGTTTCTTAGAGCCGAATAGAATTATTTCAGTCTTGTCATTGTTGAGTTTCAGCTTGTTCTGAGACATCCAGACACTAATGTCACACAAACATTTCTCAAGATTTAGGATTTCACTTTTGACTATTGCGTTATCACTTGTCTTTTTGAATGATAAGCAGAGCTGGGTGTCATCAGCATAGCCATGATTGTTCAGACCGTAGGATCGGATTAGCTGTGCCAGAGGTATGATGTATATTAGGAACAATAGTGCACCCAACACAGATCCCTGTGGTACAGACCACAGGATTTCCTGATTTTCGGAGAAGTCATCATTGATTTTAATCCTCTGTTTCCTGCCTAGCAGGTACGATTTGAACCACTGTAGAGCAGATCCTCTAACTCCAAGAACTGACTCCATTCTTGGTAGAAGGATGGAGTGATCGATTGTATCGAAAGCAGCGCTAAGATCGAGTAACACAAGGATCGCAGCCCCACCCTGATCGAGAGTGCGAAGGATGTCGTTCTGTACCCGCACAAGTGCCGTCTCAGTGCTATGACATGCTCTGTATGCCGACTGCATGGGTTCATGTAGCTGATTGATAGTCATGTAATTTGTAAGCCTTGCTGCAACTACCCTTTCCAATACTTTTGACAAGAATGATAAGTTGCTTACAGGACGATAGTTCTTGAGCACCTCCGGGTCGAGATCATCTTTCTTCAGTAACGGAGTGACTAATGCCTGTTTCATGGAGTCAGGCACGTTGGCACTCTGCAACGACAAATTCACTAAAATCGTAACCATTGGAATAAGCTCATCCACCGAGTCTTTCACCATCCAAGTGGGAGCGGGATCTAGAGAGCAGCTCTTAGTCGGTGATTTTGCTATGATTTTGCGAACTTCGCTTTCAGTCACGGCCGAGAAAACATTCAGTGAACATGTTAATGCCGGGGTAGGTAAATTTAACTGGTGTCTGGAGAGATCTGGCAGCTCGTCGCGTATCTTACATACTTTGTCAGTAAAGAACACAGCGAAGCGGTTTGCCAATTCTTCTGTTGATGCATGCTCAGGGAGTTTCATCTCACTCCTTTGATGTAATATGTCTTTGACAATGTTACTGAGGTTTTTTGAATCAGTGGAGGACTCAGCTATCAGATTGTTGTAGTAGTCCTTCTTAGCTTGTAATAACATGTTGTTAAATTTGGTCCTCGCAGTTTTAAACAGGTCATAGTGGATAGTGAGGTTGGTGTCTCTCCACTTCCTTTCCCATTTCCTCTTTTCACATTTTGCACCATACAAATCATCTGAGAACCATGGTTGTTTTGGCCGAATTGTTACCATTTTCACTCTTGCTGGTGCATGCTTGTCAAGTACCGTTGTTAGTGCAGTATTGTAGTGATTAGTCAAATCCTCCACGGAGCAGCCTTCAGCATTACCAGGTTGTAGAGCGTCCTTCAAGTCCTCTCTAAAATTGGGCATGTTGACACTGCGGAGTTTACGCACTGATTTCGGCACCTGGATCGGACGTGGTTTAGGGTGAGACACATCACACAGAATGAGGTTGTGGTCAGAGAGCTGGTCTCCAACCTTCCACTGACTTATAAGATTCTCATTGTCCCTGGTTATGACCACATCAAGGGTGTGTCCCGATTTATGGGTTCTGGCTGTGATATGCTGCTTGTAATTCAGGGTATCAAATAAGTCATTCAGTTTGAGTGCTTCAGTGTCATTTCTATCCTCAAGGTGGAAATTGAGGTCTCCCAGAAGCAGGAATTGGCCAGTGGAAGAGATCCGGTCATGCATGAATGGTGAGAATTCATCAAAGAACATCTTATTTGTCAATTTATTCTTTTGCGATGGAGGTGGTCTGTAGACCACATTGACATTAAGTTGCTTGGAGCCTGTATTAACAGTAACCTCGCAATGCTCAAAACTGCTGAATTCACATGAGGTTTTTGACAACACTGATAGATTTTTCTTATACAATATTGCCACTCCTCCATATCCGCCATTTCCTTTACGTGGCACACTGAATAAATCATAGCCACCTATCTTCAGGCCTTTAATAAATAGCTCATCCTTTGCTGCTGAAGTTAGCCAAGTTTCAGTCATAGCCAGTATGTCAATATCATGTTCAATAATTGAATTCCTGATTATTTCAATTTTGTTCCTTGCTGACTGTGTATTCAGGAGGCAGATACACAGCTCTTTAGATCTCCTATCCTTTCTACTCACAGTTGGGAAGAGGTTTGTCCTGGTTTCAATCTTTATCAAGTTGTCCCAGTTCACCCCCCTGCCCTGTACAGCTTTATGGGTTGGCCTGGGTGTTGTTGTGACAGTCAGGATATTCCGCACTTTTGATTTTCCTCCTGACACACCTCTGTGTGTCTTGGGAATTGAGCAGATGTTATTTTGCCTCAGTTTTTCAAGCACTCCTAATGGCACCCTTGGTTTCGCCTGGATGACAGCCTGCTTGATGGTGAGCAGTAGATCCCTGGGGTATGCCCTGATACCAGTCATGCTGACCAGCTGGGTTATAAACACTGGCTTGAAAATGGGTCAGAAGCCTTTTTATGGCCTTTTTATGGCCCCTAATGACCTAACGGTTCGACTGCATCTCTGCCTTTTCCAGTAAATTCAGGCAAGATGCATTCAAAAATCCTTGTATTTTAGGCTTCACAGGCGATATTTTATCTCCAAAAGTTATTCTGGTGAGTCCTGGTAATAATAATAATAATAATAATAATAATAATAATAATAATAATAATTATAATAATAATGATATATAATTCATAATAATAATGAATGCTCGATAGTAATTGATTGCCCTGCTATATCATATACTCACCGTCTGGAGAATTTCAATAAAAGTTGAACGATCTTTGTCATATTATTGGTCGGAATTCATCATTCATTAAACACCTTAATTTATATATTTAATAAAGTTTAATCATATAGACTGCTAAACGAGCAAAATGAGTTTCCAATCTTTGCAAGTAATCTAAGTGAGCTGCGTTGGTCGCTTATAAATCCCTTCCTTGAGAACAATCGATTTGGTTTACTTTTCTAAAATGAATCTTCTTCACCCTTTTACGCTGACCCAAACATTGGATGACGTCATTCGTGTAATTAGCTGGATATCTAAAAAAAAACATTTACAATTCTTTCGAGTATTGAGTCTAATAAATGTTTAAAAATTGAAGAAATGTATACAGTTTGCGTAATTCACAAAAATGAGAGGTAAGTGATCACAATGCGAATATCGAGTATTTTCTACCATTAGTTTTTTAAGTACAGTACTATAGTATTAACCCCCTTTCTCAAACTTACGGCCTGAGGAATACAATCATATGGATGTTTCAAAAACACACATTTTATAAATGATTTGCATGATAACAAAGTTAAGCGTCAAACAACCATGAGTTGCGTGATACGTGTTTATTTCAACAAAATGAGTAGAAATGACAACACTGGGAAAATGAATTATTTTTAGTCCAAATTCTTTGTCCAATACTAGTATCACCTTTGCCACATTATCATGGTGATGGATAATGATAATGATAATTACAATATCAATAATAATAATAATAATAATAATAATAATAATAATAATAATAATAATAATGATGATGATGATAAAAGCAATACTACTACTACTACTACTACTACTACTACTAATTATTATTATTTTTATTATCATAATAAGTATAATGATAGCATTAATCGTAATGAAAATGATAATAATGCTTTGGTCACTTATGAATCCCTTCCTTGAGCTGAATCGCTTTAGATGTATACTAAAATGAACCTTCTTCACGTTTTAAAGCTGACTTAAATATTGGATTACGTTATTCATCTTATATTAGATAGATATTGGAAATAAAATATCGATAATTCTTTCGATAATAACAGACTAAAGTCTGAAATATATGTTTTAAAATTCAAGAAATATATTGTTTCCGTAAATGATCACAATGCGAATATCAAGTCTTATCTATCATTAGTATTTCAGTTCAGTATTATAGTATTTACCCCCTTCATCGTACTTACGACCTGTTAATTGCAATCATATGCGTGGATGTTTCAAAAACGCAGATTTCAAAAATGATTTGAATGATTGCAAAGTTAAGTGGCAAACAATCTAGCAAACGTGTGTTATTGGCTTAATTCAACAAAATGAAAAGAATTGACCACAATGTGAAAATCTATTTTTTTCTTAATAAAAAGCCTTTGCCAATTATCACATTTGACAGTTTATCATAGTGATGACAATACTAATAATAATAATAATAATAATAATAATAATAATAATAATAATAATAATAATAATAATAATAATAATAATAATAATAATAAAAATAATAAAAATAATAATATTAATAATGAAAATAATAATAACATCAATACTCTAGTAATGGTACAAGAAAATAATAAGGATAATGATTATAATAATAATGATATAAATAACCATAATAGTGATTAAAACAATAATAATAATAATAATTATAATATTAATAATTATGATAATAATAATATTAGTTATAATAATAATAATAATAATAATAATAACAATAATAATAATATATACAATAATAATGACAATAATGAATATTGAAAATACTATTATTTGTTTGTTCCTGAACTCACGTTCTGTGAAATATCAATACATATCGATAGATAAATGTCATGCATCTGTGCCCTTCATTTCATTTATTAAACTAGTAATAATGATAATAATAATAATTCCAATAGTATAGTATAGTATAGTATAGTATAGTAAAGTATTTATTGACTATATCCTGGATATAAAAAAATATATCAAAACAAAAGACAATACAGGAAAACATAAAATCATAGAGAGCAAAAACAATAATTATATTAATAATCATAATAATAATAGTAATAATAATAACAAATATTATTATTATAATGAAAAAATTAATAAAAATAATAACATTGATAATGATAGAAATAATAATGATAATACAAACAATAATTATAATAATAATAATAATAGTTATAATAATAATATTAATAATACTAATCATAATAATAATAATAATAATATTGATAATGATAATAAAACAAATGATAATGATAAGAATGAATAATGATAATAACGATAATACTATGATGAGTTTTTTCCTGTACTCACGTTCTGTTGAATATCAATACATATTAATAGGTAACTGCCCTTCTTGTCATTCACTTAACTAAACTAATAATAATTATTATAATAATAATAATAATAATAATAATAATAATAATAATAATAATAATAATAATAATAATTATAACGATAATAATAATAATAATAATAATAATAATAATAATAATAATAATAATAATAATAATAATAATACCAATAATATTAATAATAATGATGACAACACTACTACTACTACTACTACTACTACTACAACTACTACTACTAGTATTATTAATGATAAAAACAATAATAATAATAATAGTAATAATAATAATAATAATAATAATAATAATAATAATAATAATAATAATAATAATAATGATAAAAATAATTATCATAATAATAATAATAAAGATAATAATAATGATAATAATAATAATGATAATGATAATATCGAATACTGATAACACTATGGTTTGTTTTCTAATATACTCACGTTCTGTGAAATATCAATACATATCGATCGGTAACTGTCATGCATCTGTGCCCTCCCTGCCATTCATAAAACTAATTTTGATAATAATACTAATAATAGAATTGATATTAATAATAAAAATAATAATATTAGTACTGATAAAAGCAATATCAATAATAATAATAATAATTATAATAATAATACTAATACTAATAATGATAATAATAATAATAATGTTTTTTATTTTTCAATAACTCTTTTATTCAGTTTTTGCATAGAGAAAACAGGTGTAACATACATATAATCAAATGGTAATTTGTAAAACATGATTTTTTTATAGAGAAAAACATAATTAGTTGGAAAAATAAAAAGTTACGATGAGTAACATACAGTGATACATTGGAGGTTGTAGGTTGTATAATAGGGTTTGGAAGAAAAAACAATTGTATATAGAATGACTTATTGTATTAGTTTGATTTGTATTTGAAAAAGTTCAACAATAAAGACCATTTTCTTTCAAAAAGGTGTTTTCTGTCGTTTATGATACTTTTGTAATATTTATGGTTAAATACTGCTCTTAGGTTCAGCTGAACCTGTAGAAGAGTGGGTGATCTGTTGTCCAGTTTAGATTGGTAGATAGTAATAATGTTGATAGTAATACTATTGATAGTAATATTAATTCTACTAGTACTAATAATAATGGTGATAAAAAAAAAAGAATGATACTAATGATAATAATAATAATAATAATAATAATAATAATAATAATAATAGCAATAATGTTAATAATTATACTACTACTACTACTAATAATAATAATAATAATAATAAAAGTAATACTACTACTACTACTTCTACTACTACTACTACTACTACTACTACTACTACTACTACTACTACTACTACTACTACTCATAATAATAATAATAATGATATTATTAATAATAATAATGATATCAATAATAATGGTGATAATAAAATAAATAACAATAATAATAATAATAATAATGATAATACTAATACTAATAATAATAATAATAATAATAATAATAATAATAATAATAATAATAATAATAATAATAATAACAATAATGATAATAACAATAACAATAATAATAATAATAATGATGATCATGATGATAATAACAATAATAATGATAATAATAAATAAGGATAATATTATGGTTAGTTTTTTCCTCTACTCACGGGCTGTGGAATATCAATACATATCGATAGGTAACTGTCATGCATCTGTGCTCTTCTTGTCATTCATTTCAGTTTTATGTTTGATAACGCAGTAAGAGACATTTCTGCATGTTTGCATATATATATATATATATATATATATATATATATATATATATATATATATATATATATATATATATATATATATATATATATATATATATATATATATATATATATATATATATATATATATATATTTATGACCACTGCTTCATTTTGGTGTTTGAACCCCGCTACACTTTATCATTGTGGCTCAAGCGGTGCTCGGTGTAAAAGCCTCTATAACTTTCCGTTTTGATACTACAGTGTGGCACGTAGGGCCAACTTTGCCAAACAGTTACCTAGTATCTCGACTCTAACATGGTTGCCTTTATAGTGTCAACTGACACTAGGGTATTTAATTGTGCATCCTGGCCTGAGCTGTGTACTGGGTTAAGGGGTTAGTTTTGAGTTCGAATCTTAAAAATCCAACCCAATCACTGCAGTTGCGCATTAATCATCGCTGAAGACACTCATAAAACTCTCAATGGAATTATGCTAAACTTGTCGGATGACATACAGTCGAATCGTATCATGACCCCATCCAAAGAATACCCTAAACCATTACCTAATCCATTTGATTTCAAAGGTTTCTTCTATTTAAGGTAAGTTGCTTTATAAGGGTTTTAAATACTCCTCATTGCAGGATATTGAATGACGTGTCATGTTTGAGTGAATATACATTCTCTTTTTAAGTAGTGCTCATGTTAAAAGTCAAAGATAAATGGTCTTGGAAAGGAGACTTTATGCTCGATATTATAGGCAACTTGGAGGGAGCGCACAAGGATAACGAAGAGCCTCGTTTCTTTTCAAAGGAATACTTGTAATATTCATGACCAATGCATCTCTCTTGTACTTACCGCCAACTGTAATACATACATATGTAAAGATTGTTATCTTGTAAAATTCTTTCTCTCTCTCTCTCTCTCTCTCTCTCTCTCTCTCTCTCTCTCTCTCTCTCTCTCTCTCTCTCTCTCTCTCTCGTGGTAATATTGACTCGAGCCTGATTATGACGTATTATGATAAGGATTGCGTGTCATACAAGTTTATTTCAATCTGATGACTGGTGACTCAATGATTTACCTTTAAACAGTATAATTTGAGCTAGGTGCGAATTGTATCATGTGGAAGATCGTTTACTGGCCTAAATAGCCTAAGCATTTATTCCAGACCGTATATTATTCAAGCAGACTTTCAAATTTGCCTGCCTACAAAAAATGCACGTCATATATTCCCCACTGTCTTACACTTTTCAATTTATATTCCATTATGGATTAGGAGGCTAACAGCGACTGTTCATGGAAGAAAACATATTTCCTCACTGAGCATTACGCGTATATATATATTTTTTTAAAGAGTTGTGCAAAATACCTAATTGGTCATAGATAATGGCAGAAAGTGGCCCAAAATGGGAGACTGTAGCTTCGGCCAAGCTGAGAAAATGTCTTGTACCTCATAGTTTAGAATATAAAAGGCATTGTTCGTGTACTCACATTCAGGAACCTATCAATTCAATAAGAATAGTTCTCATCGTGTTAACCCAAATATACTAGCACTCACAAAAAATTAGCGAGTTGAGCAATGGCTTGTTTTAAACGCATAGTTTTATGAACCGATTCTCTGTAGTATCTAAACTGTTTCAGTCTCAAAGTCAATTTGAGGTTGAGTTTTTTTCTCTTTGATAAAATTGAAAATCGATCAGGAGAATGCATCTATTGTGCTCCAGTCTTCCAATGTTGGTCAATTCAAGCTTTAAATTCAGATGCGAAGGTGTATTGCTTTGCTCTCTATTCTCGACAAAGAACGGCTGTTGCATTTTAAATTCACCTATCAGCGCTTTCTCTTTGGAATACCTTAGATATATTGCAAATCTGCTCTTTGAGATATCTATCAGAGATTTCTATCAGAGTTGACTTTGTTTTCTTTTCAAATAAGGAAGGTATTCATGCAACCATCGCACATACTTCTGCCTATCCCTTTACGAGCAACTTTTTTCACCTCCCACCATAGGATACATCTATTATATCCCAACTTCAAAAAATCATGCTTACGTTTATATTTTTGGAAATTCATTCTAATCTAAACGACTCGTTCAGGACTCGTGAGTATATTGTATACAATCAATCAGAAGTTTTTCTCATATACACAACAAAAAGTTTTGGACAGCAAACGGACAGCAAACGGACGTCCGATGTTCGGACAGCAAACGGATGTAAATCTGCCGCCCAACCGTTTGTGCACTAAAACATCGGACAGCCGTTTGCTGTCCTTATGCTGTCCAACGTATCTGACGAATGTTTGACTTTTTTCCTGTGACAATTGTTTGCATTCTCCTAAAGTGTTATTTTCTTGATTTTTATTGAATTTTCTATTCCTTTTCGTTCCTATATGTCGGTCAACCGTTTGTGCACAAACCGACAGCAAACTGACGTTCAAAATATTCGTCCACCGTTTGTGCACACATGTTCGGTTGACGATTTATGCACAAATGTTCCAGTGCACAAATAGTGCACAGGAACATTCGTTGTCCGATATATCGGGCAGCAAACGGACAGCAAATGGACGTCCAAAATATTCGTCAACCGTTTGACATCTGTAATATTTTGCTGTGTATCGCACGTGTATGTTTATATACTCTACTCAGGAAAGTTATGCAATGTACATCTTACTCTTTATCTCTGACGAAGGTAATCAACACTCACGTTGCTCTGTGTAACGTCAAGGCATTTCGATTAGATACGTGATTGTTTACGTTTAAATTGTTTGAAATAAAATGTAAACAATGAAGGTATGGCACGACTGTAAACGACTCATTCACGATTCCTAAGTATTATATATGCTATCAGTTAGAAGTATTTCTCTAATATCGTATTGGTTTGTTCATCTAATATACTCATCAAAGTTATGCAAAATACATGTACCTATTGCTCTATAGAAATGACGAAGGTAATATCACTACTCACTCTCTGTGAAACGTAAAGGTATTACGATTAGATATTTGATTGTCTACGTCCTATATTGTTTGAAATAAATTCTAGTCAATACGGGTAATGTATGATTGTAAACTACACATTCAGATTTCAGAAGTACATTATATGCAACCTATCAGACACAATTTTTGTATATCTCATTTATATGTTTATCAACCCTACTCAGCAAAGATATGCAAATTACATATTGCTCTTTAGAAATGACGATGGTCATCAATACTCACTTTCTGTGAAACGTCAAGGCATTACGATACGATGTGTGATTGTTTAATGCCAGCAATTGTCATTAAACAGATACTTTTTGAAATAATGTTCTTGATGGCACCCTCGGAATTATACACGGACATTATTCTCAAGAATACCATGATTATACAGAATGCAATACCTTGTTGATGACGAGATAAAATAAATACATTACATAGTTATGTTGTCTTAATGTTACTATCTGTAAAAAAAACTTTCATCTTCCCTCCTTTCTCCCATACGAAAGGTTTCATGCATGAAAATTTCATTTTCATCCATGAAAATGAAACTTTTGCCCATATATTTTCGTGGGTGAAAGTTCCATGCATGACGTTGTGTACAGCTCAACTACCCATGAATATTTCTGGGGTGAGGAAATCACGCCAGAGGCAAAATCTTCATGCATACAAATACGAAATTTCCATGCATGACAATTTTATGCATGGAATTATCATGCCACGATTTTTTCATGCATGCAACTTTTTGTACGGGATAACAACCTGCCGCACATACAACAGTTTTGAATTGAGCTTTTCATATTACAACTTTGTTTTCAGTATACTTTGAATTGTCAGTCTACAACACCTCCCTATTAAATGACATTTGCACTGAGATGTTCTAATATAAAAAGTGTAAGCATAGTAAAAGAGTCAACAATAACTTAATGTGTCAACATGATGAGAATGTCATATTACTAGTATTCTTTGTACGCTTATAGCTTGTTTTTGCATCTTTCTGTGACTCACTTGCTGCGCCTAAATGTCAATAAATGTATGCATATGAAATACTTTAATACATCACGATGTTGTATATATGCACAACGCGATGAGAATTTTTTTGCATTGTTTAATACTTTGAAGTGTACTATGAGCAACACAGTCTATATCACTAACCAAATATGGTCATAAGATCACATAAGAACATTAAATGATTAAATACTTTGGAAATTAGACTACCGTTTATTCGTGCATCCATCAAGCAGTTGATAGTGTCTGGGTTTGAATGGCAAAGAATAACATTTGCTCGGCCCCCAACTTTCTTAATTGATTTTAATAGTTCGCTGTGTATCAAGGTTAGATTGTTGCTCTTATATCAATGAAAACTCTTAAGCAATTCAGTGACCCAGACAATACGGAGAACACAGCAACCATGTTATCAAAATCTGTCATTTTTACAACTAAATTAGCCAGAGATCGAATGGTTAGCTGGTGTTTTTTTAATCGTCTACAGATAACGCTACTCTCTGATATGAATGAGCAATAACACTTGTATTCATTAGGGAACGGTATAAGACACTACTAATCTTAGAAAAAATAGTAACATAGGGCGGATCCAGGGGTTGGGGTTAATAATTATGAAATGGTTGCGCACGCTACCTATCTTGTAGTACCTAATGAACCCCTTTTTGTAGTATCATTGTGAAAAAAGTGAACAAACACTATGTGATTTATGACACTATGTGATATGCAATACATCATATTCCGAATGATATGACAACTGGTCAAATGTGGAAACTAGTAAATTGGAATTAAAAGCTATGTCAGTGCCTTACTTATGATATAAATTCCGCATCAGGTGACCACAATTAGAGCTTAACTATGTGGGGGGGGGGGGGTCCTTTGTATCCTTATATGGTCAGTTGGCCAAACTGATGTGAGCCCCTCACTCACCATCGTCAAATCCTGGATCCGCCCCTGAGTTGTCATTCAATTATTAGATAATGGCACATTGCCCGATTAGAATCATATGTACCCCAATACCTGACAACATCAAGTTTCTTTGCTGTACTTACCGCCTATAAAAGGTAAATATGTTTTGAAGAGTTACAGAAGTGTATAACTATAACACCTTGCTATAAAATGGTATCTTCGTATATGAAAAGTATAAGCATAGTAACTTTATAATCCATAACCTACTTAATGAAAAATCGTTGTTAATTCGCTGCACTGCTTTAAGGCGTTTCTTTGAGATGGTAGTTAGCTTTTCAGTTATTTTTCTAGTTTCTACAACCAGTAACAATCTAGCTTACAAAACAGTCTATATCACACATCATCGTGTAGGATGACCGAATATGTTGGAACATTAATTGAGTATATACTTTTAGCATAGTGCCTACAATTCTGCCTTCCTCGTTTATTCACTCACCGCCTGTAAAAGCGAAAGAGGATTTGAACATCCATCAAACAGTTAAGAAAGTCTGAGTGACATAGAATAACATTTGCTCGGCCCCCAACTTTATTGAATAATTCTAACATTTCGATCGTTGTTTATCAAAGTTAGGTTTTTGATCTTATATGACAACTCTGAAGCAATTCAGTGGCACAGACGCGGAGGAGAGCCCATAAGCCACAGTATAACAGTCTGTCCTTTGTTACAACTTTGCCTAGGCCACAGAACTAATATTTGGAAGTCGATAGCACATAACATAATGGTCTAAAGTAAAGTCATTTAATGGTTAACGATTAGGAATGAAACCATCCCACTTCCTTGTGCATTGATGTACAATTATTAAGAAACAACTTTCCTTAACTTACCATCTGGTAATTGTCAATGCATTTTAAAAAGTCATTATGATTTCAACGTAGATGTGTTAATCTGTTAAGCATTTCAGAGAAGTATTGATTGCATTCGTTTACATCATTATAACAACGTATTATCAGTGGGTTACTTTCATGTAAAAGATGATTAACTTTGAAAAACTATTTTCATTTGAAATATAACATAATGGAAATGTTATAATCGAATAAAATGAAACCATTAACAAATAAAAATCGGTTTCTATGAAGAAATGAGTATAGCCCTTTTTATCCGTCTCCCATTCAAATTGGGGGCTGTTCTCAGCATAAATTCTTTCAATTCCGATATATAAGCGCATGCGTTTTACAGTTTTGCCATTGCTTAAAACAGGGTACGTCATGTGCGAACAAGTATCAGTATTTCTTAGATATCACAGCTTTTAACAAAATGTAATATATTCAGTAAACTTTTACGGCACCGCAAGCTATACACTAAAAGGATATATCATCCCTGCAATTTTCCATGTTCTCTTTTTAGAAAAATAAACATTTGCTAAGCTTCTGTTTTGTACTTGCATTCTGTTGAACATCAACGCATATAAAAAGGTGTATATGATGTTTTTGTGCATATATTGTCTTTAATCAAACAGAAAGAATAGAGGTTTGAACTCATGACGACTATAATAATATTTCAATGCTTTACGCATCTGCCATCCTCTGTACAAATCAGTTTATGTATGTATTTTTACTAACGTGTTAGTTGCTTCATTAGCTAAACACAAAAAATACTAGACATTGTTTTTGCATCATGTACATTAGACAAATTCCAAGTGGTGTAACATAATACCTTTGAAATTTACTCAAGGTGACTCCAAGGAATTAATTTGGGAATAACGTGTCACATCGAGATGTTTACATGTGTTAAAGTCTATAACCTTTAGCTCATAATCAACCAGATTTTAAAAATGCACTTTTTCTTACTCTTAGCAGAATTTCAGAAAGAAATGGTTATAAAGTTTAAATGAAGCAAAATATCCTTCCCTCCATAATAACCTTTCCATCACATTTGTTAAATGTGATATTCCCTAGTTCAGAAGTGTTGATAGGAGCTCCGTTTAAAACACCTGACATAGATTTACTTCTCTTGTCCTACATGTACCCCCTTCTGTAAGTGTACTTTTGGGATGCTTAGTGTATTTCTCATAAGAATACCATCTACGCAATCTGTACATAGTATAGGCTACATATTCAAATAAAAAGAGGCGATAGAAAATATCAACCTCATGGGCTACTTTAAGTCGCCCATTCCTTTATACACGGATTATCACTAAATTTACCGTTTTAAAGTAACGTTTGATGTTCGGGTAAAAATGCATTCCAAAATGAAACGTGAGAAAACTAGACGTCAATATACTCTTATAGCAATTAGCTAATCATATATCATGCTTCGGTTCTATGCTCACCATCTGTAAAATGTAAATACAATCATCGAATTTACTTCCGGTGTTAAGAGGGTCACCGAGTTCTCTTTCGGGCATTAGTAAAACGAAACAGGAAACTATAAAATATTTCCCTTGAGGTAATTCTTATCACAGAAACATTCCGAGGGGCTCGGCGCACGTTTTACCATCGAAGCCAACTTAACAGAAAACCACCCGACATCGATAGCACATAACATTCTTTAAATGACATGGTCCAAAGTAATGTCATTTAATGGTTAACGATTAGGAATGAAACTATCCAGTACCTGAGTCTTTGTTAATTGATGTACACCGTATATAGTTTTGAGGTCATTACATTGTTATCATTAATCATATTTAAACGCATATTCTAGTATGCTGCCTATCTGTACTCACCAACTGTGGGTAGTTTAAAGTCGAATCATTTGTTATGTATAGGCATTGATAAAATAAACTGTGGGAAGGCAGAGTCGCTTGTTAACATCACCAAATATATGTTTTGTATGTTTCTGTAAACCTCATTCAATATCGAATCATCTTACTCACACGGGACGACCTACTAATTGCAGCCCTGCCCTGATATATCGATCAGGTGTTTGAGTGATGGGGTCAACTTAAGAAACCACGCAACTACGTGTAGTTTCCCAACTACACGTGGGGTTTTCTTGTTATAATGTATAACGTGTACTGATGATGTAACATTATAATAAAATTAACCTTCGTTCAAAAAAGAATTGTAAGATAACTCTCATGCGCGGTAAGAAAATGATGTGCCCCAATGTCTAATATCTCTACTTACCGCCTGGGAAAAGTCAAAACATACAGAAAGGTATACAAACTATATCATGTACGTACTATTAGAAATCTAAGGGAGTAAATGACATACTAATTCAACTTTTGTTAGTGTGATAAGGAACCCCATACTGTGCAATTGCGTCTGAAAGTCTACACGGCCTTTATTTAATTAGATATTATACAACAAATCTACAGTAGAGATAAGTGTAACTAGCGGAAGACACAATTATAGCATTGTCTCGGAAAAAACATGACCCTGGCATTCACGAAAAAGATATGTAAAGTAGTGGCCACAACTATAGATGAAATGTGTATAACCTGATCAGGGATTATACTGTTTAGTCAATAACGTGTGCAAGTCCTTTGTATACTCACCTCCTATGAAATATTAGGAAAATTAAATGTATTATCTTATTCATAATCGTATTGATACAAACACTACAGTACTATCCAATTACAGAATGTTGGGGCCTGAACAAATGCAAGTACATCTTATCTTATTCTCTGCAATGCCTAAAATTTATCAACTAGAACATTAGTTCACATATGATGTGCTCATGTTTAATTCAAGGAGACGACAAAAAGAAAGCTACATCCATATTTACTTTAACACAAAGACCTTTGGAATCCTCCCTGGACATCATCCTATCTGATTTGGCAAAGCTTTACAATCTGAATGTGTCTCAGTAAGGTTTTAGTATTGTTTGAATACGGCATCTTTACACATGGGTGCATATGCACAGAAATTGTCGTGCACTTGACGGTAATTATGTTCGTCTATTTGAGGTAAAACACCAAATTTTGAAGAATTGACAAGACGGTCACTGATTCATATACATTTATTGATTTAGTTTCCTTGTTCCTTGTACACTAATACCCAATATACTCTTTATCTCTTTACGAAACTTACCGCCTGTGACAAAGCGATTATTCAGAAAGGTTAACATCGTTGTCAATTGATTGTTTGTGGAGGTACCTCATTCAACTTTTAAATAACGGAGGTAAGGCTTTAGTTAATAATCATTTAAACTCAATAGACAGCCCTATGGTTGAGTTAAGAAGATTTTGAATGATTATGAATCTGCAAATCCATGACCTGCTCCCATAACCTATAGCCGAGCTAATGAGGAGGCACCATAACATAACAAAACAGCAGGAGTTTACAATATCTTACTAAGGTGGCTTATGGGTTCATTTCTCTCCTCTACCCTGCAATCACTTAACAGTAGTTTAGCCTATACTAAGTATAAGTTGTTTCAAAGGTGTTACATTACATTAAACATCATAGACTGCCCTCACAGCAGAGCAAGATTTGTCGGGTTAAAGAGAAAATACATGCAGAGGCGCTCCTACCCACAATTAGGGATGGGTAACCTTCAGCTTTTACAAATGTGGATGAAAGATCATTACGGAAGGAAGGGTATTGTCACAGCGTTTCAATTTTACAACCATTTCTTTCAGATATTTTGTTGAAATAACAAAGAAAATACCAAAGTTGAACAAAGTCAAAATAAAACTGTAAAACCCTTCCCTCATAAATATACTTAGCTATGAGTATGCCAGATGATACCCAGAATACATATATGACCATCTTCTGGTTAATTCGACAAAGGGCCAAAACATTTCTTGTTTGAGTACGAGCCTTTTGGAGCGTATGTTATCGATGGTATCTGCTCCGGCCATGGAACACGGGCATGTAAAAATCTCGAGAAGACCCTATTTTCACAAATTAACCTAGTAGTGCACCTTTAAGAGGAACAGGACTCGATCTGTTTCATGCAACTAAACGGTAGTCACTGGATAAGAGAACATGATCTATAATGACTAGTGTATTATAGAATTACATATATGTACATAATAAGCCTCTGTAATATCTTTAAATAAATCATCCATATCTTTGTAAATGCGTATACATTATTTATGATGCCCTAGTGTTTGTAATAAAGAACGGATTATTCGTATCTCCTGGCTAAAATGTTTTTAAAAATGTATTTTGAATAAGAGTACGGAGGTTTTCTGTACTTACTACCTGCAGAATACAAAGCAATTTAAATACATTGTGAGCGAAAATGTCAAAGATTAACCCAATTTAGATGCTAAGATGCAAGGTCACTGATGATGTTTAAAGAACTGTTAATTTCAAGGTTATGCTTTGATTCATTTATCTATTATAATTATGAATTGCACGAGAAATGAGTTTATATACTAGTACTCGTAATATATATATACACACACACACACACACACATATATATATAAATATATATATATATATATATATATATATATATATATATATATATATATATATATATATATATATATATATATATATATATATATATATATTTGTATTTATATATGTATATATATATATATATATATATATATATATATATATATATATATATATATATATATATATATATATATATATATATATATATAAATATATATATATATATACATATATATATATATATATATATATATATATATATATATATATATATATATATACACAGAGAGAGAGAGAGAGAGAGAGAGAGAGAGAGAGAGAGAGAGAGAGAGAGAGAGAGAGAGAGAGAGAGAGAGAGAGAGAGAGAGAGAGAGAGAGAGAGAGAGAGATAAACAGACGTATATATAAATATTATCTACTCACTGCCTTTGAAAAATGAATAATTCGAAAATGTTACAGCGCTGTTAATGAGCAGGTCATTTTTTCATTGAGAACATGTTTCAGTTGAAAATGTTTTCTTCGTCCTTTTATATATCATATTGAGCAGCATTAAACAAGGCTTTATTTCGATTAAAAGCGGGTTCATCTAGGGAAAAATGCATGTTCCCCAGAAATCATGAATAAAAGGCATGGAGTTGATTACTTATTCATTGATATTAGTCTTTGTACTTGGATTATCGAAAGGGGTGCCCTGTACCTTTTCACGAATATATTTATGAGCATTCCTGGTTCTTTGGTTCGTGATAATACCTCTCATCATTACTTACCTCCTGTGCAATGTCATCAGGTAATTGACAGGTTACATGTACTTAGTTTAAGTATAGCTTATCATCAGAAAATGCAAGGAAGTTGGGGTTAGGATAAAAAGAAATTATATCCTGTCGACATTTAACTCCTCTCTCTGAAAGTCAGAATGGCTTGACGCATATATTATTGACAAATCATATAATTTCATTGACTCTGATATTTGAGAGATATTGTAAATCGACTCACAACTTCGATTTACAACTCAAATCTTTTAAACAGTAACTTTTGCTTGGCATGAGGGTAATTCTAAGCAAAACCTTGATGTAAGTACAATATAATGTGTTACGATCGACATAAAGATATGCCGATACGTCGAATTAAAGTCGTATATGGCCACACTGCTGTGCAGGAGCATCATCTGGTTAAAATCCAGTATACCCTTATATTCTGTATGTGATACACTCTTCCTAGTCAGGATCCCTTAAATATATATGTTAAATAAAGATATTAGTATCTTCTATACATACCCTCTGTGTAATAAAAAAAAATGATGATAATATATAATGTATGCAGGTAATGTCATCCATCAAATGAATTAAGTAAATCACGATATGGATAACATGCAATCAAATTGTGGCGACCTTTTACGACCTAAAGTAGGTGTAGAGGTTATGGTTTGAAACATATGGAGTTATCTTCTCTATAACACTGTATTTAGATATTAAATCTAGAGATGAAGACAGGATTGCTCATGGCGAATCAAGTGATGAGTTGCTACTGTAAGCAAGGAGTTTTGGTTTGAAGCAAAGTAGTTTATGATGAATGATTTAGCACCTGCAGATTATATTGCCATCTCTTTTAACTGAATGTACTCTATCTGCTCAGTCTCCTTCCCATACCTACCCTCTGTAAAGATTTCAAATATTAGGAAAGGATAATATATAATTGATTTTGAGAAATTAATTTCAATAAAACAGTTTTTGAATCGTTATAAACCATAAGATGACAATGAAGCCTAAGTGTATTGGTAAAAAAATGTCTGATTATTCTCCTGCTGACTTCTTCTGAAATGTAATAAAAGTTGCACGTATTCTGCTCAAGTTCGAGTATTGCAATACATTAAAGAGTTATAAATAAGGGTAATTGAGGTTAAAATATATTGCTGTTCAATTGTATCAAGAACGATTGTCTTGGTACTGAAGTGTGAACTCTAAAATTCAATTTTGACTACATTATAGGGAGCACTGACCCATGAATATTGAGGCTAAACCATTGGACTGACAAAACAGCATATATAAAAACACAAGCATACGGTATAACAGCAATAGAAATTTCATTATCTCTAGAATATCAGAAAAGGCTGACTAGTAGCCCATCATGTATTATGAAATATGCCATGGAACAAAGGCATGTAAAAACCTCGAGAATATCAGAAAAGGTCGACTAGTAGCCCATCATGTATTATGGAATATGCCATGGAACAAAGGCATGTAAAAACCTCGAGAATATCAGAAAAGGTCGACTAGTAGCCCATCATGTATTATGAAATATGCCATGGAACAAAGGCATGTAAAAACCTCGAGAATATCAGAAGAGGTCGACTAGTAGCCCATCATGTATTATGAAATATGCCATGGAACAAAGGCATGTAAAAACCTCGAGAATATCAGAAAAGGCCGACTAGTAGCCCATCATGTATTAAGAAATATGCCATGGAACAAAGGCATGTAAACACCTCGAGAATATCAGGACAGGCCGACTAGTAGCCCATCATGTATTATGAAATATGCTTCGTCCATTACTCACTCCCTGTAAAATGTTACGAAAGTATATCAATGTAGGTGTGCTTCTTAACTTAAAATATTGAAAGATATCAAACATTTAAACGGTACAAAAGTTGATGAATGTAGGAGCGTTTCTTAACTTAAAATATTGAAAAGTATCAAACAGTTAAAGGGTATTAGGTCTGGAGTTGTTTCAGTTTGCTTATTATAGGTTTTAAAGTGTGAAATCTATGAAATTGTGAAGTATATGATAGGGTATAACCAATCACCGACACATGGATATTGTTACCAAACCATTGTGAATGACAACAGCATATGCCTAAACTACATAGCATAAGCATTTAGTAGTGGAGACTTGTTAACACTAGTGTGTTAGAAGAGAGCTATCGAGCATCTTAACCAATTTGATGATACATGTATATGCTTTTTCCAATAGTCACTGCGAAAGGTTGCAACATTGAGAAACATTACAAAGCATCAAACAGTTAAATAGTAATTGGGATTTAGAGGTCTTGCGCAGTTCAACTCTATCAAGAACTTTTTGTATTAGGTACTGAAATGTAAACTCCCTGATATTTGATTTTCATTTATATCATGGGATTTATCCGAACATCGTAGGAGAGCTATTAAAACATAAATATCTATGGTAAAGTATGCCTCTGCCCACACTCACTTTCTGTAGAATATAAAAAGTCAAGGAAATACATTGAAATATATTGAAGTACATCACACAGGGGAAGTGTATCAGGTTTTGAGGTGTTGCAGTTTAATCATATCAAGTTCTTTTTCCACTGGGTCCTGAAATATAATTACTCTTTACGTCTTGAATTTCATTTTATTTCTTAGTTCCTTAGATGTTAACTCCGTAAAATTTCATTTGGATGTATATAATTGCGTTTGACTAAAATATTGGTATGCTTCCTAACTTAAACTATTGAAATATATCAAATGATTATAGGGATCGGGTCCTAAGGTTTTGCAGTTCATTTCCATTTGGTCTTGAAATGTAATTCTATATTTTCAATTTGCTTTTTATATGTCTTACAATGTGGAATCCATAAAATCTCATTTTGATGTATATATTTGGGTTTCACCAATCAGCAATCTATGAATCCAATTGCCAGACCATTGTGAATGATACAACAGCATGTCAAACATCTTAACACATATGATGATATATACTTCTTCCAATACTCACCTTCTGTGAAATTTTAAAAGAGATTAGAAACATAAGTATTCTTCTTAACGGAGAATATAGAAAAGCACAAAACAGCTGGGGTTTAAAGTACTTGCAGTTCAATTGTATCATGATTTGTTCTATTGGGTATTGAAATGAACTCCCATATATCTTATTTTCATTTATATAAAACGGTATATTCAAACATCGTACGAGGTGTATCAACACATGAATATCTATGTTAAACTATGCATTTGCCCATACTCACTTTCTGTGATATATAACAAAAGTTGTGGAATGTAGGTTTGCTTCTTAAACAGTTAAAGGGTATCAGGTCTTGAGGGGTTGCAATTCAATATTTTTAAGTTCTTTTTCCATTCGGTCCTGAAACGAAATTTCTCTAAAATTCCTCTTTAGATTTTATAGTTCCTAAAATGTAGACTCCATAATTTTCATTTTGATGTATATAATTGGAATTTCGTTTTTCACCATTATTTCTGCCATATTGGGGCTAAATTAAGACTACCCCAACTCTTCGATGTACATAATTGGGTTTGATCCAACACTATTCCAAGAATTCTATGGCCAGACAATTGTGTATGACAAAACAGCATATAACTCAATCCTAGTAAGTGTCAACTTTATTAGGGTTATTGGGGTTTAGAGGTCTTGCAGTGCCAGACTATCAGGAAGGTTTTCTATTGTGTAATGAAACGTAAACTACCTTGAATTACATATTCATTTATATGACAGGTTCAGCCGAAAATTAAGCCATAAATGTTGTGGCTATATGAATGTTATAACAGCAAAAATACAATCATATAGTTGAAATTTATAGGTTCTTACGTGTAGCTCCCTTAATGTTTGTTTATGTATACAATTGGGTTCGATCAGACATTAATGTTGTCACCAAAACAATGTGAATGAAAAAACAGCATATACCTTAACACTAGTGAATGTTAACTTGGCAATTGGCTTAGTGAGGTTTAGAAGTCTTGTAGTTCCTTAGTATTAGAACAGTTTTCTATTGAGTCCAGAGATGTGAACTCCTTCAATTGCACTTTGATTTATATAATGAGTTCAACCAAACATTATGCCATGAATGTTGTGTCTAAATCAATGTGAACACTAAACACCACATATCTAAACCCTAAGTTACATAATATCATACCCTTTTCATTTTGGCCTTGAAATGTAAATTCTATCTCTTTCAAAAACCTTATTATGTTTGCCTCCTCTGATACTCACTGGCTGCAAAATGTCACAAAAGTTGAGAAACGTAAGTGTTCTATATACCTAAGAATATGGAAAAACATCAAACAATTAAGATGGTAATTGAGGTCTACCAGTTCAATTCCATATGACATGCTTTTTAAATTGTAACCGGAAGTTGTAACGGGTTCAGCCAAACAGTGAATATCAACTTACTCAGGAAATTAGGAGTTTGAAGGTCTTGTAATTCCATATTATCAGGATATTTTATCTTTGGGTGTACACTCCCTTGAATTTCACATTGATGTATATAATGGGTTGAGCCAAACATTATGCCATGAATGTTGTGCCAAAATCATTGTGAACACTTAACACAACATATATAAACCCTATCACACTCTTTTCATTTTGGTCTTGAAATGTTACTCCTATCATAAAGCTTTCAGAAACCTCATTATGTTTGCAGAAATATGCTTCATGTAATACTCACTGCCTGCAAAAGTGTCACAAAAGTTGAGAAACGTAAGTGCTCTATATAACTAAGAATATGGAAAAACATCAAACAGCTTAAGGGTAATTGTGGTTTGAAGGTCTACCAGTTCAATGCTATGACAAACTTTATTGGAACCGAACATTTTAATGGCTGCAGCCGAACAGTGAATGTCAACTAGTAGGGGCAAATAGGGGTTTGAAGGTCTTGCAGTTCCATACTATCAGGAACTTTTACTATTGGGTCCTTGGTGTACATGAACTACCTTGAATTTCATTTTGATTTACATAATGGGTTCAGCAAACAATAACCCATGAATGCTGTGCCAAACGATTGTGAACAATAAACACCATTCATGTATACCCTAAGCTCCATTCTTTCATGAAGCTTTTCAATTTGGCTTTGCAATGTAACACATGGTGAAAAGCTTTCAAAAACCTCAATATGTAGTAAGAAGTATGCTTCTCCTAATACTCACTTGCTGCAAAATGTCACAAAAGTTGATAAACGTAAGTGTTCTTTATAACTGAGAATATGGAAAAACATCAAACAGTTACCCAAGGGTAATTGGGGTTTAGATGTCAGCCAGTTCATTGCTATTGAATCCAAAAATGTTAACTCCCTAACAATTTAATTAGATTTATAAAGCCGATTTACATAAACAGTAAATGGCAGCATAATGAACTAGCGTAAATGGGGTATGAAGATCTCAATGTTCCATACCATCAGGAATTTTTTTATTGGATTCGAAAACAAAACTCCCTTGAATTTCATTTTGATTAATAAACAAAGTTAAGCTAAACATTAAGCCATGATTGTTGTGGCCAAACCTTCGTTAGCAATGACTTGCACAGCATAGATCTTATCCGAGTAAACTTTAAAACAGCTAAAAACTAAACACAATACATCTAAACACTTTTTCCTTTGGGCCTTGAAATGTAAATCCTATCAAAAAGCTTTCAAAATCCTCATTACGTTAGCAGATATATGCTTCTTCTTATACTCACTGTCTGGATAATGTCACAAAAGTTGAGAAACGTAAATGTTCTACATAACTATGAATATGGAAAAACACCAAACCGTAAAGAGGATAATTGGGGTTGGAAGGTCTACCAGTTGAATGTTATATGCTCTTTCTATTGGATCCAAATATTTTAACTAGTCCAGCCGAATAGTAACTGTCAACATACTTAGGCAAATTCAGGTTTAAAGGTCTTGCAGTTTCATACTTTCAGAAACTTTTACTACTGGGTTCTGGGTGTACTCTCCCTTGAATTTCATTTTGATGTACATAATGGGTTCAGCCAAACATATATGCCATGGATGTTGAGGCCAAACCATTGTGAACACTAGACACCATACATCTATACCATAAGTATCATGAAGCTTTTCATGTGGGCCTTGTAATGTAAACACCGAGTGAAGAGCCTTCAAAAACCTCGATACATTACAAGAAATATGATTTTTCTAATGCTAACAATCTGCGAAATGTCACAAAAGTTGATAAACTGAGAATAATGTATTTTTATAACTGAGAATATGGAAAAACATCAAACAGTTAAACGGGTTATTGGGGTTTAAAGGTCGACCAGTGCATATAGCTATGAAGAGCTTTTTCCATTTGATCCAGAAATGTTAACTCCCAAAAATGTAGTTTGATTTATATAATCAATTTACCTGAACAGTGAAAGGCAGCATAATTAGGGTAATTGGAATTTGAAGATTTTGCAGCTCCCTACACTCAGGAACTTTTCTATTGGTCCGGGAACTCCCTTGAATTTCATTTTGATTAATAAACAAAGTTAAGTTAAGCCATGATTGTTGTGGCCAAACCATTGTTAGCACTGACTTGCACAGCATAGATCTTATCTTAGTGAATTTTAAGAGAGCTAAAAACTAAACACAATACATCTAAACACTTTTTTATTTGGGCCTTGAAATGTAAATCCTATCAAAAAGCTTTCAAAAGCGTCATTATGTTAGCAGATATATGCTTCTTCTAGTACTCACTCTCTGGAAAATATAACAAAAGTTGAGAAACATAAGTAAGAATATGATAAAACATCCAACAGTTAAGAGGTTAATTGGGGGTCTAAGGTCTACCGGTTCAATGCTATGACAAGCTTTTTCTATTGGGACTGAAAATCCTAGCGGGATCAGTCAAGCAGTGAATATCAATTTACTTAGGAAAATAGAAGTTTGAAGGTCCTGCAATTCAATATTATCAGGATCTTTTTCTATTGGTTCCTTAGTGTACACTCCTTGAATTTCACATTGATTTATATAATGGGTTTAGCCAAACATTATGCCATGAATGCTGTGCCCAAATCATTGTCAACACTGAACACCTCATATCTAAACACCAAGTACCATTATATCATACCTTTTCATTTTGGCCTTGAAAGGTAAATTATATCCTAACGCTTTCAAAAACCTCATTATGTTTGCAGAAATATGCTTCCTCTAATACTCACCGGCTGCAAAATGTCACAAAAGTTGAGAAACGTAAGTGCTCTGTATGACTAAAAATATCTAAAAACATCAAACAATTAAGAGGGTAATTGGGGTTTGAAGGTCTACCAGTTCAATGCTCTATGACAAGCCTTTTCAATAGTAACCAAAAAGGTTAACAGGTTCAGCCGAACAGTGGATATCAACTTACTTAGGAAAATAGGGGTTTGAAGGTCTTGTAATTTCATACTATCACAAACCTTTACTATTGGGTCCTGGGTGTACACTCCCTTGAATTTCACATTGATTTATATAATGGGTTCAGCCAAATATTATGCCATGATTTTTATGCCAAAACCATTGTGAACACTAAACACAACATGTATAAACCCTAAGATCCATACTATCATGCCCTTTTCATTTTGTCCTTGAAATGTAAATCCTATCATAAAACTTTCAAAAACCTCATTATGTTTGCAGAAATATGCTTCATGTAATACTCACTGCCTGCAAAGGTGTCACAAAAGTTGAGAAACGTAAGTGTTCTATATAACTAAGAATATGTAAAAACATCAAAAGATTAAGAGGGTAGTTGGGGTTTGAAGGTCTACCAGTTAAATGCTATATGACAAGCCTTTTCAATAGTAACCGAAAAGGTTAACAGGTTCAGCCGAACAGTGAATATAAACTTCCTTAGAAAAATAGGAGTTTGAAGGTCTTGTAATTTCATACTATCCAGAACTTTAAGTATTGGGTCCTGGGTGTACACTACTTGAATTTCACATTGATGTGTGTAATGGGTTCAGCCAAAGATGATACCATGAATGTTGTGCACAAATCATTGTGAAAACTAAACACCTCATATCTAAACCCTAAGTACCATAATATTGTGCCCTTTTCATTATGGCCTTGAAATGTAAATTCTATCATAAAGCTTTCAAAAACCTCATTATGTTTGCAGAAATATGCTTCCTCTAATACTCACCTGCTGCAAAATGTCACAAAAAATTGAGAAACGTAAGAATATGGAAAAACATCAAACAGCTTAAGGGTAATTGGGGTTTGAAGGTCTACCAGTTCAATGCTATGTCAAACTTTTCCTGTTGGATGGTTGTTGTAGGCAAACCATTGTTAGCACTGAAGTGAACAGCATAGCTCTTATCCGAGTGAATTTTAAAACAGGCTTATATAACTATATAGTAGTACAGACTTTTTATCGCTACCCTTTCAAAGGAAAGCTACTAGAAACCTAAACATGGTGGAAGAGCATATTGTTATCATCAAACAGTTAAAAGGTAATTGGGATTTAAAATACATGCAGTTTATTCATATGAAGAACGTTTTTCTTTTGGGTCTTGAAGGATAAACTACATACAATTTCAGGTTGATTATTATAATAGGATAAACACTAAGTCAGGAATGTAATTGCCAAACTATTGTGAATGACAAAGCAGCATACCTAACCCTACACTGTCAGGGGTGAATTTTAAAATACATCACTATGTAAAATGTAGTCTACGTAAAGCCAAATTCACTTCCTATGAAATGTCAGGAATGTTGAGAAAGTAATCTGCTTAACTGTGAATGATATCAAACATCAAACAATTGAATAGTATTTAGGGTTTAAAGGTCTTGCAGTTAAATCCAATCAATACCATTGTCTATTTTGTCCTGAAATATAACACTTCTAAAAGTTCACTTTCCAGTAAATAAAGACGAAAAACCAAGCCATGAATAGTGTGGTCACACCTTTGTGAATGACAAAACAGCAATTCATGATGGTTCACTAATTAAGACTTTTCATCGCAAGAAATCTTAGGACTATTAACATCTTAACATTAATGATAATGTCTGCTTATTCTCCTCCTCACTTCCTGCAATAAAAGTATTGGACATTCATTAAGAGACAATGACAGTACTGGGGATTCTGCTGTGTTTTTTTTATATTTACCTCTTAAAAGACTGTGGTTGTGCATATAGGGATGATAGCAGTTTTGGCCTAGTTTGATACCTTTGTCTCAAAAACCTTTGGTAATTGGGGTTTAAAGGTCTACCAGTTGTTCATTGCTTTTGAAGAGCTTTTTCTATCAGATCCAGAAATGTTAACTCCCTCTAAAATTGTATCTTGATGTATATAACAGGTACAGTCGAACAGTGGATGTCATGATAATTAGGCTAAATGGGGTCTGAATCTCTTACAGTTCGATAATTTCAGGAACATTTACTTTTGGGTCCTGATATGTAAACTCCCTTGAATTTCATGTTGAGTTGTATCACAGGTTCAGTTACAGAATAAGCCATGAATGTTGTCCCCAAGCCATTGTAATACACCAAACATTATACATCTAAACCCTAGTGAATTTCAAAACAGCATAATGCAAACATATAGTAGTCGGGACTTCTTATCACAAGCCAGACGGAGGAGAGCTATCAAAAAACTCAACATGTTTGAGGTGATATGCTTCTCCCAATACTCACTGTCTGTAAAATTTCAAAAATGAAGAACTTATTCTATTGGATCCAGAAATGTAAACTCTCTTAAATTTCATTTTGATATATATATAACAGGTCCAGTTAAACAATAGTCCTTGAATTATGTGACCAAACCATTGAGAACACCGAATAGCATACATCCAAACCCAAGTGAAGATCACAGCAGCATCACATTTTGTAGTAGAGATGCGTTTTATCACTAGCCAGACAGAGGGGAACTATGAAAAATCAACTTGTTCAAAATATGCTTTTCTCAATACTCACTGCCTGTGAAATATCGTAAAAGTTAAGGAACGCTTAATTTCAGATAAGTACATACATCAAATAGTTGGAGGTTCATTAGTGTTTAATGGTCTTCCAACATGATATTGCAAATTATATTTTCAATTATGTTTTGAAATGTGATTTCTCTAATATAGTATTACGATTTCAATAACAATGATTTGATGAACACTAAGCCATTCAGACATTTTATTACTAGACATATTAAAAACTCATATATTATAAAATATACTTCTTCCAATACTTACTCCCTTTTAAATGTCATAGAAGTTAAGAAGCATAAGATTTCTATCTAAGAAAATATCGCAATATATCAGACAGTTTAAGTGCAATCGGGGTTTAAAGGTCTAACAGCTTTATCTGATCAAGAACTTTTTCTATTGGGTCCTGAAATGTAAAATCCATGAGATTTCATTTTGATTTACATAGTAGGCCACACTTTTGTAAAAAACAAAGCAGTATATACCAACCAAAGAGTGATAGAGGAGAGCAATAAAAAAAACTCTACATTCATAATGTATTATATGTATAAAATTCTACTTATTCCCATACTCACATTCTGTGATATGTCCGAAAGTTGTGAAACGTAAGTAATCTGCTTCACTAATAAAATTGAACTACCTCAATCAGTTAGAGGGTAAATAGGTTTAAGAGGTCTTACTGTTTAATCCGATGAAGAACTTTTTAATATGTCTTGAAATGTAATCTCTCTAATAATTCATTATCTGTTTAGGATGCAATTTGACCAAAGATAAAGCCATAAATGCTATGGCTGAACAACTTTGAATGACAAAACAGCATAACACAATCATATACTTAGTTTATTCTTTTCACCATCAGACCATCAGAGAGGGGCTATTAAAACCGCAACAGGTATAACAAATTATGCTAACCCCCACACTCACACTTGGAGTGGGTATTTGGGTTTAACAGTTATGCAATTAAATTCTTTCTAGTTTTTTTTATTGGGTGCTAAAATGTTATTTCTGTAAATCTTCATTCTTGAATTCCGTAATAGGCTTTGAACAAATACCGAGCCATGAGTGTTGTGGCCAAACTATGTATACTGTATTGCACGCGTAATTATATACGCATTCCCATACTCACTTGCTGTGATATGCCACAAAAGTTGAGAAAAGTAAGTATTCTTCAAAACTAAGCATATTGAAATACATCAAACTGTTAAAGGTAAAGTAGGGTATAAGGGTCTAACAATTCAATGTTATCCAAAATGTAAATTCCTCTGACTATCAAGAGAAGCTAATAAAAAAAATCTATACACCTTCCCATACTCACAAACTGTTAAATATAAAAAATATGTAGGTATACTCTTGAACTTTAAGTTGTTTTTTGATGGATTCGCAAAATGTAAACTCCCTAAGATTTCAGTTTTATGTATGAACTTGAGTTTTGGCCAAACACTAAACCATGAATGTTCTTGTGACCAAACCACTGTATATGACAAAACAGCATGTTCCTAAGCTGAAGTGAAAGGTGTGAAAATATGTCCTATTGGGTCCTGGAGTGTAAACTCCCTGATGTTTCAGTTTGATTTAGATAATAGGCCAAACAATGAATGCAATGAATGGTGCGGCCAAATTATATTGAATGACATATCAGCATATAGCAAACTATAGATTTTCTGAGGAGAGCTATAAAAGATCTCATCAAGCCATGAATGTTGTGGCCAACAATTGTGAATGACAAAACAGCATATACATGAACAGTAGTGAATTATAGAGCAGCATGGTCTAATCATATAGTCGTTTAGACCTTTTATCTATGGACTATCATAGGAAAGCTAATAAAACATCGAAATCTATGCAAAAGTAGGCATCTCACTATACTCACTCTCTGTGGAATGTTTTACAAACGTTTAGGCATGAAGGTGTACTCCTTAACTTGAAATATTGAAAAACATCAGTTTAGGTCAAATACTAATCAGGTCTTGAAGGTGTTGCAGTTTAATTTGATTTTAAGTGTTGTTTTTTCGATTGGCGCTTGAAACGAAATTTCTCTGTAATTTCAATTTTATTTCTATAAATACCCAAAACGTAAGCTCCCTAATCTTTCATTTTGATATATATGTATATATATATATATATATATATATATATATATATATATATATATATATATATATATATATATATATATATATATATATATATATATATATACTTCTGAACTAAGAATATTGAAATTATCAAGCATTTAAAATGTAATTGGGGTTTAGAAGTCTTGCATCTCAATTATGCCAAGAACTGGGTCATAAAATATAAACTCCCTAATATTACATGTTGATGTATATAATAAACCATATACTAAGCAATGAATAATTTGGCCCAACTACAGTGAATGAAAAATCAGCATATACCTTAACTTAGACTGTCAGAGGAGAGGTATGAAGAACCTCAAACATGAATAATGTTTCGTATGTATTGATGTATATTCATTCCCATACTCACATGCTGTGATTTGTCACAAAAGTTGAGAACCATAAGTATTCTGCTGAACAGAAGATATTGAAATACATCAAATGGTTAAGTGTGATTAAGGTTTAAATGTTGTACTGCTTAGCACCCAATCAAGATGTGTTCTGCTTTCTCCTGAAATATAATCTCCCCAATTTAGTAGTTAAACCTTTTCTTCAATAGACTATCAGAGAAGCATGATTTACACCTCAACATGTCATATGAAATATGCTTCACTGCCTGTGAAATGTCACAAAAGTGAGTTACATTTTTGACCATTCATTCATTTATTTATTTAACTGGGGTTGACCAAGTACTAAGCCATAAATTTTGCCCCCAAAACATAAACAAGACGTAATCGTTTAGATTTTAGTAGGTAAGACTTTTTATCACTAGGACTGAGAATATTGACCTACATCAAACATTAATAAAAGGGTATTCCAGCTTTGAAGTATATACTAAATGGCCCTTGTGTGGCAATCTGCCTTTTAGCATTCATTCATTTATTCATATAACTGGAGTTGACCAAATACTAAGCCATAAATGTTGCGCCCAAATCATTATAAGTGACAAAACATAATCAAGACGTAATCGTTGAGACATTAGTAGGTAAGACTTTTTATCACTAGAATATTGACATACATCAAACATTAAAAGGGTATTCCAGCTATGAAGGTCTTCTAAAATCCAATCTTTTACTGTTTCTATTGTGTTTGGAAACGTTATTTCTTTAAAGGTTCATTTTCCTGTATATGATAGGGTTTGACCAAACACCGAGCCATCCAATGTTGTGGCCAAACCTTTATGAGTTACATAACAGCATATCATAATCATTTGATAAATAAGACTTCTCATCACCAGACTATCTGAGAAGGGCTATTAAAACCTCAACATGTACACTGGAGTATACTTAAGCCAATACTCACGTCCTGTAAAATGTCACAAAAGTTGAAGTATTCAAGTGGTCTTCTTACTTTTAAACATTGAAATACATCAAAGAGTAAGTTGGTAATTGGAGTTTAAAGGACTTGAAATTCAATTCCATCGAGAATTTTTCGTTGTGGCCTTGAAATTTTTAAATCTATCAAAACGTTTTCTAAATCCACAATATGTTTGCGGACGTATGCTTCTAATACTCACGTTCTGTGAAATGTCACAAAAGTCGAAAAACCTATAACGTAAGTATTCTATTTAAAGTTCAAATGCACCATCAAAATATAGTAGGTTGAAAGTGAGCCTATACATATCATCTTTTAAATGAGACTTCCCCTAAACCTGACCTCCTCAGCACTCCTTGGTTCTGGCTTACAGAAGTGCGCAAGTATCTGATCACCATTTTTGAAACCTAATTAATTTTAAAAAAGCGAAACATATATAGTTGAAATGAGAGTTCCAGGAATCTGGAGGAATGGAGATTGTTGACTCACATTTGGTATTTTTCCCTCAGCCCCACACGGTCCTTAAGTCAATTGAGCCAGATTATTTATTAAGAAAATGGCATCTTGATAACAGGAAGTGAAGGAATTCACATACCAGTTAGACCTACCCTGTCCTCAAGAGTACCTGATGACTGACTCAAGTGTTGCAATTTCCTTTAGGTGATTAGCACTACCTGATTTCATAGCAATTTCGAAATAATGGTTTCTACCTAACAATACAATGCAAATCATAGACAAGCCACGTGCCCACAGTATAGCTTCCAAGGCTTATTGGAGTATACAATAAAAAAACTGAAGAATTTCAATCTTAGAATTTCACTTATGGAAAGCCAGGAATGAAAATTAAAGCAAGAAATGGAAACCAGGGTCCCTATCACTGCTATCTCTTGAGCACTGATAGCACAGCTGGTGCTCAGACGATGTCATGAGCCTTGTAAGATGGACGCCGCCGTATGGCTATCTCAGGCTTTTTACTCACTCACTCCCGTAAACTAAAACTGAGGAGTGCTAAAGGGACATGTTTGGGGGAGGTCTTATTTGAAAGTTACATACATAGACTCATTACGAACCTAAGTAGTTCTGGTGGTGCATTTGCCCTTTAACTGAGAATATCAAAAACATCAAATAGTTAAAGGATAATTGGGGTTTAAAAGTTTACCAGTTCAATGCTACAAAGATCACGAAATATGAACTCAATTTTCATTAGGATTTATTCAACGGGTTTGGTCGAAGATTAAAACACATATTTTGTGACCAAACCATTGTGAATACCAAACAGCATAGACCTGAACCTTAGTGGATATCAAGACAGCATAACATAATCATATAGTAGTGGAGAAATATTATCATAAGCCTGTCATAGGAGAACTAACAAAAACCTCAATATGCTTGAAGAAATATGCCTTTCCTAATACTCACCCCCTGTGAAATGTAACAAAAGATGAGGACCATAAATATCCCGATTAAATTCAAGTATGTTCATACATCAAATATTTGGAGAATAAGTAGGGTTTATGGGTCTTTCAGTTTAAGCTTATCATATTCTTATTCTATCGTTTAATGAGATGTTTCCTAAAATTTCATTTTGAATCATGTTTTTGTTTAATGGCTATATCTCAGCAGCCATATCTCAATTTGGAGTCGTGAAAATCTGTATCCTAGGGACTTTATATGCTAAAGGTCATTACGAATGTTTTTCTACACACTTATTTCTTCAGAGATTTGCATAATCTCTAGATGGGAAAATGCTAATTTGCATAGATATATTATGGCCACCAACAGATGAGAATTGGCTATATCTTTGAAACCAAACTATGCCCTTAAGTCATAAAAAATATATACAAGGGTGGTTGCAGGTACAAGGATTCATTTAAAATACCTTACATTAGATTTAAAAGCTTATTCACATAAATCAAATATAGCTGCCAATAAGATAATTGAGAAATGGCTATATCTCAGGCAACAAAATCTAAACCTTGGGTCATGAACATTTAAACCTTGGGGTCCTATTGGTGCTAAAACTCATTAGAAATATCTTTCAACACCAACATTTCTTTGGACATTTGCATAATCTCAGCATGTTCATATCGCTAGTCAACAATATGCTAACATGACATATACATGTATCCTAACTTCAATTAGCAAAATATTGGTGTTATTTAGGTGTCACAGATATTACCTTTTTTACTATGACTAGAATTCAATGTTGGAAATATGCAAATAAGCATTTATTTTCTCAGGCTGAGATTATGCAAATGTCCGAGGAAATAATTGTGATGAAAGTTATTTTAGATGACTTTTAGTGCGTGAAGATCTTAGGACAATCATTTATTGTTATGACTTAAAATTGAGTTTTGGTTGCTGAGATATAGTCATTTCTCACTCTGTGACGTCCATATTGGATTTATGCAAATGATCTCATAAGATAATTGTAATGAAAGCTATCAAACATGAATCGGTGTACCTGGAAAAGGGTATAAAAATGAATCCTTGAATTAAAAGTTCACACTCATTGGCGGGGCCCTCAGGCCGCGCCTACCTGGGAAGCTGTTTTGAGATGTTCATGGGCGATTCGTCTGTGCTCAAAATCCTGAGGCCGGACTGAATACAATTCTCTATTCTGATTGGTTATAATATAAATGTTGCCTTTGCCGCGGAAAATCGTGCCTTCCTTATTTTAATTTAGCATGAAGTTTTCAAATATATAAAATATTTTAAGCGGACATAAAGTATATTTTTCAGTAAAGGAAGGAAAGTTACTAAGAAAAAATTACTATGTGTATAGACTAGCGCCAGTCTCACAATCACGTCACGGATTAGAGACTGCTATCGCTCACCATCTATTGTTGGCTTGAAACGGCTCATATAGGACTGGCACTAGTCTACTATGTGTATATAATGAAATCAGGAGACTTCGTAACCAAACTGGTTCGTAACCAAACTGATGCGTACCCAAGTAGCTTCGCAGCCAAGAGATTTCGAAGTCTCCAGCTTGCGCCTAGAATTCCGATATTGGTTTCATTTCTACAAAAATGATACAAATCTAGTTATTATAAATTATTTTCCTCTATAATGTTAATGTTCTTTATACATCCGGTTCCCTCACAAGTTCATAAATAACTTGGCCCAGCCTTTTGACTACTGATGCTTTGCATCTGCAACCGTACTTTTGTATATAATGGGGTTTCACAAAATACCAAGCCATGCGATGTCGTGGCCAAACCATTATGAGTTACACAACAACATTTTGTAATCATTTGATGAGTAAGACTTCTCACTACTATACTATCTGAGAAGGGCTATTGATACCTCAACACGTACGCTGACGTCTGCTTATTTCCATACTTACGGTCTGTGAAATGTCACAAAAGTTGATGTGTGTAAGTGGTCTCCTTACGTTTAGATAATGAAATACATTTAGCAGTAAGTAGGTAAATGGGGTTTAAATTAAAGGACTTTAGAATTCATTTCTATCTTGAACTTTATTTTCTGGCCTTATTAACGTGAAACCTATTACAAAAGTGGAGTAACAGAGGTATTCTTATTAGATTTGTTCATACATTGAATAGTTGAAGGGTGGTTAGGTTTTATATATATATATATATATATATATATATATATATATATATATATATATATATATATATATATATATATATTTCTATACTTACAGGCTGTGAAATGTCACAAAGGTTAATGTGTGTAAGTGGTCTCCTTACGTTTAGATAATGAAATACATTTAGCAGTAAGTGGGTAAATGGGGTTTAAAGGACTTTAAAATTCAATTCTATCTTGATCTTTATTTTTTGGCCTTATAATGTGAAACCTATCACGAGAGTGGAGTAACAAAGGTATTCTTATTCTATTTGTTCATACATTGAATAGTTGAAGGGTGGTTAGGTTTTAGGGTTCTTGCAGTTTAATCTCATCAAATTCTTTTAGTCATTTCTCATTCTGTGACGTCTATATTTGATTCATGCAAATGATCTCATAAGATGATTGTAATGAAAGGTATTAAAAATGAACACTCGTACTTGAAAAAAGGTACGAGAATGAATCCTTGAATCCAAAGTTCACTCCCATGTATATAATGAGGTTTCACCGAAAACCAAGCCACGCAATGTTTTGACCAAACCATTATGAGTTACACAACAGCAGATCATAATCATTTGATGAATAATAATAAATGAATCATTGTACCTGAAAAAGGGTACAGGAATGAATCCTTGAATTAGAAATGAATTATGAATTCAAAATGAATCCTTGTACATTGTGCCAGAGGCACAATGTACCAAGTTTATGGGTTCCGGGGGCATGCTCTAACAGAAAAGTTTTGAAAACGTGTGCCCTGAGGTGCGCTATTGAGCAGAGTTAGGTTGTATAAGAGGAGAAAGAAATTGAGAAAAAACACGTTCTTAAAGTGCTCCATTTGATAATTGGTATATGTTTTATATGTTGGTATATGTCGTTATATGTTGGAAATATGCAAATTAGCATTTATTTTCTCATGCTGAGATTGTGCAAATATCCAAGGAAATAATTGTGGTTAAAGATATTTTAGATGACTTTTAGCATGTGAAGACCTTAGGGACTAATTGTTATGACTTGGTTGCTGGGATAGATAGTCATTTCTCATTCTATGATGTCCGTATTGGATTTATGCAAACGATCTCAGAAGATAACTGTACTGAAAGGTATTAAAAATGAATCCTTTCACCTGGAAAGGGGTACAAGAATGAATCCTTGAATTAAAAGTTCACTTTCATGTATATAATAGGGTTTCACAAAATACCAAGCCATGCGATGTTGTGGCCAAACCATTATGAGTTACACAACAACATATTGTAATCATTTGATGAGTAAGACTTCTCATTACTAGAACATCTGAGAAGGGCTATTGATACCTCAACACGTATGCTGAGGTCTGCTTATTTCCATACTTACGGTCTGTGAAATGTCACAAAAGTTGATGTGTGTAAGTGGTCTCCTTACGTTAGGCTAATGAAATACATTAAGCAGTAAGTAGGTAAATGGGGTTTAAATGACTTTAAAATTCATTTCTATCTTGAACTTTATTTTCTGGCCTTGTTTATGTGAAACCTATTGCAAAAGTGGAGTAACAGAGGTATTCTGATTAAATTTGTTCATACATTGAATATTGAAAGGTAGTTAGGTTTTAAGGTCTGGCAGTTTAATCTTATCAAATTCCTTTGGTCATTTCTCATTCTGTGACGTGCATATTGGATTCACGCAAATGATCTCACAAGATAATTGTTATGACATTAGGGTATAAAAATGAATCCTTGTACCTGGAAATGGGTACAAAAATGAATCCTTGAATTAAAAGTTCACTTTCATGTATATAATGGGGTTTCACCAAATACCAAGCCATGCGATGTTGTGGCCAAACCATAATGAGTTACACAAAAGCATATTGTAATCATTTGATGAGTAAGAATTCTCATTACTAGAACATCTGAGAAGGGCTATTGATACCTCAACATGTATGCTGAGGTCTGCTTATTTTCATACTTACAAGCTGTGAAATGACACAAAAGTTAATGTGTGTAAGTGGTCTCCTTACGTTTAGATAATGAAATACATTTAGCAGTAAGTGGGTAAATGGGGTTTAAAGGACTTTAAAATTCAATTCTATCTTGATCTTTATTTTTTGGCCTTATAATGTGAAACCTATCACGAGAGTGGAGTAACAAAGGTATTCTTATTCTATTTGTTCATACATTGAATAGTTGAAGGGTGGTTAGGTTTTAGGGTTCTTGCAGTTTAATCTCATCAAATTCTTTTAGTCATTTCTCATTCTGTGACGTCTATATTTGATTCATGCAAATGATCTCATAAGATGATTGTAATGAAAGGTATTAAAAATGAACACTCGTACTTGAAAAAAGGTACGAGAATGAATCCTTGAATCCAAAGTTCACTCCCATGTATATAATGAGGTTTCAACGAATACCAAGCCACGCAATGTTATGTCCAAACCATTATGAGTTACACTAAAGCAGATTATAATCATTTGATGAATAATAAATGAATCCTTGTACCTGAAAAAGGGTACAAGAATGAATACTTGAATTAGAAATGAATTATGAATTCAAAATAAATCCTTGTACATTGTGTCAGAGGCACAATGTACCAGGTTTATGGGTTCTGGGGGCATGCTGCATCAGAATAGTTTTGAAAATGTGTGCCCTGAGGTGCGTTATTGAGCAGAGTTAGGTTGTAAAGAGGAGAAAGAAATTGAGAAAAAACATTCTTAAAATGCTCCATTTGATAATTGGTATATGTCGTTATATGTTGGTATACTAGTATGCCGTTATATGTAAGAAATATGCAAATTAGCATTTATTTTCTCATGCGGATATTGTGCAAATACCCAAGGAAATAATTGTGGTGAAAGATAGTTTAGATGACATTTGCACGTGAAGACCTTAGGACACGAATTTTCATGACTTAAAATTGAGTTTTGGTTGCTGAGATATATAGTCATTTCTCATTCTGTGATGTCCATATTGGATTTATGAAAACGATCTCACAAGATAATTGTAATGAAAGGTATCAAAAATTAATCCTTGTACCTGAAAAAGGGTACAAGAATGAATCCTTGAATTAAAAGTTTACTTTCATGAATAAGGTGGGGTTTCACCAAATACCAAGCCATGCGATGTCGTGGCCAAACCAATGTGAGTTACACAACAGCATATTGTAATCATTTGATGAGTAAGACTTCTCATTACTAGACTATCTGAGAAGGGCTATTAATACCTCAACACGTACGATGAGGTCTGCTTATTTCCATACTTACGTCCTGTGAAATGTCGCAAACGTTGATGTGTGTAAGTGGTCTCCTTACGTTAAGATAATGAAATACATTTAACAGTAAGTAGGTAAATGGGGTTTAAAGGACTTTAAAATTCAATTCTATCTTGAACTTTATTTTTTGGCCTCATAATGTGAAACTTATCACAAATGAAGAGTAACAGAGGTATTCTGATTAAGTATGTTCATACATTAAATAGTTGAAAGGTGGTTTTAAGGGTCTTGCAGTTTAATCTTAATCTTATGACATTCTTTTAGTCATTTCTCATTCTGTGACGTCCATAATTGATTTATGCAAATGATCTCATAAGGTAATTGTAATGAAAGGTATTAAAATGAATTCTTGTTCCTAACAAAGCGTACGAGAATGAATCCTTGAATCAGAAGTTCACTCTCATGTATATAATGGGGTTTAACCGAATACCAAGCCGTGCAATGTTATGGCCAAACAATTATGAGTTACAGAACAGCATATCATAATCATTTCATGAATAATAAATGAATCCTTGTACCTGAAAGAAGGTACAAGATGGAATTCTTGAATTAGAAATTAATTATGAATTGAAATAAGATCCTTGTACATTGTGCCAGAGGCACAATGAACAAGCTTATGGGTTCTCGGGGCATGCTGCACCAGAAAAGTTTTGATTTTTTTTCCTGAGGTGTGCTTTTAAGATGAGTTATACGATGGACCAAGTGTGAAAGAGAAACTATTTAAAAACAAAATTAATCACCGTATTTTGGGGGGACAAAATGAATTTAAATATATTTTCACTCACGTTTATTGGGGAGAGAAAATAAATTTAAATACATTTTAACTCCGTTTATTGGGGAAAGAAAATATATTTAGATTTATTTTCACCACCGTATTTTTGGGGGAGAAAATATTTTCAAATTTATTTTCACTCCCGCTTACTGGGGAGAGAAAATAAATTTGAATTTGTTTTCACTCCCGTTTATTGGGGAGAGAAAATGAATTTAATTTTTTTTTCTCGACCACTATAGAAAAGGGAGAAAAATATATAAAATATATATTTTCCTATTGGTATGGGGTGTTTTCTTTATATCAAATAGGAAAATGACACTGGGAACCGAGAAAGGTGAAACAAGTAGTAATATTTTGGTAATTTATTCGATACAAAGTAACCATTGCGGGAAAGGTCTTCTGATGATGAATACATTGTGGCCTCACAGCAGGATATAGGATTTTTTTGAGAAACGCAGCTCCTACGTACACCCACAATTATGGGTGTCAGGGATCTTCAAAAGAAGTCTAAATTGGAGAAACCGTGGTACTCTTCCTCCCGAAATACCATTAGGTATAGCTACGGGACACAAGTATTTACTAGGGGATCTTCTTTTTAATAATGAATTCTATTTAGTACTATATTCAATTAAACTAAATATCCTACTTACTTGTCCATACATAATTACAATATCTCATTGTCTGGAAGACTTATGGCCTTTCCACTATGCAAAATTATGTGACCCTCTCAGCTTACCAATAGTTGGGGCCACTGCCATGAAGGGGCATGACTGTAACAACCGGGAAGTGTTACCCATGGCAATATTTATTCTTTTGGATATATATGATCTTTTGAAAAAAGGGCCTACTAAGGAGAAATGTTGATAGAATTAGTGCTACTGCTATGCTAAAAATGCCCATATCATGATGTCGCCACCTATATCAAACCTTCAAAGCATAACAAGAAAAACGCTTAATAGCATTCTACTTGCTGGTTCATACAAGATTAAATGCTGCATTGATCGACAAACAAATGACCTTTTGTGTATATTAGGCAAATATCAGTTGGCCTAGTAGCCTAACCGCAAGTGGCGCTACCTACCACAAGGGCCATGACTGTCACGCCCCCATACCTGGAAATGTTTTACATGCAAAGATGTAGTCATTGAACATTGTATATTGGTTTGAATGTATTTCTGCTTTATATCCTAGTTATTGATAGAAATAATACACTGGGTAGGCCAAAAGTTCCCATTTTAATGATGACTCTACCCATTAAAAGCTAAAATGTAATACAACTCACTAAAACTCTACTTCCTAGTACCTACAACATTAAAATATGTCATTGCTAGGCAGACCAATGACCCTTTTTATTAGGCAAGGTTAGGTTGACCTAGCAGCTGACCAACAGGTGTGCCACCTGCCCCATGGGATGGGGTCATGGGTGCGACGCCTTCATATCTGAAATGTTCCCCTTGGTGAGTTGTACCAACATATCTAAGTTCATGCTCTCAATACAAAGTGCATGATTTTTCTCAAATCTGCTGGACTATAATAGTATATATAGAAGATCCCCTAGTAAATACCCGCAGCTATGGCTGAAGGTCCCCGACACAAATAATTTTAGGTGTACGTATGAGCTGCGTTTCTCAAAGAATCCTATACTGTCCTGCTGTGAGGCTACAATGTATTCATCATCAGAAGACCTTTCCCGCAATGGTTACTTTGTATCGGATAAATTGTCAACATGTTTTAACTTGTTTCACCTATCTCGGTTCCCAGTGTCATTTCACTATACTGATATGACGATAATTCCACATACCAATAGGAAAATGAGCCAGAAAAATAAATTTAAATTAATTTTCTCCCCAGTAAATGGTAGAGAAAATTAATTTAAATTTATTCTCTCCACCAAAAATACGGTGGTGAAAATAAATTTAAGTATATTTTCTTTCCCCAATAAACAGGAGTGAAAATATATTTAAATTCATTTTCTCTCCCCAATAAACGGGTGTGAAAATATATTCAAATTTATTTTCTCCCCCAAAAATACGGTGGTGAAAATAAATATTTAAATATTTTCTCTTTCCCACTTGGTCCATCGAAGAGTTAGGATGTATAAGAGGAAAAAGAAATTGAGAAAAAAGACGTTCTTAAAGTGCTCCATTTGATAATTGGTACACCCAATTGCAAACTTGTGCTCCTTTATTTAACGTATGTTTGCAAAAGTACATACTTCCGGGGCAAATGCCCCTAAACGACCAATAAGGTTAATCCCTGCATAGTTTGCTAGCATTGATTGGCAACATACTTTGCATGCTCCACTGTTTGTACTACAACTGAGTGGAATAGAGGAAGGTGACAGGGATGCATTATCACGCCATTGGGCTTGCCTAGAGGCTGTCAAACTGACCAAAGGGGGAAATGTTACTGGATAAGGAGGAAGATGGAAATAAAAGTTAAGCACAACATGCCATTGTAATTTCCTTATTTTTCAAATCTCAACTGGAAATTGCAGAAATTGGGAAATTGAATGCTAAAGGCGCATCACTTGTAAGGTTTACATTGCAAGTTGTCTATCTTATCAGTATGGTAAACATTAAGGCACTTTAATCATTTGAAAACATTCATAAATGATCAATATTTTTCATGATCGTGTTTTAACATTCCAAAGGCCTTATTCAGTATTTCGTAAGTCACTTACAATTACTTATATATCATTTATTCACATGTGTAATCATTTTCTGAAATTTAAAAATGATTTGTGAATATAGAGAGATTATATATCATTTACATAATTAAATAGCTTATGCTTTACTATTTGTCTTCGATAACGGATAGTTAAATATCTTAAATCATGTCTGAATACGACTAAGTGACTAATAGGTGTCAATAAATGTTGCTAAAAGAGTCTAATATGTGCCATGTTTTGTACAATCGCTTCTCAATCATATAATCGAAAAATGTCTATCAGGATGCAAAACCTACGGCCATGATTTCGATGCTGTCAGTCAACTTGTCCGAGTCTAAATGTCCAGTGACGTAGTCTCCCTCTTCTCTGCGCCTTAATGCCTGTATTCCCTGAAATTAAAGAAAGCACCATATTAAAGGGCGTAATGCTTAAATAGACATCCAAACAGTTCAGCTTGGCACACACTTGTCAACGAGTGCGTAACACTCTCACGTATCAAATACTGGAGGGCATAGCTTTACGTTACCCTGAGCCATTTCCTTAATCCTGGACCCTGTACCAGTCCCTTCAACCATGCTATTTTCCTGAATACGGCTAATGGGCCAGCTTTTGTATTGACTTTTATGAATAATACACGGTACAAGAAATCATATCAGGTCCTCCAGAGATCTTGAAGGGCGTTTTAATATTTTCAAATGGTTATAGTGCTATGTGAATGGCAATGTTTTTATCACCATCATTATCATTGTTCTATTTTGCGATGTTGCTGTCTTCGACTTGCACATTGTATCTCATATGATATGTGTGAGAAGATCCTGTGTAACAGATATCAGTGACCACCAAGTAGCAGTGTACTTTTTGTTCATGAAATAAAGGTGACTTAACCGAATGTTTACCATTATCGTAAGGTGAGAGTAGATCGATCGAACGGAATTGAAAAAAAAACGTAATAAACCCTTCAGATAAGTGCTTATACAAACGTGCCCACTACTGAGAGAGAGAGAGAGAGAGAGAGAGAGAGAGAGAGAGAGAGAGAGAGAGATGATGATGATGATGTTTACAATGATATCATCCACCGTTATAGTTCATATAGGTTAATGAAGACTGAATTCATATCAGAGCCTTACCTCGAGGTGCCCATTACTAGGAAGGAGAGAACAGTGCTGGCTCAAGTCAGGTGAGGAGTAGCCCCTTTAGGACTGGAGAAACGTAATAGTATACTGGTTCCATGTGAAGAAAGGTTTTTTAAAAAGGTTTTTATTGAAACGAAAAATTAAGAACACTTCTTTTGCGCTGTCTGCACCACGACCTCAAAGTACATAGAGTTAACATCCTGCTTAAGGCTTGCACCGAGTATTGCAATATTTTGACTATTTAACTGACACTGATAGATGGGTGTGTCTACTGTCCAACTGTGAACATTATCTGTTTTAGTTGCAAAACATGTTCCAAAATGCTAAACATCAGAACAGATGTGTCCCGAACTGATTTTATATAATATTTTCATTTTAAGATTGTTTATTCCCCTTTTTAACACTGTATGGTCTCTCGTAGGTCAAAGTTAACCGTTCATTGTTTTATCATGTTATGTACGTATCGTTAAACTATGGGTGAGACCTTGATAATATTTTCTTATCTTATCTTGTCTTATGTTCACCTTAAGGTGCTGTCCCACTGCGAATTTTATGTACGATTTTCTAAATATGTCAAATCTACGACGAAAGCCACGAATTTGTATTTTAAAAAATGATGAAAGTCACGTTCGCAGGATATATACGAATTGTACGAAAAAGATACGAAATTATACGAAATCCCACGACACTTAAGGTACGATTGATGTTCGACAACATCCTTATCTATGCGACAGGCTACGTTTTTATCATAATTTGTGGTAAATATGCGAACATAATCGTACTTGTGTACGAATATCAATGAGCGCATGTATGCGAATGCGTGCGAATATATACGAACTAAGTACGAATGCATACGACATACATACGCATATGTACGCCACGTGTACGTCAATTACGACAATATTCGTCAAAATACGAACATGTTCGACTAGAAAATCGCAAGATTCGTGACAACACTGCGATTTGTGTTTAAGTCACCAACAATTCGTGACTTCGTATGTTTATTTTGGCCGAATAACCTGTTATTTCATGATAAGGTGGGTCATATAAATCTCTTTTGAATGTTCAAGTTAGAAGGTACATTTAATTTCTGTACAAAAATGTACGTCAAGGTACGAATACATACAAAAATGTACGATATGACATGAATCGATGTTCAACAATCCACAACAATGTACGATAATTTACGAAAATATACGAACATATACGAAATGATGTCCAACTATGTACGCCAATGTACGACAAAAAAACACATCATTGGACCAATAATGGACCAAACGTATGACCATTTCCTTCAACATATACTGCACGCAACATTTTGCATCATGAACCTCCCATAAATGTGCTGTCCCACTTACGACTTTTAAGGTAAGACAAGGTGCGAATTGGAATTTCGCAGCTTGTCTTAACTTTTCTAAGCTTATCGCGGTTGTTGGCATTTATTCTTAGCTCCTCGTAGCTAAAGCCGCGATGTAAAAAAAAGTTTTACATGTAAGACTTTTGTGTGCGACAACATTTATGTCGTTGTGATCCATTGCTCTCCAATATGATATTTTGTCCACATCAACGTAATTTGATGGTCCCTGATCCATATTAGAGGAAAGGAGTTACGTTTGAAAAAAAATATATTCTTTCAGTTTTTCACCCAATAGGCTTTACATCCTGCTGGGACGGTATGGTTGTGAAGCTAAATGTCTTTGCCAAAGTAACTGTTAGACAATATTCACTTTTTTATATGTTAACTAGTCAAATTAAAGCAGGGTATAGTAAAAGGTTAAGTAAAAAAGTAACCATATAAGCTACCTTAATGGTGTAGTTGTCAGCACCATTCATTTGTCATTACCAAACAGTCATAGATAATAATAATAATAATAATTGGAATTTATATAGCGCCTTTTCCATTCATAAAATGTTCAAAAGCGCTGCACATTGTCATAGTTTGAGTTATAGTCCACAACCCCTCAATGGGCGAGCCTGAAGATGTGTGTTTTGAGACACTTCTTGAAGGCCTGACACGATGTAGAATCCTTCAGGTGTTGTGGAAGCGCATTCCATAATCTCGGTGCACTAATGGAGAAAGCGCGATCTCCAAATTTGAGTCTAGTCCGAGGCTTATCCAGAAGGCCCTTTGCTTCTGATCGTAGATGGCGTCTGGGTTTATAAGGCACGAGCAGACTCAGATCTAATAAATAAGCCTGTACCAATCGTCGATTGGTACAGCCTTAAAGGCTGTCCCAAAAGTCGATCGACTTTTGGTACAGTTAATGCTGTCCCAAAAGTCGATCGACTTCTGGTACAGCTTAATGCTGTCCCAAAAGTCGATCGACTTCTGGTACAGTTAGTGCTGTACCAGAAGTCGATCGACTTTTGGTACAGGTAATAGCTGTACCAGATGTCGATCGACTTCTGGTACAGCAAAGCTGTACCAATCGTCGATTGGTACGGATCGACTTCTGGTACACGACATATACATCTGTAAATACTAAGAAGGCAGTAAATTATTTATATATGTTGAAGTAAAGGTTGATCAAATAAGTCAAAAGGGTATTACATAAATATCAAAGATGAATAATGGTGACTATACCCAGTAGATGTTCGCCGCTGTCTATAATGTCTATCATCTGTCCCTAATCATACTTCATATCTAAATGCATCATAATGTATTACAAAACAAAACTTATGCATAGGACATTATCTCTGGCTTCATCATTCAGAAAGTTGTTGATGGAAAGTTCATGACAAATTCCAGAATAATCTGAGTAACCCTTTCAGTAAGGATTTAAAATGTTGAATGGAGGCCTACCGTTGTTTAGAGGATATTACGTTGTAATCGGCTCTACTCTAGCTACCTTGCGGATACAAGTTAAATACCCTTTACTTCAGCATGCCCAGGGTTCATTAGTACACGACTTTCCGGATTACTTTTGCCTTATTCAATCATTGGTTATACTTTCTTTTGAAATACTTCTACAGTGGCGGATATTTCTTGCTGTTTCCTGTTTGTGCACAAATCCATATGCTGTAAGGGATTATTGGTAAACTTTCCACCATAGCACACACCTGACAACCACCACGTCAACAGGTAAAATGCTACCTGTACTGCGGGGTGACGAGGGTCAAGAACAGGTGCTCTTAACAGCATGTGTAGGCTCAAATAAGGTCGGTTTCATTAACACAGAGTAGAGTTACACACATTATGGCCATTTAGCTCTTGAGTAAACTGTACTATCATGGCTACAATGACATAGGGCATGGACATCCCTGATAGCTTATTTTGAACCTAAATCGTTGTCTCGGTGGATATGCCCTATAGGATTGACAGAGATGGCAGTATAAGGTGAAAATTACAAAGTGAAGCATCACCTACTAGTATGCAGGATGGTTAAATGAGGGGGGCTGCACCTGCGTTATCAAAATTAAAAAATACCCCTAAAGCACTGATTTCATATTGTAACAGGCGCCTAGATTGCAACTCTTGAAGGTAAAAACAACTGTCACCCTCTTGCTCACCTACGAGTTTCCAACAATTCTCTCTCTCTCTCTCTCTCTCTCTCTCTCTCTCTCTCTCTCTCTCTCTCTCTCTCAAGCAACTGAACTCGAGGGCTGCGCATGTTTAACACGGTTACCTACACAAAGTATGGCGAGTTCTGATGATGACAGTTTTACAGATATTTTTTTTGCAATACTTGAAACAATGCGATGTACTTATCTGCCGTAACTGACAGCGATATCCAAATGTTTCGGCCGTTGCCAAGGCAGAATACCCGGGCAGCTTGTGGGAATTCCAAGTGCGTGAGCGCTCAACACATAAAGTACTTGCGATATCTACATAGGCGCCATAGACATTTGGCGGAGACACAAGACATTTGGAGGAATTTGACTTTGGAGATCACTGGTAGATACGTCAATAGCTTTGTAAACCAGGAACCTGTGTATGTTTAGTTTATGATTAGTATACTTGGATATGTGTGACCTAATCCCAGGCAGGGCTGGCCTGATGTCCGAGCGGTCTAAGGTTTTGCCACTACGAGAAAGTTGCGTTACTTGGGATTAAACGGTGGCTTTCGCGGTGGTTTTACTCCGGTTTCCCCCACCACTGGGCCAGCCATGATCTAGCCTATACATGACAGAAAACTTGAGAGTAATGGACATTCCAAGTTCAAACTAACCTCTGGAGGACAAATGTCAACTGTCCTAGAACCTTCTAGGGATAATAGGTAGAAATATTTTCGACAGAAGTTTCAAATTGTGCGAAAAACATCTTAGACTTGGACAGCCCTGTATGTCAGCCTTCTAAGCAGTAACGTCAAATATTTTGTCAACATACAAGATTGTAAGGGGAGTGCAAACAAACCCACACTGGATGATTCCTGCTACACAGACACACGAAAATGGACATAGCTAGAGTTCCTACCTTGTGTCTAGATGAACTGCTTGCTTCTTGCTCTAGATAGCTGTCGCGATGCAGTTTGTCTCAAGTGCTGGTGTGGATCTGGCCGGGTTGCAGTCTGTCTGTCTTCAGGTTGAAGTGGAAAGTGTGTGACTCACTTGTACTATAACAGGTTGCTATACCCGATGACTATTCACCTCCAGCTAAAACATTCCTATTACACGTCTTAGCCGTCTCTGATTGGTTGAGGGTGTAAAGTCCTCGTATTTTGTCTACCTACTCCTTTAACAAAACTGGTACTACTTTTTCAAAGACTTTGAAATTGACGTCATATAAATACTTGCACTGACGAGAGATTTCATGATTGGTTAATTTTGCAAGACTCGCCGCTTTCCTTAAGCTCTGCAAAGTAGTACGTGTTACACAACAGATTTCGGTAGCACACGTGATTGGCAGGTGGGGATTTGTGATTAGGGGCGTGTTCCACACTAAATGCTCGACTAATCCCGTTCTACTTTAGAAATACTTCTAAATCAGCAATGCTTGCCTAGCCAAATGAACCAAAGGGCAATAATGTGGTCAGCAGCGTGCTTAAACGCTTAAACCTGTGAGACGACCTGTAAACTTTGCCTGGAATTAACCCGTATGCTGCTGGTGGCTAGTTTTGCCACTAACAAAATGATGCAAAATACCTGGAAAATAACTGAAACCCTGGCATATGGGTACTCATTTGAGAGAACTCAACGAGAGCTATCCAATGAATACCAATATGATAGAAAAATCTTTGCATCCTTGCACTTTGGACGAAAGTAGCCTTAACATTGGAAGGGTTAAGAGGGAATGATCTCATCGCACATGTCGTTATACGTGTGTATATGCATGCATGTTTCTATTGACGTATATACATGCTCATAACTGTGTGTATGAATGAAAGTATTTTGTGCGTGAAAGCGTAGGTGTACATGTATGTAAGTGATATGTACAGTTGTACATATACAAGCATATGGAAGAGGATATAAACTGTTCCAACAGCTTTAGCTTGTTTATTGACATGTTTTTCACATCAAGCAATTACAATATCAAATAAAAAAAATAGGAAAACAGAAGGGACCTTCCACTGGAATTATCCTCTCTTAGGGATACATGTAACTTCTGTCATATTTCCAAGAATAGATACCTCCCAGAAATTATGAAGGAATAATAAGATCGGGAGAACTTATGATAATTTGAAACCAATCCCTGGTGTCTGCGTTTTATGTGATTTTATGTTGGCATACTTACCCTGGTTTTAGGCGTACATGTAATACACACCTATGGTATAATACTAGTATGTGCATTAGCATATGATGTAACAGCAAATGATGATACGACTATCTAGTTGCCTAGATATTGCAGAATCAATGAAAATAATGTCATTTGACCTTGATACTGCTATATATCAATACACCTAGCACTGATAAATGAAAAATGAAGACTTCAAAAGCTCGCAAGGAAAAGTTTAAGTATCCATTAGAAATATAACAATATCACAAACACAAGCGTGAAAGAATGATGTGTGTATGTATGAATAATTACCTCGAACAACTTTCACTCTAATAAAGAGGCAATGGAAAACTTCTTAGTTGAATTCTTGGTAAATGGAGGACTATGAGAGACTCTTTCTGAATGCCAGTGGGAAGCAGATGTATTGAGCAAGTGGATAAAAGTAAACCCCTTGTCAACCTCTGAAATCAGACCTCTACCTTTCCACCCAAAATGATGTTTTCGCTTGTACACTACTTCTACTTAGTCACCCATCAAAGTCGATTTCAATGTTGGAGTTAGTTTATTCCAAGCGTAACAAAACTGCATGGAAAGCAGATATTTAGAGCACACATGTATAAGATGCCAATGGAATTTCCCAAGCACAAGGTTGGACATCTGAATGAATAATAATATTGGTCACACTGTATGACACTTCGGCTAGGGCAGCTTTCAACAAAGTCACATTACATGGTAGTATTAGAAAGTCGTGTTGCATGAAAGGTCTTTAGGCATAGGATTTTACTACGTGGACCTTAGCACATTCGTGTCTGGGAGGCTTATCGTCTCTGGTAATCATTAAATATCTCATTTACAAGAGAAAATTCGAGAAACATTTGACTTTTAACATTGGTCTATTTAGGTTTAATATACTATTTGAACATTACTTTATCATAAGAATGATGCTCGGAATTAGATCATAGGTGTGAACTGGGAATTACTCCCATGTCCCTCTACCAGCAGTATGGCCACCACATTAATGCTCACAGCAGCCAAAAGCAGCTTCACAAGTTTAATGATAATTTAGGCACTAAAACAAAGCCAGGAAAATATTTGATGGAGAAATGTCAACCACAACATAACCTACAACTCACCTTCAAATATTTTTGTAAAACTATTCTCAATTTCAAAGTTACAGTCAAAAGGATCATAGATCCATACGATAATTTTTGGATTAACTCTTAAGTGCTAATGGGTTAAGAGCTTTTTGTGCGAATTGTTTTGATATTCAAACACCCTTGAAAGAGATTCTAAGCAATCCAACAAACACATCTGTAGTGAATATTGAATTTGATCATTGTCAATCTTTCTGCTATATTGCAGCTTAATCTTGACTAGCCAATTATAAGTGGTGGAGGAAACCGGAGCATCCAGTGAAAAACACTGCCTAACTCAAACTCACTGGCAACAAAGTCACATGCCTCAGTGGGGTTTACAACCCAGGCGGTGACAGACAGCCAGCAGACAGTGGCAACACCTTACATCACAAGGCCATCAGGCCAGGCCCTCATCTGGAGTCAAAGTTATTTCAAAGCAATCAAATCTATAAAGAGTGAGAATATTTTTGAATGGGATGGACACAATAGTTGGTTTTAAAAAGAGGGGAACATCCTGCCTCACACCTTTTGTTTGATAATCGGTTTTGCCCTGTGTTTAAAAAAGGAAGGGTTATTATGCTCCAACATCATAAGATAGCGTCACCATAAATCTACAATGACTATGGCATGCCTTTTGCACATGTATTCAAACTGTGCGAGGGAGAACCAACCGGAACGGAGGGAGTACCAAGATGACGAGAATGAGAACCGAGAGAGAGAGAGAGAGAGAGAGAGAGAGAGAGAGAGAGAGAGAGAGAGAGAGAGAGGTGTCAAGAAGACAAGACAGATGTAAGGTATTGAGAGACAAGGTGTCAAGACGAGAGGCAAGATTGTGTAAAGGGAACCAATATATATTTATATATTGATCAAGTGAATAAAAGTTAACCCACGTCAACCTTAAAAGTGAGGCGTATACTTTTCGCTCAGATCGATTTGTTTGCTTGTGCAGTACTACTTAGTTACACCTCAATGTCTATTTCAATGTACCAGTTAGTTTGATTTTCGGCTGAACACCGTGACCACCGCATGGACTGCAGGTTTTCAAAGCACACAAGTACAACACACTAATAGAAATTACCTGGCATGTAGTTGGAAATCTGAATGAGTAATCATAATGGTTGAACTGTATTTAAATTTTCCGGTAGAGCAGTTTTCAACTAAGTCACATCTTATGGGGGTATTTAGCAGTTTTGTTGCATAAAGGGGCTTCGATTTTACTACCTGGACTTTAACACATTCGCGTCGGGAGGCAATTTGCTCTGGAAATTATAGAAATATCTCATTTACAAAGCAAAATCTTAGAAAAAATATTTGACTTTGAGCAGTTATTCTTGTTAGGTTTAAGATTATATTTGGATACTACTTTATTGTGGGAGGGATGTTTGAAATAAGATCACATGTGCACTCCGAGAGTTCATCATGATCTCATGTCGCTCTAGCAAGCAGCAGTATGGCCACAACAAGGTAAGATTCCAAGCAATGGCGAAATAACATATGGAGTATATTTGGAGTTTTTGGTTATCTTCACCTTTTCTGCCAAATTGCAATCTTGCCTAGCCAGTTGTAAGAGGTGGAGGATACGGGAGCAGCTGGCGAAAACCACCGCCTAACCCCAATTCACTGGCAACTTCTTGACATATTTGAATTCAGGGAGTGGTGAGAATATGAATGAATGGGTGGTAATTGACAGATAGGCACATGCAGGCCATCCAGTGCCATAAAATATGTATGAAATAGTGGTCCTTTGTCATTGTCAAAAACCACAGATTAATAGTGCATCAAATACATAGAAATGCTCACAAACAATTAACAGCATAATAGTATAAATAGCACATACACGGTTGTTTCAAAATAAAATAATTCAAAATCTAAAAATGTTTCACAGACAATAAAACAGGCCAATCCGACGTAAACAAGATAGAATACTAGAGAAACTTTATCTAAGAGTTCTTTAAATCTGTTTACATTAAAATGAGTATTTCTGGAGTCAATAACATCAACGCAATCGAAAATACCGAAAGGTCAAATCCAAAGTCGGTTTTTCTGGAAAGCTTGTCTTCAGAACATTGATAAATATGATATTCTGACAGAGGACTTGCATATTTTGAGAATTGGGTTCCTGGCTCTGATAACACCTGGCCGAAGCAACGATTGCTAGGATATGATGAATGAAATACCTGTGTAACTTAAAGATTGTATTCAAAGAATGAGTGACAAGTTACAATAGTTACAATATATATATATATATATATATATATATATATATATATATATATATATATATATATATATATATATATATATATATATATATATATATATATATATATATATATATGTATGTATGTATGTATGTATATATATATATATACACTGTAAGAAGGATCAGTAAAGGTTTAACTAGTTTGGAGCTTCATTTATCTGAAAATGATTAACCTTTGTATAATGTGGGTGAACGTTGCACTAATCAGTTACTACTAATTGAACATCTACCCAATTAATTTTTCATCGATAAATGTTAACCCGCTTGAAATGTTAAGGTTCACCTCCAGCAGAGAACCTAGAACAGTTTTCGGTAAACCTCAACTTTTTAAGGTAAAGGTTTACCCATTGCAGTGAATGTCATAGTTATACCTTTACCGCTTTGGGTGAATGTTAAACATAGTTTCGTTGAAGTTTAAACATGTGGCATACATCCTGTCGTCTCAGATATCAACCAACTGAAAGACCGCGTTTCCATTAGTCATGGTGATAAGCTAAAACAAAGGAACAGTGACCTAGATCACAGTTTTGCTGTAAGTTACTTTGTTGTGGCGGGCAGTTCGAGGTTGGATTATGTATTGAGCGGGCTCTACTAAGAGGTTTTATAGAGACTATGCAGGAATATTGTCTCTGGTTTTATACATATTTTCGAACAGTAAGTGAGTAAGATTTGTTTGTAACATCGGAATTATTTACGTCTATACTTGGGGTGTTCTTCCTACAAATAGAACATCACCTACCATGAATTGCCACACTTAACCACGTTTCAGCATTTACGGTAGGAGTTTATGGTCATGGTGTAGAGATAGAGAAAAATATCTTAAATCTCGCACAATTAAAGTGAATTCATATCCATATGATATTTCAGAGTGAAAACATAAAACCATCAATCGTTGTAATCCCACCAACACAATTTTGTAGTAAAGGAGACGAAGAAGAAGGGGAAGATTGACGAAAAAACCTGCACGAAAAGAACTTAATATAAGCCATGTTTAAATAATAAAGAATAGACATTAATAACTGGACTGCCGGCCAGTTTTATTGTAGATGTATGTTTTATGTACCTTATATCGTACTTGATATTAGTATATGTTAAAGGTTACGCATCACACTAATAAATACTCACCCCTCCCTCCGAAATAAACGTTTACCCCATATTATAAGGTGACTTATAACCCTAGGCGGGTAAACATTCACCCTCTACACAGAAGTAATGGTTTACCTGCACTGCCATTGAAGTCGGAAACGTTAACCCGGTTCACATTTGTCACGGTTAACATTTACCCAAATCGGGTGCAGCTCAGTTGCACCGAAATAGGGTAAACGTTTACTTATAATTTTTACAGTGTATATATATATATATATATATATATATATATATATATATATATATATATATATATATATATATATATATATATATATATATATATATATATATATATATATATATATATATATATATATATATATATACATATATATATATACATATATATATATACATATATATATATATATATATATATATATTTATATATATATATATATATATATATATATATATATATATATATATATATATATATATATATATATATATATATATATATATATATATATATATATATATATCCTGAGAGAGAGAGAGAGAGAGAGAGAGAGAGAGAGAGAGAGAGAGAGAGAGAGAGAGAGAGAGAGAGAGATTACGCTATCTAAAAATTCTGGTAGAGCAGTTGTCAACAAAATCATAATATCAGGTTGTATTCAGCAACTTGCTGGATGGATGGGCTTCAAGATTGAGGTTTCGATTTGTGATCAAGTCTGGGAAGCTCGAATAAACATAGAAATTTACAAAGCAATTTCTTTACAAAATACTTGACTTTGTGTAGTGGTCCAGGTTAGGATTAACGCTTGCTCTCTCAGGTACCCATTGTAATATTACTCTATCGCATACTTCAATTCATACCAAACTCCAGGTGCAAGTAGGTTGTTCCGATGTCGCTATAGCAACCAGCATTAGCTAAACATGACAAAGGGCTTTCTGGTGCACAGTGTATAGATATGCAAATGCCTTGGAAAGATATTCTAAGCCATGGAGGAAAGATATTTTGAGTGAAATATATTGCAAAGTAATTATATTATTTTGGTAAAGAATGGGAATGCACTTTATGATAAGAATTGGACTCATTAAATTGCAAATACACTAAAGGAAAGGCTTCCTCTTAGATCTTGCTTTCATTATATTTAAAAGTAAGCTCTAACAGAAGACCTGCTTTAAAAGATTCGGGTCTCCTGGCTTTGAGAAAACCTGACAGAAGCTATCACCTCTAGGACTATAAGGTTTCATCTTAACGTGTTAGTCAGACAAGTGCAGAATTGGCTCATGGGATTTTGAATTTAGGAGCAATTTATAAATCCCTGTGCGAAGAACATGCCGGTACAAGTCTGATTGCCCCTGGCACACTTTCCAGGTTAGAGTGTCTGGGGACACACTCCCCAAGAATGATGTGCTCTGAGATTCATCTTTGCAACGGCATTATTAAGTAAAATAAGGGTGAGGAAAAATTGAAAAAAAAAACATTCTCCAAATACTGCCGTTGATAATTGATATGTTCATACACTAATTCGGCTCCTACAATCTTACATCTGGCCGCAAGATCGCATGATCTAGGGGCAAATGCTCCTAAACAATCATTTAATGTCAATCCCTGATGTCTATTTATTAGTTGTACTCTTCAAGTGTTCAACATGTGCAATTTATTCTCTAAAACTATACCTGCCTAGAGGTTATACAACCTCAATTCGTTGAAGTTATTTATGTCAAAAAGTTATCATGCAATTTTATGTATCGTTTATGAACCTCTATGCCTAAAGAAAGGATACCCGTATCCGGTAGCCTCTGCCTCTCCCAGATTATTTTACACAAGAAATATTTTATCACAAATCTTAATAAGAAATAGGAAATTTTCAATACTAAAGTCATTCCATATTATTGATTATTATACATCAATATTATTTGGTAACAAAAATGGTAAGGGGATACAAAAATGTATATTAGGAGTTTGTTTGACATGATGTTATTGTACCTAGAAAGCGCCAATATTTTCCAAGTCATAACTACAACACCTTTTGCAAAAAACATCTTCTATCACCAATTCACCATAACCCTTCTTGAAGTCTTGAAGCTGGCCCTCTAATCGAAATGGAAGGGATCTCAAGATCCAAGCATAAGAAAGTTCTCTGTTATCATCCTCTCCTTATCTTATAGCTGGCCTTCCAAATTACAATGGAAGAAATCTAAAGATCCAGGAAAAAGTATCTATCAGTAACATGTTCCTCCCTTCTTAAGATCAGAAGATCCTAGATACAAGACTCTATTATGATTTTGCTTTTCCAACTGACCTGCTAGTATACCGCATTGCCATCTATCCACAATGGAAGACATTTGAATATGGCCTGGGAGGCAAGGCTAACAAAATCCAAGCAAAAGGAATTCATCTGGAAGATCATTTTATCTGGCAAGTAATTACCTCCCTGGAATCCAATTAAGATGGTGCTGGGTGGTCTATGGTATTGCCATTGATTGCACCCTGTCTCTTACCACTGTCCCGGCTCAAATTCCATGATCTGATACTTTTCCTTATCGATAATCGAGAATATTGATGTATTGAAAAAACGATCAGCATTACTAGAAACTAGAAGTGGAATTAAAATGTATTTCCTAATAAGTGAGAATGTTATGATGAATGCAATGCATATGATAATGTAAAGAAAAACAAAAGTAGGTGCTTACTTGTTGTCTTTTAATCAACATTTGTAGTTGTTATGTACAGAAGTAGGTCAATTACAGACATTGGCGTAGTGAATCGAACATGAACATAATTATATACATGTATATACAAAGTCCTGGAAATAAATATTGTCAAAATATTTATATTTGTTATTCAACAAGTACTTATAACCTATACAATTATCAGCTTATATAAAAATTTAGCGCATGACTTCCTAAAAATAGTACAAAGTCTTATCCAGTTTTTATTTCACATTTCTTCGGGCATTAAATTTTTGCCGGTGTTGGTCTATCTTAATTAACATCTTATATTGCTGCTTTGTTTTCAAAGGTTGATTGAGAATTAAAGATTCTGAGTACTACAAGGAGCGGGAGTTTTGATTATTATGTTCACAATGTGAAAACTTTGTACAAATTTACATTTAACTGTGTAATCAATTTTCAAATCATGTGCTTGTTATGATCTAACTCTTTATCTTATAAGCATTACGGTATGTTGTGTTATTACTATATGTCTGTATAATGTCTTTTTGGGTAATGAATATATATGAGTGACAGTTTTATAGGTGGCCCATTCCAATATCAAGAGATCTCAATGACAACTCTTCAAATGTGAAATCATTAACATTAAGTATGTACAGTATCCCATAACAATGAACTTGATCATTTCAATTGAATATGCTTCAAATTTTCAAGAGCACAGCAATAAATTGACCAGCACATAACTATTCGCAATTCATAATAAGCTCAAAAGTTTAAGATCAATAAAAAAATAACCTATGAATATCACCAGAGTTGACCTCTACCCTTATGCGGCTGGTGGCTAATTTGGCCAATACAAAAGGATGCAAAAAACCTGAAAGATTACTGAATCCCTCGCATATGGGTACTCATCTGAGAGTACTCAGCGAGAGCTTTCCAATGAATACCAACATGACAGGGTTTAGATGGTTGTCAAGAGTGTCTGCGTCCTTGTGCTTAGGACAAAAGTAGCCTAACCATTAGAAGGGTTAACAATAAACAGCATAGTGATGCTCCAAGCTGGACAATATGTGTTAACACCTTCACTCCCAAAGTGACATGGTGAGCTGACTATTGCGAATCAATTTTACAAGCAAAGAATCTTCTTTAAAACAATTTGAATGGAAGAATTGCCAATATATCTGTTGAATGTACTTTGTTTTTGTGATATCATCATAGTTGTCAGCTGACCAGACTGTTATGGGCGTGAAAGGGTTAGCCATATGTCCATAATGTCTAAATAACGCCATGGTGATGATCAGGAATTCATTGGGCTACATGCAGTGTTGACTAACAATTTATCAATGGTGGTTTTGAGGTGGACGCAGGTAATACAGAAAACCCTGCTCAAGAGACTACCTGCTTTGGGAGACCCTCCTTCTCAAAGCATTAATGTGCTACACATTAATGCTGTCAAATATACAAACATAAGATACTCTTCATTTTTTAACAAAAAAGGGGTCTCCAACTCTTTCCTTGAAGGGTGGCTCAAACACATAGGAAGCAGAGCTTTTTTGTATATGCAAACATAAGACACTCTTAATGAAAGATGAAGTGGAATTACAAAAATCACAAGCTGCATAATCATGATATACAATGAAATTGGTTACCATAATATGTTTACACATTGAGTGTGTGAAATTGTCTGACTATTTTGGTGATATCATTCTTCACCTTGTGAAATAAAATTCAATGAGAAATATTAAGCAAACCAATTTACCTATTTAGTGAGTTATAATGCCTGGCTATTTTGTTATATCATACTTCACCTTAGGGAAAATTGTTCAGTGAGAGATATTAACCCTTGCGAGTTTTTCACACAAATGCCTGCTACCAAATTGTGATGAGGATTATTGGCAAAAATCCAGTACCTTTGTTGTTCATGTTTGAATATAGCATAATTCTTTTCAAACTATGTAGGGGTTCTTTTAGATTAGCAAGCCAGGATCTTCTTTGACTGAATTTGATAATCTCGCACGCATATATTCTTGCATGGTTCTTCAAGTTATGTTAGCACAATCACATATTATATGCATGTGTGGCATTGGAAGGGTTAACTCAAACTAAGCAAACAACCTTTAAATAGTGTGACATTGCATGTTCAATTATTGAGACATCTTTAAAAGTAATGCACCCTAACAACTATTCCCCTGGAAAATCTTAAGCCTTAGGTTATAAATGCTGTGAACAATATCAAACAAAGGAGCAAACACATTTTATGATGATAACATTACTACACACATTTTCATCTTTTAAAAGATTGAGCCATGAGGCTAAATGATGAAATACAGTCAGTAAAATAGAGGTATCACCCAACAGATCAGTTTTACACGTGTGTTTCAGATCATAAGTCTAAAAAATCTAAGTTCATTGCCACATATTGCCATATGTTTTCTAAGTTTTACATTTTTTTCCTCTCGGCTTCAATAACAAATACAACATAACTAAATCTTTAAAAAGAAGTCTATTACTGTAGAATAGAAAATGAATCTGTGGTGCAAATATACCGAATTTGACCAAAAATGACCTTTCCGGATCTTATTTTACCGAACAGTCATTATCATACCTTAACACAATTGGGGGCATATTTTAATCTGAATTTATTTATACCAAGATTTTCTAATTCGGTAAATTCGGATTAATTACATGCTCGGAATAATTTCCTATTCTACAGTACTTGTTTCATATATGAAAATGCCATTTACTTAAGTATCATTGCATCAAGGCACCACTTTTAATTGGACACCGAGCATGAAGGTGGTCAATCCATTCATTACTTAATTGGCCAAAGAATGTCCTGACTATTTTGAAAAATATCTTTGTAACCAGATTATTTTTCAGAAAATAATTGAGGGAGAAATTTGGTCACAAATGACACACAACTCCCCTTTAAACATTTTGTGAAAACACAATTATTTTCACAGTTCTCAAAATTATCAGAAGTCCTGATGACATGTGTAACAAAGACCTATAAGGTTAACCCATTAATGCTTAAGGGTTCCTCCAGAAATTGCTGTCTGGATCTCTGACACTTTTGACTATAATTTCGAAAATTATGAATAATTTCACAAAATATTTGAAGGAGAGTTGTTAGTAATGTACTGATAAACATTTGTCCATCAACAATTTTTCAATGTGTGCTTTTCCCTGCAATATTTCATCAAAATTGTCAGTCTGTTTTTTGCCGGTGTGAGCATCAATGGGTTAACCCATTCCCACTCAGAATGGCCAAAACAGACCTGACAATTTTGGTAATATTTTTTTTACAAAAGCACTTTTTGAAAAATATTTCAAAGAGAAATGTTAACCAGAAGACAAACAACAACTCTCCTTCAAATGTTTTGTGAACTTTTGCTTTATTCCCAAGTTATTTTCAAAAGTATGAAAGTGGCAGACAATATTTTGTAATTCCCACAGGGAAACTGCTGCTGCTGCCTCACTGAACTGCTCATCACTATGGGGTGAAGAAGTATGCCAATTCCTCCTCCTCTTTCGTAGCCAGATCGGCGCCATCATCCTCCTTCTTCTTCAGGCGCGGAGGCTCAGATCTCATCACCAGTTTCCTCCCCGTCTGCAAAGGAAAATTAGACATCAAACCTGTCCAAGAGACCACCTCTCATAAGGATCCACCTCCTTTGAAAACACATGGAAGGTTTTTGCCACACACAGGGCTGAAAGAAGGTTGTTCTGTGGTACAAGTGTGTCTAGTAATTTGGTCTATGACTATCACATAACTACTACATACTAAAAACATAACATAGACATAGTTCCAAATTAGATTATCTGGTATAAGTGCAGACATCACATGCAAATGTATAGGAAGGAACCGGGCCCTTCCTATCTGTAAGGTAAATACGAAAATCTGGTTTAGACAGATCCAGATTAAGCAAGTTCGCCAGTGTACTAACCACAAATCACAATAGACACATAGCTGACTTGTGATGGAATGATGGTAACAGTCAGCTACAGGTCTGCTATGGGTATAATACTGACCAGTGGTCAGACTGTGGAGAATGAAACATCACCCTGTTACTGCCATTTTTCTACTGGTGCAAACATGGTATAGCCTTGGTTAAAAGAGGGGTTTTTGTGTTGGCTTTTGGCTTTTTATAAAGACCTATCCAAATTATTACTCTGAAGCTATCTTCTTTGTCAGAGGCTGTATCTCCTCCTGAATAAATTCATGCAAAGATAAACATAAAACTTTGCTTTGAAGAAAGGATATCAAAAGCATAATATTGTGGATTTCTGCTGCTTTGGACGACACTCATTGGCTTATTAAAGGTGGAACGTTTAAGAAAAGTATTCATCTTTAAAAACCAATTTCAGAATTGATACATAGAGAAAAATATCTCTATGACATGAACAAAATGAACAGTTTCATGTATTTGCATATAAAATACTAAATAGAAAACTATAAAACATTTAAGTTACATAAGAAATGATGTAGCCAAGCATACACAACCTAGCCCAGCTGTGAATCATCTTGCTGTTGTAACTAAGTAAAGCTAATGCTACCTTTATTCATTTCAAACATTTTGTGTGAAGCAAAATTGAAATTTGGAATTTTATTTATCATCATTTTTTCTGACACATTGTGGCAGTCTTGACTAGTCAGTCACTTGTAACTTTCTCATATGCACCAGTCAAGATTCAAATTGAGGTGTGAAGCAAATGAAACATTTGCCAGCAAACTAGGTGTGTATCGATGTTGAATTATGTATCATTCCATGTGTATAAAAGTAATATTCCAATTGTATGTTTACTATTATTTTCTTTTCATGCATGCAAGAAGAAATAAAAAAACATGCAATGTTTGCAGAAATTTAAAAATGTTGAATTATGACTACTAGCCAATTAAAGGATGCCTACATTAGTAGGAATGGCAAATGGTAGGAATTCCATTGTTAACACTACCTTTTTCTTGGGGTCTGCCTTGGCTCTCTCTAGCGCTCTGCGAACACGTTCCTCTTGGTGGATCCTCTGTTGCTCCATCTTCTCCTCCCGCATCTTCATCCTTCTCTCCCTCTCCTTTGCCTGAAACGTATCAACATAGCATGCATTCTATTGTATTGTATTGTTTATTCACCATACATGACATATGCTATTATGAAATTAAAAATACGACAATATTTTGTCCGCAAGAACATAAAAATTTGTTGGACAACGCAAACACATAGTACAAAACAAAACAAATATAGAACTATTAACTAAACGTGTCAAAAAATTGTAAAGAACATTGATACAATCTAGTTATGGTTGAACAACAAATCTAATAAAATTTGTAAAGATTCTAGGAGGCTTATAATGCTAACCACGTTATTAAACTAGCTAGTAGCGGTATTAGTGACTAAGTACCTTCATCTAAAAAATCATAAAAATATACATGCTTACAAATAATCCTTGGAAAAACAGAAGCTGTGCATTGGTAGGGCTTGAAATACAGTTACATATGAACAACTTAAGGCCAGGGAAAAAGTGATCACTTACAGCAGTTGCCATGGCATGAGAGCTAACCTCTATTTAGCTGTGATGTCACTGGCATGTCAGCTAATCTACAGCCGGGGATACTTGCTTAGCGATTAGGCATGTGATCATGTAAAATACTGGTGCAGGAAGAGGTTGGGAAAATTTTCTGTAGAAGGGACGTGGCCAATCTTCCGTTTTACCGCACACCTCAATGATTGCCGATCGGAGAGTATTGGCCGTTATTGCGCCTTTGCGCTCTTGCTGTTCAGTTTGCTTAGAGTCAGTTAGACGTTTTCCGCATGTGAAAAGATTGTTAATTGGTCAATAGTACAATCATGCAGCGAATATGAACAATGAGAGCACGAAGGAACTGCTGAAATTGTGGAATTCAGCGCAGGTTTGCAGATATGGCAAGAGGAAAGGTATGTTATTTCGCTTTTCTTACTTCTTCTGAGGGGAAGATTTACGAGTTTTCCATGACAGTTGGGCTGGCCATTCCCCCTCTAACCGTGAAAAATAGGCCCTGTGCGCTTATTCGGGCATATGCCCTTAACCGAAAGAATACAGTACCAGGTACACACTTAGGACAGGGATTATATGTCTCTGCTGTTCTTTGTGTACAATGACTGAAAAGATTACACTCCACAGCCTCCCATCCTCTCCACATTCGCACATCCTGCATCCACATCTCTCCCCCCCCCCCCCCCCCCCCCCCCCAAACAGAGAGCCGGACAGTACCTTTTCTGCAGCCTCCACCTTGTCCTGTGGCATCATCTCAATCATCTCAAACAGCTCCTCAAGACGGTTCTCTATGTTAGTCAGCATCTGCAATGTGCTGGAATAGAACAAGGGTTTCAATATAGCTAGGTTATCTATGCATCTGCAATGTGCTGCAATAGAACAAGGATTTTTAATAGAGGTAGGGAATCATGTTTAGGTACTACTACTGAGAACAGAAAAGTCAGAGAAGGAAAATACTGCTAAGTAAAATTTCAACAGCAAGCCATCAGCAACATATTGATATGGATATTGAAATTGACATAAAATACAGGAATGAAAAAACATCAATCTTGCTCTTTTGTCATTTTTTTCCCATGATTGGATGCTTGAGCGATGGGGCACCAATGATTGATATCACAAAGTGTTCAAGCACTTGAAAATATCATCAATACGTGGTTTATACCGGTGAAAAATACAACCAATATACGGTACAGACTGGTGAAGATACAATCAATTAACGGGCCCACATGTAAAGGTAAGGAAACATTTATGTTTGCAGGGGGTCAGATTCAGAAGGCCAGAAAATAATGTACGTGCCTCTTCAAACATTTTTCAGAAAAAAAGGAAGGGAGCACTTATTTGGGGTCTGTGCTGTTAATCGGAGGAATATGGTACTATACATACAACTTAATGCAGTTCGATATGTTTGCCAACATCTGCAATGTGCTAAAATATACACAGGGTTTCAATTGATTATGATAATATCGGCAAATATGGGCCACGGTGTCTGAACTTTGATTGCTAGTATCGTTAATTCTCGGCCAACGAAAATCGTAATTAATAAAAAGTGTCCGATATTTGTGAGAATTTATGGTAAGGCAGGTTCTTTATGTGTGTACACATTTGTCATGTCCTAAATGAGAACCATAGTAGTAAGATAGGTATCATGTTGGGGTAGCATCAACCTAAAGACAGTTCTCTATGACTGTCGATGTCAGCCACTGTTATATGTGCTGAAAAAGACAGAACCAGGATTTTGATATTGGTTTAGGATTAATTAAACATAACAATAGCACCCTCCTAACAGGGCATGGCATATATGTGAGATGTAAAAAAACTGGAAAGCGTGCATATTGATTTCAAACAGTCTCAACTTTTATCCACACTTGTGAACTGTTAATTGACCATCATATTTCACAAAATTTGAAAAAAGGTCTATACAGAGGGAAGGATTTCTCATTTTTTTTCTAATATCTATTTTGTTCAAATCTTATTACTGTCACAGGTAGTCTCACTGTGAGGAAAAGGATGCAGAATATTACATATGTAAAAATCTGAAAAATGACCATAATCATTCATGAATTATCCCTGACATGTGTGAAAACCATACAAGTGTGAAAAGAGAATGAAAATAATCCTTTGGCAGAAATTATGAGGGAAAAGGCAAACTTAAAACATCCAACAAATGTAGAACAAAAAAAGTAGCCTGAGGCAGCATTGGAAGGGTTAAGGTGATAAAAGATTTGTAGATGCTTAAGAATGTCAAAGTGAGATGTCATGCATGCGGCAATACCCAGTGCTTTTTTAGTTTTGGCCAAGTAAGTAATGATTTTGGCTAACCCAACAAATATCATTTCTTGCTGAGGTAGGCAAGCATTTACGCCAGTGCCTAGTACTTTTCTGGATCAGATTTTATCTTTACTGAAAGTATATGCTCCCCAAATGTATGAATTAATTGTGACTGATAAATACTGTAGAATAGGAAATCAATCTGTGGTGCAAATGAACTGAATTTGTGATTTTGAATTATTCCGAGATGTTTTATTTCGAAAAGCCAATATTGAAGGTAATAAATATTCTAATGACAGGAATAATACATCTGAATTACATTACACCAAACTAACCCAACTCTGACAAGTTTGGCAGATTAAACCACTCGGATTAATTTCCAACTCTACAGTGTAAAACCATGACAAGAAATATGCAAAAACAAATTGTGTGAAATGAAACTCTCCCAAAATAGTATGCTCTCTGACATTGTTTAAAAGTGTGTAGTGTCTTAGCCAGGATTTAGAAACTGGGTGCCTAAAATTGGCAATTGTAAAATTTTTGGGTGTCCAAATTGTTAAGGGGGACCACAATATACTCAGATTTCAAGCATTAACATGTATGAATTTATCAAAATAAGGCATAATATCCTTATACAATGTCATTGGAATTATATGGAGATGAAAAAATTCAATTATATGTTTGAGATTGACATTTTACGAAATTCTTCACAAAATATTTTGGATGTCCCGAGGGGTGCTTTTTAAGGGTTTGGGTGTCCAAAAAGACACCCAGACGCCCAGCTGGCTAAGACCATGGTGTGTACAATGGGAGTGTTGGGAAATTTGTACTGTTTTCAAACAAATGTTGCTGAACATGCAGAGTGAACTTACCCATCCATTCTTGTAAATGATTGAAATGTTTACTCATTAATGATAAACTCAAACTAACAACCTGAATTGTGAGCCTATTTGTGTGCTGAACTTTTTAAAATTGACAATTTTTGTTTGTGATTATTGTTACAGACATTTTGAAATAGAATGTTGTTTGGTAATTTTATAGAGAAACCAATGAGGGTAATCAAGTGATAATAGCAAAACCACTGTAACATGTCTGTATCAGTTTTATAGCAGGACACAGTGGAGCAGAAGAAGGAAAGGTTTAATAACTGAACCATAATGGAGCTGAAAGGGAACTTTACATGGTTCAATAGTAGAATAACCAAGGTAATGAAGCCACAATGGTACTCCAAATTTGTCCGACTGTAGCAGAACCAAAATGTTAAGTCATCAAAGCCATAATGACACTACTATGGGGAATTAAATGTGCTTCGGAACTCATACCTGTTTCTTTAGAGGTTGATGTTATACAGAAACTTGTAATCTTTCCCCAAGCATTGCATTTCAATCAAAACAAATCAAGTTTTCTATAGCAGTAAACCGTATTGGTATACTCTGAAGAGAGATGCGCAAGATTAAATTCTGCAAACTATTGAGGACCTTTACATAACAAATAATATTCTTAGCTATGTAAGGTGCTCAGAGCAACTTAACTATTTGTGATCTGTTGATTAAATACTCAGCAGCCTTGGTATCTTAAATCAATGCACTTCATTTTAGAAGTAAACATTGATATATCATAGCAATAGCACATCATATTCCCACATTAATCAGGTAGTCTGACCAATTGTGTGTGTATATCTAATTTCATACAGGCAATGATGAAATATTCTCCTTAAAATTTTTCTTTTTTTCTCTAAAGTATTCAATTTTACAACAAAGAACAATGGTTATACATTATTAAATGGTTTACATTCACCGGATGTTTATTATATTTTCCGTAGTACCTGTAAGCTATTAAGTTACTGGGATGACTTTTTTCTTATCCCCTTTTGAGTTATAATATTATAGGTGAGTTCAAGTTACTGGGATGACCTTTTTCTTATCCCCTTTGAGTTATAATATCATTGGTGAGTTCAAGTTATTGGGATAACTTTTTTGTTATCCCCTGTTAGTTATAACTATAGGGAAGTTCACATTAGTGGGATAACTTTTTTGTTATCCCTGTTGGTTATAACTATAGGGAAGTTCAAGTTATTGGGATGCTGCCAGATAGATAAAGGGTTAATAGTGCTCACCTGATATTTGCTTCGTTATCACCTATGCAGCTCCTATAGACCTCCTCTACCTTTTTATTGAGCTGCTGCAACATCTTTTCTTGGTCCTCAGCCTTAAACTCTCCATATGAAAACAACCTGAAATTACAAGCAAAAACGTGAATAAATAGATAAACAGTAAGAATATACAGTCTTGTTAGCCCTGAGGTTATGAGAAAAAGAGTAAATATAGAAAAATATAAATATCTTATATATTCACTTTTGTTTCTAGACCTTAGAACACAAGCAAAAAGGCAAATATATAGATTAGTTTACACAGTTTTAGTATGATTATCTGAACAAAACCAACAACTAATGTTCAAATATTTAAAAAATGTATTACTTATTCCAAATATATCATAAAACACACATACCTAAAAAGAAAAACTATCATGGTTAATTCTCAGCATAATCGAGGTAACCCATTCATACTTATATGTTGTAAAGTGCTAATAAATACTTTGAAAATAATCAGTAATAAAAATGGTAATAAAACATAAAATAACATATCATTTGCTGGACAACTGAGTGTTCTCATCAACCTCTACGTCATGCCCAGAGGTCTTCCAAGAAAGTGTGATCTGAATCTGTGTCACATTCATTAATTACTCAGGAATGAAAAATAATACAAAAAAGAATAACAAAAAAAAGTGGGTCCTTAATCAAATATTTTCCAAATGATATCTACATTGGAAAGATATTACATCTTTAAAAGATGTCAGGTTTTTTTTCATTTATTTGCTTAATTTTTATTAATTTTTTTTTTTGGGGGGGGGGGTAATTTGGGAATTATAAATTTCCATTTTTGTCACTTTTTCTGCCATGTTTAGGCTAAATCAGGATTAGCCAGTTGTAAATGTTAGAGGAAACACAAGAACCCATCAAAAGCCACTGCCAAACCCCAAATAACTGGTAACTTTCTCACATACCCTGGCCGGGATTTAACCCATGGCAGTGGTGAGAGATAGCGAGCAGCCAGTGGCAATGTCTTATACCACTCAGCCATTAGGGCAATCCCTATAACCCATCTGATATTGCTCAAAAATGTCTTTATTGGGAAGACATGACAAGAAACAATGAGACTGTTAATGGCTGCTGCAGGTGGACAATGGATATGTTGAACACTGTTAGGCAACGGTTACTTGATTTATTGATTCCCAGATCCTTCCCATACCAATTTTACAGGGTCGGGAGGGAGGGAGGTAACTAAAAATAAAGTTTATTTTTTAAATTTTTTTTAACACATTGAAATCAAAGTAAGCAAACAGACAGGAGGGAGGAAGAAAGAATAAAGTGATTTTTGGCTAGTACTAAAATACATACTAAAACCATATTTTTGAATATTGAAAAAATGATTTTTTTGATAAGATGATGATTTCAACAACATTTTATTGAATTGCAATTGTAATTTTGTATTGCACTGGTATTAATTTTCTTGTAGTTTTGTAGTTTTATAACCATCCATGTTAAATTTATTGTAGGTTTGGTGTACCTACTTTTGGCTCGGCGGCAGAGCACAAAATAAAGTGGGGGGATTACATTTATTTTTCCATCGGGTCTATTTTACTTTGATCGGCGGATCGGGGAACCAATATATCAAGAAACCGTCGCCTTTTAGGCTAATACTCACTTTGCTTTGATCTCTAGATCTCTTGCCTTTTCCTCCTCTCTCTGGATAGCAGTGTTTAATTTATCAATCTGTTCCTTTAATACCTCCGTCTCTGACTCCCTGAAAAGGAAATTCATTTTCCATTAAAATTATCTTCATGCTTAATGTACAATGATAACCATAACTACAGCTTTGTGTGGAAAATCCAATCAACAATCATGAATTCTACTGTGTAACAATGGAAAAATTCTTGTTTTTATATCGGCCATTTGACACACATTTAAAATGGAACAAAACACTGTTGTGCTAAAACAGTCAATGTAATATCTAATAGAATAGTAACACTATATACAATACCAATTGCTTAAATGTTATAAAGAGCCATGGTGCTAATCATGACAACCAGCCTAATATAAAATTGATATATATTTTTTTGTCTTATCATACAGGTATGAAATTTAGAATTTACTGAAACAGTATTGTAAAATTACACATATATTTTCAGTGTTGTATGGCAAAATTGCAGCAATAGGAGTTAGAAGAGGCACATCTTTTAAAAATCATCCCATGTCTTCACAAACTAGAACCAACCCTGCAATCAGTTTGTAATAAGAATTCAATAAAATATCAGAGTAATGCTAAAAGCTTTTGGGGTACCTGCCAAAATTCAGGGTATTAGCCAAGATATCAAAATTGCCAGTCAAAAACAGCAATTCCAAAATTTCTACTCATTAAGATTTAGCAACTAATCTACTTTTAATCCTTTAAACCAAATAATTATATTATCAATAGCCCATTGTGTCAAAAAAGGCATGTCCTAGAAGATGGTTTGTTAGAAAACTATTTGGTTATTTCCCAAAAAATTCAAAGGTTTTCAAGAAACTGCCTGTCCAAATGACAGTCTGGACAGGCCCTGGCAAAAGCCCTGCCTGTCATGATCATTTGTACTTACATTTTTGCCTTGGTATCTTTAATGGTCTGTTTCATTTCTTCGAGTGCTTCCTCCGTTTCTTGGCTATTTTGGATCAAAGAAAGATTTTGCTCCTCCAGCTCAGCAAAGATATCCAGGAGCTGCTGTGGGTCATGGAAATACAGCTCCAAATCCTCCTGTAATATACAGCACATTACCAAACTTACAAAAATAACAGCTCAGCAAAGATATCCAGCAGCTACTGTGGGTCGTGGAAATACAGCTCCAAATCCTCCTGTAATATACAGCACATTACCAAACTTACAAAAATACCAGCTCAGCAAAGATATCCAGCAGTTGCTGTGGGTCGTGGAAATACAGCTCCAAATCCTCCTGCAATATACAGCACATTACCAAACTTACAACAATATCAGCTCAGCAAAGATATCCAGCAGTTGCTGTGGGTCGTAGAAATACAGCTCCAAATCCTCCTGCAATATACAGCACATTACCAAACTTACAACAATATCAGCTCAGCAAAGATATCCAGCAGTTGCTGTGGGTCGTAGAAATACAGCTCCAAATCCTCCTGCAATATACAGCACATTACCAAACTTACAACAATATCAGATTTTTACTCACATAGTTTTTCTCTTGCTGTGACTTTTCGTACCTTGCAGATAATTAAATCAATGTGCAAAATACATGAAAGCAAAGTGCATTTGGTACTTATGTACAAAAAACCTGCATTTTTGTTGTACTCTGCCAAGAAAGGTGTAACATATTTTGTTACTGTTCAGGTCATCCTTCTTGGAATGTATTGTTGTGAATTAAGGTAAAGTTGCAAATGATAATAAGAGGAAAGCCTTAGGCTGAATTCTAACTTTGATTGTAACTTTTTTATTACTTTGAATGTAACTTTTTGAACAAGGGACCAATTTGGTCCATATTTCTGAAAAAAAACTAGCCAGGCACTGACATAAGTACTAGCCCGCTTGCCCTGGCAAGTGAATTTTTGAAAAAAAGGGCTTTTGGGCAAGTACTTTTTAGTTTTCACTTGCCCGAACGGGAATGCTGATTTTCTGAACACTAAACACATTTTCTCATAGTAAATGGCCCAAATACCCAGAAATATGAAAATAAATGCAGCAAAACTGAAAAGAAAATGTTTTCAAATCAATAAATCCATGATAAATACAATACATGCCTTTCTAGCAAATGTTATAACTTATTTCGGGCAAATCAAAAATTATGTCGTGCAAGTAAAAATCATTAACTTGCCTGGCATGTAGTAAGTTAGTTCTGAAAATTACATTGGTGCCTGGTAGCAATATTCAATTGTGCAATATGGATAAAACAGATTAAAAAACTTAGAATTATTGTTCATGATAAACATAAAGCCTATGTATCTGGTGATCATATAGGCCCCTTAAATAAATTCTAGAGGCCCAGAGAAATATTTACCAGCAAAAAATCCTAAAACTGTCTCATTGCTGAAATCTCCATAAAGCATTATATGAGAGTAATAAAAAGTCTGTTGCAAATTCAGTTCTGGCTTACAATATTCCTCCCAAATATTTTCTTAAATAGAAAAAAGGCGTTCTTTTTCTTTATTATGACCATTATTCTTTCAATATTTCCAAAAGATACATTAGTTGAAAAGTCATGGCAAAATCGTTGGAGAACAACTTGAGAAGGAATAAATGGGTTAAAAATACAAAAGTATGCATGCTAGATAATGTAGTACATCTATCTAGTTTGAAAAGTCAACAAAAGTTCCCCTGCGGGATACTTAACACTCTTCTTGTTAAGCAAGAGATCATAAGTATTACTACAAAATACTGTACATCTTTCTACTTTTAAAAGGGCCGGAACAAAAGAATCACTCAGGGTACTGTACATCTATCTATAAGTTTTAACCCTTATACTGCTAGTGGCTTATTTGACCAATACAAATTACTGCAAAAAAGCTGAAAAATGACTACAACCCTGGCATATGGGTACTCATCTGAGTTCTCAGAAAGAGCTATCCAATGAATACCAACATGATAGGGTTTAGACAGTTTTCAAAATTCGCTGTGGCTGTGTGCTTTGTTGGAAAAAAGCAATGAGCATTGGAAGGGTTAAAAGGGATCAAACAAATCACTAAGGATACTGTACATCTATCTAGCTTTAAAAGGGATAAAAAGAATCACTCAAGATACTATATACATGTATCTTCCTAGTTTAAAAGAGATCAGTAGAATATACATGTACAAGTTTTAACCCTTTAAATGCTGAGGCTATTTTCGTCAAAAGCACAAGGATTCAAAGCTTTTTGAAAACCATTTAAACCCTGTCATGTTGGTTTTCATTGGATAGCTCTCACTGAGCACTCTCAGATGAGTACCATTTGCCAGGGTTTCAATAAAGTTTTTTGCATCATTTTGTAATGGCCAAATTAGCCACCAGCAGCATAAGGGTTAAAAAGGATCAAAAATCACTCGAGATACTGTACATATTTCTCGTTTGATTTACCTCATCACTTTCGTCCTCAGATATGTCTGTTATTGAGACAAAGCTCTGCACCATCTCGCCTTTCTCTATCTTGTCCGTTCCTTTGCTGCGCTGTTGTTGCTGCTGTAACTGAGAGCCACTCTTTGTTAAAGAGCTCCTGCCCACCCCCGTGCGACTCTTAGACCCCCTACTGGTGCTGCTGGCTCTGTCACTCTCTGAGGGCGTGCTGCTACCTGCAAGATAGACGGAAATTCCGGCAAGGGTGTTCATGACTTCTTTCAATCATGTCTAGGGCCCAGGGAGAATCTTAAACTATAAACTAGTGCTACTGACCATAGCTTCCACCAGTAACTAACCCATTAATGCTCACAAAAGCAGCCTGACAATTTTGAAGAAATCCCCAAAGGGGATATTATTGAGAAAAGATTTGAAGGAAAAATGCTAATTACAATACTACCAACAACTCTCTTTCAAATATTTTGCAAATCAATCCTCAATTCCAAAGATACCATCAAAAGTATCATAGATCCAGACACCAATTTCGGGATGAGCTCTTAAGCACTAATGGGTTAAGCATAAATTTCCAAAATTATTTTCTGAAATTTGTTGGTTTGGTTTTGATCAACGTTTCTCCTTCCAATATCTTATGAAATAAGTTTAAAAAAGTCAAAGTTATATTACCAACATAAAGAGGTGAGTTTTGGTAGTTACAGGCATGATTAAGTTCACCAATACAAGGAATGGCCTAAAAAAACTGGGAATTTTGCTGATATGATTTCATGCCAACAAAACAATATTTTGAAAAATATTTTGAAGATCAAGCCCCCAACCAACAACTCCTCTTCAAATACTTTGCATTTAAAAGTAGATTGTCCAAGTTATTTGAAATATTATCACATGCAGATGCCACACAGATGAATAATAATGTGCTATTCACCTGGTATGATTTTATGGCTGGTTTGTATAGACCGGTGTTCTTTTTCATAAGTTCCTCGATCATGTGCAGAGCTTACCTTTTGCTTTATTTGCCATGTTTTTCTCTCTTTCTTTTCGCCTTTCCTCCCGTTTTCTTGCTCGCTCCTTCAGCCTTGTTTCTTTCCACTCCTGCGGCGTGAGCGCATCAAGGAACTTCTTGTACAGTTGGTACTCCTTGAGGGTGTCCTCGTACTTAGAGATCTCACTCTTTATGGACATCATCAGGGCGTTAATTCGCTTGATTTCTGCTACTTTCTCTAGCTTAACTTTGGTCTCAGCCTCAGCTCTGCAAGATAGGATAATAATTCATTGAACTGCTTCCATCAAGGTTTAGCCTTTTAATGCTTTAGCTGCTGGCGGCTAATTTGGTCAATACAAAATAATGTAAAAATGCTGCAAAATGATTGAAACCCTGGCACATGGGTACTTATATGTTAGTGCTCATCGAGTGTTTTCCAAAGAATACCAACATGAGAGGATTTCAATGATTTTCATTTTTTTTGTGTGTTCTTGTGTCTTAGACGAAATTAGCCTCAGCATTGAAAGGGTCAAAGCTTGCAGTGGCCAAAAGCAGTCAAAGTTGTAAGGAAAAAAAGTAGTAAGGAAAATATTAGGAGCTTTATTTGAAATACTTCCAACATCTATCCTTCAAATGTTTTATAAAATCATTCTTGATTCCAAAGACATTGTTGAAATAAGAGTATACACATCAAAATCAATGGTGCAATCGACAAGTTTCAGATAACTCTTCAATATAAGTGGGTTAAGCTTCATAAAAAACTTCAAATTTTAATTGGGATTCTTCATTATTTGAATCCAAGAGGTGCTGATTTCAAATAAGGTTAAAATTTACAGTTTTTAAATTCTGCAATGTCATCAATATGGTAGAAAAATAATGCAAACCAAAATGTATAGATATGCTTTTGGTTCTAACTGAAATTAGATTGATGATCCTGGATGTTTTGAACTACAGAATTTCTGTTGAATCTTTGCATAAATCCCCCCTCATTTTCTAGTCACTAGAAAGTCAGCCTGTCACAACTGCTTCATTTTAATTCATTTATTAGCCTTAAAAAGACAGCCCAGACTGTACATATCTCAACTAAGATAACAAAGTAGCTACTTCCATACCAGATATTTTCAAATCAAAGAAGAGACGCTTTTGTCACTTTCAATTACTTCCTTACATTTTGATTGCCTCGACTGAGTTCTTGTCATTTTCTTTGAGAAATTCATCAAACATGGCTGCATCTTCCTCTAAATACTGTTCGGCTAGCTCTAGCTTTCTCTCCTCAGCCTGAGCGATCTCCTCCAGTTTCCTCATCTCATCCCGCTTCACACCCAGCGAGTACTGCACCAGGAACATCTCACGCTTCTTAGAGATGTAGTCAGCCAACGACTCTTTTTCAACATGGCGATCTGCAAATACGCAATTATGTTTGAATTATTGCAATATCAAATAGGGCATTTAAAGGAATTTGAATCAATGCAAACATTTCGGGTGTGGAGCCAGAATTATTTAATTTTACAAATATTTTTCACCTGAGAGAACAAAACTTATATGAGTCTGTACCCCATGTACAAGCCTTTTGTTTATTTTTGTTATATTTACAATTGTATGTAGAGGAGGTGGACTATTTTAATGACGGGCATTGTAGGCAGATTTATTTGTGATATTGATATAATTCAATTTAACAAATGGTGCAGGTTATGGAAAAAGTATCTGCTGAGTCCTGACAGCTCACTTTCATATGTCTGCCTGTGGATGGCAGGTGGGCTGGTGCTTATTTTAAGCCTTGGTTTCGATTGTATTTATTCAAGTCCTAGTTTAACTGAAATCCTAAAGTACTGACCTCTGGTGACAGCAATGGTAAACTCAGGGTCATCCTTGACCGCCACAGCTTTGTCGCTTTCAAGGGCTTTCTGCTTCTCCTCGTCGGAGTCTGCCGGACGGATCATGGAAGCAGTTTTGAAGTTTACACGACTGGCATATGTTGTTTTTTCATGAACTTGCAGGCTTCTCTGTTTCATACGATCCTGTAAAGAAAACGTACAGAATAACTTTAAATGATTCAAAAATTAGAAATCTATTTCCAAGTGCCATCTTTTCATGTGTCAATAAGTTAGATGATAATATCTAAAGTTTAATTATTTTCAAATGAGAGCTAAAGGCTTGCTCAATAAATCCCTATTGTTTCACCTTAAAAGGCTTACAAGCATTACCATTTTATTGCAAACATTCTTGTATATTGCCTCAACTTGCCATAGCTTAAAATAGGTTGATTTGTGCCACTTTTATAGTTTAGTTCAATACCATGACACTGTTAAATAGGTAATCAAATGCATCAATCACATTGATCAGCAGCAGTTATCAAGACACCCCTACTAAAATTGTAGAAAAATTGATGACAAACAAAATGCTGGTATTCCAACCTGTTTCTTTTTCTGCCTCTCCTTGTCCCTCAACATGAAGATATCATTATCTAGAGGCATTTTGAAGGGATTGCCTTTCGGCTGCTCATCAGACAACATGGAGTTTCTGGACTTGGTTTTGGCTGAATTGGGAAAGGTAACTCTTCCTGATTGTCCTGATATGTTGCTAGCACCTGTACACAAAAAAGAGATGGACCAATGAGTACTTACTTGCACTGAACACATATTTGTAAAATATGGTCTTAAGATAGCGATTGTAATACTCTCTCTTAATTCTTTAGAAAATGATATCATAGTGGAGAATTAGTTGAGTAACTCATTTCAAATAATGAATAATTAACAGTTATATCTAACTGTTTTGAATCAAACAAGAGTCATTGTTTTTTTTGTGATTGGATAAACTCTGTTCCTTTAAATACTTTTCCGGCATTTTATTTGAAAAGAAACCACCAGAATAGCTTTGAAGGGCCCTGCAGGCTCCAGTCATAACAAACAGTGATGTATGAATTTAAAGAAATCAAAGTATATAATTTCATGGATAAGGTAACTATCAAGTGCATTATTTATAAAAGCACATACATGTATATCAGTGTATTATTTAGGAGCTAGCATGTACTCTCAGCATGTATGTCTTATTTTTTAAACAGTAAAAAAGACTGGATTCACTTAAACTGGGTCCCATTTAACTACCATGTATTGAAATTAGCATGAATTAGAGCAAAGACACTGAAATTCTAAATAAATATCATTGTTTCTATTGTTTTTCTACTTACGTGACCCTTTACCTGATCCATTGGAACCAGCAAGGGATGCAACATCGGACCGGGGGGTCTCATCTGCCATTTTCTGAAGAAAACAGTCATAAGTTAATATCATTACTCAAATTTACTCACTTTGTCCTGCTATGATAGCTCTTCCCCACAATCCCATAGGAAGGTATATAGGAATCTTGGATATAAATTTAAGCATTTTGCTCAATCTATAATTTCCCTGTTTTATCACCACCTGGTACATTAAATAGCTACTTGGGATTTGTTTAAGATAGGTAAGTAATTCTTTGAAATCAAATAAGTTTCAATATACATTCGTCTAGTTCACAAATCCTGGTAGATGTATTCAATCATTTCGAACAGTATAGTGACCACTGCGAACATTTAGTACCAATGACCTAAAATCCAAGTTCAATGTATACTGCACAGACATGTTTTCATTAAGATTCCTGCTATAAGTTTCAGAGGAAAACAAGTTGATTTCAAATAGAAATACAAAGCCTATTCATATAAGTCTATAAACTAAATATAAAGCTATTCTAACAATGGGGCAATGTGGCAGGGGCTGGGTTAATTGTTGTTGATGAATATAGTTTATTGTCCGTCTAATCCAGATTAAATCAGTTATTACTATACATACAGGGTAAAGATCTAACAAGCCCAAGAGGCTTTATAGAGGATCAAGTACAATCAAAAATACTATCAAACATACAAAACAATCTAGATCAATTATTTTCATAATATACCATACAATATAAAATCTGGCCAGTAAGTCAGATCCAAGCAACAATAGAATAGGGACGTTACATTACGGCATGTATGGTGAACCCCCAGCCCTCTTAGAAATATATGGAAGTCAATGGTAACCATTCTCTCTATTTGCAGAGGAAAGATTTTATTCAAAACTTGTCACATCCACAGAGAGCGATTGTGGCATGAAGTCACCTTGACAAGCAGATATGCATCGATCATTGATTTCCATTTCTTTCACTCGATCATTTCTCAAATACACTCAGGGCATAATCATTGATTCATTATATGATAGTCAACTCATTCAAATGAACTTAATTACTTTTTAGTTAAGTAGATAAAAAAATTGGTAAATGGAAGGGTTGTCATTTGAATTCTTAATGTGTGGGGTTCACACAGCTGTCATTCTAAGAGACAAATGTATATCTGATATCAATATTATCTTCTGTTCAACAAGAATTCTTTACAAGTTTTTATCCTTTTGTGATATCAAATGAATTATAGAATATATCATCAACCCCTTATCTGCTTATCAACACCACAACATCAACCTAACTAGAAAGTATTAAAGTCCATATAAATGATTTTACTATCTTCATGATTATGCCTTGAGTATATTTGAGAAATGTGTCAAGAAATGTAAATCAGTGAGTTACATCTCATTCTCAGCTCAGACTCAGTCACCTAGCTGTCAGTCTGTCGTATTGTGCGAGTAGTTTTTTCCCCCACCCATTGATTGGTGAGCGATGAAAATCGATAAGCATGCACAAGACATATTCAAATTTTCATATTAGTCAGTTTGAAGATCACAGTGACCGCAATTTGTATGTAACCAACCTTTTAATATCTGAAAGCAATTATCTCCAATGACAACTAAAGCCAAGTCCACCATAACATTTTCGGAACGAGGCTTGATCGCCAAGGAAACGAGAAGCGTAGTTCTGCACCAAAACAGTTTTCACCGTTTCCTAAAATAACACAAAATCAATATTCAGTATTCTTTCATTGGTTAATCAATGTATAATTTTATATTAATTCTAAAATCAAATATTATTTTATTACTGTGCAAAACTATATATAGGTCAGCACTTGCTCCTTGTTGGTGCGTGACCTAGATTTGTGACCTAAATAGGTAACTCGGTCACAAGCACCTTGCTGACACCTGCCAATGGCACACATAGTTGTTGTCATTCAAGTTTCTCATTGTTACGAGTAATAACAAGTGTGACAGCATGGGTAGTGTTAAGTTGTTGGTTCACTCTGCAAGACAGATTGTTCTTGTCGTAAAAAATCATGAAACTGTTGTCATAAAAGAGGAGATGCAATCTGTAGCAACTTTGGATGCTGATGACAGCAATGGAATTGGGAATGGACTGAGCTTGGTGATTGATCAGTAAGTCTTGCTTTAAATAGCGTTTTCTTGGGTCAGAGAGGTGTATAGGTAATGCCAGAGAAGAGTAACACATCCCAGATTATATCACAAGGTTTGTGGATGCCAAATCAGTAGCTGGCATGCACAATCACCTTCTGCAGTTCTGGAAGTACATGCACCTTGAGCAGATACATAAAAACAAGTGGATATAAATAATAATAATAATTGGAATTTATATATAGCGCCTTTTCCATTCATAAAATGTTCAAAAGCGCTGCACATTGTCATAGTTTGAGTAATAGTCCACAACGCCTCAATGGGCGAGCCTGAAATGAGCCGGTCAACCTGAACAGGCTGGCTGCGGGAAAGAGCCCAACAGTTGTGTTCTGTGCTTGCGGGCGAGCATGTTTCTCAGTAATGCAAACAATATAAGAGCCATCATTGGTCTAAGTTGTCTCCTTGTGACGTCATGCTTAAGCCAGATCTGAGACTCCTGGCATTATAGCCAGGCCTTCACTATTATAGCGCACATAGTAATTGGTCTCTTGCTACATATCCATTCTTTTATTTATCTAAGACATTAACACACTTATGACACTGGTGCTGCAGAGTTCATCTTTTCCTCCAGTGTCACATATCACAGAGATCTTATCTCGCCCACCTTGTGTGTGTGTGTGTGCATGCCAATGAAAAAGGGGAATGTTTGTCCACTGGCGCTCTTCATGTATACACCTTTCTGCCTTAGGCATAGTCAAAACAAGAAAAGGATTCTCAACTATCACTAGGTAGATAAAAAAGAAAACCTCATTTTAGTCCATTTGATTACTTTTGTTTATTGATAATTCTTATTAGAATTTATACATTTGATTTCCTTCATAATTAAGTTATGTACTGTTTAGCAATGGTGTTGGTTTTATGAACCAAATTTGGAAACAAAAGTTCAGTTTGAAATCAAAGCATACATTTTTCCATATTCTTCTCACTAAAATGATATAAAAAAGTTCTTACACAGTGACAACCTAATCGCAAATACTCTTAAAATAGTCTGTGTGTTATGCTGATTAAAAGATTTGAAAAAAAAATGGGGGATTCCCAAATATTTTTTATTTCCAAGAAAAAAATCTCCTAAGGCTTGTTGAGAGGGTGGATTTAAAAAGAAAATTCTGGAGATTTTCAGCAGGGGGAGGGGGCGTTAAATTTACTGCTTCACCCGAAGTAAAAAAATAAAATAGTTCCATCAAAAAGTTACAAAATGTAAAGTACTTTAATCCAATACATTACTAGTCTTGCACAGTTCAGAGGAGAATTTTGAGGGCATTCTCGTCTCCCTTTTACCATACAAGAAAAGTACTGTTAGGAGGCCATTACATGCCCCTAAGCCTGACTAACATTGCTTATTTTCATTTCATAGTCAAGCAAGGCAGGTAACTAGACAAAAGAACCAATTGAAAGATAAGATTATAAGTGTTGGCCTGTCTCCTATCACTACCAGGGGTGCCTTGAATGTACACATTGTACCAATTCATGCCTGGAAATCTACTTGACCAGTGACGAGTGTCGTCTGGACCTGTCATACTTCAGAATATCATTTCGGAATTAGGCTTTAATTTGCCTAATATTTAAAAGAGAGTTTTAGGAAGAGTTCTGATGAACAGCTGTTCTCCTTCAAATATTTTTGCTTTTATTAGTTCTAACAATATCACCAAAATTGTTATGTGTTTCGGCTGCTACATGCATGAGTGGGTTAGGTATTTCATTAAGGTTCAGCCCTGCGAAGCAAACCTTCCGTTTGCAAAAACAACATTAATACCTACCTACCCTACCTACCTTATTTTCTTGGCCCTACCCTAAATCTTTTAATGATATTTTGAATCAAAAAACACAATATTCTGAATGAAACCATGAACAGCTAAGCTATGTCTGTGAATCTAAACATTTATCACTAAAAATATTTCTGTATATAAAAAAAATTCCCACCTGCATACCCTAATTTTTTTATTATTATTTTTTTTTTTTGGGGGGGGGGTGTAACAGGAAACAAATAATATATTTATATATTTTCCAGGCCTTACAGTGACCTGCCAATCCTGATTTAGCTGGTTTTAAGTTTAAAATCTATTAGCATTCAGTCATGTGGACATGGAACTTGACCCCCTAAGATATGTCATGGCATAGTTCACATGCCCCAAGGACTTGAAACAGTTAGAGATACGGATTATGTGCTGAACACTTACAGATGACAGATGATTTATTGCTGTGTTTTTATAATTGTCTATGCTCAGATGTTAAATCAAGTAAGACATTGATATCAATGACAAGTATGACAGCATGATAACCTGTATGATAAACTAGACAAGTTCATTTTTCACATGCATATGTATGTAAAAACATATATTAGAATGTGCCACAATACCATATTCTTCAAAAAAGCATGCCATATGAATCGAATATATGTAGGGAATTATGTAGATATTAGATAGTAACCATAAGAGGGTGGCTAATTACCAGTGTACGTTATATTTGTAATATCAGCAATGGGGCAGGGTATGAGACTTAGATTTTAGGCTAAGGGCCCGAAATAGTCTTTTGATTAAAAATATTGGTCAAAAATAGGATTTCTGGTTGATATACCTACTATTTTTGGCCCCTAGTCTAAAAATTCAAGGGGCCCACAACAAAATCTAGGGGGCATATGCCCCTGGGCCCCTGGGAAAGTCGAACACTAAGGGGTGGGGGGGAGGGGGGTATAAGTGCCACATGACATGAAGGGGATGGACATGCAATTCTTAATTACCCTTTCGATCTACAGTGCCATCTATCCACGACGGAAGGCTTCTGGAACTGGCCCAAGAGGCAGCTAGGCTAGCTCAAAATTAAACACTCTAATAAAATGCCTGGTGGGCTAATGCAATATTAAATGTGGCTAGAAGTTATTGCTAGTCTTTTTAACAGAGGCATACTACAGAATGGGTTTATTGATCAATAAATTATATGAAAATAGTGCATTCCTTAAATTGGTCACTAAGGCTTTTTTTGCACTATGTATCAAAATAATTGTATCCTAATGTGAATAGGGCTAGGGGCTTTCAGATGCTAGCCCTGTGGAGGTATTTGGGACTGCTTGGTTATATCAGAGACATATAAAATCAGAGACTGGCAACATCCCATTCATTCTCACTGTGGAGGCAAATCTCATTGAGCAGCATGAGACTTCAATGAGATTTGGGGGTGGCTATATCTTGCCTGTTGTTCTGGTCAGCAGGTTGAATGGACCTCTAGTGAACCTCTGTGGTTATAGTGCCAGATGCTGATATGATTTCGAAAAGAATCTGTATTTTGAATGTTTGAAAGAGAATGATAAGCGGGGCATTATCATCATCATCATCATCATCACAGGGCTCGACATTGGTGCTTGCCCCATTGCCCTGGGCAAGTAGAATTTGTAAATTATAGTTGTGGGGCAAGTGAAAACTGCATCTTGCTTGCCCCACTGGGAAAGTACGCTTTGTATATTTCAGGTTTACTATTGAGAATGTATGCAAGTTTTGTGGTCTGGCATCCAAGCTTGTCCTAGAAATTATGCTTTCACATGCCAGAACCATGTTCTACTTGGTTTTAAATGAAATATTATAAAACATACAATTTTTCAAGGGCAAATGAAATTTGGTGTAGGGCAAGTGAAAATTGAATCTCACTTGCCCTATGGGGCAAGTCGCTGCAAAAGTTAACGTTGTGCCCTGCATCATCATTATTATTATTATTATTATTATTATTATTATTATTATTATTATTATTATTATTATTATTATTATTATTATTATTATTATTATTATTATTATCATGATTGTTATTATTATTATTATTATTATTATTATTATTATTATTAATAATTTTATCATTATTATTATCATTATTATTATTATTTTTCTTTTTATTATTACTTGTATTATGTAGCGTCATTTCGAACCTGTATGGCATTTTTTATCTGCTTCAGAAATGGGCTGATCTGTGCTATTGGGACTGATACTGAAATAAAAGAGAAATACCAGCATGCCGAGTTTGAGAGAAAAATTGACGCCACAGGCAAATGTGTTTTACCAGGTAAATTCCTTCGAAATATGTTAACGCCATTTTGCACACTATTAATTTAAACCCAAGCTCTCATTTCTTTCCTAATGGAAAAAAATTGTTAAGCATTATGTGTACCATAAACCTATGATTGTATATTGCATGAGTTGCTACAAGTCAAGTGATATTTTTTAAATGCATTATTCGTTTTTACACCTATATAATTATGCATGGCGTAGTCCTCCCCCAATGGTATAAAGACATGCATTTAATGGTAAGTTAATTGGTAAACTATGGGAATAAGTTCCTGCAATGTTTTCTCCTAATTTATTGCTATTTTTTGTGTTTCAGGATTGATTGATGGTCATACTCATCCCGTTTGGGTTGGAGACAGAGTCCATGAGTTTGCTATGAAGGTGATTTATTTCATTCAGAAACAAGTAAACGGTAGAAAGAATCCTTCTACCTCAATACATTTTTTCCAAATTAATCTAAGAATCTCTCTTTTAGGTTAATTTTCATGATCCCTTCATATTCCTTAATTAACGAGTATTCAAATGAATTGTAAATGGTAGCCAGCCTCTGGGAAGTTGTAATTCTTTTCGTCCATTCATACTTCAAGAGTACCTTTTGGAAAGTATAATCTAGTTCCATGATAGTTTGGAAAAATTAATCAGATATAAAGGATGCATGAATTCAAAATTTAATTCTAATAATTCTATTTGATTGGTTGTATTTTAAGTTACAAAGAATACTTAGTTGCAGATCTGTTTGTTGGGCTCACAGTTTGCAGCTTCTCACTCTTACATTTTCAAAGGAGACCTATCTTAGATGCACAAAATATTTGGGGGGAGGTAATTGCTTATATTGATTATGATGGCTCATGGAGTTACTTTGCGAATGGAGGGTCATTGGGTGACCGGATGGGATTGGGTTTAAGTGATTCTCCCTATTGCAGCTAGAGGGAGCCACCTACATGGATGTCCATAAGGCAGGAGGAGGCATCAACTATACGGTGGAGAAAGTGAGACAAGCTTCAGAAGATGAGCTCTACCAACCATTCAAGACCTTTCTAAAGGTAGCCGCACCTATTTGAAAAACTAAATTTTGCTACTTAGTAAGGAATTTACCACAAAAAGAAAAAGCCAGGTCCAGTTGCAAAAAAGCCATTAAGAGGATACTTAAGGGTTATCAAAAGATTTGAAGGTCTTAGGATAGTTTTGGATGAGGACCTGGTTCACTTTATCTCTTTAAAATATTTTTCAAAAAGCACTTATGCTTACAAAGGTATTACCAATATAATCAGAATGTTTTGGGTGCTACACACATGCACAGATTGATGTCTTTATGGCTGAATGATACACATACCTGCTCTAGACAATCATACCAATTTTAAAGAACTCTTATTAAGGTATGATCTGTGCGGAACTTTTTTTCAGAGAATGTTGCATTCTGGTACTACTGTAGTGGAGTGCAAGAGTGGCTATGGCCTAGAGCTGGAATCAGAGATTAAGATGCTGAGAGTCATTGAGAGGGGCAAGAGAGAGCTAGACATGGAGATATCTAGCACATATTGTGGAGCACATTCCGTACCTAAGTAGGTTGTACATAAGTGTGCACTAGTAAGGGTTGGGAAAGCTATATAAGGCTCTGCTTGCCATACTGGTTAGATTAAATGGAATCTTGGTGATGATGACTATGAATATGATGATGAAGATGACGATAATAGTTACGATGATGATGATGATGATTGTGGTGGTGCTTGTATATTAAATGGAGGCGATTATGGTGATCATAATGACAATTAAAATCACAAAGTCAATATTGAATTTATTATAATGATGTTGATGGTGATGATTATGATGATGATGATGATGATGTTGATGATGATGATGATGATGATGATGATGATGATGATGATGATGATGATGACAATGATGATGATGATGATTGTGGTGGTGCTTTTATATTAAATGGAGGTGATTATGGTGATCATAGTAATGATGATTAAAATCACAAAGCCAATATTGAATTTATTATAGTGATGTTGATGTTGATGATGATGGTGGTGTTGATGATGATGCTTCTGATTATTTTGATCATAGTGATTATTTAAGTTAATGGAGATGATATAATGATGATGATGATGATATGATGAAAGTGCTGATGGTGACAGTTATTGTGCTAATAATGATGATAATGATTTTGAAGATTGTGATGTCTTTTCAATAGTGGTTGACCTCAAGTGTTGAATATTCTTCAGGAAAAAAATATTTTGGCTTTTCCTGGGCACTTTAATATATATTTCAACCCCTATTTTTTCCAATTTTGAGGCTTTGCTGACATTTTAAACTCAAAAAGTTACCAATGTTCCCTGACGTGCCTCACAATGTCTTTGTGTGTTTTTGTCACATATATGCCACAGTTTTCTTTTGGTCTATATTTCACTTGTTCAGGGTAGACAGATTTTGGGTGTATATGGATGCGCACTAAATAATGTAAGTGCTTGCCTGCTGCTTGCCATGGCAAGTGGAAATGGCTACTGGGTAAGTGTAGATATTAACTTACTTGTGCGACATGGTAAGACAGAATTCCAGAACCTTTTCTCTGTTGTAATTATTAAATATTAGAAATTATTTATTGCACATTAATTATCAGGGCTCGACATTAAGGCTAGCCCCATAGCCCCGGGCTAGTTAATGAAAGTCAGGGCTAGTATTTTCTACCTGTGCGTAGCCCCAAGAGGCTAGATAGAATTAGAGTACCAGCACTTAAAAAGTATGAAGCCCTCCTGTGGGTTTGCATACTTGGATGATAATTAAATTCAATTCAATACAATACACTGCACTCCTTTTCATGATATCAACAGATTCTAGGGGTAGGTCACTATTTGAAATTTTTAGTAATTGATATTGAAACTAAAATTGTTGGGATATCTTGCTCATTTTATGTCATCAATTTTCAGGGCTAGTAAAAAAAATTCAGGGCTAGTAAAAGTTACGGTAACTAGCCCTGCTGGGCTTGTGAAGTTTTTTTTTAATGTTGAGCCCTGATTATATTTACACAGGCACATGAAAATGAATTAAGAATAGCAATAAGACCTTAATTACTATTTACCCAAGTTTAAAGGTACTTGACTATAATTAGTTTTTTTGCTTGGCAAAATCAATACTTGCCAGGCAAGCAATAGCAAGTACTATATGCAAGTTAATCCCACAATGTACATGTATTTCAACTCCTGATGGATATATGTATTTAGTTGTTATATGTATGATAAAGATAAATATGTTATCTTTACCCCACAGGGGAAGCACAGCAGAGGAGGCCACAGAAGACATTATAAACAATCAAATCCCAAAGTTAAAACAACTCATGGACAGTGAAGAGTTGCATGTGGACAACATTGATGTTTTCTGTGAAAAAGGAGTATTTGAGGTGGAGCAGTCTCGCAGAATCCTACAGGCAGGGAAGACCATTGGTCTAGCCATCAACTTCCATGGTGATGAACTTTACCCTCTTAAAGGGGCAGAGGTAGGCAGTGGAAAAAAAGGTTAAACTTTTTATGTGCTTAGAGTAGGACTGGTATCGAGATGGACCGATCAACTGTGATTCGAATCAGTCACCTTTTTTCGATCTGGCAATGGCATGTCAATACAACTCGATCCTAAGATGAGTACTTCTAAATGGTACTTAACACTGGAGAGTAACTATAAAACTCCCATTAATATGGCTCTCTCAGCTCAAACAGCCGAACAAGCTGACATGCCGGCAACCAGGAAGTTTATATTGTTGTGTCGGCACACTCACTCCAGGAGATCGGCTCTCCCTCCGGGACACCCGGCAGATAATGGCCCACCCCGGCAACCAATTAGTGTTTGCCATATGTGAGAATAAAGCTTAAGAGTCACATTCGTTTGTATGCTGCCGGCATTCATTCACTTATCATTGCATAGTCACTGTCACTTACAGAGAACTTTCCCCCAAAATATGGAAATGCCAATGCCTTGAAAAAGGATTTACATCCATGTAGACTGAAATGTGTGAGATATACATTTTTCTATACATTAATAGCCTAACCATGTATTTTACTACATATTAACTTCATGAAATAAAGATTATTGTTATTATTATTATTATTATTATCATTATTATTATTATTATTGTTATCATTATTATTTGAATACTCTAATACCCATATGCCCTATAACACCTGACAAAGAATCTTCAAATGTATATGAATATAATATGAATCTTAATTAGGATTTAATTGAAAATTAAAGTGGCACCTTCTATCTTATCATTCAAATGAGAATGCCTTGAGGAAAAATACATATCTGTATTATGAGACCCTCAATAAAAAATCAAATCATTGTGGTAGATGTAAGTAATGTATGATGATGATGCATAGATGTAAATAAATCCTAGCAACTACCAAAACGACGCTAAGGCTCGGAATTGGGATCGGTATCATAATAATAGTGATGCCAATCTCGAGCCTAAAAATACCAAGTCAATACCAGTCCTAGCTTAGAGCTTTTTCAAATTATTAAACAAGAATGAAAAATAAAGCCTAAATATTGAATTGCTGCATAAAAGATTTTTTGTTATTGTATGGAACATGCAATTTCTGCTGTGGCAGAACCTCCCTCATTGGTACATAAGAAAAGAAATCAATTTGTTTTTGGTACATAAGAAAAGAAATCAATTTGTTTGTAACATTGAGGTTTTTTAGTCAATTTATACTGATGACTTTTGTGAAAATTAGAGAAACCATTTTAGGAAACTGTTCTCACCGGTTCTAACCTAACACTTCAAATTTGATTTTATTCTCTAACTTTTTGAGACTATTTTGTATTGTTTCTTTGATATTTGCTGCACCATCACTCTAGGGTGCCTTTAGCATTGGTATGCAAAATTGCAATATTTAACTTATGGTCTACTTGCAGCATTACTAGGTAACAAAGTATTGGAATGTAATGTCTGTTATTGACTGCATACAAAATGCATACAAAATGTATAGCAAAAACAAGATACAAAATATTAAATGAGATAAATAGGGAATACAAAAAAGTGAGATTTAAAGACAAATAATAAAAATTACGGAGAGTGTAATCATAATTTATTCTCTAGTACTATTTTTCAGATAAAATATTCATATTGCTACTTAACCCATTCATGCACATGCCTGAAACAGCCCAAACTGCTTGATTATTTGGGCGATATCTCAAACAAAAGCTATTTCAGAAAATATTTGAAGGAGAAATTTTGATTGCACATCCACAAACACAATTCTTTTTCAAAGTTATATATTTCCCAAAATTATTTCAAAACGTGTAATCGAGATCCAGATGACTTCTCTGTACCAGAGATCTGTATGCAAAAATATTTCTTTTGATGCTTAACAGTAGTGACCAGCTTTTGCATTGTCACTTCAGCATGCAACCAAGGCCTCAAAACATGCAAAATCACTGTTAGTCACTAACAAAATGTTCTGGAAGCATGACCAAATGATTCTATTAGATTTTTCACTATCATTTTAAAATACATATTCTATTTACAAAAAGCTCGAACTCCAGTGACTTATACTGTCTATTGATTGATCTAGGTCATTATAATTGCTACTTAGGCTGATATGTTATTGTCACCAGTTGGCAATATTTAAACTGATTGTTGCACAGCGACCACCAAAAATTGACTTCGATATGTGGACACCCTTCTTAGTACGGGGCCCATGTTGCCTTAAATTCAAAACAGTACAGTCATCTCCTATGTATTGTTATTTTCACATGTAGATGGGAGCCGCCCTGGATGCTCGGGCAATCAGCCATCTTGAGGAGGTGTCACATGAAGGAATGGCGGCCATGGCAAAAGCGGGAACAGTGGCCGTCATTCTACCCACCACTGCCTACATACTTCGCCTGAAACCCCCGCCGGTCAGGGAGATGATTGATATGGGGGTACCCGTCGCCCTGGGGACAGACTTCAACCCCAATGCCCACTGTCTGTCTATGGTGAGTCAGTTAAACTGTTTATGCCAGGAGTTCATTGGAAAAGTGTTACATGAAACATTTTCTCTCCATTTCTGTAATGCAATATCTCATTTTCATCCAGATGTTTGAACGGAACTAATAAAAGTGTGCAAAAATATTATGCTTTAAGACGTGTGCTTTATAATAATTGGGAATTCACTTTATACTTTAATTCTTATTTATCATTTTTCAATGTACTGGTCAATAGGGTTGGACACCATTAAGAGATACAGGTACTGTTATCGTCTCATTCCTTAAAGGTACTTTTAATGTTACTTTGCACTGTGAAGTTATCATTTATTAAAGGGTGGTCCAGGATCCTAAACATGACTATTTACAGCAAGATTCATAAGGTAATAATGCAATAAAGTAATGTTAACAGTACCGATAAAATACTTTACAATTTCATTGGTACTATTAGCGGAACCATACGATTTCATGCTTAAAGGTATCCATTCCTACTGGTCAAGTAATACACGATCCTGCTTGTAGGGGTGATATATTACAGATCATATACCACTGATTGATGAAGTTGTCTGTTTCTCTACAGCCTCTCGTGATGCATTTGGCATGTGTTAATCTTAAGATGACAATGGCTGAGGCACTAATGGCTGCCACCATTAACGCGGCAGCATCTCTGGGGATTTCAAAGACACATGGATCTCTGGAGAATGGAAAAGTTGGTGACTTGCTTGTGATTAATGCACCGAGGTATGTGATTGCTTTAGGATTTTCTAGTTAACTTGAGTTATATCATACGATTCTGATCAGTAGTAAATCGATCAATGCCTTAAACAACATGACTCACTCAAAAGTATTAATAAAATCTCTCTTGTGCATTAGCAAAATACCCAGAGTAGTTCAGCGTAATAAGATTGTGATAACACATCTGACGTGCCAGTAAGTATCCACCCCATGAATCTCCATCACAATATTGGAAAAACTTGGATGCATATTTTTATCTTATATCAAATTACTTCTTGGTAATATCAATTCAACCTATCATTTCATTCTTATGTATTGTTTTGTTAATTAAGTCAGCTTGGATTAACCGTTTGTATTATTTACTTATATATTGATGTGCTTTTTCTCCTAAGAATAGTGCCGGGTCCCTAAAGTTCTTAAGTTTGGGTCCAGGTGGCTAAGAGTTGTTGTCCTGGTATGCTGTAGATTCACAAAAGATTGTGTAGAATAAATTTTGTGAATTTACAGAAAATTGATTTTTACATTTTTTAACTTAGCGCATATGGAGTGCCAGCTATACACTTAAAGTGGCAGCACTAATCATTGCTAATTTTAATTTTGCGGCTAAACACAAAAAAACACAAAAATTAAACTACAGCAATCTTTTCCGAATTTACAGTATCTATCGAGGCATTAGACCATTTGACTATGGAGGCAGCCTCTTCATTCCATCCATTTATCTTTCTCCTTTCGCTTTTTTCTCTTGCAGATGGGAGCATCTCATCTATCAGCTCGGGGGCCATGACCACCTAATTCACCACGTCATTAAGAGAGGAAAGGTTGTGTACACCAACCCAAACATGTAGAAATTATGTCATCTTCAGCCATGATATTTACGAAGATAACTTAATAAGAATAAAGCAAGAACTTGAAAGGGAGTTATTTGTTATGTGATTAGCATCTTACCTTGAAATATTTTGCTAAAGCTGCTCCAGTCAAATAGGTATTAACCCTTCCGATGCTGAGGTTATTTTCATCCAAAGCACAAGGATTCAAAGAATTTTGAAAACCATCTAAACCCTGTCATGTTGGTATTCATTTGATAGCTCTCACGGAGTACTATCAGATGAGTACCCATTTGCCAGGGTTTCAGTTGTTTTTCATCATTTTGTATTGTCCAAATTAGCCATCAGCTGCATAAGAGTTAACACAGTAATATAAGGCTTTTGGGGCCTATAGGTATGAAGGGGTTGAAAACTGTTTTCCACCATCATATTGGCAGTTCTTAATACGCATCAAGTCTTCTGCTGCAAAAGGTGGTTATCCGGCGTTTACAGTCGTGAACCACCTTAATAAGCGGTTTCTTTAAGAAAGGCGGATCTTCTTTCCCCCTAGCTAATCTTTTTTACTTGATCTTTTGACTCGTTCTTTCAGAGCGACATCTTACCGGTATATGGGACCACCTTAAGAGACCTAAATTTATGCGTTGAGTTCCACCTTAACACTGTGAGCTCTCTCTTCCTAAATTACTTGAGTACAACTATCAGTTTTTATACTATCGTTATTACTAAATGTTATATTAATGAAATAGATTTTTATATGTCTATTTCCCGTGTATATTAGTGCTACCGCACTTTACTAATCAAATATGTGGATCTTGCTAAATTGTTAGTGCATTTTTCGCACCATAGTAAATGAAATGAAATTTTGAATTCTGTTTTGATAGTTAGTGCATTGTTCGCACCTTAATAAATGAAATGAAATTTTGTATATTGTATGATTTTGTACAAACCACTTGTGCAGTCAATAAAGATACAATACAATACAATACTCCTTTCAATTTCATAGTGTTAGATAATACTGTAGTAGGGAACAGAAATCCTCAAGTTTTGCGGGATGTATGAGGATATAAGATTTGTCACATCTACTCAGGAATCTGATTGATGTTTATGGGGGTGGCTGCAGTTCACTGTGAGGGTTTAAATACTGGCAGGGGCATGTGAGAAAATTACCAGTGACATCAGGTTAGGTAGTGTGTTTTTTTTCAAGCTTCCCAGATTTATTCACTTAACGTCTTACAACTGGCTAGTCAGGTTACAATTTGGCAAAAGAAAGTGAGGATAAACAAATTCATGAATAATGCAAATTTGATGCAACTAGCCCCTGACTTGTCAACTCATCTCCTGCAATGCTGAACTCTTGGACTGTTGACAATACTGTGAAATATGGGAGCCCAATAAAAGAAAGGTCCAAAGTGCTGATCAAACTTAAAGGAAGTGTCACAACAACTTGGAGTGACAGACAGTGTTGACTTATATATATGGTCAGATTTCTCCTTGATGTGTCATTCACCCCAACGATACCTGGATTTCCCCATGTGATGAATTTACATCATACCTGTATAATCTATGACTCCGAGGTGATTAAATAGTTGGATCAAAATGCCATTTATAAATATATCATCTAATAGCATCAAGCACCTGAATATATGGCTATCAGTGTCAATGTCAGACCTGATTTTGAACTAATGGATTGAGGTTTGAATATTCATAGGTGACTCAGAGGGTATCTAATTGTGGGATCAAAATGTCCTTAATGAATATATCATCTTGGTATCAAGCACCTAATTTTGTCTATTAGTGTCAATGTTAGACCTGATTTCAAACTAATGGATGAAAGTTTGAATATGATAATTCATGACTGGGGTTAATGCAGGAGTTCATTGTATTTAATTTGTCTGGTTCTTAATGAATTCAAAGGTTGTTTGGTTGTTGGGTTTTTACATACCTGCAATGGAATGTCAACTTGGAAATCAAGCCTTTCATTTCACACCTGGGGCGTACACCTTGTCTGACACATGAAATATCTTCTTTCATTTTTATTCAATCTTGCATGATAAATCATGATACAAATGTTACAATTATGAACTTATTTATATATTAGAGTATGATATCACAGAGTTGTGTGATATTACATGGAGACCAAAATAAAGTAAACAAAAGCCTTACAAAGGCAAACAGACAATAGAAAAACTGAAAATGACAGTTGTATTGGGAATATTACTCACTGTACCCAAAGAATCTTAGTAATAAAGACCATCTTTTTTCAAATAATCGTGTTTTGTTATTTATTAAAACTTTGTAATGTTCATGTTTGAAAACATGAAATATCTTAATAACAAAACAAAGCTTTGAGAAACATTTAGATTGAGGTTATTTCTGTTTTTGTATTGACTAATTTTCTTCATGTTACTCTATTTGTCGATTTTGTTCAGGGTTTACAGACTACGCGTGCACTCAAGCTGCGAACGGTGAAGATATGTCTTCTGTCAACTTACAGACAATCTTTTAACAAAGTGACACAATTTCATGTGTTTTCTGGTGGTTGTGATGAAAAGTCCTCTAATATGTTGTTCAGATAGACCACATCAGTTATGGTACTGATGTATCACAATGTGACATGTACCTTGAATTACCAATAGACTTCCCTTTATGGAGTGTTTTTCTTTTACAGGTCTCACTGTTTGATTATGACGATATGCAATCCTCTAACTCATACTACTATGGGTGGATTTTCCAGGGCAATTTAACACTTGTGAGTCATAATTGTAATTTTCCTCACAAATTGCAATGTTGATTATTTGCCAAAGTTCAGTACCAGGTTGTTCATGTTTATCAATCTTATAGGAATTTGGTATACCATAGTCATTGGGCATACCTAAATGAACCTTGAATTGAGCACAATGTTCTGACATCCAATTGCCTATTTTATAAGCCATGTAGGTGGTCTATTAGAAGGGTGAGCCAGGCTCTTTAACCCTTCCGATGCTGAGGCTACTTTCTTCAAAAGCAAAAGGACACAAAGATTTTTCAAAACCATCCAAAATCTGTCATGTTGGTATTTATTCGATAGCTCTCACTGAGTACTCTCAGATGAATACGCATATGCTGTGGTTTCAGTCATTTTTCTGGGTTTTTTTGCACCATTTTGTATTGACCAAATTAGCCACCAGCAGCATTAGGGTTAAATTAATTTGATTATCTTGCATGCATACATGTGTGCATGGTTCTCTGACTTATGCTACCACAAATGCACATAAGTGTGTGTGGCATATGAAGGGTTAAATGCTGCATGGCATTCAGGGATCTCCTTCCTACACTATAAATCTGTTATCATTCCCCAGGTATTTCAGTGTTTACATATGGAGTTGGTTGAGTGCATAGGCTCATTGCAGTGCTCTGGTTTGAACCAGGTTGTAAATTGATGTAAGTAAGGTTAAAGGTATTCGGATTATAGTCTTGTATCCACCGGAATGTTCTGCAACCTTCCTTCCCTAGCAGGCATGTACACACGGAAACCATTCCAATACCCCGAGGGATATTCCAGAGCAGCTGGCAGCATATAGCGCACAAGCTCTAAGCACTGCCTCATTATTCCTAAGTACCCATTTTGTAGCTGGGTAGACTGAGGCAATATGGAATAAACTGTCTTGCCCAAGGACAGACCAAAGTGCCCCGGCCAGGAATTGAACCAGCAACCTACTGATTAGTTGTCCGACACCTAAGCAACTGATCTACTTTGTCCCCACAAAGGTTATTTGATTGTAGGTGAACCGTGAAGGGCATAGTTTGTACTACTACTCCCTATTATTCTTGACTGCATTTCAGACTAAGAGTACTAGATTTGCACAATATCATGCACCAAATGGGTAAACAACATTCTTTTAAGATTCCTTTAAGGGGGGGGGACTGACAGATGTATTGCTACTAGAACATTCAGTGAGCAATGGTACAATAGGACTAGTGTCAGCTAAGATTTCAAGGTGCTTTTATTTCCGTCAGATATTCCTGGAACTGATCTTGTATTGTAACTAGGGCTCTCACGAATACAGTAGGTGGTGAATACGAATGTATTCACGACTATAGGGTCACGAATACGAATGCTAATATTCGTAGAATGGTAGCGAACGATCTGAAAACCAGAGCGCCATTTTACCTTATAAGGACAGGAACGGTCCCCAAATTCAACCGGTATCAACCGGTATAAGTAATCGTGCGCCCACCGGCATAAGTAATCGTGCGCCCAGAACGTAAAATGGAGGCACTTCAAAACTCAGCGCACTCAGCGCTGCTGATTTGAAGTGATTTCCTCAACTTCTATGGCCGCAAACAGGTAGGGCTTTTCATTTTTGTGTATATTCGTCTGCATTCGAATATACAAATGCGTATATTCGAATACTATTCGCATCGCGGCAATCCGCGGTGCAGCGACTATACGAGTGTATCGCGGGAGCCCTAATTGTAACTATATATCAGAGTCAATTACCAATATTGGTAATTCTGTGATATGCAAATTAAAATTGACATGGAAATATGCTTTGATAGATGGGGACCAATGTGCATGGCCTTGTATCCGAAAGTAATTAAACATAAACTTATCCTGTGAACATCATATAGTAACGCTGGTGTTCAAAGTGAAATGTTTCAGAGGTATGTGTCTTTACGCTTTTAATAGACTATGTGATATGCAGAATGGAGCAATTAATGAAAAACTATCCTTAGTGGTTTAAAACTTTTGGGACATTTTCTGTAAAGTTCAATTCATGAACTTATATGCAGGTACAAGTGTTGAATTTCCCTTGGACCACAATGTCAAGCTCAATTATAGGTCAGATAATGAATAGAATATTGTGGTAAAGTGAATTGTGGTATCAAAAGTTATTCATTATCAAACCTGCTTAAAAAATGGGTACAATTAAGTAAAATTTAGCCAAGTGGTCTTTACTTAAAGGTGAAACGATTTTTTATCTGATAAAATTGAAAATGGTTTCCATAATAGGTGTGTCTGTTGAGTTTTAGTGAGTCAAAGATTCCTATCTGGTGTGAACTTTACCATTTTCATTAGATAATATGAAATACATGTAGAGTCAATGGTTTTGTTTTGTTTTGTTAATGTATGCTTTGAACAAAACTAGGCTTCTTATTATGAAAGTACATGTACCTCAGCAATGAACTTAAGCGTATCTAATATTAATTATTATGATATCTCTCTATTATTCATACAGATGATATAGGAATACCCACTTTAGGATAAAGTACATATCAAGTTTATTTCTTAGAAAGTTAGAATGTATAGGATTTATCTTTAGTGTTAACTTAGATTATATATTATAAAAATTTACCATGAAAGCCAATTTGACATGTAATATTTGCTCAGAAGCTCAACAACAAAAACATACAAAACATCTTTGTTACAGTTTTTTTATTGATGTTGATTAACATACCTCATTTTAAACATACATAGGATAAGCTAGAAAGAAAAGAATCAGAAATACACAAAACAGTAGCCCAGCAATTGCTGACTGCATCCTGAGCTTTAAAGTATCATTTCCTAGTGGTCAACCGAAAACAAGAGTGACTAAAATCAATATAGAGAGTTTTACTGCAACCATCATTCATTGTTCAATACCCTGTTCATATTTATAAAATACATGTATTTCTGATAGTTGCAACAATGGATTGCACAATAAAAGACTTGAAGTCCTAAAGAATCATATGATGAGTTTGATTTTATTGATGTTTTTCTGATGTCAAACTACATTTCTAGCAATATGTCAGTCATGTCATGTCCCTAACAATTAGCAAAAAGACAAGTGAGAATACATTTCAAGCAAAAGTAGGTCAAAAGACCTTTGTTATTTGTAATATACCACTGTAATATATATATATATATATAAGTATCAAAGTCTACATGCATGTATCAATGCTAATACTGCAATGATTGAATACAACGTAACAAAAGCAAAAGAAAAGGTATAAAAACCATTACATTTAATGGCATTTACACTGGTATAAAAAGAGTACTAAACACTGTTAGTGAATCTTGCTACCAAAGCAAAGACTTGTGAGATCTACGTCCGTATGCATCAGCCTTATAGTTGTAACTACCACTTGTAACTAACTACAGGTTTATATTAGTTGTTTTACTTATATTTTCAGTATTTCTTGATCTCGTAGATTTTGAGATTAATGCCAAAGCACACAAGAATAAATTTCCCATTTGCCAATAAATCACAAAAAATTGCTTAATAACAACCATATATTTTTGGCTGGTATATGTTCGAGTGAATGAAGAGTGACAAGTATACAAACCTTGCCATAATGAAAATGTCTATAAAATACATTTTACCAATTAAGCTTGTATCTCATGTTTTCATTATTAGATAAACATTGCTACTAAGTTGTTGATGGCAAATTATTTATAAATTATGGTTAGAAATATTTTGACATACATTTGGGATAGACTCATCAACACATAGCCGCAGAAACTGGTAGCTGGTATCTCAAGGAAAACCATATGCCCCAACCCCTAGCATCACATATGCTCATATGATGTCAACCATATTTCATCTTTAAGGTATGGGTCATCAATACACAGCCATAAGTTTTTAGTGTTGATTTCCACAACTAATAGCCAATTATATTGAGCATAATTGGTTAATAGAAACACCCTATTTGTGGATCCTTGAAGTTCTAAATATGAATATAAGTTCTAAAATATAATATATAGATATTGCTTTGAAAATAGTCGAAGGAAATATGTTGTCTATGGGATTGACATTGCTGTCATAATTACTTCCCATACAACGGTCAGAAATATGCCCACAAACTAGTCGGGCCTTTGTAGGCACTTTGGGAATAACTGGTGAGCAGCGCCGCTCTAATGCCCATTGTCGGATTTCTTCATACCAGCACTGTATGTCCTGCGCCGTTTCCTGGTGAAAGCAGTTGGTGAAAGGGGTCTGGTTTCTATTGCTTGTACGCTGTGGTAATGGTCCATCAGAGGCTTGGCAACCAGCCACACCTGCAAGAAATGAACGAGAAATATTCCTTAGTGGTAGATATTCACATTTTTCCTGTTTTGACTTTTGTTTGGTTCTTTACACATAAAACCTCTCATTGGGGCATGCCCCTATAGCTGAGTGGGAAAGGGTATCACCACTGACTGCATCCTGTCTCTCACTACTGCCCAGGTTCAAATCTGGCTCAATATTTGTGAAAAATTGCTAGTTACTTAAGGAGCTAGTTGCGATATGTTACTAGGGTACTTTGGTTTCCTTTATCATGAACAACTTATAGGATTTAGTTGTTATTTGCCAGAAAAGAGTGACTAAAATGTAACTCTACACCCAAACCTGACCCCTCTATGAGGGGTCAAGTTATTATTCATCTGACCTGATATTGATTAGTTTTACATCAAACGATGGCCTTTTAATATGACCTTTCCTAAATCCCACTCTTTATGTACATTCTTAATCTACCAGCAATTTATTATCAGATTTATGCTATCATAAGGTAATCTCTTTCGACATTCCAATCACATATATGAATGACTTTTACCTTTTCACTTTGCAGAAGTTTTGTGACTGCGTCAATATCAGGTGACATATATCTGTCTTTTATCCAAGGCCTGTAAAAATCAAGAAGAAGAGTTACAAAGGAGTCGAACATATTCTAAATTCTAAATTGACTCTAAGCCTAATACTGTCAGGAAGCAAACAATATGGATGTTACCTTTAAAAGCATATTAGTTATTTGCGGAAAAATCTCTAAGCCATAGTCTCCCATAGTCGTATTCTACTGAGATAATTAAAAGATTCAATGAAAAGGCCTACCAGGAATAAATGTTTAGGGTCACAAAGCTCTACATAATTTACTGATAAGCTTAAATACACAGCCTCAAGTGGAACAATTTGAAATGTTTCAATCAATAAAGAGGCTTGATAGGGATTAAATGTTTAGGGTCACAAGGTTGCGCCAATCTAATTTATTTGGCAACAGTCCTGTCAAACTTTACATGGCCTCAAGTGGAGCAATTTGAAATGTTTTAGTGAAGAGGCTTGATAGGGATTAAATGTTTAGGGTCACAAGGTTGCCCCAATCTAATTTATTTGGCGACAGTCCTGACAAACTATTGCATGGCCTCAAGTGGAGCAATTTGAAATGTTTTAATGAAGAGGCTTGCTAAGTAAGGAATGTCTAGGGTTACAAGACTGTGTCAACCTAATTTTAAAAATCAAGCCTTACTTGGCGACACTCCTGACAAGCTTGTACACAGCTTCAAGGGGGGCTGTGGACTTGAGTGGCTTAAGGAACTCTTTGGCCTGACAGGCAGAAAGTAACTCAATGGCCATAACTGAAAAAAAAAACAATAATATGCATGAAATGATAATATACTTAAACTAAAATATCACCCTTGAAAAAACATGCTTTTACATATGCTTCTGTTTTGAAATTTCAACAATGACCGCAAACTGCCAAGGTATAATATTTAAATGCATTTTGGTTGATGGTTAACTTGAAATATATTAGCGTATTTCGTTTTGATTGGTTATGGTTAATTTATTGTCCTTTGTTAATTTTTTATAGTTTGTAACACAAAACCACATGGACAGAAACATCCATGACTGTATCACCCTAAAATCCACGTTAATATCCACATCATATTTAAACAATAATGTAACTTGATAATTTTCCTTGAATGGTTATAGCTTCATGAAAGAAAGACGCAGAATGGCTTTAAGAGAAATCGTTGTCAATGCATCGACATGAAAATATACATTTAATATGTAAATTGAAGTTATACCAAGTATAGCTTGTGCCAGACAAAATAACATAATTGGTGTCAGGAATTGTGGCAGATTGAGCTTGAGCAGTTTCATACCAGCTTAAGGAAAGCATCAATGTAGCTTGAAGGCAACTACTGTAAATTCATAAAATATTGCGTTAGTTTAATTTTTGCTTTTTTTTAGCGTTTAGCCTCGGACGCAAAATTAAAATTCGCAATGATTAGTGCTACCACTTTAAGTGTATAGCTGGCACATTATGTTGCGGATGATTCTCAAAGCTTAAAAACGCAAAACTCGACTTTCTGTAAATTCGCAAAATTTACTCTACACAATCTTTTGTGAATCTACAGTATATTACAATTTGGGGACATCTTGAGGAATAGACTGCCTACCTTGTTCTACATGTTCAATGACTTTCAGGGCTTTCCTGGCCGCGAACCCTCCCATGCTAACATGGTCCTCAGTCCCTCCACTTGTTGAAAGACTATCCACGGAGGCAGGATGGCAGAGGACCTTATTTTCAGACACTGAGGATGACCAATTGAATTGTTTCTGTATTAACCCTTATGCTGCTGCTGGCTTATTTGGCCAATACAAAATGATGCGAAAAACTTAAAGAAAATGACTGAAACCCTGACAAATGGGTACTCATCTGAAAGTACTTGGCGAGAGCTATCCAATGAATACCAACATGATAGGGTTTGGATGGTTTTCAAAAGTCTTTGCATCCGTGTGCTTTGGACAAAAGTAGCCTGAGCATTGGAAGGATTAACTATGATATCATCAATATGACAGCGCACATATTAAATAGACAAATTAAACTCGTCACATACTGATTACAGAGGGCAGCATTACGACAATATGTTAGTATTCTAATAAACCGATAAGAACAAATCTCTGCTTTTTCATGATGGGTAGTACTAAACCCTATATTGGTAAGTGCAGTGTTTTGTACATGTAGGTGCATATAGACACAATCTTGCAAAGGTACAAAGATAAATACAAAGCATTGCAAATATAGTGCTGATGTGACAAAAGGTGAAAATACAAGCACCGAAGATTCTAAAATATTAGAAAAGCAGCAAAATACATGCAGCTATGAATATTAGAAATTAGATTTTGAAAGCTGACAAATGTTCGCATGACAGACATCTTGCTTCATCCAGGCTGCGAAAACTAATATTAAATATAGGCGCCAAGAGATTGGCCATAAAAGTGGCATTTTATTAATTTCCAGATTCCATACCAACCTAATGCGGCCGCGGTGCAGTGTGCAATCATGAAACCAGAGTTCAGTCCTCCATCCTGCACCAAAAAAGCAGGCAGCTCGCTGTAAGCTGAAAATAAAATAATTAGGAACATGCATTTATAAAAAAGTGAAGTAAAGTGTTTTTCTGGTGAAAGTAAAACGATACAATTTACCTTGTTTAGACATGTCATATGGTATGGCATACCTTTTAGGACAAGAGATAGAAATACTCGACATGCAATTAGCCTGCTAATTGCAAGTGGCGTAATACAAACGCCAAAATTAAGGAGCCTTGACGGGGGATCTCAGTTATGCATAATTACACAGAATCCTCCTAAGCATTCCCACTGGATGTACAGTGCCGACATTTAATTCCTGCACTAAATGCGTGGACAGTCCAGGCAAAATACACGACCGCACGCCCGATTGCCACCCAGTTTCCTGGGCACAACTGAACATGGCTTTGATTTCGCAAGCTACGTGGGTCATTTATGTGCTTGGCCTATTCTGACATTTTATCCATTGATATTTGTACAGCCAGGTACTGACAGACGTCCGGTCGACTCATGCAAGAATTAATTGTCTGTACTGTAAGTGTCATAATTGACGCTTTAGGTCAAGAGCATAGTTTGACAAATACTAAGACCTCAAGGCTCGGTCGTTCAAAAAATTAAACTTAGGCAATAAAGTCAAAGTCCACAAGTATCCGCCACCAGCATTTCTATTAGGATTCTTCCATTGACGCCTTAATGTGAAGTGTTATATGAAACCATTCTTTATAACTTTGTATATTGCAGAAATGAGTAATAACGTTGTTGCTGCTTTTACAAAATATACACCGACAATTAGAAATATACACAAAAAACAAATAAACACACAACAAATATAACCAATCTTTGAAGTAAGGTATTCCTATTGCCTGATCTTTACCGTTATTTGTTAAACTTCAGACGTAGATTTATATTCATATTTGAATAAAGCTTATCAGGAGTTGATTGCTCGCCCCAAGGTAAATCATAGGACGTGTAAAACACTTAACGCTTATCAACTGATGATTGGGATATTTGGACAGATGCAAAGATGCCATTATAATTCATGATAGTGCTCTTTGAAATGTTTTGATGGTTGAAACGTAATGCTAGGGACGAAGTCACCAACCCTTCCCTTTGGCTAACTAGATGTACCCTATCAGTATATATATAATCAATACACACACACACACACACACACACACACACACACACATATATATATATATATATATATATATATATATATATATATATATATATATATATATATATATATATATATATATATATATATATATATGTGTGTGTGTGTGTGTGTGTGTGTGTGTGTGTGTGTGTGTGTTTGTGTTTGTGTATGTATGTGTATGTGTACAAGATGTAATTATCTTAGTAGGACCAAGCTGACACGGGTCTCTTTTGCTTAGTCCTTGCTAGCCTTACCTGGATTAACCAATCTCTCAAGGCGCCTCTCACTGATACTGGCTAGTTCATGAACTCCTATGGCCAGATAATCCAGCACCTAAAATGTTAATTCTTGCTGTCACATATATAAATATATATATACATATATATATACATATATATATATATATATATATATATATATATATATATATATATATATATATATATATATATATATATATATATGTATATATATATAAATATACAAATATACATATATATATATATATATATATATATATATATATATATATATATATATATATATATATATATATATATATATATATATATATATATATATATATATAATATATATAAATATATATATATATCGTCAGACACAAGGTTGCTTCTAATTTCAAGTAGGTTATCGATAGCTCGATGAGTTATTAATGTAATCAGAGACTAAATTATACCAGTTACCACACCAAAGCACCAACGTACAGTCCTATATCATTTTATTTTTGTTCAACTGACACATCAATAAATAATATAAACAGATTTCCCTTATCACTTATGCCCTTGTAGTCGACATGTCATTGACATTGAGACCCAATTTTCTTAACTCGGTTAACGACATACATGCGCTCAGTCCGTAAAATCACATTCCTTATAAAAGCAGGGCAAGTTCTTCCCAAAATAAAGGACATTCAAGTTCTATGGGCTAGTTTTGAGTATATTCACGAACACGCGAAAGTTATATATTTCTATAATTTTGATGGAAAAGTAAATTGGGAATCTTTTTTGTCACATGTGGCCATATTTTGGCTACGTCGTGAATAGCCAGTTGTGAGTGGAGTACTCGGCAAAACCCACCGCCTAACCGTGCGTCATAGGCAACGTTTTGTTGAATGCCAGGCTGGAATTCGAATTGACGGGCAGGGCAGTAGAGACAGCGATCAGTCAGTGGCGTCACTTACACTAAAGGTATTCGGTTTATAGTCTTGTATCCACCGAAATGTTCACACGACCTTCCTTCCCTAGCAGGCACTGTACACACGGAAACCATTTCAATCCCCCCGAGGGATATTCCAGGGCAGCTGGCAGCATATAGCGCACAAGCTCTAACCACTGCCTTATTCATGCTAGGGACCCGTTTTGCAGCTGGGTAGACTGAGGCAATATGGAATAAACTGTCTTACCCAAGGACAGACCAAGGTGCCCAGTCCGGGAATTGAACCAGCGACCTACTGATTACCAGTCCGACACCGAACCAACTGAGCTACTTTGTCCACACTACACGGCAATCAGAATGCACCTGATGGTAAAGATTCCTTAGCCTTGGTAGAGGGTTAGACATGATGAATTATTCTTGTATCAAACCTTATCAAATTGTTGATTGGAGTAGGCAATAGCAGACTGACACACTTCACAAGGTGGTGTCGATACAGATGATGCAATACTTGGGTCACTTTTAAAAGGATGCCCTCAGATATTTTCAATTTCTGGATATGTTATACCGTGTAGGACAAAACTAGATGATGCAATACTTGGGTCACTTTTAAAAGGATGCCCTCAGATATTTTTAATTTCTGGATATGTTATACTGTGAAGGACAAAACTAGATGATGCAATACTTGGGTCACTTTTAAAAGGATGCCCTTAGATATTTTTAATTTTTGGATATGTAATACCGTGTAGGACAAAACTAAAGAAAATGTAAGAAGAGATGGGCTGCTTTGCTGGGTTTTTTGCTAGAGACCAATTTATATTTATAATTACTGATGCAATTTTAGAGAAAAGAGGCCGCCACGATGCTCATTATTTATTTTATTTTCCCGCTTTTTGTTATTCGTGCACAGAATAATAAATTGGCAATCATCATGAATGTAAATTTGCAAGTAGGCAAATGGAGTAATTTCTCTTCGTATAAATCACATTTCAAAACATACTATATTTTTGGCACAGCTTAAGATTGAATTGATGAGGTTGACATGAAAATAAACACTTTTTTCTCAAAAATGGACACGTATTTGGGGCAATTTGTCACACCCTGTAAATTTGCATTAATATACAAAAAAAAGAATGGGGGTGGTCCGAGTAACTATTTTTGCTACAGAGCTGAGTGATAGGGTACGTTTTTTGCTTTTTCGCAAACGAAATTGCCAATTTCCCGTGGCACAAATAGGGTAGTTGCCTTTGTGAGAGTCATAGTGTTCCTATTCTGCTAGTTTCCACTTAGAAAAAGGAGGGGGGTCGGAACGCACCGATTTTAATTTGAATGGCAAACAGCATTGCATAAACACGTAATTCATCCTTCCCCTTCACACATACGTCATGTGGCTGTTGGCTCATCTTTATTTATAGACAATTTCGTCAGCTTTGCACGCAGCGTAGAAAAGTAATAGGTAACCCATTCTACAGTACGCTACGGCGGGAGCAATGAATGTC
>OZ012687.1:19168958-19388958 GCA_963942565.1 Maea johnstoni
GATAGATAGATAGATAGATAGATAGATAGATATTTATATATATATATATATATATATATATATATATATATATATATATATATATATATATATATATATACATATATATATATATATATACATATATATATATATATACATATATATATATATATACATATATATATATATATATATATATATATATATATATATATATATATATATATATATATATATATATATGTCTACTATATATATATATATATATATATATATATATATATATATATATATATATATAGAGAGAGAGAGAGAGAGAGAGAGAGAGAGAGAGAGAGAGAGATAGATATTTATATATATATATATATATATATATATATATATATATATATATATATATATATATATGTATATATATATATATATATACATATATATATATATACATGTATATATATATATATATATATATATATATATATATATATATATATATATATATATATATATATATATATATATATGTGTGTGTGTGTGTGTGTACTTGTACTAGTATTTCTGAGTTGTTGAGCTCACCTCCCAAATTAAGATGTTAGCGGTCACTGAAGCAAGGGTGCTTTGTGAGATCGAGATCGCTATGCTTTTACAGATATCTACATTGTTTTGGTCTGATTAGGGTTAGGTTTAGGGTTAAAGTTAGGTTAGGGTGATATCAGCACAAAACACGCCCAAATAAAAAAAGTTGCTTTGTAATGGAAAGGATAGGGAACTACCTCACAAATTAGAATTACAGAGCTCTTTGTGTGTGTGTGTGTGTGTCGGTAGGTCGGCAGACAGGTAGGTTTGGATGTATGTATTATGTATGTATGTATATGTATGCATGCATACATGTAGGTGTACAAGTATGTGTGTGGATGCATGTTCATGCATTAATTCAGGTAAGTAGGCAGAGAGGAAGGTAGGTAAGTGGGCGTTTTTGTTTTTGTGTGGAGAGAGAGAGAGAGAGAGAGAGAGAGAGAGAGAGAGAGAGAGAGAGAGAGAGAGATTATGGTCGAGGTTGGTTTCATTTGTCACGAGCGGTTTATTTACATAACAGGGTCCATCCGCCTCCAAAGCGCGTCATGTCACAGTAGACAGGATGCCACGTGTCCTCCCCATCAACATTAACAAAGTACACGCCGTCAGTCGCCTCCGGGTAGTAGGGCTGAATTTCTTGACAGGTCGTAGGTGCTGCAAAGTGAACGTGGAATATCTTAAGGTGATGGGTACCATTGCAAGCCAGTTAAAAGCTCTGTCCCAAAACACACCTCAAAGCAGCATAATCCTATAACTAGGCGTATCTCCAGGTTCATGAGTGTTATCAGGTAGAGAATATCATCGCCACCTGTCATTATTCAATCCATATTCTGTTTTATTTCAAAATGTACAACTTTTTTTCAAATGACATATTCTCATTAATTACGCAGGTGATGGTTACTGCAGGTTCAAAGTTACTTTAGGGATATCATTGACTATGCCCAATAAAAAGTATTTTTTTGATTTTTTACTGCTGAAGATTTTTACAGACCATAACGTTGAAAATCGCTCAGGAACCTGGAGATACACCTAGTTATAGGATTATGCTGCTTTGAGGTGTGTTTTGGGACAGGGCTTTTAACTGGCTTGCAATGGTACCCATCACCTTAAGAGGTTCATCGTGTTTTTTTTTATTTAATCTTGTTTTTATTTTCACTTTGAAAAAAGGGACGATAAACAAAAATCTAAATTCGTTATAAAGCGTTTTGTAACTAGCAAATAGTTTGTCATGTAGGAAACCATAGTTCCCACGGAAAATGATATAACCGCCCTAAATGCGATTTGAATCCCAATTCTATTATTGTTTTGTCATTCTGATGAATGCACGAGCTTTGTCAGATATCCCTGGTCACTTCAACATTCATTCTTAGAAATATGGTATCCTAATTTCTGTAAGGGCTGTTATCTTAGGAGGTTCATTTTTCAATAGATGATATATGTGTTTGTTTGTAAATATAGTGCTAGTCTTAAGTCTGTACCTGCGCGTGTTTCCTTCATCCAGTAGAAGACCTCTGTCGTGGGTCCCGCATCTGTTGCGTTACGTTGGCCACTACTAGGTCCCGCGAGATCTCCGTAGAGGTCACCACCTCGGTCGGCCGTTAATCTGTTTCCATCTCGGTAAGGTACGCAGTTATCAAATCCCTTGGTCCACGTGCCGTATTTCTTGATGCGGATCACGTGATCACACTGCTTATATTTATTTTGCATTGAGTAATGAGAAGGCGCGGCCCAGATTCCTCCAAGTAAACCCCGACCATTGGTTTCAATACGATACTGAAATGACATCAGGAAAGACTCAATTCAAGAGGTCAAAGGACCTGTTCTGGTTTACTGTACAAATTACCCAATTTCAAAAATCCCTCATTACAGGCTTTCTGATGATAGAAATGGATTGTCACACTCATTGTGAGTACACTGAATGCATTTTTGGCATGAAAATGTTATTCATGGTTGGGGGTGGGCCTTTTCAAGATTGGGGGCATAGATGACCAAACTATTAAAAGTTTGGAAAAAGTAAATATTCATGAACAAACATAAAGGTTTATTTTCATCAGCATCATATTCTGAACTCAATATATGATATGGAATGATAAAACAAAGTTTTCATATAGGTTCAAAACTGTCAACATCCTGCAAAGTAAAACATATGCTCGATCATAATTCGAGCATAATGTGCAGAACCACAGTTCAGTACATCACATTTCCAGATGAAATAACACGTACATATTACCAGAAAATAATTTGAGAGAATATATGAGATTAGCACAGGTGCATGACATTGACATTCTCATTCAAACTACTTTATAAAAGAATAGTTTATGATGAATATCAGCCCTCTTTAACTAATGAATGCAAGGAGAGAACACAAACAGAGTCACCAGATACTACATTTCTTTTTTGAGGATATGTTAAAAAACAATAAGGATATTCCAGTTTTCACAAAATATATACTATTAAAAACTTCAAATAACTTGAAAAGAAAAATAGCAACACTAGTATAACTGTACATATAACTAATAAGGCATACCCACAGTATATCCACTTCTCACAGGTAAGAAACCAAAAATCATTCCATTTGAAATGTTTGCAAATACTGGTTGCACATCTGCCCACTGTACTTTTTGGCACAATTGAGCTTTTTCACTTCATGATACATGAGGAAAAACATTTCTTGCTGCATGGTATGTCTGACTGAACCACACCTACCAGGCTGAAAATAGTAACAGTGTAAGGCCTTCCTGGACAATACATTATCAATCGAGGTCACTTAAGAGACAAAGAATCCCTAGGGAACAGCTACAGGTCAGCTTACTTGAGTTTTGTTTTTGTGAGTGGCCTGCATATGCTCTTATGAACTATCTAGTATGTTGAATTTTATACAGGTGACCAAGGGTCACTAAGTCACAAAATTCACTCTTTTGCCCAGCGAGCGCGTTCAAATGAAATTCACATAATCTGTATTTATTAGTAACACATAACATATTAATCTGGCTTGAACGCGCTCGGTGGGCAAAGTTACTATTTGGAACCATTTCTACATAGGCTCTAATCTCATTAGTAGGCATGGAGGCAGCCATTTTGTAGAAGGTCATAGGTCAAGGTCACTCCAGTGAAAATTTCTGATTTTCATCAAAATCCATAAGTAAGGCCTTCTATGAAATGTCATTACTGGATCTCCTCCAACATCATCATAGTTTACCCATAAAATAGGTTTTTGATCAACTGGGTACAGTTATAGCTGAAATATGAGTCAATGCAAATATGCTGACACATGTCATTTCAGAGTGGTCATATGCAACATTCAGGGCGAGGGTTGGGGAATATGTTAGCAATTATGAACAAGCAACACCTCAGCTACATAATCATAAGAATTTTGGTTAAATTCATGAAACTTGAAAAAATTGGGTAATTTGCATAGTAAACCAGAACAGGTCCTTTGGGATTGAGGTTGTAATGTTTTGGCAAGACACGCAAAGTTGTGCGGAAACAGGGCGTCCGCGACTGCACCTCAGATGGAGATGAAATAAATCAATCTCACAAACCTCACTAAACTCTTGAGACAGATTACTGCGAAGGTGAACATTTATCTGTATGTAACGTTAAAGGAAATCTCTTAAATAAGTATACTTGCAGGTGATAAACCAGTGTATACATGTCTGCACATTGCTATAGAGGACGTAAAATTACGGAAATTGTCTAATTATATTTCTAGATTATTTACCTGAAACATCTCGCCGACACTATTGTTTTTCAAAGCAGTTGCGTTCTTGAGTATTGAATACCGGTATGTTGTAACCCTTGGCGAATCAACGTTTGTCTCCATGATTTTAGCATTGTCCCATCCACCAGTTTTAGAATGGAGTAGTAATGTCCAACCTCCACCATCGGCTGTCATGTCACAGTATAGTTTCATTCCTCCTTTTACCGGGTACACTCCATCAGTTAACGTAGTATTTACAATCTTAGATCGGATGTAAATATCGTTGCAGGTGGTCGGTTCTGTGAAAGAAATAATCGATACCAAAGGTTGTGGCATATGATATACTAGTAATGAGATATTTTGTCTGCTAAATACAATATCAAAGTTAATGGTTTCAAAATAAAGCAAGGTTCTGTATTTTGAATGTAGTATAACGCCTGATTGTATAAATCAAAAATAAATAAAATTTATATCCTGAATGCAGTATCAAAACTTTTGGCATTAGAGTAAAGAAAGATTTAATATTTTGTATGCAATGTGAACTATTGTCATTAATAATAAAGGTAGATTCTGTATCATAAATGTAATATCGAATATGATTTTATTTGAAACAGGGAAATATTCTGTAATTTTGGACAAGATATCCATTTAATGAAAATACTTGAGGAAATAGAGACTAATGACATGATATGCAGATTCCAGTTTTTACTATTGGTTCATTGAAATCCACCAGGACTACTTGACAGCATAATGGTGTATAGCAAAAGGTAAATACTTTTTTCAAGCTTTTCCGAGCATTCCAATGTTGATTATTCTGTGAGAACTGATAGGGAGATGGTGATGTGATGCTGGGCTGGATTACATAATAGTTCACAAGACAAGTTTTTTTATTATGCTCTAAAGACAAGTAGATTCTCTGAGGAAGTATTGACTTCACGATTCAGGATGGAAATTCGCCATCCCGAAATTAATATCAAAACGTTTGGATAAGTGATGATAGAATCTAAACGGTATGGTATCAAGAATTCGTGAAAATGTTTTAACGATGGGGTCCACCTGAAGAACCGAAGTTATAAGGGTTGGATTAGCATCAGTTGGTGATGCCATTTACAGTCATTTTACATTAAAACGATGCTTTTTGTTTTCCTAATCTGCTGGACCATTACACGACATTCCGTTTTTAATCATAGTTTGAACAGTATGTATGATTTTCATTGGATACCTAATCCTAACCAATTTCTGGAAGAATAATAACCTCTCCTTTTATGTGTAGGTAGATTCCCTTTTTTAATCAAAGTTTGTGATTCATGTATGCTCTTTACTGCATACCTGATTTAACCACTTTCCAGAGTAAACACCAGTTCACGTATCCTGTTCATTCAATTTTCGTGTTTTTATCACGATCTGTACATTATATATGATTTCCACCGAAAGCCGACAAAAAATAAATAACCAGAACAAGCGACAACGGGAGCTTAAATAAATAAAGATCTCGGTTTGAGGCGACTGATCATTCTAGATGATTTAAGGTGCTTAAGTAGGGGCTTGAAGAGTGCAATTCAAATACAGCCTGTAATTTAACAACTGGAGAACACACAATGTACGCGGCTGTTTATATATATAGCGCACATTAGCCTGTGGTTCCGCTTCGCTATTTATAAAAAACGCTGTACCTTTTTCTAAAGATACTCTATGATGCGAAAACTCCCGAATGCGGTAATTTGGGACACGCCTCATATGTGTGTTCTATAGTATATCAAAGGGCTATATGATACATAGGTGCTGAGCACAGGGACACGCAACCTGTATGAAAACCGTAACATTATACTTAAGCATGTTTCAAATGGTATACCTGTGCACGGTAATTTGAAATTCATGATGCGTTCATGAGACTTGAATTTCGAGTTGTTTATCCATCACACTCCAGGTTGTTATTGCTAATGGCCTGTCTGCCTGTGATACGCACAATTAGGGGGAAGTTTTTGCAGATTCGCTTTATTGTGTATTAAATTTATGATCATTCCAAATGTCTTTGCTGCAACAGATGTCAACAACAACTAAGATTCAGGTTGTTAGACCAAGATAAACTTAAATTCGACCTTGAAACAGACAATGTTTGTTTCGAACGCGATCCCACTTTTGGTAAAAAATCGAAAACGTCATAAGTCGAATTTGAACCTTGCTGAAAACCACTTTTCGAAATGGTTTGCATTGTATACGCAACTAGACAGCGACGCATTTGACTGAAATTACTAAAAGCGTCATCGACAGCATTTCTTGGTTATCTCGATATGAGCTGTTTGATTGACAGGTCAAGTCGAATAAAAGGTGTGAAAAGTAGAATTCGACTTATTATATTGTAGTCGACTTCCAGAAGCCAAATACGACATGTAAAAAGTCTAATACGACTTTACAAATAATGTAGAATACGCATTATATACAAGTGTTGATTTGCTACAACTTTTGCAGCAAGGCGGGGACCGCTTAAGGCCCCCCAGAAGCCAGAGGGTTTTAGATGCTCTGAGATGCACTCTCAGCCTTATCTGAGTACCCTAACCTTTCTTTACATTAAAATGTATTATACCTCACGTGAGGATACTCTCATCCTATTGGATGAGGGTCATGTGTCAAAACGGTTGGCTACCTTTGTCTCTGTAGGTTCCTTGACAGCGGTCACCATTCGACGTATTGGCACCCGTTGTCACAGAGCCGTAAATTGTAAACCTACCGTTTCATGATTCTCTATGTTGTTGAGGACATCATGCTTTCAAGATCCCCACGCATGGCGAAAGTGTGTCAGGGCCTGAGCAGAATGCCGCCGTCAACAATGGAATTATCTTATCGTTGAGAACAACGATAAAAAAGTAACATAGACCTTTCATCGTAGCTTTTATGAGTGCTTAATTAGCATTAATTATTGGCAGCACCCCAAGCAGCAGACCGCGTTAAGGAAGTGGGGGAGGAGGATATCACAAGACCGCGTGGTACGTTGTTCGGTATAATAAAACAAATGCAACATCTCCGTGGTGTGGCCAACATGATTGTATCCCCCTCGGGAGCTTTGTCACCCTCGGGCTTTGCATTTGTTTAATGTACTATGACCTCCTATAAAAGCTTTTTTGTCTGCATGTTGCTGTACATGTATCAACAAATATTAAATATTAAAAGTTGTAGGTTACTGTTTATGCCAGTGGCCAGTCAGATTTTTTGGATATTTAAGGTAGCTTAAATGATGTAGGTTATAGATGATACGTGCAAAATGCATATGTTGATGTTATGTTTTTGGGAGATGTTCAATTTTTTTCTAGCACCCTCTTGCATTGCTTTCAGGGGAAAAAGGTTCCCTATAACACTAAAAACTGGCCACATTATAAGAGCAATTCCTTTCCAATGATATGTCAATCGTTTGTAATGTGTGAATAAAGAATATCATTCCTTTTTGTAGAATTAAAGTTTATTTTTCTTGAAAAGTGTTACCACATCCTTGTTCTTTCCCCAATAGTACTGACATGTAAACTATCGGAGCCCAATTTTCTTTCATAGAGTCAGAACTCAATTATTTTTTTCACTGATTTTCAGGGCTCAATTATTTTTTTCAAAGAATATCAGTGAGGGCACAATTATTTTTTTCAATTCTATACACGCCCCCCCCCCCCCCCCCCCCCTGGATATCTAATTGTCAATGCCTAAGAAATTCTCCACTACTTTTACTCCGTTTTTTGCATCATTTTGTATTGGCCAAATAAGCCACAAGCACCATTAGGGTTAAAGGGGATGTGCTGTTTGCATGATTGGGTATTGTCGAAAGTGTAAGATAACAAGCGATGTGGAACAATTCGAATTGTGTTTTTTTGCACGTGAAGTTTAATTAATACACGTGGCCTCCACCTGTGACGTGCATGGGTGCTGCAATGACCAGTACAGGCGCAGCATGTGGTAATATTAGTTAAGCCCTGTTGGAAAATGCAATCCGGCCTGATATCCAACCAAGTCATCGAGATCTGGATGACTGAGGGCAGATAGCAGGCCGGATTGCACTTTCCAACAGGGCGTAACGAATTTATCACCTGCTCTTTTATGCTAAGAAAAAATAACAAATACATCTCAATTTTTTTTTAATTACTTTGAAGGTCAGAACGAGGCTGGTGGCCAAGTGATAAATTGAATTCTGCCATTCGATACTGAATTCTGCCGTTCGATATTGAATCTACAAAGTGTGAACGGCTCCAGATCTAACACCTATTGACCAATCTGCATAGAGAATTACAGCAGAGCAGGTGATAAAGGACCAGCTTCAAATCAGGCCTGGGGCATGTTAGAAATGACTTTGAGTTGTGCGATGGTTTCACCGGGTACTCCTGTTTCCTTAACCATTAGTATTAGGCTAGTCACGATTTAGCCTAAATATGGCAGAAAAACCGACGATAAACAAAAAAATTTAACTTGTGTATCTGAACTGGTACTTAACTATTAAACGTTAATAGAACACAATACACGGCCATACGTAACGTAGATTGAGGACTTGGAAAGGTGGGACAGGGAAACTGTTTGTGAGATATGAACATATGCATCATAACATTTGAAGCATTACGGACAACATATACGCACTGAGGAACTAAAAGCCGACCTGCCAATATAAATTTGGGTATTAGAGATAAGAGTGCCGCATCTCGTACCAGTGGCAGTCAGAGTATTCAAAAGTAAGCTAGGGGAGAGACGCTAGTCGACTTTCCCAACGCTTTACGATATACCGCTAATTAGAGCGCCTCGCTGAAACTTAACTCACCACCAAGTTACCAATATAGAGTAGCGCCTAGTCATCTTTAGAATTCCACACTTTACAATGTCAGGTCTGCGTCAAGAGAATTATGGTTACTTACCCACTATGCCCAGGACTGGCCTTGCCTGAAATAACAAAAAATAGTAATTCATTGAAGGCGGAACGTTAAGGTTTAAACATCACATGCAGAGTGAAACTAAATAAATAGGTTCATCTGCGGAATTCGTGTTGTTTCTGCATTGAAATACCGAGTATAAAGAGCAAACTCGACATACACTTTAGTTATATCATTTTCAATTCCAATGAATTAAACTATAGGAGTAATGAAAAAATATATTTGATACATATTAGATCATATACCACACTATCAGAGAGGTACCAGTTTTACCAACTTGACTTTTCCGTATTGCAACTGACCGCTGTATCGACATGGCGGCAAGTAGGATCAGATATTGCATGTTTAGGCAGATATCGTTTTTAACCAAGTGCACCTTTCACAGACCCACGAGAACATAAAATGGTAGCAAATACGGTGATATATTAAATATTTAGAGATATACTTCTTTGCCAGCTAAACTTTTCCATATTTCTAGGACATCTTAAACAAAAAGACAAAGGCCTAGAATAAGACTATGAATTGCACATTTAAACAGGTACCAGTTTTACCAATTGTACCTACATACAAATAAGATATTATGCAAAGATCATATCTAGAAAGTTGCCTAGTGGTTACGATGCCTGGCTCCCAAACGTGAGTTCGCAGGTGCGAGTCTCTGTTGAATACCGAGGCGGGTTGGCCTGATCGCTATATACATGTGCGGCGTTGTGGATGGCTGTCTATGGCCCTTCTGCAACTGAAAGACCCCTTGGAACTATTCGTGAAGAGACGGGAATCTCTTCTCGGTTCCCAGTTTCTATCTCGTCGTGATATGACCTAAGCTGTTGATAGCGACGTAAAGCCCAATTCCTTCCTTCATTCCTTTGTATCTACACAGGTACAAAGTTTTACCAACTGTGCTATGTACTTTTTCATAATTTTCGGGGTATTTTTTCAAAAATAGCTGCTGGTCATCACAACAGTAGCAGAAACGTACCTTTCATAGGTACTGAGTACGCCATTATACAAATATCCCCACTGGGAAGTCATATTTGTTTTATTATACCGAACAAACCTCCATTTGGTAAAATATCAATGAAAACAATTCGCTGATCTTATCAATAATCTCTGCATATAATCTAATTTAATCAAGAATGCCTTGTTGCGCTAGCGCCTGTTGCACCGTGTTTGTTGTCGATGTGCAATTTGCACGTGCAGTGATGATGTGACAAAAAATGACGTCAGCCAACAAGCAAAACGCACGCGGCGTCACCAGTGACAACGGTGGCCATAACGCTGTTCAGTGGACATGATGGTTTGGCAACCGGCAGTCAGCCAAACACGGCTTACGATCTTTATGTGAGGTATAATAAGATCATTTTTTTAATTCACGAAACAGGAAACAAAGCATAATTTTATGGTATGCATGAGTGAAATTTGTAAAGGGCTTGTAGATATTTTCTTAGATGCGAATAGAAAACAATTTAGAAGGCCCACTATGTAAGAACACCGTGGGAACTATATACGGTATTTTGTCTTTGTAGAATGCAAGTATTAATTTTCATGGCGATATATAGAATATCAGGCCGCATATATAATAAGAGACAGAATTAAGATATCTAATGTTGATGAAAGTTTTGGAAATGATCGACAGAACTCTATAATTGGTGTGTAGAAGCCTGACAAAAAAGATGATTAACACAAATCGACCGAAAGAAGAGATTACACTAAAGCATGAGATTAAAGGTGAAATGTTTGTACAAATGTATATCATGCTGATCTTAAAAGATAACATGTAAAGCTTTGAACATTTTTGTACATTGTCAGCTAGGTTATTCTTCCTGCAGGTTCCTGATTTGCGGGGCTATTCTGAGGTTCCTATCTTCGTTTCCATATTTGATAAAACTTGTGTTCAACAGTTAAGCGCTTTTTAGAAATATTGTAGATCTCGTTTAATGTCGTTTAGGCCATCCAATCAGAGAGTGAGTCTACAATTATTCTCGCCAGTTCTCACTCTCTAAATGTTTCACTTTTAGTATAATCATGACATGGCAGCGTGGGGATTGACAAGGAAGGAAAACGGTCAGAAGCATGTACATGTTGATCAGAAATAGTCGTATGTTCAGTTTGCATGCAATTGAAGATATGTATGAGTACCCAAGAAGGGCATTTCCTATTCATACAGCATTTCCTAGTCGTCACAGGATATTACTTACTGGCATGTTCCCAAGCATGTTAATCTGGACAAATTGGTGTTATCATATTTTGGGATATCAGTATAATAAGTCATGGTTCTGATTAAGGATCGGATTGTTTCTATACCAAAAAGCCAGATCTTGCTATAGTATGGGTGTTTTTGGAAAAAGTCTGTTTTGGCTTTTTGGAGCATTAAAACCAGCGCCCGTGCCTATCCAGTATGCGAGTCAGAGGACCAATATAATGAAATTTAACACAATAGATACTCAATGAAGGAAATTGGAAGGTGATGAATACGTACTTGGTATAGGAGACAAGCAATAGCTAGAAGCATCGCTCTCTTTCTGCGCTTCGCCATTCCATCTGGCCAATAACACGTCATGGTTCCGGTCTTGCAGTCTCCCATGTGTAAGTCGAATCCCCAAAGACCTTAGACTGCAAGAGAAAATAAAAATAACGTAAACCGATGGACACACGGCAAATCACAATGTGACCATGCCCCAATTTGATGAGAGGTGGAAAATAGTGTATGATTCTTGTGTGCATGATAGTGTAGGGTTATACGGGTATGAAGTGCGCATGTATTAAACTATTATTTGGACATCTGTTGCCTATACTAGTATTAGACTAGCGGCCGAAAGCCCAAAATGGGAATTTTAATTACCCCACCGAGTAGCTCTTTTTTCTTAGTCTCAAATGAAAGGGGAGTATCTGAGAGTTATAAAAGTATCGTGCCACCATTTGGGGACACGGTCAGATTTTTTCTAGAACCGATTAAGCCTACCACCCCAGGATTAGCCTGGTGACCAATTTTAGGGCAAATAACCTGGAAAAAAGATGGGTTGGGGGTAGAAGATTTGGCCATACAAATTCGAACAATCCACTTCATGATACAAGTGACCACTCATTTTAGAGGGCATACCATACTCTACCTAATGACATATGTGGCATGACTGACTGTGACCTTGACCTCGAGTTCAAGGTCAAAAAGAGGTTATTTGGAAGCCTAAATGCAAATCTGTAGGTTTGGCATTAAGATTAAAATCTACCACATTCAATAAAAGTTTTTTTTCAATGATATATGTAGGGAGTAATACAGTAGCCTTTACTTGTAAGCATGGACACAGAAGTCTATTCTATCACAAACTTTGTTGAAGTTTAATGAATCTTCCGCTTTTGGATTATGAACCTAGAACTCCTTTAAGTAAAAAAACGAACATTTTCAGCCCTATTATGACATGTTATAGTTGCAACTGTCAAGTTTGTGGAACACTTGAGGGAATAGAGATGTTTATACTGAACTGGGCCCATGTTACTTTGCATTGACAAAGATTATTACTGACTTAGTAACCTGAATACATTTTCGTGATGGTTGCCATGGCAACTGGCGGCCATACTAGATTTCAAAATGGCCGCTACTGAAACTATATTTCATCATAATTAAGCATCTAGATTAGCTAGAAACACGATCTTGATGTCGACAAGTAGGTTTTCTGAGATTTAGAACCTAATTCCGAAAAAACGCTGATACCCAGTGGGCACAGTCACATTCATGGAACATTTCAAGAATGTTTCGCCGAACATTCAAAAATGATTCTCTCATAGTTCAGAATGAAAATTGTATGAATGTTCAGGTGAGAATGTTCATAGAATGTTCCGAGATGAATGCTAAATGAATCATTTGGATTTTGAATGTTGTCTGAACATTGGAAGTTGGCCGTGCAGTGGAAGCACTTGGTAACATTTCAGTTTTCATGAAATAGGACATATCTCAATTTAATGTTTATATAATGTCAAATCTGAACATTCCAGGAATGTTCAGACCTGAAGGTTGCAGGTACTTTAATTTTTGGTGCATGACATTCCAATCAAAATTGAACATTCATAAGACATCAAATGAGAACATCCCAGGAATATTAGGACCTGAACATTGCTGAAATGTTCATAATTGGTCCAGAATATTCCGACCAAAATTGAACATTCATATAACATTCAGGTAATATTTGTGCCCACTGGGTATAATTAGATATCATTTAATTGGATTCCAAGATGGCAACCATGCTGCTGTACTTATAATTAAGCTTATTTCACAACATTTGACCTCCAAAGCCATTGATAATGAAACAAATGCATGCAGAACACTCGAGGGATAAAGATGTTTCACTGAACTGGGCCCATGTTACTTTGCATTGACAGAGTGAAACATCAACTTGTTACCTGAATATATTTTCACACGAGTTGCCATGCAACTAGCGGCTATATTTGAATTCCGTCAAAAATGGCGGCTACTGAAAGCTATATCTCTGCATATCTAAGCATCCAGATCAGCTAGAAACATGATATTGGTGTCTACAAGTAGTTTTCGTGGGTAACGAATCTAATTCTGAAACTGTAGTTATCATCAGGGGTCATCTAAACCTGATTTTGACGTGGTCACCAAGTTGCAGTATTCTAAATTAACTTAACTACACAAATTCTGACATCTAAAACTATTGTTAATGAAACAAACGCATGAATATATGTTGTTCTACAGTATTAACAATTCTGGTAGTGGAATAGTTAATGGATGAAAAAGGTGCAACATAACAGGGAAAAATCCAAAAGCGGAACTTTCATTAAACTTCAACTAAGTTTGTGATAGAATAGACTTCTGAGCTTCTGTGCCCATGCTTACAAGTGAAAGCTACTGTATTACTCCCTACATATCATTGAAAAAAAAACTTTCATTGAATGTGGTAGAATTGAATCTTGATGCCAAATCTACAGATTTGCATTTAGTATTTAGGCCTCCAAAAAGCCTCTTTTTGACCTTGAACTCAAGGTCAAGGTCACAGTCAGTCATGCCATATATGTCATTAGGTAGAGAATGGTATGCCCTCTAAAATGAGTGGTCACTTGTATCATGAAGTGCATTGTTTGAATTTGTATGGCCACATCTTCTACCCAAACCCATCTTTTTTCTCCAATATATTTGCCCTAAAATTGGTCACCAGGCTAATCCTGGGGTGGTCGGCTTAACCGTTTATCGAAAAAATCTGACCATGTCCCCAAGTGGTGGCACGGTACTTTCATAAATCCCAGATACTCCCCTTTTATTTGAGAACAAGAAAAAAGAGCTACTCAGTGGGGTAATTAAAACTCCCATTTTGGGCTCTGTACTTAGGTACAGAGGGGGGCCGCACCCGCTTTTCGCATTTCGCGGAAGAAGGGGTCCTTTTTAAGACCTCTGCATGTCCGCGATTTTGTGAAAGAAGGGTACTTTTTTGTACCCAGGTACGAAGTATGGAGGGTGAAAATCCCCTTACAATCCACGAAATATACGCGGCTCTGACGCTGAGTGACTCCCAAAGTGATTGGGCTTCCGAGTTTGCTGCCGCCACTTGCTACCGCTAAACAGGCAGAGGATTATAAAATCTTAAGTTAAAATATGTGTTTCTGTTCATCCAATGTCAGTGCTTTAGGGGTATTTTTAAATTTTGATAACGAGCGTATGTGCCCCCCTAAATACCGAAGTGCCCCCCCCCCCTCCCCCCAGGGCTTTTGGCTGCTAGTCTATGGGGTTAGGTAGGGTTAGGTTAGATTCCATGAAGCCAATTCCTGAGGTCTGCAGAGATTTAGAGTGTACCCATGTACTTGCCCTCTAGTATAGTGTTGGCATTATGCTTGAGTCATAGAGAAACACCTCTGAATTGATGTTCATCAAAGTTAATAAACTCGGAACTCCATGATTAACTTTGATAGTCAACAGTTCAGAGATGTTCCTCTTACTTAAACTAGTCTTTCTCTCAATGTGAAAATCACACCGTCCATTTTACATAGGATGAGTGTGTGATACAAATGTAAATAAACTAAAATCCGACTAAAACCAGGCTATTCTCTTCCAGCAGACCAGGCAAAGTTCCTATTGGGTTGATTGTATTTTGGTATGAAAGGCAGTTTGTATGCATAGTATAGTATAGTATAATATACATATCATGAAAACTTCACGAACCTTGTTTCTACAGTCAGTTTTCAGTTTTAAAATCTTTTTTCCAAAAGTATACACAAGCTGGGGTCGGTCTATCCTGGTTAAGACGGTAAGCAGCCCTCGGGTTACCTGGTAAATTTAGTACAAGTCTTTGACCTATCCCTTCCCTGTTAGTACATGTAATCATCCTCTACTACATACTACAGATGGCTCTACCCCAAATGGTATGTAATAATAAGAATCTGCTCTTTGCAGCTTTCAGAAACCCATGAGCCATTCACACAGCCGTGATGGAGTTTTCTCAGAAATGAATGAAATAAATATCAAAGTTTGTAAAGAGAGGTAGTTCATTGTAGAGATTATATGTGACTGTAACACAGATTTATGTCTGTCAGTCTCGTTATAGATTTCACGCTAAATCAGATGGCGTGAAGAGAGGATTGTGTACACAACTCATCCTATGTGTGCTCGCAGTTGAATCGAATCCATACTGTATCTTACCTTTCAGAACAATGATAGTTGCTGGCATTTACAAAGAGTCAACTGATGGCAATACCATGTACATAAGAGGGAAAATATCACCGTAGTTAGGTGCCAGGCAATGGCTAGTGCCTCCTCGCACTCCTCTACAGTTTGACATATTGTCACAAGGATAACCCCAATGATGGAAAGGAGATAAATAATAAGTTTGATAAGAATGATATCCTAAGGTGATTTGGACGTATACAATATACAATAGTTTTTTCTCTCACTTTATTTCACGAATCAATAAAAATGCCCTTCGATCGTATTAAAAGGAACTATACATATGGCTAGGGAAGGAAGGTCCTGTGAGCACTTTGGTGGATACAAGACTGTAAACCGAACAACTTTACCTTTATATCATACATAATGGCGCTGTCATGTCATACATATTGCCATTTTCAAAAACCTTTCGCAAACTTCTGGATTTTGGGGTCAAATGTGTAGAAAACTATGGCAAGCATTCCATGCAAATAATCACTATTTACGGATATCCGAAATTCATTGACGTATATCCGAATTTCATTAACGGATATCCGTAAATAATTTCGGATATCTGAAATTCATTTTCCAATATCCAAAAATCAGATGAATTTTGGATATCCGTAAATGAATTTTGGATATCCGTAAATGAATTTTGGATATCCGTAAATGAATTTTGGATATCCATAAATAAATTTCAGATATCCCTAAATGAATTTTGTATATTCGTAAATGATTTTCAGATATCGGTAAATGAATTTCAGATATCCGTAAGTCAGCTTATATTCTGATGTAAATGAATTTTGGATATCCTAAATTCATTTACGGATATCCGAAATTCCTCTGATTTTTGGATATTGGAAAATCGCTTCCTGCCTTCATTTACTAGAGAGTTCTATAAAAAGTAATCCAACTTCCTGTATATTCTGAAGATGAATGGTAGTTTTCAAGCAAGTTAACTTTGTTTTTCCTAATTATTTCAGAGGAATGATAATGTGGGAAGACTCTCTGAGTTCTTCAATGAAATACATCAGTTGATGAGCAACAATGGTACTTTAGAGGAGGTGCATATGCGAATTTTAGAATAATGGCATTATACCCATTTCTAAGCCAATAGTTGCTTACATAAAACAAAATAGTACAAAAAACAAGTTTATATTTTCATTTATTGACAAAGAGTAATTAATGCTGGCCGTCTCAACTTTCATTAAAGTAAATGATAATTTTAAAGGATAGCCTCTATAAATATTCAGTCTTATATGGTGAACTACTTCTTGTTCGTGTTATCCTACATCGCACATGCATTCTAAACCACGTGTTTTCAACAATTATGAAATAATATGTATCTAGTCAATTTGTGTATAAACGTGTATTAACCTTATCATGACACTAAAGCTAAGTCTATTTAGGAGGAAAGTAATTGACAAATATGTCAAAATAGTTATAGATAGATGACTTAACATCTTGAATATATGTGTGGCGTATTGATACTTTTAAAATGGAATTCTCTCAAAAGGCGGAGCTGATGCAATGTTAGAATGATTTTTGGATATTGGAAATTCACATGATTTTCGGATATCGTAAATGAATTTCGGAAATCCGTAAAATAAATTTCGGATATCCGTAGTTCAGCTGAATTTCGAATATCCGTAAATGAATTTCGGATATCCGTAAAAGAACTTTGGATATCAGTTAATGAACTTCGGATATCAATAAATGAATTTCGGATATCCGTAAATGAATTTCGGATATCCGTAAATGAATTACAGATATCCAAAATTCAGCTGAATTTCGGATATCCGTAAAAAGTGATTATTTGCATGGAATGCTTGCCATAGAAAACCACCCATAGTAATTCCTAAATTATGTGCAATTTCTTTCCTGCTAAATAAACACAGATTAGCTGAATTTGAAGAACTCTCATGATTTTATGGAACCTTTTACACTACAAGGCCGGTTCCATTTCCTGAAAAGAAATGTTTTTTATGAGGCATTTTGTGTTACAAGATAGTAGGCAATATTAGTAAGACATTTTTTGGGGTGCTGATTTCTTATATCCTGTGTAACATGCTCAGGTATCAGTATTTTGACCACTCATTTGCATTTCAAAATTGGTGCCAACGTCTGCGAAAACAACCCTTAAAACACGATAGTTTAGTCACAGGCAAGCTGTCGTTACTGTTTTTGGCAGTTGTTGAAGCATTTTCGGCGACATCAAAATTGGATATATTTGATCATCTTGATACAATTTGGAGTACCATACCACCCATATTGCCACTGGTTGCCACAGAAAGAGGACACTTTGGCGGGAAAAAGGCCAAAATAGGAGATATTTTCAAAATAGGAGATGATTTAAAGTTATCCAAATTTAATTATGTTGTGAAATGCTTATTATGTAAATTGCTAACAAGACAGATTGATTGCAAAGGTAGAGAGCATACCAGTATGTTGTAACGATTTAAACTGTGTTGCACTCTAACAACTGTTGTTTGCTAATTAGCAGGGCCTCTGCTCACACAGATAATGTCTCGATTACTTTCAATTGAAGTCATAAATGGTTTAATTGACATTTTAGGAAGAGTATAGCAACTGATGCAGATCAAGCCCCTGTTTGCTCAAATACTATGATGGCTGCAAAACAAGTGTCTGCTTAAACTCAGACAATACGTCATCATGTAATACTACTAGATGAGCATCTACAATCAAATACTCCATGGGGACCCCTCTCTCTCTGGACGTACAAAAGCATATACCAGTGCTATGTTACCCATATCAGTTTGATATCCAATTTACTTGTATCAAAGGTAGCCCATATAACACGTTGTCTGAATTCAACAAAAATGAAAGATTGATTGCAAAAGTATAGAGGAAAGCTCTGGAGACGAACAGTTTAACTGGCATTTTGGCTATGCAGGGGAGCAACTGATGCAGATCAAGCCTCTGATGATGTGATATAATGGTAGTAGCAAGACAAGTGTTTGTCTAAACTGAGAGGAAAAGGTGATTGTGTGATACTACTATTTGAGCAGCCACAATCAGCTAATCCAAGGGGACCTCTCTCTCTCTCTCTCTCTTAGCAAGTGATGTGTTGCCCAATTACTTTGATTTCCAGTAAATCAAAAACATTGTGAATATGTTATTGCAAACATATAGAATAAAATGTCAAGTTAGTTGTGAAAGTTAGGACTTGGTTGCTTTCCCCCTTGGGACTCACAAAGATGATGAATTTATTACTTTCATTTAGAGACATAATAGCTATAACTGTCAATTCAGCAATAGAGAAGCACCTGATGCAGACCAAGCCTCAGTTTGGTTTAATAAGATGGTAGCAGCAAGACAACTGTTTGTACCCGGCAGAAACCACCGCATAGCCCCAAGTCACTGGCAACTTTCTCACATGTTCAGGCTGGGATTCGAACCTAGGCAGTGGTGAGAAACAGCGTACAGTCAGTGGCCGCGCCTAAGATGGATGAATTGATTGCCTTCATTTACACGAGCAGAAATTATTAGCTGACATTTTGGTAATACTGATGCAACTGAAGCATGTCAAGCTTCTGTTTGATTTGATGCAATGGTAGCAGCAAGTGTTTGCCTACACTCATACCAAAATGTATTGTATCAATACCACTGTATGGCCACCAGAAATCCTATGTAGAAACTGTGGTATGCCATTCCTGCTGAAAAAGCTATATTTTCTCAAAACATCAATTTCCTCTCTAAAGTTGGATTGCTCTTTACAGAAAAAAATCCATTTTCATTCAAGAAAAATGAATGTACCTCTCTTTACAATTTCAAATCCATTTCCCGCACATTCAAAAGAAACTTCCAAGACTGTCGTTCCAGTCACATGTCCATTGTATCATGGAGACATATCTTAGATTACATTGATAGATTAATCACACAAATTCAGTAATTCAGAAATTGTGGTAAAATAGGCGACGCTATCTCCTTGTTTTTGTGTGTTGTTACTACTATTGTCATGGGCATATTTTAGCTATCAGAATAAGGACTTGGTATGTTTCGACAGGCTATGCTTGCTAGTTAATACAAATTGTGCAAACTGTGTCTTATTGCAAAATTTCCTACCCCTGATTAAAATGTAAGTGAATTTATAGACATGATAAGAAGCAATGTCTGGAAATCTGATCATACTGTCAAACAGGAATTGAAGCATTTCCTCACAGGCACTATTTGATGATACAATATTTTGCTATAGATGAGAGTATGTTCCTTCTTTTTTGTTATAAAGAGTGATACAAATTTAAAAGTGCATACCTAGATAAAGGTTTCTATTTTCATTTTGTCTCTTGTTTTTGTAAACATTTGGTTTTTAACTATAATCTTCCAAAATGGCACTTTTCATCAATTAATATACCTTAGCAGACACATACTTGTTCAAATATTGATATCGATCAAAAGAACACCTGTGATCAATGCAATGTTGCTATCAACTCTGTTACTGTTGCGCACAACAGTTTGTACGAAGCTTTTTCATGGATCAGAAAATGCCCGTTCACTATACTTCAGGTACGTATGTGTATGTGTCATTTCCTGATTTGCCGACTTTATTTACAAAACATTGATTGTTCCTGTGTTGACCTTATCTTCTGATGTGTCTGTTTGCATCATACGGTGATAGAAATCGCTCAATATTGCATAAACAGGGGAGGGATGTACAAACGTTGCTTAATCAATTTGCATGTACTCTTATCTGTGAACCTGTTCATAGGATAATGTTCACTTCCTTTTTGCCATTTGGTATATACTCAGAAAGGATAGACAGGTATTCTTCAGTAACCAGTCCTTCGACTTCGGCCATCACTGCTCAACAAAAAAGTGTAAATCCTTTTTTACATATTTAAAAGCCATTTAGACCTCTGCTACACAACGATATAGAGGCATCCATGTGTTATATATATATTATATGATACCTTTATTTCAGACAAACATTTTGATACCAGCCACTAACCCTCACCAAGGTGGCTTAAGGTGATTTATGAATGTTTTTTTACTGACATGTGGATAACTGGTGGTTTAACTCGCTTTTCCCCAAAAATATCAACAATTTGGTAATGACAATTTAGTATTATAGATTACTCGTAAGTATTGCAGCTTGTTGGTGATGTTGAAGTAGAATATAGCTTCCACCAGATGGTATTGGTTGTCGTGAGCATTTCAAATGATACCTGTAGTCCAGATGAAACCGTTATACCAAACACTAACTCTTTAAGGTAAAAAGATTTGAACTAACTCTTTAAAGTAGGCCCTTTTCCTGATCCACCTACCGGCCATTGGATTTCCACTGGCTGCCAGTCAACTTGGCAACCAGATTATGAATGTATTAACAATTTGTTTTCGTTCTATTGCACCTTTTTCATCCCTTAACTGTTCCACTACCAGTTGACTTAATTGTTAATACTGTACATGTAGAACAAAATATCATATTAATGTGTTTGTTTCATTAACAACAGTTTTAGATGTCGGAATTTGTGTAGTTAGGTTAATTCAGAATACTGCAACTTGGTGACCAGGTCAAAATCAGGTTTAGATGACCCTTGATGATACTGATTCAGAATTTGATTCTTTGCCCAAGAAAACCTACTTGTAGACACCAGGATCATGTTTCTAGCTGATGTGGATGCTTAAATATGCAGAAATATAGCTTTCTGTAGTGGCCATTTTGAATTCCAATATGGCCGCAAGTTGCCATGGCAACTAGTGTGGAAATGTATTCAGGTTACTAAGTTGGTGTTTAACTGTGTCAACGCAAAGTAACATGGGCCCAGTTCAGTAAAACATCTTTATCCCTTGAGTGTTATACTAACTTGACAGTTGCAACTATAACATGTCTGAATAGGGCTGAAAATGTTCGCTTTTTTACTAAAAGGGGTTCTAGGTTCATATCCAAAAGCGGAACTTTCATTACACTTCAACCAAAGTTGTGATAGAATAGACTCCTGGGCCTCTGTGCCCATGCTTACAAGTGAAAGCTACTGTATTACTCCCTACATATATCTTTCATTGAAAGTGGTAGAATTGAATCTTGATGCCAAACCTACAGATTTGCATGTAGGCTTCCAGTCTATTTTTTACCTTGAACGCAAGGTCAAGGTCACAGTCAGTCATGGCACATGTGTCATTAGGTAGAGTATGGTATGCCCTCTAAAATGAGTGGTCACTTGTGTCATGAAGTGGATTGTTCGAATCTGTATGGCCAAATCTTCTACCCCCAGCCCATCTTTTTTCCATTATGTTTGCCCTAAAATTGGTCACCATGTTAATCCTAGGGTGGTCTGCTTAACCGGTTCTAGAAAAAATCTGACCGTGTCCCCAAATGGTGGCACGTTACTTCCATGAATCCCAGATACTCCCCTTTCATTTGAGACCAAGAAAAAAGAGCTACTCAGTGGGGTAATTAAACTCTCATTTTAGAGCCTTTTTAGGATTTGGCGGCTAGACTATATCGTACAACATGCTGACATGATAAGCTTATCATTCGACGCCTGTATATATGCAAAGATTAAACTGCTTCTGCCGAGTGCATTACTTTATATGCCCAAAATCAACACGGTATACAGTATGTCATACATGAAAACTGGTTTGCTCATTACAGTCGCCTTATACATGGGACAGGGTAATCAAATTCTTTCAAGAAGATATATGTTCCTACAGGGGTCAGGTCACTTCTGAAAACTTCTGGTTGTCAAATCGCCCCCCCCCCCCCACCCCAATATATGATACCCCTAGTTTAGCTAAATCGTATAAAAACAATTTGTAAGATATCTTTTCGCTGCTACATTTCATTTTGCAAAATAAAATAACTTTAATTAAGGACAGCTGACCACCATTATATTAGGACAATGCCATCATTCTCTGAAGTGGAGATATATATTTAGATTGTCAATACAGATCACATGTTGATATAGATTTAATGTAATCATCCTGTTAACCCCTTGATAGCGTCTTTGGCAGTGTTGTTGTGTTCGTACATGTGAAATACCAGCTTTGTCCTGCTAAACATGTGTGCATTACTCTTTCGATGTATATACGTTTATCTGTATAAATACTCTTTCGATGTATATACGTTTATCTGTATATATATATATATATATATATATATATATATATATATATATATATACACATGTATATATATATATATATATTTTTTTTTTATATATATATATATATATATATATATATATATATATATATATATATATATATATATATATATATATACATGTATATAAATATATGTGTGTGTGTGTGTGTGTGTGTGAGTGTCTTTATATAAATTAGCAATTAAGAGTATACAGATTTTAAAACTTTACCTGCAACTAAATATTTGCATTTTTCTGTGATAAGATTTCAAAATCTAAAGTAGCGGCACACATCCCGCTACATCTAAGTTAATGCGTATTTCATTGTTTGAGCCATCGTGTTAGGAAAACAGTCACTATGGGACAAAGAATCTTCTTTGTATTGTCAGGTATAGGAAGGCGTGTTGATTCCATATAGTCAATATCAAAAAGTATAGATATCAGTCGTCGCTGTTGGTTAACTACAGAGAGCGAGACACAGAGAGAGACCACCTTACCATAGAGACAATTTCTAACATTTCCACGGGTGACTACATGTAGCAAACCGGTTAATCTAGACCAACCAGTCACTAGAGTTACCTACGTTTTCTATGCAAATTGCCGCATAGTTACTCTGTTTAGGACTCTCTCAACATACTGGATAATCTGATTCAGCTATGTTTTCTATGTTTGCAATAATTCTATAAATATTTCACACCAGAAGTAATGTCAGGCTCCCTTCGATACAAGTCAACAGGGTATCAAACTGATGTTGGTAACATAGCTTTGTTATAAGCACTCGCACCCACAGGGAAAGAGAGGTCCCCTTGGGACAATTGATTGTGGATGTTCATATAGTAGTTTAACATGATCGCCTATTGTGTATTGAGTTCAATCAAACACTTGTCTTGCTGCTGCCACTGTATCGTATGAAATAGAGGCTTGATCTGCATCAGTTACTACACTCGCTAAAATGTCAGTTAAACCTTTAATGCACTCATAATTAATCTAACTAGGAAGAGAGCAACGCGGTTTGAAACTAGACAATTTGATGCAGCTATATTTCCTGTTTTGCAATCATTCGTTCACAACTTTTTTTAGTCTAGTCAGAAAGGGGGTAGTGTGCACTCTCGGTAATCAATTTCTGATTGGCGGTTTTATATTGGATGAAATGCGTAGAAAACGATTTGCTGTGTTAAAAGTTGATAGAATGTCCCACGTGCCATTTATATGCGAATTAAGATGCCATTATGCAAATATATGTTATTCGTCATATCTTTGCCAGTTCTACAGGTAACTGAACAATAATGGCCTCTAGACCCATATTTTGGGGGTCAAATATTATCATGAGAACTGTCTTAACGTGGCTGCATGTATCGTTTGCATATGAATATGCGAATTAGTGCCGACAAGCTGAATATAGTGCAATTATTTTGCAATTTTTCAAAACTTTTCAAAGGTTTTTGAGGGTCAAATACATACAAAAGCACCTGAATTACAAACAATCTTTTTCTTACTAAATGTAACAAAAATAAGCTCAATAGGAGGCCCGAGCATGATTTTATGACTTTCTTTTCCTCTACCCCTATGTAGGAAAAATGGCCAAAAAATAAGTGAAAATATTTTAAGATAATATCAAAAATCTGAAATCGTTTTTAAATGCATCTTTGTTATCAGAGATGATTTGAACATGATCAAAATAACTGGCGGGCTGTCAAAAATGATTGCCCAGTTGTCTGAGACAACCAAATTTTAACAGAAAGTGCACCAAATACAGTTTTTGAGTAGAGCTTCTATTACAAAGTAATGTCCGACAGCAGACACAGTATTTTCACCTTTCATATGAGAGTGAAGTCGTTCCATAGTTGAAAATAGCCTTTGTTTAGAATCTAATGTAGCAGGCAAAATGTCACTGCGTGTATTTTTATCAAGATTTTAAGTTATTACGCAATTTTAATGGGTTCTTACGACATCATTCAAATCTGAGTTATCACTGCTGTGGTTTAAAGTCTGATGGTGTGATAAGCTAGATTGCCAAATAATCATAGACCACCAAATATTACTACACTTTGCTCATTTTGGCTCTAGTGCCCCTAGAGCTATGTGGAAAGAAATCACAAATGAAGAAAGGAATTACGTCCCTTTCAACAGCGTAGGTCATATCGCGATAATAGTCAACAGATAAGTGAAAATATCTTTAAATATTATCAAAAATCCAGAAAAAAATTTGGGCAAAAATAAAACTAATGCAGGCATCCGTAAAACATGTTAAAAGAACCCATCAAATTGTTCTATTACATAACTCTTAGTAAAACTACACGGACTGACTTTTTGCCTGCTCGATTAGGCTCTAGACAAAGGTTAATTGGCCAAAAACAATTGATACTAAGGCAGCCTTCAACTATAGAATCACTCTCTCATATGAGTGGTTCAAAATACCAAATCTGCTGTCAGACCGTAAAAATCTGGTTGTCCCGGACAACTGGGCAATCATTTTTTACAGCCCACCATTATTTTATCATGTTCATTTCTGATAACAAAGATGCATTAAAAAATATTTCGCATTTTTGATAATATTTTTAAATATTTTCACTTATTGTTTTGCTATTTCTTTTTCAACATAGCTCTAGGGGCAAAGAAAGTCTCAAAATGAACTGAGCAAAAATGAGCAAAGTGTAGTAATATTTGGTGGTCTATGACTATTTGGCAATCTAGCTTATAACGCCATCAGACTTTAAACCACAGCAGTGGTAACTCAGATTTGAACGATGTCATAAGAACCCATTAAAATTGCGCAATACATAAACCTTGATAAAAATACACGCAGTGACATTTTGCCTGCTATATGGACTTCTAAACAAAGGTGGCTAAAACTATTTTCGTCACTCTCATATGAAAGGTGAAAATACTGCATCAGCTGTAGGACTTTAATTTGTAATAGAAGTTCTACTTAAAACTGTATTTGGTGCACTTCCTGTTAAAATCTGGTTGTCCCGGACAACTGGGCAATTATTTTGGGCAGCGCAACAGTAATTTTTATCATGTTCAAATCATTTCTGATAACAAAGATGCATTTAAAAACGATTTCGGATTTTTGATAATATTTTTTAACATTTTCACTTATTTTTGGCCATTTTTACACATAGGGGTAGAGGAAAAGAAAGTCATAAAATCATGCTCGGGCGTTCTATTGGGCTTATTTTTGTTACATTTAGTCGAAAAAAGATTGCTTGCAATTTAGGTATATATTACAGGGTGCTTATGTATGTATTTGACCCCCCAAAACTTAAAGTTTGTCAAAACCTTCGAAAAGTTGCAAAATAATTGCACTATATTATGCATGTCGACAATAATTTGCATATTCATATGCAGACGATACATGCAGCTACGTTAAGACAGTTCTCATGATAACTTTTACTCCCAAAATATGGGTATAGAGGCCATTATTGCTCAGTTATCTGTAGAATTGGCAAAGATATGAAGAATAACATATTTGCATAATGGCGTCTTAATTTGCATGATAATGGCACGTGGGACATTTTGTCAACTTCTTAACATAGCAAATCGTTTTCTACGCATTTTTTCCAATATAAAACCGCCAATTAGAAATTGATTTCCGAGGGTGCACACCACCCCCCTTTTCTGACTATACTATTTGTCTTTTTAGAGTTTACGAATTTCACGATAGAAGTAATAACATCTCCCCCTTAAATACAAATCAATTCAACTGGGTATCAAACCAATATAGATAACATAGGACTGGTAAGAGAGACATGGGGGGGGGGGGCATGTAGTAATTGATTGTAGATGCTCATATAGCGCTATTCCATGATTCCAAGCAAAACACTTCTCTCGCTGCTACCATTGTATCAAATCAAACAGAGGCGTGTTCTGCTACAGTTGCTCTACTAGCCAAAGGTCCTCACATGAAAGAATCAATACATCATCCATGTGAGCAGAGCCCTGGCAAATTGGCAGATAACTCCTTTGATTAGGAGGAATGCAACAGTTTGAATTCTCACAACATACTGAACAAACGCATTGCAGCTAATTTCTTTACCTTTGCAGGCCTCAACGCTAACTGAAACTGTTACTGGCCCATAGGACCAGTTAAACCTAGGATCTACTAGTCCTAGAACATTTTTTACTGGTCTTACATTTTTTTTTAATAAAGAAAGAAAAAAAACTGCCTAAAATCCACAGACTACATTTATTTTTACTTATTTCATCTTCATTTATTTCAAAATTATTTGGCACATTCTTGAGGGGAAACTTGTTAACAAGAATGTCCCCAAATGTTTACTGGCCCTGTCGGACCAGTCGGGGTCTTTTTTACTGGCCCTAAGCCATTTTGGGATTTTTTACTGGCCTGGGGCCATAGGACCACTGTTAGCGTCGAGCCCTGCTTTGCAATAACTTTTTTCAAAATAGTGTTCTTTTCAACTTAGAGTACGAGCATTTCACATCAGAGGTAATGTTTGGATAACTTTGATACAAACAACTGGGTATCAAACTGATATAGGTCAAATTCTTTGTGGATGCGTATAGTCATATAAATTGATCACATTTGTCTCAGGTTAAGCAAACAAACAAACTGCTGCTATCATTATATCAAATCAATAAGAGGCCTGACCTGCATCAATTGTTCAACCTGTCAAAATGTAAGTAACACATAACGTCTCCAAATGAAAGTACTCAATTTATCACCTGTGTGAGCATAACTCCTCTGATTAGGAAAAATACAATCCAGTTTAAGCTCTCATGGCATACTGGACAATGTAATGCAAGCTATATGTTCTCTATTTTTGCAAATTTCCAAATCATTATAACTTAGAGTATAAGCATTCGTACCAGAAGTAATGTTTGGATAATTTTTCTACAGGTAAACTAGGTATCAAATTGATGTAGGTAAAATATATCTGGTATACGCATGCACATGTAGAGAGAGAGGGGTGTGAGGGGGGGGGGGGGGGGCGAGGAGCAATGAATTAAATAATCAACATTTGTCTGTGTTTAAGCAAAGGCTTGTCTACTGCTACCATTGTGTATCAAACCAAGCAGGCCGGTCTGTATAAGTCGTTAATCATTCCAGGAATATCTGTTTAATATGTTATATCTTTGCAAATGGAAATGTAAGTAATCAATTTATCACTGATTAAAGCGACGCATAACTCGTAAGTGAGGAGCACGCTAGTGCACTGTCACATAATACCAGACATTTTAATCCTGCTACGTTCTCTTCCTTGCAATCAGCGTCTCACTAGGGACAGCCAATTGTGGCTGAAGATATAGAGGTTCCATCACGAGTTGATGGAAAGAGGAGGTATCTTGCACAAGTAAGTGATTTTGTGTCTTGGGACGAGGCTTGCCGAGTCCCAAGACACAAAATCACTCACGAGTGCAAGATACCTCCTCTTTCCTTCCACGAGTGATGGAACCTGTTTCTCCCACGATAAAAGTGAGATATCTACACGTTTTGCCGTGAAATTAGCTAGCTAAACTAGGTCAGCCAAAGGCCACCTGTGCACTAGTTCAACAATGGTAATACGCGTTTGTTGTGACGTGCACCGTTTTTTTCCCTAGAAACTGGCGCCAGATCACGTACGTGACGCTTGTTCAAATCCACGCGCGCTATTGTTATGTCTACCTTTGACCCAGCAGCACTGACCCCTTGAGGGATCTGATTGGACAATTACACTAGTTTGACCTTTAACCCCATTGAAGACAGCCCAGTGAGGACAACTTATCCTGTAAAACACACCTCCGAGTGGGAGAAATACTAGATCTAGTATTGGTACAGTCTAACCTGATAAGAGACTACCTATCAAGGACAGCCTGCCTATGAAGATAATTTACAAGGTTCCTTGAGATGAAGATAAATACTTAACCTTTTAGTAAAAAAACACAGGGTGACTTTTGTCGGGACCTGAACCTTAAATACATACCTATCCTTCAGACATCCATTTTGATATTTAATATTCAAATAGGTAGCATAAGACTTACAATTGAGTCTTGTAGATTCAAAATTGGCACCAAGAATAATTTTGCAACTGATATCTACCCACCTTTAACTAAAATTCCTCATAGAGACACTGGCGTGAGACTGTAACAAATCCTAATGCCACTGATACAATTAATCTTCTACGTCATGCTGTACTAATCTTCGGAAATATGGATTACCGAACGAAAACAGTTTTGAGTTGAAATGATATAAATTAATTATGAATGATACCACATTCCACTTCTTTTCATTATAGCCAGTTTAATACCCCACTATAATCTTTATGATTGGTGTACATATTTGCCAAACTTATTTGAATATTGATAAATAAATTAGGTAGCTTTAAGTGTGTGGTCGCAGGGGTCGTGCACATATATAGGCACTTTTCTATCTTAGATGTCTTTGTTTATTCAATGCACGTCTATGCTGCAAGCTTACATCAATATTTGTAACAGAAGTGACAACAATGATCGTCACAATACTCGTAACCATTGTGGTGTATGGTACAACGATTTTGAATACTTCACTTATAGTATGGATTGTACATTTGTAAACTATATTGTAATAATCCGCATTGAAATAAGCATATGCTAAGTAAGTTTTAAGGTCAAAGGTTTGATTTCTTCTCTCAATGCTATGAATGTATTTCTCAAGGTAATACTAGTAGTAGTTTTTAACCTTGTGTAGAACATATGACATGAAATGTGTAATCCTTTCTTAGAGAGTTATAGAGAACCTTTTTGTTAAAATAATTATTGGCTTAGTCACTTGGCTATTCCCTAGGTCATAAAAAGAATATTCCTTTTATATGAGATATTGAAATTTACTAATCCCAGAGAGAGTTATTCCGAATCTCAATGCTATGCTGCACCAGAGTTCTATAACAATAAGCCAAGACAGTGACATAAGTTATGGGCTTTCTATATGATCTGTGCAGAATATCCATTATCATATTTTTTCAACCCAAACGTATAAACCTTTTTATTCGTAAAAAGTCTTTATAATCTTCGGAATTGTGTATACTTTGACTTTTTGTCTTAAAATGAGACATTGTGATGTACAAAGGAGCGCGATATTTCGATTAGGCTCATATCGAGATAATCCTTTCCCTGCATATATCATATATGGCTAATCTCAGTAAGGATATGGTTTCCTCGTTGCATTAACTTTGTATACAAGTAATATACTACCATCACAGCCAATGGTAATATAATGGAATGTCTGCAGGGAAATGAAAAGGTGTACACAGTTGGTGATTGTACAGAGGTATATAGTATGACAGTGTCCATGATTATCTTTATCAACATGTTTCATGGTTACCCATCCACTCAAGATGGTTTCAAATTTCATGAATAATATTTGCGTTTATCTTGATATTGAACCTCTCATTCAACTCTTATTTACTAGTATTCAATGAAATCGGATACGAAAAGAAATCCTTTTTAGCCCAATCTCTTCTGAATGCTAGGTGTATGAAAGTGTACTCTAAAGGTGGTATCGATAAACTAGATTGGGGTCTCCATGATTGCACATTTATCAATGACACGGTTGTTAAGCCATACACACCGACAAGCTGAGAAGACATTTGACAAAAATTTGTTATTGGTCCTTTCCTTAATAATACAGATGTAATCCATACCGTAGATAAACATTTCTTCAATTTCGTTAGGGAGTTTTAAGATAATGTTTAGGTTAGCCTAGCTTAAGTACAACATTTTAAAGGAAACTGCGCTGCTCCAAAAATCACTCCTTTTATTAAGGGATTTCTCATTCCATAGAAAATCAGCAAATGATTTATTCAGCTCCTTTATACGGATGTCTTTGGGGGCTTGTGGGAGACTTTTTTAAATATGTATTACTCCAATATTTCTATAGATATTCATTTGAATAATTTCCCGCCATTTTCTCAACGTTGTAAAATATGCCAAACATGTCACAATAAGTCCACTTGGATCCATTCTTGCCCTGCTACTGTACAGTATGCTTCTGTATATCGAACCCCCAATTTTCATTGTAATTACCTTTGTTTTTTATAGATCCTCTTCCAGTTTGGGGATGCCCTTAGTAATATGATTGAATGTATTAGATACAGTTTCACTCACCAATTACAACAAAATTGATTAATATGCATTCACATTCCTATGTGAACGTGCATCACTGAAATAAAATCTCCTACAAGTTAACATGAAATACCGAAATGGATATTACTCTCAAAATCGATGACACGATTAAATGTATATTGTTACTATGAATGGGTTGTCTATCCCTTACAAAACAACTGATATGATAGAGGAAACTTGCACCTGTTCTTCCTTGATACTTCCAGAAATATAGAATGTACATGACAAGAAGATACGAAATGATATGATACTCTATGCGTTGGTTGTAAGTATTGTATTGTAGCTTCACGTTTCTTAGTGAGAAACCGATTGCTAAAATGGACGGGGCACTTTCAAATTTAGCTATCACGAACAGCAAGTCTTTACAATTAAGTGAGTAACTAGCTTTGGTTTTATTTCCCACACATTTCTGAGTAACAATACTGCATTATGTCATTTTTGCTATCGTTTTGATTTACTTTTTATAAGTAGCCAACCACCGTCTATTGACCTTTCCTATCTGACGCTTGTGTTTGAGACAATCTCCTTGTTTTATGATTTCGTTTACGCTGGCTGACTTCTTTCAACATTATATAAGTATTAAATATATATCACATTAGTGGGCAACATTGGTAACATCATTCATTGATAGCGACAGAATGTCGAACAATATAAAACGCCCAACAATCACTCATAGCTATTCTAGATTCTGAATTAAGCCATGAGAAAGGGATGAGATGAGATATCGCCAAATTTCACCACTCCAAAGTGAAAATACATAAAGGAGTCACTTTTCCAATATCACTGCTGAGGTGCTCGATATAATGTGTGCTGTGCAATCGAAACTCGAAGGCAACTCAAGACAATACTATTTTCCACTTGAGTTAAATCAGACTTAGCACTTTTATTTGCTGTCACAAGCTGTCGGCAATCATATTGCCCTTTTATTGTAGTTAATCTTACACAGGCTTTGCGGACTATGTGAATACCTGTGATTGAAATACAATACAATGACGCATATGTACTCATATATCCAATAAAAATCATCTTTTTGAGAATTAAAGAAGGGTTAGCACTAGGGTTGTCATTGTTTAGAATTTTTTCTCGATTCGATATATTGATAAATTGTTTTTGATTTCGATTATTTCGATACGATGCATTGATATATCCATAGGAATGCTATCTATGCCATGATGGAAGATCATGAAGCATTTATGCTGTTTTTTCACCATTTTATGAGGGTCCCGCCTCATTTTAATGCTTCTTCTTGGAATGCAACAAGAAAAGTGAGGCATGACCATGTAGAGAAATGCTTTTAGAAAGTATGTGACTAGCAACACCAGCAATATTCAGCTCTCAATTTCTTCTCTAAGTGTCCGTTTTCATGTTTTTGATATTTCGATACATTGCGATATGTATTGACAAGTGAAAGCAGGCTGTATTGTTTAAAGAGAGTTATCGATATATCGATATGCCCCATATCAATGACACCCCTAGTTAGCACACGGGGGAAGGCATCTAGCGTCTCAATGTCTGCCATGTATTTGATATCTGGGAAAAGGACAGTGAGAACAATAATGAACGAAATGATGGCTCATTTAGTACTCCTAAGTCATCAATGTATACGTACCGGTATCGGTTTGCTCTTAAGGTTTACAAATGGCTGGTGTTGTGCATTTCGGCCTGTTAATCCCAAATTGACTTTGATATTAGAATATGAATAAACCCGATACTGCCACAGTGATATATTCTGAATAGAAATAACTGTTTCCAAGTAATTTGGGCGCACCTCGTGTATTGTCTATACGTAAATTTAGCTGTTATCTAATGTTACATATTAAACATAAGTCAAATAGCCAGTGAGGTGCCAGCAAAATAGCAAATTATTCCGCTCAAGATATGAATGGGAGAGATAGGCATTAAACAACTTTATTATTGCTTCTTCTGGCTCAACCAATCAGCAGTCAGGATATGTACCATGTGACCGGTCATAAAATCCCCATAATGCCCTCCACCGCAGGGCATTAAATCTCACTCCATAATGCCCTCCAAGGCTATCTAGGTCAGTCACTGACAAGATTCATCCATAGCTCCTTTGTTGTTTTAAGAAAGCGGACAATTTATATGGGTACCTCTTTCTTGCATCTCACTCTCATGCTTAGTCAGTAATATTGTGAAACAAAAATGCTTACAATAAGCACGTTAACTTCTAATGATCACAACATTTGAATCTAATATATGAAACAAATTTTTTGAAACATTTTCAAAGGCTTATTTAAGAGGAAAAAGCTTTGAAATAAAAAATATGCGAACTTTTGTGATAAATAGTTCTTGGAGTGGCTCTTTTTCAGCTGGTTCCCTTTCTCTCACTCCACATCCTACTGTCTATGTTTTACAGGATGGAAAGTGTGAGACAGAGTACCAATATTACTCATAGAGCAGGGGACCAGACTATCATGGGAGATGGAAAAAGCTTCATAGGATTCATGGATATTTCAGATTCAAAACTGCTAAATAAGGTAATGCTATTTAGCATTATCTACACAAGTTCTCATAAAAAATAAATAGCAGAAATTAAAAGGAACAAAGTAAAAGAAAACATTGCCCTTTTTAATTCTTATTATGGGTCTGCATACCATATATCACAAGATACTATAAATAAGATCACAAGAAATGTCTCATTCAGGGAAGCAATAATTAAAACCTTAATAACTGTTCACGAGGGCAGTATGTGTATTAAATGTGCGCCTTCAGGCATCCTGACCAGACCTCGGGCCTTCGGCCCTCGGTCTGGCCAGGATGCCTTCAGGCGCACATTAAATACACATACTGCCCTCGTGAACAGTCATTAAGGCTTTAGTATAATGTTTTTCTCTTCTATTTGTGTGTGTCATCCAAACGAAAATTATGGCTGTATGACGGAAGTCATAGTCAATACATCTACATATAGTCAGGCAGCTTATGTAGGAAAATAGGGGGTCCGTGGGAAATTCATGTTAATTGTTGGAGACGTAGTGTTTCCAGACCAATTTTGAATGAGGACTTCAAAAAAATGTCTCCAATTTTTTTCAATAATTATTCAAGGTTAAATGTCAAGGTCAAAGTTCAAAATCCTAAATGCCTTGTTTGGACCTAAAGCAAGCTGCATTTGATAAGAAACTCGATTTTAAGGTGAAATACACTCAATAAGTGAATTTTCTACACAGAGATTTAGTATTTTCCACAGTAAAGTTTAAATCTGAGGTCAATAAGTACATTTATAAGTGAAGGTCAAAGGTTAAATCAGTGAAAAATGCCTTGTATGGACAAAAAATGAGCTGCATTTGATAAAAGTTGGTTAGAAACCAGATTTTATGATGAGACACACTTTTTCACAGTAAATTTCATTAAAGCACACTTCATATTTTCCACCTCAAAGATTATATCTAAGGTCAATGAGTACATTCAAAGGTCAAAATGCAGGGAAATGCCTTACATGCCTGGACCGGATACAAGCTGCATTTGATTCAATTTAGTTAGAAACCAACTGTTTAGGATAGAACTCACTTAATGATAAGCGAATTTCGTACATAAAGCTTCAGTACTTTACTCAAATAAGTTTAAATCTGAGGTCAATAAGTACATGTGAAGGTCAAGGTCAAATCATTGAAAATGCCTTGTAATGGCAGGAAATGAGCTGCATTTGATAACGGTTGGTTAAAAACCAGATTTTACATGAGATCTTTTACTTTTCCATTAAATTGCATTACACTTCATATTTTCCACCTCAAGGATTATATCTAAGGTCAATGAGTTCATTAAAAGGTCAAGATCAACAGTCAAACTGCAGAAAAATGCCTTGCATTAACCAGATATAAGCTGAATTGGATACAGTTAGGTTAGAAACCAGCTGTTTAGGATGAAATACACTTTTCCAATGGTCAAAGTCCTGGTCGAATGTGATACAACCCTGGAAAAAAGACCATTATCAGTCTTTTATAGATTTAATTCACTGCATGAGGAGAAGACTATAATCGTTATTTATGAAAAGTTTTTAGTTAAGAAACAACTTCAACTTTGCAATCATTCTGTTTACAGTGGAGCTTTCATATAGCACTAGTATAACCAATACCAAATGGTGGTAAAGAAAGCTACGTTAAATGTTTGATTTGTAGGTCAAAATCCAGCAAAAATGTCCTCTATTGGCACTTTCTTGAAGTTATTCAAGTCCTCCATTCAACAGTAGTGATTGAATCTAAGACAAAGTCATGGTCAAACGTACCGATTGGTATTCCAACAGCACTATGGGGACCTACTTAGAGTATTCCTACTACAATACCGTGGTCCATTCACAAGATTTTCAAAGCTGCAACTCGCAGAATGGGAATTTTGATCAAGACCAGCCCATTTTCTTTCTGGAATTCTATCAGTAACAGGGCTCGAGATGAAGGGCCTGGGACAAGTAAAAAAATCAAAATGGAAGGGCAGGTGGAAATCAGATTGTGTTTGCCTTACATGGCAAGTATGATTTCTTCAAGTGACTCCAGAGATATTTTTGCTCAAATGAAATCCAATATTTCTTTTTCTACTGTAAAAATTTAACTTTAGAGGTAAAGGTATTCGGTTTATAGCCTTGTATTCACCGAAATATTAGCATAGCACGCACGAAATATAGCACACAAGCTCTAAGCACTGCCTTGTTAATGCTAGGTACCCATTTTGCAGCTGGGTAGACTGAGGCAATATAGAATAAACTCTCTTGCCCAATGACAGGCCATAGTGCCCAGGTAGGGAATTAAACCAGCGACCTACTGATTATTAGCCCAACACCTAACCAACTTATCTACTTCGTCCCCATTGTGAAACCACTATAGAAAGGACACAGTTGATTTGTTATCTGTATGGAACAAACAGAAACGTCACTTTCATCCGTGAGGAAAATGGGTGAGTGGAAATGCCGCCAAGATATCTGCCAAAAATATGGCTAGGTAATTGATATCCATTGTATGGTTCTCCACATCCATGTACCTTTTTGAGGGAAGGTGATAAATGTGTCAGGCCGGTATAACTTCAAGAAAGTGCCCATACAAGATATTTAGCTGGGTTCTGACCTACATATCAAACATTTAACGTGGCTTTCCTTGCCACCATTTGATATTGGTTATACTAGTGCTATGAAGGCACCACTGTAAGCAGTGTGATTGTAAAGTTGAACTCGTTTCTTAATTAAGAACTTTTCATAAATAACGATTATAGTCTTCTCCTCAGTGAATGAAATCTATAAAAGATTGATAATGGTCTTTTTTCTAGGGTGGTTTCACATTTGACCTGACCCTTGTTTTAATACTCTGGACAACACTAAGTGTGTGTGGATATAGTTTTACTGGAAAAGTGTATTTCATCCTAAACAGCTGGTTTCAATCATTTTACCTTTGACCTTGACTTAAAAATGTACTTATTGACTTAAAGATTTAAACTTTACTGCGTACAATACTGAAGCTTTATGTATGAAATTCACTCATCATTAAGTGTATTTCATCCTAAACAGCTGGTTTCTAACCAAATTGAATCAAAAGCAGCTTGTATCTGACAACGTGCAAGGCATTTTCATGCATTCTGTCTGTTGATCTTGACCTTTGAATGGACTCATTGACCTTAGATATAATCTTTGAGATGGAAAATATGAAGTGTGCTTCAATGAAATTTACTGTGAAAAAGTGTGTCTCATCATAAAATCTGGTTTCTAACCAACTTTAATCAAATGCAGCTCATTTTTTGTCCATACAAGGCATTTTTCACAGATTTGACCTTTGACCTTTACTTAAAAATGTACTTATTGACCTCAGATTTAAACTCTACCAAGTACAATACTGAAGCTTTATGTATGACATTCACTTATCATTAAGTGCATTTTATCCTAAACAGCTGGTTTCTAACCAAATTGAATCAAAAGCAGCTTGTATCCGGTACATGCAAGGCATTTTCCTGCATTCTGACTGTTTATCTTGACCTTTGAATGGACTCATTGACCGTAGATATAATCTTTGAGATGGAAAATGTGAAGTGTGCTTAAATGAAATTTACTGAAAAAGTGCATCTCATCATAAAATCTGGTTTCTAACCAACTTTAATCAAATGCTGCTCATTTCTTGTCCATACAAGGCATTTTTCACTGATTCGACCTTTGACCTTTATTTAAGATGTACTTATTGACCTCAGATTTAAACTTTACTGTGGAAAATACTAAATCTTTGTGTATAAAATTCACAATTTTGAACTTTGACCTTGACATTTGACCTTGAAAATTAGTCGAAAAAATTGGAGACATATTTTATTGAAGTCCTCATCCAAAATTGGTCAAGAGACACTATGTATCCAACAATTAACATGAACTTCCTACGGAAACTACATAAGCTGCCAGACTAATACATACATGTAGCATAATTTTCAATAAAACAACCTGGCACCACTGAAAAGAAATATAACTTACCTTCTCGACACCCACTTCCTCGGTATTTCACGCCGCTCGTCTTTGCAATGGATGATGAACGAGTGTTTCGTTAGGTCTATCTAGGAAGCAGTAGTATTGTCCGTTACTTTTGCTTCTGAACAACAAAATGTTTTGGATCGGATGCACAAAACGCTATGAAACGTGTCACTTTTGGCAAATACTTGCCGTTCGATTACGAATGCCACAACACAAAGTTTTAATGTCCAAACACTCAACGTACGTCTAAACTGTCTTGATATAGAGTATGCTTTTGTTTGAATAAATATACAGTCAATTAACATCCAATATCAATCTCCGTGATTGATCTTCAAACCAACAGAACGTCACTTGCTCAAAACGTAACTCGCCGTTGCTCTTATGGCAAATGTTTGTGGGTTAGTTGTTTCACAAAGTCTTGATGGTCAAACACTCAACGCCGTCAAATGTATGGCAAATGTTTGTCACTTGATTGTGGTGTGCAGTGCAGTGATTGAGGAAACCCTGTTTGTCCAAACAAACTTGAATTTGTTTAGTCTTGATTAAGAGTGCAATTTTGTATCAATAAGTATAGAGTGTGTACATATACAATACCACTGTCAGCGACTTTTGCTCAAATTAATAAAACTTGATGCACCAAATGCTTCGACGCTAACTCACTAATAGCAAATGTCTATAGTGTTTGTTTGCAAGTCTAAAGATCGTCAAAAATACACATGTACAGTACCACAGTGTCAGCGAATTATGCTCAAGCCAACTAAATGCCACTTGGACCTGATTGCAAAACGCTAAGCGCAGTCTCACTCAATGTATTTTTTATGTTTATCTATGAAGCAGTAACATTGTCTGTTAATTTCGCTTCTGACTAACACATTGTTTTTGAACCTGATGCACGAAACACTATATACACTGTGTCACTTTTGGCAAATGCTTGCCGGTCGATTACGAATGCCGCAACTCAAAGTCTTGAAGTTCAAGCACTCAACCAACGTCTAAATAGTCTTGATGTAAAGTACGCTTTTGTTTAAATTGATATACAGTAAATTAACATCCAATATAACTCAGCGACTTGTGCTTCACACCAACAGAACGTCACTCGCACAAAATATTTCTCGCCGTTGCTCTAATGGCAAATGCTTGTTGGTTAGTTGTTTTACAAGTAACTCGAAGTCTTGATGCCCAAGCACTCAAAAAAGGACTATTGGTGTGTATACAATCAATAGTACAGTATGAGTTTCTTTCAATATGTATGCATTCAATGAACGTACAATACTACTGATATTTGCCTGCCATCTGTACTTCAAACCACAACAAATACCTGGAATCGATAGGTCAGGTGATAGCTGCGTAATTGCTTACATGTAGAAACGTGTACCTGATATACTCAAACACTCAACCAAAGTCTGAGCGGTCTATATATAGAGCAAGGTTTTTGTTTGAATAAATATACAGTTGATTAAAATGTTATAGCAGTGTCAGCGATTTGTGTTTCAATCCAAGAGAATGTCACTTGGACCCGTTGCACTAACTCCAATACGCCGTCAAACGTATACGTATGGCAAATGCTTGCCGCTTGATAGCAGTGTACAGTGCGGTGAATTAAAGAAACTCTTGGTGGCGCTTTGTCCTACACTAAACTAGTATCTAAGTGGTCTTGATTAAGAGTTTAAATCAATGATTATACAGTTAATACACATACTATTCCATTGTCAGCGACTTGTGATCAAACCAACAGAATGTCCCTTTGACTCGATGCACAAATTCTTATACGCCGTCACACATACGGCAAATGTTTGTCGCTTGATTGCGGTATGCAGTGCAGTGATTGAAGAAACTCTGTCCAAACAAACTTGAATTTGTTTAGTCTTGATTAAGAGTGCAATTTGGTATCAATAAGCATAAAGTGTATCCATATACAATATCACTGTCAGCCACTTATGCTCAAATTAATAAACTGTCACTTAACCTGATGCACAAAATGCTTCAACACTAACTCACCAATGGCAAATGTTTATACTGTGTATTTGCATTAGCAGGAACGCATAGTATAGATGTCCAAACACTCCAGCGAAGTCTAAGCAGTCTTATATAGAATATAGTTTTGTACTGGTAGATGTATAGTCAATAAACACACAAAATCAATGTCAGCGACCTAAGATTCAATACAGCAAAATATCCCTTTGACTTGATGCAAATTGCTGTGCTCCCTCTCTCACACTTCGGCAAATGCTTTCCGCGAGATTACGTTTACAGCAACTTGAGATCAATGTCCAAAGATCGTCAAAAAATATACATAAACAGTACCAGTGTCAGCGAATTGTGCTCAAACCAACAAAATGTCACTTGTATTTGATGCAAAACGCCAGGCGCTGTCTCACTCTTGATGTATATTTGAGTGCTTGTCAAAACTCGAAGTCCCGATGTCCAAATACTCAATCAAAATGTACGCACTTATAATTAGATGTCTTTCGAAGTTGCTTTGTGAAGAATCGATGTATCCCTCAAACCAAGATTCCTATCTCCGCAACGCGCCGAAAAAAAATCCAAAGTTGGTTTTCAAGAGCTCAAATTTTAAAAAAAAGAAAGAAAAAAAAGGCCCTTGGCACTCGAGGCCTTTAAGCCCAGCCGAAGATGGCAAAAACGACGAATCGCCTCGCGTTCCTGGCTGGTCTGTTATTTCCGAAGTTGGTAAAAGACTTTGTTTTATGAACTAGAAATATAGCTAATCAAGTATCAATAGATGTTTGTGTTAAAAATCGACAACGAAAAACGCCACGATGTAGATTGATTTCTCGGGAGGATCCAACAAACGATGTGTCGTATGAGCTCGACTCGAGAGAATAACCATGTATTTACACCTGCCACCTATTAGGCATCATCCCAAGAGCACGTGACGGGAAACTGGTGACCTTTAGGTGTTAACCAATCAGCATCCGGGTCGTGCATAATCTCTGACGACTCTGGGTTTATTGCAGTGAACGAATCAAAGGTCATCGCCAACGTAACGCAGCTTAAACTCATGCAACCATAGCGATATTGATAACATTATTTTTTTCTCGCAGATGATTCTTGAATATTAAATCCCACTTGGCAGAGGCTTGGTCCCGATGGCTGAGTGGTCTAAACCTTTGCCATTGATTGCTCGCTTGCTATCTCACACCACTATCCTGGTTCGAATCCAGTCTTTGGGAGTTGAGAAGTTTACAAGTGACTTGCAGTTGTATCGTAATGTATTGTAGGTTTATTGACTGTACGGGATTGTATAAAATCATAGCAATTGCAAAAATATAACAGAGTAACAAGACAAACTTATAACATGACCAGAAGAGTAACGAATAAAATAATGTGACATACAATCGAAAACTGGGTTTCCTCAAGAAATCCGGTTTCCTCAACCAATAACAACCAGACCATGGCGTTATAGCTTCAATATAGCTTTAATATAGCAGAAAAGGTGACTACGAACAGTATTCCTTATCTAGATCCAAATCCTATTTTTCAAAGAGCAGTCTTAATATGATGAACATGATAAATGAACAGAAAGGGTTCCTTTTGCAGTTAGAGTTTAGATGCGTGTATCACAAACATTGCTTGCAGTTCAGCTATGCGTGATGCATTATGTTTATGTTTACTACGTACAATTATCCACCTGTTAATTTATGAGATTTTGATTTGGTGCATTCATGCAAGATAAAAATTAGGATAAAGCATGCCACTCAATGGTATAGCTCGTGTTGATCTACTAGTATGCTTAATGTATGACAGTTCAATGGCAGACATTATAATGTGAAAGCGGTAGAGCAATGCCATTGTTGCTGTAGGTAATACGTATCGATTTCTGCAGTCCCAAATGCTAGTATTCGCTGAAATAACAAACGTTCATAAGTCTAGAGTTGATATTCTGTTGGAATTTAGTCGGAATTTACAATACTTGTCAAGGTAACGCCGAAATGAAATGTGAATTCACAAGATCTTAGAAAAAGAGTTTTATTGCACTCCTGATGAACACAACTCCTTCAAATACTTTTCGATGATGATTTTGTCTATACAGAGATACCACCAATATGGTCCGGTCATTCTGGGCCGATACAGACATGAATAGATGAAGCCAGCTGTAGATGGAAGATAAAGTGTTCATTCTCTTATTTAAAAAATATCTGACTGAAAGTTGTTGCTTGTTGGCATGTTGCGTTTGACATTCCACCTTCAAATACCTTTTCAAGTATTGAAAACATTCGATGCGATATTTTTCTTTTTTAAAATCAGATCAACGTGCATACCTTGATAAAGCAAGTGAACTATCGATATAAAGTTAAACCCCCAAAGAAAAATTGCCTTGGGACCGGGCCAAAATATTCACCATAGGGAGCGTTGACTCTTCGGAGATTTTACAAGGTGGACAAGTAGTCAGACACGACATAAAGCATATATATATATATATATATATATATATATATATATATATATATATATATATATATATATATATATATATATATATATATATATATATATAGGGTTAGCTGTTGATCATTTACTAATCCTAAGTTTCTCCATTTACTGTACAGTACTCACTCAAATCCACACTACAGTGATAATTCCGATGTCTGAAGAATCGAAACAAGCTGACAAAAATGCAATTCCCATCACTGATACTAAACATAACCTGACTAGGTCAATTAAAATGGAAATAATTAATGTAAACAACTGAAACACTCATACACAGTACAATTGATTTTCAACTTCTTGTACCCAGGTGTTAATTATAGGAGGTTCTCAGGACCATACCCCCCCCCCCCCCCCCCACCAAACAAACAAAAAAAAAGTGTTCGCCGTTTTGATAAGGGGGACTTCACATTTTATAAAACTAAAATGTATTAGAAAAAACAAGACCGGGGAAAAAGTGTGCACGATAGAGGGTGTTCACACTTTCAGGGTTTTACTGTGGGTACATATTAGTATACAGAAAAAAATGCTCCTCACATAACCTTTTAAAATATTCATTTTGATCATTAGAGCATACATGTATTTCTCCTGCGTGTTCGCTTTGAATTAGTCGCATGAAGAATTCAAATGACGCAGGTACCGTGCCGATCAAACAGCAGTGTACATTTAACAATAGTTGATTCCCAAACCGCATCAAACATTGATATACCGTCCAATCGATAAAGAGGGGTTACTGCCCAGATTCAAAGTACATATGTTGAAATAATGAAAATAGATAGCCATTATATAGATGACATAGCAGTTTTGCCATCTTAAGACTAAATAATGACAAGCTAGTCGTGGTTGGTGCGTAATACGGAATGGACAGGGAAAACTTACCGGCCCAAACCTATAGTCAGTGAAAACTTTAAAGGACAATTACACCTGCAGGCTAATATATGCTGAGAACATACTTTAGTATGTATACTTCCCTCTTCTTCCCTCTACAGTCCCTCTTCACATGAATTCTGTTTGGCTTCCTTACCTGTGGAATTGCACTTAATTGGCACTGATTGATTAGTAGTTGTGCAACTAATCTGTCATGACCTAGATTCAAAATGGCCGCCCCCAGATACATGGCAAAACATGACTTTAAACAGCAATAAACTTCTTATGTGGAGGTGGGTAGTTGTGGGGTCTTAGATATAAGTACAGTATACCCTAAGACAGTATCTGGGCCGATGTTTTATTCATTCAGTCCTTTAACATGCCTCGAGCGGAACTTGCGACCCCTGGCAGTAGCGGGGGGGGGGGGGGGGGGGGGGGGGGGTAAACAAGGTACCCCAGTCCCTAAAAAGTGTCCCTCAGAGTTAGCTAGCGAGGTTATAGCGGCACTGTTAATAGCTTTCAATGCGCCCCAGCATTTATGGTAATGTTTGAGAGACACAGTTATACCTTTAAAAATGTTCCGCCGGTTGGACAATCCACCTTCAAATACTTTTCAAAGTATTGAAAACATTTGATGTGATATTAATGTTTTTAAAATCAGATCAAGGGTTTATACATTGATAAAGCAAGGGAACTATCGATAAATGTGCGTATTAGTTTACAGAAAAAAATCTCTTTTACATATCCCTGATAAAATATTCATGTTGATCACTAGTGCATGTGTCTTTTTCCCGCATGTTCACTGTGAATTAGTCGCATGAAGAATCCAAATGTCGCAGGTACCGTGCCGTCAATCAAAAGTCTACCTTCAACAACGTTTAGTTATCAAACATCACCAAACATTCATATACCGTCGAATCGAAAAGGTTACTGAGTGCCCGGATTCAAAGTACATATGTTTAACCCCTCCAATGCTGAGGCTACTTTAGTCCAAAACACAAGCAGGCAAAGATTTTGAAAACCATCTATACCCTGCCATGTTGGTATTCATTGGATAGCTCTCACTGAGTACTCTTAAGCCTAAAACACACCTGAGCAGCGCAGCGCAGCGCAGCGCGACGCGACGCAGCGCAGCAAAAGTGTGAGCAATGCACACTGTAGCAGCGTTTTGCTGCCGCAGCAAGCTGCAGCATAATTTTACCGCCAAAAGGGCAATTTCCACGTGAGCAAGGTTTGAGCAGACGGCGTCACCACCAAGAATGGCTGCTTCAGGTTACTCATCAGAAGAGGAGGAAGAGGAGGCGCTGCTAGTGCTAATGATGGCGACGAAGCCTGTACAGAAGCGTAAACGAAGGTGGTGGGTTCACGAAACCCTTAGTAAAAGGAAAGAACTGGGGGAATTCCATACCTTAGTAAATGAACTTTATTTGGATGAAGAACGTTTCCACCAATATTTTAGAATGTCAAAATGTCAATTCACTGAAATCCTGTCATTCCTCAAGGAAGATTTAGCGAGACAGGCTACTTATCTGAGGCAGCCGATAAGCCCGACTGAACGGCTTGCAATATGTCTAAGGTAATGTTTAGTAGCAGCATTATCTTTGTTTTAAACCCAAAACTGGTATATGTCAAAATTATTGATATTTTTTTTTTTTTGGGGGGGGGGGGGGGGGGTGGTTTGTTGGTGATAATCATAACTTTTGGAAGAATTAGATTAAATTCCTACATGAAACAAGCCGACTGGAGGAAGATACATATTCAAAATCAGACCAGTGTCAGGTATTTGGTATTTCTCCTTGGATTTAAGGCGAAGAGGGGAAATAAAATAATCACTTGGCTTTCGCCCAATTGTTCTCACCATTTGAACTAGACCAACCCTTAAAGATATTTCACCCATTCACGCCCAGTCGGCCTCCGACAAGCTTGGTTGTCGATCCCATGCAAAAATCATACACTTGATTTGATTTTACTCTAATCTCACAATAAATTGGAATGGCCAACGTTCATCCATATCCCGTTGATAAAGATATTAATTAATCTCACATGGCTTGACAATTGGTGCTTGCCCCATTGCCCCGGGCAAGTAGAATTTGTTAATTATAGCTGTGGGGCAAATGAAAACTGCATCTTGTTTCGTTGCTTTCTCACCAATATATCTCATTCCCATAACTCTTGCTAATTAATAATGTCCTTGTCTAGTGAAGAAATGTAAGATGTAATGTTGAAGTTGTGTCTCCACTAATATACCTCACATTGAAACGGAAAAAAAATACTATTTCTTGACATTATTTTTTTTCTATAAGTCATCTGTAAAGTTGTTCATACTGGTAATAGATATATTTAAGCAATAGACATCAAGGTCTTACGACACTTACGACACAGTTTAGTTTTCCTGAAATTTTGCAAAAGGAAAGAACATAACAGTGATCTTCAAAACAACTTAAAATCATGGGGTCATCGACTTAGTATTTTATCAGAGATGTTTCAGAAATTAGTGCAATTTATGTCACAAACTTCCTTTTTTCAAAATTGGTGTCTTCCTGTGCTAGATTTATCCCTTTAGAGATACTGACACTGTATGAAATACTGTTCTGCCTTGTTGAAATTATTTTTATGCTGTTATATAAGAATTATTGGTCAAAATCAAAGAATTTGAGAAACAGATTTTTAACCTAAAATTGATTTCAGAATTGCCTAGTTTAATTTTCACCAATTTTTGTCTACACTTTCTACGTAATGCGTTTAATAAAATGACATAAAGAAAGTGATAGGTAATTATGTTATTTTTCGAACCACAGATGGTCAAATTCTGTGAAATAGGAATCTTTTGGGGCAAATTTTCATGAAAATGTTAGAAAAGAGTTACTCTATTGTTACCGTGTATGCCCATCCTTATATGAGTTATTGTTGAGCAAGGGAACCCCATTCATTACACATGAATTTTCACAAATTATTCCTGAAAACGTGTCAAAAAATTCAAATTCAATAAATATGGAAATCACTGTCGCCAAAAACAAAAAAAATGTAGGATGCTAGTTGTGATAGGCATGTATAATCAGAATTGGTACATATTCAATAAAAATCAATTTCTTTTCAATTTTTCCAGTGATGTCAGTTAAATTGTAATAAATTATTTTAGTTTGTCCAATACCCAATAGGTGTCACCGGTGTAGAGTATTTATATATAGGGTATATATATGTTGATTATTCTAATGAAATTATTGTATTTCCTCTATGTACCGCAAAAGGCGGTTAGAGAGTAATAAAGTTCGTATTCGTAAGACCTTATAAAATTCTTTTAATTGATGTATTAATATACTGCCTAGCACATCTTTGTATTAAAGAATTGGCTTTACACTTAGTAGCTTTAGTGATGTCTATATGCAGCTCATAGTGAAAAAAACTCCTAATGACCATCTCATTATATGTTTTTGGTTTCTTAGCATAAGTTATCATTCAAATCACTCTTAAAAGTTAACAAGGTCCTTGTCGAGTGAAATCAGTGAAGACAAATGTTTATGTGTTTTGTACTGAGTAAACCCACATTAGGGTAAATATGCATATAGAGGAAACACATTGTATTTTTGGAACTTCTTGTTTAATGAGGCTCCCTGCACACTAATCCTGCAGATGTCGCCACTATCGAACCGGTCCTCAGCAGCGCTTCCGGGTCAAGGGTCAACGCTTGTGTGCATCCACATTTTGTATCCGCATAATGATCCGAAAATTGGTAAAGATTGTTACTATAAAAATCAAATGATTATTGGGACGTAGGCCACCCTCTTATGAAGCCTGATATGAACTTTCAGGTTTATCCGAGCACTGCAAAGCTAGAAAAAAAACTTTAAAGTATATTGTCTAATATATATTAGAAAAGTCATGGCAATATACTTTAAAGTCTTACTATATATCACAAGATAATCTTCTGATTGTAAATTTGCAGAAAATAACATTAGCCCCTATTCTCCAGCACATAGCAAATGTCCCTTTATTGTTGTGCAAAATCTTGCAAATTTGTTTAAACAAAAGCGCCCTCTTTTGTCCCGCCTACGGATCACAACAATATTACGTCATGGCCGATTCTGGCATGTAGTGTGACGTCACAGATCAACAATGCCTCATACTATCATAGCGACGTCATATCTACGACGAAAGTCTTACTACACGGTGAAAGCGCATTGAGTGCTGTTGCCGAATATCGACGAATAGTTGACGGATTTATCGAGATTTTAAGCTAAATGTATTGGACATTGTACAGACCGAGACGGCGGGGACCGTTCTACCACACCAGAGAGTTCATTGGTCTCTCGTTGCTGTGGATAGGAGATAAAATCAAGCTTCCTGAGTATACGCTACCACCGTGGTATCAGGCCACAGACTTCATTGGACCCGATAGGTCATACCATCATAAAGTAAGTTGTCAACTTTGTAGGACGAAGCCAAGCGGCATACGAAATCTATCTACCATCGATAGGTAATAAGTTTATGGCAGCATCACGTTTGTATCTTTTACATCTAACCAATACGGATATCAGAGAATTTGCCCGCATTCACTTGAGAAAAACTCAAAAGCAGGTCTAGCCTTAACTAGGAGTGACATCGTTTGTAAGTGGGGCATTAAGGTTAAGAGTGCACTAAAGTTCAAAACTGGGATTGGATTATTCGCAAAAAGGTGTCTAGTATAAAACAAGTTCATGCAAATGGTCTTTTCGTTTTCATTACTTATAGACAAAGTAACTAGATGTTTATGCATATGCTAGCAATTATTGCTCCATATATACTTAGAACTCCTCATGTAATTTGTGTTCATCTTTATGCTAAAAGACTTCTCTAAACATTGCTTAGAAATTAAACTGAATGCAAAACATACTTCAGAAAGAGTCTTTGGTTGGTGTCTGATTTACTTATTTCCCTTTTTAAATTTTCCAAAAGAATTCTACCAGAATGATATGAACAACGTCAGTTACAAAATTGTAGACCCTTCCAGGTCTTTGCAGCCGGCTTGAATTCATTTAAACTTAACACATCCAAGGAAACGAGAATTTGGAAGGCAATATTGCTTTGAACCTCATAATGGGATAGGTAGAGTTTTTATACTGATGAGTAAATAAACAATGAAGGTAATTTTACCATGCGGATATCCTAGCCATAAGAAATTACATAGTAAGAATGAATATGGGGTATTTCACATGTATACGTATTTTTTCAAACCTATGCTTTGTCGTATGAGAGATCTAAACATGATACAAATTACCACCAAACTGCCGGACCGAAGATCGTTTCATACTTTATTTGTGCATTTTCTATTATAAGTTAGTCGCAACGATCAATAAATCTTCGAGGTGTCTAGTAAAGATAATAGATCAATAAATGACGTTGGAGATTTTGTGGGCCAGATTTAGTCATTCTCTTAAGAATAGGATGGCAGTAGATGCTTGTTATCAAGTCATGGATTGGGTATATGTAGAGGAGACGGTAGTTCTGTGGCATCTTTCTAGTAGACGGGACATTGGTCTAGAATGTGGCGACAAAGCTTGTTTAACTAAGATATACTAACTACTATAACAAATATATACAAAAGATGCAACAAAACCTTGTCAACACGAGTTCGATGGGGAGGCACTCAGAGGAGAATTCGGGTATCATGTAGTTTACATAAAGATGCCAGTATTTTATGCATTAATATGAGGCTGATATTTTCCCAAATCGATTACCATACCATAACTTAAAATTGAATAAATGCGCCTCTTTTATAGCGGCATCATTCTCGCGATGTTTTCGGAGCGAGAGAAAACTTCAAAGATTCTTGGCTTCCTAACAACTCCACGCTTCTACCCAGGAACCAAGTGAAAATGCAAGAATTACGGATTGTCACATTATCCACTCTCACAGCATCTATATATTAACAATTCGACCACGTGAAAAATAATAAATTAAAGTAGTAGTAGTAGTAGTAGTAGTAGTAGTAGTAGTAGTAGTAGTAGTAGTAGTCTAAGGATTTAGAATTGTTAATTATTTTGTGAGCATTTTATCTATTTGTTGGTTCGTTGTAGTTTTCTGCAATAACAGAGGACCATTACTTTATAACGATAGTATGGCACTAAAGGGCGTCTGTGTGCCGATGTGCCTTTAAGCATTCATTCATCCATTTTAGTAGTAGTAGTAGTAGTAGTAGTAGTAGTAGTAGTAGTAGTAGTAGTAGTAGTAGTAGTAGTAGTAGTAGGTAGTTAAGTAGTAGTAGTAGTAGTAGTAGTAGTAGTAGTAGTAGTAGTAGGTAGTTAAGTAGTAGTAGTAGTAGTAGTAGTAGTAGTAGTAGTAGTAGTAGTAGTAGTAGTAGAAGTGGCATGAGCAGCAGGAGGAGGCGGAGGAGAGAGCTGTAGCACCAGCAAGTTGTGTTAGTGGTGATAGTGTTGGTTCACGGTTGTGCGATTTAAGTAGCACCACATACATTGGATAATAGGCATAGGGAAAACAGAACAAAAGGGGTTGTCCCCCAAAATTTCCATTTGTAATCCGGAGTGGGGCAACCCCCTTCCCTTTAAAGAAATAAAAGGACATAGGATTTCCACATAAATATACGGAAATCTCCGAAGCCTGATGTATTGATTGTGAAATGGAAGGCGGAACATAACAGAAGGAAACTCATTCAAATTCGTTGCTTGACCGTGGACGAGCGATAGGCAACACCAGCATTGTATTCGTTATTTTGATGAAACCTTGATGGCTCAAAGTCTGTTCATTCTTAGACATTCTTAGATTTTTCATCCCGAAATATAGCTATTCAAACTGATGAAATGTACCTGATGTATATAAATACTGATTGGTTGGTGGTTGATCTTCATAACAAATTCCCTTAGATATCCGAGTTCTGAAACTCTGAAAAGAAAAATTCAAACATTTTTGAAACATTCACCAAAAATGGACAATCTCGCTTTCTTCGAATTTGAATATTCCTGTGTTAATTGCCAAAATACGAATGTGAATACGAATACGAACTTTATTACTCATTAACAGCCGTTTGTGGTAGATAGAGGAAATACACTATTATCATTAGAAAAAAATATAAACATTCACAATGTTGTCATAATTGCCATTATACACATATCTATGATATACACCCATAAAACGTAGATTTGCGTAGCGCCCTCTTTTGTCCGGTTCAATAGAATTGAATATGACGTCAGAGCTGGTTTTGTTCTTTGCCGTGACGTCATGCTCAGATCAACAATGCACCCTAGCAACGTCATATTTACGACGAAAGTCTGACACGATGAAAGCGCATTGAATGCTGTTGACGAATATCGACGAATAGTTGACGGATTTATCGAGATTTTAAGCTAAATGTATTGGACAATGTACAGACCGAGACGGCGGGGACCGTTCTACCACACCAGAGAGTTCATTGGTCTCTCGTTGCTGTGGATAGGAGACAAAATCAAGCTTCCTGAGTATACGCTGCCCCCGTGGTATCAGGCCACAGACTTCATTGGACCTGATAGGTCACACCATTATAAAGTAAGCTGGGTTGCCTAAGCGTGTGAACACCTAAACACAGATTTATATGCTTCCGTGCGCCATAATGTCACCCAACTGCATTAATCCCGTTAAAAGTGCATTGTCAAAAGATAAAAATAATTTTTGATTATAATAGAGCTGATTTAAAAGACGGTAATGTTTAAAGTGATTCGATTTCTATTATTGACTATTAGTAATACATGCAGTGTCGTATTGTTGACGGCAAATCTGATCTGTTCAAATTTGGGATCGGAATCTCTATAAGTTTAACAAGTAGTTTAATATGATCATTGTCGATAACAAAATGGTATTTTGCTAATCTTTTCGATATTAAAACGACTGCGGTCATGGTAAGAAATAGTGAGTATCCATCTAATAAATTAGAGAATTATTATTAATACAGCAGTACGCAAAACATTCAGCCATCCAGCAATCCCGCCACCCAGTTTAGAGTGCCGATGGATATTTTCCTCCCACAAGTGGAGCTTAGTGCCAGGCTCACCACCATCAGAATTTATCTCTTGAACAACAAATATATTCAGAAACACTTGCCGCTTCCTGTAAAAATGGTAAAATATTTTCTTGTTGGTGACATTCTATCTCTTAAGCGAGAATATATGTGATTCAAAGTCAAGGAATCACCCCCACACACTGAATATTCGCTACAGTATGCGAAATGTAGAAACTTAAACTTTTATTTATTGAAATATATAGACGAATATTTCACCATTTCAATGCGAGTGCCAATTCCAGAACAGAACAATTTTCAATATTGTCATATTACCCATGCGGGTATTGGACCTGTTTGCCCCTGTTTTCTTTATAATTTTCAATATTGTCATTGTTATTTTACTAGCGGTAGTATTAACGACAAAGCTGCACATTCCTACTGATGTGTTTGATTACTAAGACATTGGGGACTTTTGCAGTGAACCTGTTGACACATAGATACGAGAAAATGATGAAGTCTGGTCATTGTCAAGCATAGTATAAACTATATGCAAAATATGATATCCGTGCTCCGGGATAGAAATGGGGGGTTGACAAACTGTTAGATTAGGAAAAATCAAGATTGGCCGCTTTATGTACTTAGAATGACCGCTTCGAACTTACGCTTGTAGAAGCAGACGACATATCTAAAACAAATTATTCTTAGCAGTAAAGTGCTTTCGTGTACAAGTTATCCTTTCCTTTCGCAACAATTCTCAAAATGCTTCTTTGGGCGTTGAAAAATGAATGCAATTTTCTCTAATGCAGGAATGTCCGCACGTAGGCTCATTTCTATTGTATGCAGACTATAAATTGAAAGGCAAAAATCTTCTAGCCCCAGCCCATCTTTTCCCGTATATTTGTACTAAAATTGCACATCACGTGTATGCCAGCTTGACCGCTTCTATGTCAAAACTGAGCATGTCCCCAGATGGGGGCACGGCACTTTCATAAATCCCAGATACTTACCTTTCTTTCGGAAACCAAGAGATAGGAGCTACTCGGTGGGGTAATTAATCTCCCCTTTTAACAAAGAAAAAGAGCTTCTCGTAGCGATGGAGAAACCCCTTACTTTTTCACGATTCCGAGTTTGTGGTCAATAAAGATACATACATACATTGGGCTTTTAGCCGCTAGGCTATAAAAAGGTATTTGAATTGAAATATTCTATCTTTCCAAAGAAAGTGTATACTATGATATTATTGAAAACATATCAGAAATAAACCATTAATTGCTTGAACAGTTGAAGCAAAGATGTTTGTCTATCTATGAGAAACAATTATTCTTAACCTATTTCCGCAAAAATTGCTTTCTTAAGAAAGATATCGCCAATTAGTCTGACAGGTTCGGGCTGTTACCTTTGTGTTTGACAGATCGAAAAGGACGAAATCGATTAATAATGGTTTGTTTTAAAAGCAACGATGGGCCGGATAGGTATATTTTCAAATGATCACCAGGTACAGGAGGATGTATAGTGAAAATTATTCCAACAATTCGAACTTCCAAATGATCAACGACGAACTTTTGGCTCATTTGAATGAGTATTTACTGGATGGTCAAATGGTGCACGTTGATCTTTGTGTGTATATGTGTGTGTACATATGTGTGTGTGAGTGTGTGTGTGTGTGCATGGGTGTGTGTGAGTGTGTGTGTGCATGGGTGTGTGTGTGTCAATGCGTGCTCGCGCACGTGTGCTTTGTGACAACATTTAGTACCAGACGTAGTACTAAACATTCTGGGTTGAGATAGAAAGTAGGACTTACTTGGGAAGATGTTTTAGCCTATTTGTGTGTGTGTGTGGATAACATTTTTCTTTTCCAGTTTTCCTGATATACACATTTTGTTAAACGTATCACAACATTTTATTTCAAACATTCGTTTGATTTGGCAGTAAAATGTCCTTCATAGTTGTTTCTTTTTAGATTTTTTATCAACTTTATGATTTAAATGGTATGAGTTTGTAACAGCAAGGTGGCCACATGCACTTCTGTGTTAGTACACGATGATAAATTGGGCTAATTAGATACACCATTTCCATAACTTACTCACATTGATATATAGCATGGTTATTAAGGTTAAATACTTGTTGTTTTCTTTTGTTCTTTACTTTCTGAGATTAAGATCTGATATTTTGGAGTATATAGGTAACATCCTAATGTGACTTTTGTGTACAAGCTGTTTTCGGAATCCCATTACATTAAAACCGTCCTTATCATATATTTGAAAGAATAAGTAATTGTAATGATGTATGCTTTCACTTAATTCAAAAACAATTTGTTTTTTTCTAGGGTAGTGGGAAGCATTCCAGGGACAAGAAAAGCAAAAAATTTGCTGGTTTAAGAACTGCGGCTCACAAGTTTGTCAAGTACCTAGAGACCCATTCAAAACACCTGGGTGAGTACCATCACTACCATTAAAACTCTTTGAACATCAACAAACATCGACACTTGCATTACTTGACCATTTTTATGACAGTAACCTACATCCAAATTGAATATTTATTATAATATCTAAAGCGTACTCTAAGATTACCCCTAGCATCTTTTAAATTGAAATTTCAGTATTGTAGGAAGCAGAAAAAGCATACTCGTGTCACTGTCGGTATGCAGAAGAAAGTTCATTTTGCAAATCAAAATGATTTACAAACTATTGTAGTAATTATTAATCTGTAGTAAAGTACAAATAACGGATGATCATATTGAACCTATCATTTAATACAACTTGCCTTCCACATCAATAAAGGGATGGAATTGTAAACTATATTTAGATAGTAACCCTCCACAGTACTTTGACAGCTATGTCATTCTTAAATATCAGTTGTTATGTCATTTTTTCATATTTCATTTACAGTTACCTCAAATGACAACCAATCAGGCAAAATAAAAACCTCCAAATCTGGAGAGAATATCAAAAGCCAAATTCCAGACCAAATTGACACACACCTTAAACAATGGTTGACCAAAGGACAGCCACCGAAATCCAAATTGAAGAGTCATCCAACAAGTGACCACAAGATCAAAGCAAAATTATCAACAAAGAAAAAATGCAAAAAGCAGGACACAAATAAAGAAAAGAAGTTGAAAGACATTCGAAATAATAAGTCTATGAAACCATCAAGAGCTTCTGCAGTTTCTGGTAATGAATCCCTTGACAGAATGCAAAAGCAAAATGCTACAAGCATTGACAAGATTGATAATTCTGAAGAAAACATTGATCAGAATATATCAGAGGTCAAGTCAGGCAGAGACACTGATGAAATGACACAGTCACAAGCAACTTGTCCCAAAGAGCCACCAATTATCCGCTTCCCAAAGTGGCACTATCCACCACAAGAACCACGCAGAAAGCAGCAGGAAAAAAATGTGCCAGCCAAAAATGTGTTCAAGAAGAGTGGTAAGATTGTTGCCCTGACCAAAAATACTACTACAATTCGACCAGGGCCTGGTTGGGTTTATGGTAATGGTGCTGATGGACGTATTCTGGATATTGCTGGTAAAGATCCAATTTGTGGAAAGATTTACACCATGGAACCACGTTTCCATCACTCTTTGAATATGCTTTCACACTCAGCGAAAAATGATAAAATCCAGACAAGATTGGATATAAGTGCCACCATTGCAAGAGAGGAAAAGGTGTATGGTTGCTCCTTCAACAAGGGTAAATTCTTGTCTGTGGAATGGGATTCCCCTTGTCATCGTCTACTTAACCCCAAGAACCAAGAGAGCAATGCGAGTTACAGTAATGAAGAGAAGCAACTCAGTAGCCCTACACCTGAGGAAACACTTCAACTCATTTATCGAAGATCAAGATTACCATCTACAAACATATACTCTACAAAGCTTGGTATATTCTATGGACATAAAAACATAAAGGAAATATCAAAAAAAGCTTGGTCCAGCCCAGAAGGTCATAAAGTTTTGAAAGCCATGAAATCTGACCTTAAAATTCTGGAAAAACGGCGTGCTGCAGACGATAAGGAAAAGGCAGCAATTGAACACATGAAAAAGTACCGGGAAAGTAGAGACAAGAAAAAAGGTATTCAAGACGGCTCATTTAGTCCTGTCATGGTCAACAAAAATGTTATCCTCAAGGCAGACAAGCCAAAACCTGATGACACTGACTTTGATGAGAACACTATCAAGGACTGTCAAACCTTTGTGACGGAGGTCTCAAACCAGATCCCAGGTACAGTTTCCGTTTCTACAATCCTCTCAGAACCAGGTCAAATAGCATCTATTAACAATGAAACGGATGCAATAGTTTCTCAAGAGCTACATGTGGCTGACAATGACAAGGCCTCAGACATTGATTTACTAGCAAATATTAAAGAGATAAACAAGGAAATGGCTCATAATATGGCAGTATGTAATCTTACATATAAGTATCATGAAAGCCAGAACTTGGAGGGCAAAAGAGACTTTGAAGCTGGAAAAGAAACAATAGAAACAATGAAAATAACAGAATCAACTGCAAATGAAAGAATATGCAAAAGTATGCGCACAACCCATGCGTGGTATGAACAAGCTAATAACAGCGACAGAAGTACAGATAGCGATGATTCACTCACAACATCAATAAACTTATCTGATGATGGGGTGTTCATGCCCACAGCTAATGCCTGCCATAAACAAAATGATATCATTGAAAGCTGCACTGATAGCAATGATTGCATCACAACATCAATTAACCTATCAGATAATGAGATGCATCTTTCAGACCTGGAAGAAAGTATACCACTTCAAGTACATGATCTAGATAATTCATGTTTTAGTGAGGTTTCAAATACTATTTCAACTGAGGATCATACAGCAGATGATATCTCAGGGGACTATTTGGACGTGATTTCTAGACAATTAAATGACATTTGCCAATCTCCAACGTCCCAAGACAGTGATATCTTTGCTCCATTACAAGGATCTAATGGAGAAACACATTTAAAGGATCTACCTTTCTTGCCAGTCATGACTAGCACTCCAAAGCAAGGACAAACTGAAAAACAACAAACCTCTTTAACACCTATACTCTCAAATTCAACAAAGATGAAAAATAAGCAGATGAAAAAGTTATCATTTAACAAGATGGTTAAAGTGGCCTCAATTGATTCGATAGGAAATGTTTTCACTATCCCGTTAAAACAACAAGGTCCAGCTTACACCTCCACAGAGAATGTTGTATTAGAACTAGATGACTTATTATCCGAAATTGAAGATGAACTTTTAGTGCAAAAAAGGTTATCATTCTCAGATACAGATACTGTGGACCAGGACAAAACCATAGACAATAGTACAAAGGAGTTCACTGAAATGAGTCAAATATCCAATATCTTTCCAAGTAAAAGTGATAAGAAAAAATCATCAGATAGAGATGAATGCCCTGAAGAATACAACTCAACAATTGCAACACACATAAGCAAAACTGAAACAGAACATGATATTGATTCTAAGTCTGGGGATGGTAGGAGTAATCTGTCCTCCCCTCCCATCAGAAACCCACCACCAAAGAAAACAGGATCCAATACCAAACAGAGAAAATCTATAAAAGGCACACACAGTTCTCATATTATTGAAAATGAACTTTTTGAAGCAGATGTGGACCAATTTAGTTCCCATGGCTTCAGGTTGATTGACAACATAGCAGCTAAGGGAAAAACAATTGCTTCCCATACCCCTGATGATATAGGCACAACTTTAAGTATTGATGATTCTGTTAATGAGGAAATAGTTGAGTCAGTCTTCTCCACTAACCTAAAGCATGACTTATCAGTTGCCAATAGTGACTCAAAACCAAGAGGAGATGGGGGAATTGTTGATGTCATTGGCAATGCAATTGATGTACCCTCTGCTATGTCTAGAAAGTCTGATAGGAACACAGCAACAAACATCAAAAGTGCTCATTTAGCAGATTGTCATAAGGATTTGGACATATGCATGACTAAACAAGCCAAATCAGAAACTAATGTAGAAGATGATGGCCGAGCACAAGCAAACACAAAAAAGATCAAAACAAATGAAAATGTTTGGGAAAAGCAGCCAGATACTGAACCATATATCTCCCTGATAAGTGCAAGACCAGAGAAACAAAAAGGAAACCAGGATGGAACCCTCAAATGTAAGTTAAAAGCAGTGGTTGTTGCGTCAACTGTTAACAGATGCGATAACATTGAAACATCTGATAACACATTTCCAAGTAAGCTAAATGGTAATCAAGATGGTTCAAATGAAAGGAAAAACACCAATAAAGTTGCTAAAGAAATGGACCTTGAAGATGATCACCAAACATCAACACATGCAGAGGTCATCAAAAAAAGAAAGAACAATGGGAAGAAAAAAAAGCGAATGACCAAAGACACTGAAACACATGTACCACTGATAAATCATGTAGGTGCAAGGACAGAGAGAAATCAAGATGGCTCACTCAAATGTAACACAAAGACTGTGACCATTGAATCACCTATTGCCAGATGTGATAACACCAATATATCTGATAATACATTTTCAAGCAAGCTAAGCAGTAAGCAAGATGCCTCAAATGATAAGATTGATATCACCAATGAAATTGCACATGGTCTCTTTCCACAAGTAGGAGAAATGGACTTGATGGCAAGAAAGAGGAAAACTGATTTAAAAGAAACTAAAGCTGACTCATTTTCATATACACTGAACAAAAATAATATTCTGCATGTAAGAGAAACGATTACAGAGATTGACTCTAAATTGTCTGATATGATGACTGCTGAGAGCACTCCAGAAATTCTCACCTGTATACAAAAGCCATTTTCAAGTGAAGTATCAGAGGATTGTTTACCTTCAAGAAACCTCATAGTTATGCCAGAGGGGAAAGCTGTTCTGGAAGTCAAAGGTGCAGCGCGCTTCCAAACTGAAGAGGCTGTCTTACCCAAAGTACAAAAGGGAGAGCCAAAAAGGAATCAAAATAAACCAAGAGGGAAATTCATGAAGAACATGGGAAAGAATATTAGATCATTTGCACAAAGAATCTCAAAGAACAATGCAAACTTAGCTAAAGAGAGTGAAAAGGGAAGTAATAGCAAAATTCCTTTTCAATGTGATCCTGAAAATTCTAAGGAGAACAAAATTTCCTCTCACATGGCTATTCCATGTCGTACTCAAGCATGGGATACTTCCAGTGAATGTCCTGCAAGCTTAAAAAGTCCTATTGCAGCAGATGAACATGTTTCCTCAGAAACTCTCCCATGCACACAACATCCAGAGGACAGCATAGTACATGATGGTATCTCTGTCACACCACACAACAAAGTAAGTCATCCAGACAATAAAAAGAAACCTATTATGAAAAGGATTAAAGCTCATTTGTCATCTAAACTCAAGGCTGGATATGAGACAGAAATACAAACAAAACAGGTTCACGACCAAGGAGCTGAGCAGCACCAGTTAAATGATGACTTGTTCCATCTTTCCCATGCAGTTAATGATACAACTGAAAGCGACAATGGATATGGTGAAATAGAAAGTGAAAAAAATAATTGTGATTTCACCACAGACATAATTGACCTAAGAATTTCTGAAAGTCAAAGAGGTAATGTTCTAACCAGTACAGAGGAAGAAATCAAATTTGATACCACCATGGAAATAATTCAGTCAATAACGTCTACACCAGAATGTACAAAATCTGAGTCAAGAAATGCAACAAAAAAGAGATCAAGATATAAGCGTGCTGCACATAAAGTTAGTAAGAGAACTAAGGAGGTGAAAGGAAAAGTAAGGAAGGCAAAGAAAAAAGCAAAAGCGTATAAACAAATTACTTCAATCTTTGGTGCAGAACTATTGGGTGCTCTTTTCCAAAGGGCCACAGGTGGTATGACACAGTCTCTCAGAACAAAGAAGAGAACAGTAATTGGATATTTGCACAATATTCTTCACAACCATAAACAGGACAAAAATGACAATGTGGCTGCTGAAGAACAGAAACAATCTAGGTTTTACAAATTCTTCAGCATTATACAAAACAAATTCCATGGGAACAGCATCAATGATGACAATGATGACACATCAGTATTGGATGAGCTAGAAACTCTGAAGGAAGAATTGAGAAGTGTTTCTGTAATACCTCAAGATGAAAAACAAAGTGTGAAACAAGGATCAAGTATTGACTGGAATAACGTGTCTGTTGACTACCTCATTGATGCTATGGCAAACAGATGGTCTTCAGCAAAAATGAAACAGATTGAAAGTGATGACAATGAGGATGCAAGTGATGATGGTAGTGATTGGGACCTATATGGGAATGCAGATGATACAGATTTTAAAAGCATTAATGAAATCAAGAGCAGTAGCAATGAAGATAGGGAGAAAAAGTATAGCGATGATTCACAGACAGTCATTTATCCTTTTGGAACATCAGCTACACAAATGAGCACGCTTGAAGTGATACATGTGAATTCTCCAGAAGAAGTCAAAACATCCAAAAAGCACTTCACAAAAAGATTGAGGAATCTTTTCCAAAAGAAGAGTGAGTACAATTTTCTCAAACATTATTAAAATAATAACAATACTAACCAACATCTGCCTCAATTTAAGTGGTTTTGTCTTAAACATCTTAGAGATGAAGTGAACCATCTAATTTTGTGTTTTTTCAATGTGTATATAGTGTATCATCATAAAAAGAAACAAGATTTTAGGGGGAACTTGACAAATAGGAAAGAAAGGTTCTTTAAATGTCACAGTAGTAGTCTTATGAACTATTGTAAATGCAAATTAAACAAATGAATGACTAACAGATAGGTGGTATTGTAAAGGTTTATCTATGATACCTTTGCCTCTAAAATGTGACCTTACTATTCAAAAGAAGAAAAGAATGTATTGCCAACTATGGCTTCTAGGATGCTTGTCACCATTTAACCTTATCTAATGGTAAAAAGCCTATCCTAACAAACCCTTCATTGTTTTCATCATAATTATTTTGTTTACTTCCAGAACATTGATTGCATCTCTTGAACATATATTAGGACAAGACTGCATTTGCTGCCGTATGCCAGAAGAACTTAGCAAACATTGCAATGACCCATTGCAAAATGAGCTTCATGGCTGATGGGAAGTTATAATAAAAATATTTTACCAGAAATATGAAGACATCAGCTTCTTTATAATCTAAAAAAAGTATAAAAGCATTTTATAATTCAGAGACATGTAAAGAGGATTATGGATAATAGCACTATTGTATCTATAGTTTGTGATATTTTGTAAACCTTTGCATCTATTTGATATTTTATGAATAAATAAAATGAAATAGACACTTATTAAAGTGTTGTTTATAATTTCCTTCCACCATTATGACTTGAGTAATGAATCATATCCTTGGTCGGTTGTTGGCCTAGTAACATTCCCACAACATTCAACTGTAAATAAAGGGTTGAGGATATGATCTATGCTATACCTTGCTTGTAATACTTTGAATTGTAGGTCAGGAAGATTAATTGATCTGAGTCATTTAATTAGGATGCATTGCGTATGAATTCAATATAGGCATTATACAAGTATAAGAAATATTTAGGCATAGTTATACAAATATTTTAGATGTGAATGGTATAGGTAAAATGCGTAGAGAACATGCTATGCAGATTTCAGCTTTTCCAGGTTACCTTTTATTTAGTCAATCTTGGCATTGATAGAGTAATTGCATCATGACACCACCCTTTCTTGAAAATCCTATATATTTATAGGATAAGGTATTTTATTCTCCCAAAAAGGGCGCCCTCTTCAGGGTATTTTAGATAAGTGTTAAAATATCACAGCACCTCATTTAGTTATTACAGACAAGTCAAATGACAAAGGAAATTCATTATGCTGGAAAACATATTGTAACATAAATGCAATTCCGTTGTTTTGTTGTTGTTCTATGGGGCATTACCCTAGCAAGTTTACCTATGGCACCTCAGTATTGTGGGAAGTTAGTGAAGTTACAGAAAAAATCCACATTTATATTTTTTCAAACCTGCAGGAAATGTTCTTAGAACCATGTTATTTTGAAATATGATTCAGGGGGACCTGGGTAACCATCTTGTTAACAAGCTAGTGGTGCCACATTACTAGCATTTCATGCAGAACATCTCAATATTACAGGAAGTTTGTGAAGTTATAGAAACAATCTCCGCATTCAGAAATTTTCCACACTTACTGAAATTGTTCTTAGTACCATGTATTTCTGATATATGATTTAAAAATAAGGGGTTAATAAGCTTGTTCTCAAACCAGGGGGCACCACATATTCAACCTTATAGAGTGTACATTTCAATATTGTAGGAAGTTTGTGAAGTTATAGAAAGTATATCCACATTAAGAAATTTGCCAAATTTGCTGAAAATGTTCTTAACACCATTTATCTCCAAAATATGATTTAAAAACTTGATTTCAAACTAGGAACACAACATAGTCGATATTCCAGTCTGAACACGTCAATATCAAAAGAAGTTAGGGCAGTTAAGAAGAAGAAGAATGAATGAATGAATGAGTGTTTGAAGCTTTAGGCACATCAACACACAAAGGTCATTTAGTGTCATAAAGTATTATCAAAAAGTTGTCCTTTGTAATTGTTGAAGTACAATGACAAATCATAATTATTCTAGGTGGAAAAAAGAAAGAGGTGGAGTACGAGCAGAGCCATCAGATCCAAAGAGGACCAAGGAATAGTTTAGATGCAGGGTATTCATAGACAGATCCACACATCCCCCTTCTCTTATACGGCGAGTAGGGTGCCCACAAGCATAGGGTTCACCATGAGGTGACAACTCCTATTGCAGTACAGAGTCCCGCAGCAGCCATAGAGTGATGAGGAGTCGATCGACCAGCAGCAGTGTGTGTGGACGGGAAATATATTTTCCTAGCATTACCATGAATGGTGTAATAGTACCAGTTCTTAATGAACTAGTCGGGAATCCGGCTGCTATTATCATCAATATTATTATTATTATTATTATTAGGAGGAGGAGTAGTAGTAGTAGTAGTAGTAGTAGTATCATTATTATTATTATCATTATTATTATTATTATCATGGGAAGTTGAGCCATGAGCAGTGGTGTTTGACAAGGAGATGAGTGGCAGGAGGTGGTGGGAGGCGAAGGGGTGTGACGAGGGGTTGTGCCGTGGACACTAGTGTGTATCTGGAGCGATGGGCGTGGATGAGAGCTAAGAGTTGGTGATTTGACTGAACGATTGAGGCAACAATAACATCAAGGTCCATTCAATGGTGTCATCCTGTGGGAGAGTTGCACAGAGCCAGGCTGTCAACCGAGTCAGTCTCTCTGACTCAGAGAGAGAGAGAGAAACCTCCCCATGTTCCCTCGTCGTTCTTCTTATTTTGCCTTTGTCCAGTCTACCCGCATTACAATATTTGCCAAGCCCAACCCACTGAACCAACTAGACTCTTGTCCCTCTCCCATTCCTATAGTATCCATCTAGACAGCGAGTCTACTGAAGGAGGGACTAAACTGTCAGAACCATTGATCTTTTGTCTGTTTACACCATATGCCTACACAACACACAACGTATTTCATCATAAATTAGGACCATGTCGCAATCCTTCGGAAGTCAATGGAGTATTAGGCCACTCCAATCTAATTACTGTACTTGTCTTACCAGCTTTTTTTGGAAAAAATTCTGTCAGACTCAAAAAAAAAGGAAAGAAAGTCGACTTTGTTGTCTTACGGACGAAAGTGGTTTAGAAATTTTCTCTCAGACTCCAAATTCTTTTTTAAAAAGTGCAAGTTTTAAGAATATTCATTGTAAGGGTGATTCAATCAACTACAGGAATTTATCAATGCTGTATTAGAGCCTCAGATTTGAGGATGTATATCTCCCACCCTTCAGGTTACAGGGATTAATTCTAAAACAAATAAAATAAATAAAAAAGATACACTTTTTTTATTCCAAAATGGCTTATTTCCTGCCCACGGAGCTTGTAAGACAAGTAATTAAATTGAAGTGGCCTTAGCTATTTCACATCTGTATTACATCCCTGCTCAGATCCTCGGGGCTGATGGGTCATGTGTATCTCCCTTGTTAAATGGTCCCAGTTGACCTGGGTGTCTGCGTTGACCATTCAGATTCCATCGAGCTAGATCATTTTGACCAATATTTTCATACCATTTTTTGACGGAAAGTAAATAACGATACAGTCTTTGAAGCCAGTGATTTAGAATATTACAGATATGAACCCCTCTAGGTCCAAAATCATGTCACAGGTACCTTGAATTCTGACAGGACCTGCAGCTTTTTAGACCGGTCGTAATTTAGCCTGAAATAACTAGAAAAAACGACAAACATATTCCCCATTCCTAAAGCATTGGGCCCCGCATTGCGCAACAAGACCCAGTAAAAATAGATTGTTAATGCGTCAATAGATGGCAGCAATGCAGTTCAAAGTCGAATGTAGGAGGCCTCCTCTTTTTGTATAGCAAACGAAAATATCCAGAGAATGTCCGATACAAGGTGATAGGAGTGGAGATGAAAGGAATGAAAAGTAGTATGAAGCTAGTGGCGCTGGGCGCAACACAGCGCAAAGGTTAGGCAGGTATGGTAGGGGAATGGATCCGTGCGCCACAATATGTAGGCCGGCGCACGGATCCATGTCTCAAGGGGAATGGATAGAGATGTAATATTTATGAAATATGAGGAATATGGGTAGTGAGTAAAAGCAATTTAGTGATCGTGTAAATATGTAAAGCTAAGTTCACCTGGGAAAAGAAAAAAAAGGTCTGATTTGGAAAATATTTGTTACTGAAATACCATGAAGCTGAGAATATGGGAAATTCACCCTCTGGGTCATGGACTATTATGATATTTTCAGTTCAAAAGCAATCTCTGTGGGTTTTTCATAACTGGGAATCTGTCATCATGCTGCAAGTGTGATCTGCTACATACAATTAAAGTTATTTCTAGGGTTGGGAATCGGTTGCAATTTCATGATCGATAATCAGTTACAGCTAACCGATCGATTATCGATCATAATCAGTTCATCGCACTTTTGCAGTAATTGGGTACTAGAGGTCTAGAACCTAATGATAAGTGATAGTCTTAGTTTCATAACAAGAAAGCTCACAACTTGTCTGCCATTTAGTTCTATATTTTGCCACTAGGTGTCACCTTTTCCGATTATTATCGATTGCCAGTTTCGTAAACGATTAATCAGAATCAGAGAGGTAAACGATTGATTATTGATTATAATTGATGATCGTCCCAACACTATTTAGTTATTTCACAATCATACTTGTATGGTTATCAATTTGCCAACACCTGTAAAATATAATAGCCCACTCCTAAACTAATAAACTAACCAGACTCCTGGTGGCTAGGATTGGAACCGCGCAAAAAATCTCCTGATTTTGGATGGCTGAATGTTAACATGTATGAATTATATAACTTGGTCAGAAATCTTCAGATTAGCTACTAATTTGCCAACTTTCAAAAATAATCCACTATTCCCCAAGAATAAATTTATTTTCTAGCCAGGAGCCAAGAATTTCATAATATGCTGAACATAATAAGTATTTGACCTTGAAAGATCACACAATGTAAATGTTGTTGATGACAACATTTTCAGTTCCAAAGCTATCTGCGTGTTTTTGATAACTGTGTGTATACTATCATGCAGCAATTGTGATCTGCTACATAAACTAAAATTAAAGTTATCCTATTAACATATGTTTCCATGATTATCAGCTGTAAGGGCCCACTCCTTAAGTATAAGTACTAACCTGGCCCCTCGTGGCCAGAATTGGAACTAAACAAAATGAAACCGAAACTAAAGACGCCGTATAGTAAATCGCCTGATATCTACTGATTTAGGATTGTTGAAAGCTGACAGGTATGCCAACGTACGTGCACAATATCAATTGAACATTTCATAACACACACGTACCATGATTTAAGAACTTATGGCCAGTTTAACGATATTCTCAGCATGAGGCATCTCCGCCGCGTAGACTATCGTATAGATGTGTATGTCTAGATGTTAGACAAAGTCCCTGGATTACTGTAAAGTCGTTCCCCTTTTTCGACATATTACCTAAAAGTACACGGGCGCGAACATATTCCGAAAAATTTTCCCATACATAATCTTAAGACAAGTTTTCAATCGCACGCATGACTTTGTTTTTTGGCCGCTCTGTTTCATCTATAAACTCGCTGCCATCAACCATTATTTATGACGAATTTAATTTTCTATATACATTGAACACCTGCGTACATTGAACACTTTTTCATTTCCCGTGAGTGTTCAATGTAGACAGGTTCCACTGTACACCTAGTAAAATGCCATCTGGGCGAATGGCAGAATCCTGAACTTGTCACACCCTACGAGCAGTAGCGTGCTCGCGCACTTCGGATGCCGTATCGGTCTAGAAAAGGCTAAAAGATTTGCCAGGGCGCAATTCTATAAAATATAGTTCCCCTTGGGACTGACACAATACATAATTGACAAGGCTTCGTTTAAATTTGAGGGATCAACGTTTGAAATAAACGTAGACCATGCATCAGTTGCAAATATTTTGCTAGATAGAAAGATAAGTCCAAAAGAACCGACGAAAGCGCACCAAAAATATATCACCGCCTCCTAAAAACAAGCTGCTACTACCATTTAACGCATCAGATTATTGAACTCAGGAAAGAATTCGAAATCGGAATAGTAGACGTCTAGTACGTTTCGCTTTGAAAGTAACTTTATGCATACCCACCGTTTCTGAAAAACTGTGTGGAACTCAAAGAAGTCCGACCAAAGTTTTCATAAATGCATTCTCATATTGACAAATCGTAAAACATTTCCATTTCCATGGCATTATTTTGCTTCGATTACTACTATTACTACTACTACTACTACTACTACTACTACTACTACTACTACTACTACTACTACTACTACTACCCAATAGTATTAGTTTACTGCTGCCACCACCTGTTATTCTAATCGTCATCCTAATACTAAATTTTAGTATGTTTATACGTTTTAAATATACAGAAACATTTATTTCACTTTACTGGCCGCAATTGCCATAGGCCATGTTTGCATTGGAAAGATTGATGTTATAAAAGATAGATTTAGACAGGAATGCTAGTAGAGTTAGTGACTAGGCAGCTGTAAGTGGCAGAGAAAAGCAGAGTACCTGGCGAAAACCACCGCTTAGTCCTAGTTCACTGGCAACTTTTTTCGGCCAGGATTCGAATCCGGGAAGTTTGTGGCAATGCCTTAGTTATTTGAGATTCATACAACTATTTGTCCCACGGGGTTGACTCGCTAAGGAAAGCTCCTGTTCATTCCAGGTCAAAATGACTCTGGTATTGAGTAGGGTTCTACCTTAAACATTTAATGCGTGTTGTCGGGTTGGAGTCCTATGTGGGGCATCAGAGTAGGTCATCAGTGACTTGCAGTGAGTTGGTGATTCCGGGCCACATAGGGCGATCTTTTATGAAATGAAAATGGCTAGTCGCAATTAAGCCTAAAATAACAAGAAAAAACGACAAAAATATCGCCCATTCGGCATTTCCCATTTCCCCATTCTCATCGCAGGACAGCATTGCGTGACAAGACCCCGTAAAATTAGATTGCTTATGCTCCAATAGATGGCAGCATGAGGCCTCCTCTTACATTCTGTATAGTAAACGTAAATATCTGGAAAACGCTAAAAGATTTGCCAGGGCGTAATTCTATAAAATATAATTGACAAGGCTCCGTCAAAATTTGAGGGATGAACATTTGAGATAAATGTAAACAATGCATCAGCATGCGTGTATGTTTCGAAATTGATAGGTAAGTCCAAAAGAACCGACGAAAGCGCATCAAAAAGTTAATCATTGCCTCCCGAAAACAAACCGTCACTTCCATTAAACGCATCAAGTTATTGAACTCAATCAGTTTATTGAAGGAAATCAAAATCGGTGAAGTCATGCAAGTACGTTTCACATTGAAAGTAACGTACGTATCCACCGTTCCTGAAAATTGTGTGGAACTGAAGAAGTCCGGCCACAGTTTCCATAAATGCATTCTCAAATTAACAAATCTTAAATATTTATGTGTGCGAGTGTCTTTAACGCAGATAACAGTTAATTGGCAAAAGACAAGGCAAACACCGATTGTTTGCCTTTAAAGGCAATTCATTTGCAAATGAATTATTTTCAGAGGTAAAAATGCCTTCCTTGAAGACCGGCTATCTATATATAAGTAATGGCTGAAAATGCATTTCAGAGTGCCTTGAACCCTAGAGCTCTAGAAGCCGCTGATCGTGCTCGCACACCATGCGTCCCAATACATCAGGGTAAAAAGGGACCCAACTTTAAAATTCCTGCCTAAACCTCTGTTTTTGGGTAGTCGCTTTTCGACCGACTTTTGCTAATTTTGTAATGGTTATATCACTTATACAATTCATATCCATTCATTAAAAAATATCATCCCTACAGAGATTAGAGAGTTAAAATTATAAAGATGATTCATGAATACAAAATGGGCAATGTCTAGAAAAATTGAAAAAAGTCAAGTGAAACATGAATCGCAGCGACAGAATATCCACCTCTGGGGAATGCATCTTAAAGTTAGTGCAATGTAAGAACATACTATCACCAACAACTTTATATTATATTTTTCCCTCGCTTCAAAAAAAAAAAAAAAAAAAAGAGAAATAACTAAGGAAACAATAAATACTCGGTCCTAAAAAAGTTGGAAAGAATAATGCGTCCCCGCTTCCCCCAGGATATCAAATGGTTGATGTCTTACCGCACTTTTATTAAAAAAAACAATTGCATGAATTTGTGACAAGGCAGGAACTACATGTTCCTACAACCAGCTTGTATCCTCCTTTATGCAACTGGGCCAAGGAGATTATACTCAATGTGACTGAGGTCGACTCCCTACCTCATCGCCAAACGCCAAACGCAGGCGATCGCTTCTACTAATTGCACCTGGCCAGGTAACAGCCTAGCAGGCGCATCACTGCTGCCAGGATGGTGCCAATTTGGAAATAAGTCACGTGACGTTCATTGTGTATGCAACTTACGCATGCGTGACCGAGTTGCTGTGGAAACGTCAAACTTACACGCGCGCTCCGGGAAGGGATGACAACTTCATTAAATTTTCGTTTTTAAAAGACCTCGTGATTAGATAACACAACCGACGGAAAAACTCGTGTAGGTTCAAACTACAGTTTGAAGGCATGGGTTGCGGAGGCTCGAAGGTCCAAGAAGGTGGCAGTGATGGTAAGTGACGCGAATGTAGACGCTTCATATAGTTGTACATTTCAGTGTCGATTTCACTCCATTTCAAATGACAGCGCCAATAGTATGACAAGAAGCTGCTCGCTGACGCTGTATAAAACGCTGCGGCGGCGGGCTGAGCACGACTTGGCTCAGTGGAAATTGCTCATCCCATTTATTATTATTCACCCCATTTAATATTCCTTTCGCTCGCCATTTGCGCCGGGTAGCAGGCTCCGTAGAATGTCGCTCTTCAAGTGCTGTGCTTTCTGTTTTTCAGGGAGTGGGGGAGGAGGAAAAGCTGCAGAGGGCAGGTTAGTCAATTTAGTGTTTTCCTGTTTGCAGTTTTGTAGTGTAATGTTATATGTATTTTCTCTCATGCGAGTGGGAAATCTCAGAGCGGCTGATACTGATAGCAGTCGCATTGGGGCTTGGCTGGCACTGCCACTGGCTCCAGATAGCACGAGCTCTAGCAGTACTGCGATTGCTAGAACTGCCAAGACAATGTCCGTGGAGATTGGTGCCAAGCGAATGTGCAGCACTATGATAAGTCATGTGCCGACGCCGTAGCCACAGTCCAATGCATTACTTTCTTTACTAATATTTTTTTGGTGAATCCAAAAATAAAGATATGACAAGAATTGAGATACAACCCCTTTAGTGCTTTACTTAAAATAATGAGAAATAAAATCACCTTCAAAAACCTCAAAGACCAATATGCAATATCTATTTAAAAGTTCTATATGTCAAACTGTTCTTCCCTCGATTTCCATTATTTTTTTTGTTTTTCTTGAACTGACTATGAAGTAGTGATTATGGTTAATCAGATTTAACTGTTAGCATTTTGTCAGTTCCCTGCCATGGACTAATAATGAATGGGGATGGTGCAACAACTCTGCCACCATCTCAACCCCATCCAACCATCCAAAATGACTTCTTGGTTTTAGTCATTGCCCTGGCATTCAAGGCAGATTAATGGATTAGCTGGCACTGTTCCCATCATGTTAATCTGCACTAGCCCCAACTTCTTTGACCGTTTGACCACTCCCTTCCGCGGGTATTTTATACTGACAGTGGCAACTTACTGGTAGTACGTACCTTTGTCAGTTCTCAAATGCTGATAGAACTGATGGAATATCCAGTCCCTACTCTAGTTGACAACCATGCCGGCTTAGTGTTGCTATGGACAGACTATAAAAGCACACTAAATGCATGTTTATATAGACCCATTGGACTGTGAAAATGTGAGTGGCTCATAAAAAATGTGTCTGTTTGTGCAGACTGTACTATGTTTGTCCTTTGTTACATGCATTCACTGCATTCACCTTCGTAACATTTCTGTATTGATTTGACCAAGTGCAAATGCATTCTAAGTATGGGTTTTTGTATTGATATGATAGTATGCTTAGCATTTCCTCTAGTACAGTTTTTGTATTGATCTGATCATGTGCAATTGCTATCTCTATAGGATAGTTTATATTGATTGCAAGTGTTAGTGTATGGGATGATAGGAGTCAGGGTAATGGCAGGGTTTTTTAGAGATATTCATAAAATCTTTATCCTAGAGAGATTTTTTCGAATGGATTTCTCTGCCATATTGCAGCCAAGTTATGGCTAGATATTTGTAAGTGGCACCAGAAATCAGAGAACCGTTCAAGAACCACCATGTGACCCATAGTCACTGGCAACTTTCTCACAGGCACCACATTTCTGAAGGTCTGATGCTGGTGTCCAAAGTATTTTGCCATGTTGGCCATGCTTGTGCCAGTTTTTCTTGCCCGGCAATATACTGAATTTTTGTATCCCAAATTGTGCGTTGTGTTGAAGGTAGAGTTGTGATTCATTTTTAAAATGTCTGTTTACAAAGTCTGCTTTATTTAAGCAAATACGGTATCTATAGATATATAAGCGGTAGAATATAGTCCTAGGGGTTCATTGCTCATTATGAGGGGAAAGATGGTCTGCTACATAAATTTGATAGAAAATGACATATAAATAGGGGTGAGGATTGAATAGGCAGCTGATATACATTAGCCAAGCTTAACTCATTCATGATCAATAGGCTCCATTGGTCTGAATAATGAGTATGTATAAAATACCTCAGGAATTCAAACTTTTATTTTAGACTTTTTTGACTTAATATTATTAAATGACTATCAAAACGCAGCACAAACAATGAAACATTCCTCTTTACTCACAATTATTTTCAATAATTCATAAATAGGTGACCATTTAAACCTGATGTTCTCTGTTTCACAAGTGTTATTTTGAAAGGTATTTGGTTGGGTTCTGCCCAGCATTTCTTCAAATAATTAATATTTTCCAAAATATGCCTTTTTAGGGAGATTTCCCCAAAAATCGCCAGGTCATTTTGAGGCATTTCAGGCATGAATGAGTTTAACCCTTTCAATGCTGAGGCTACTTTGTCTGAAGCACATTGACGAGGATGAAATTTTTTTATCTGAAAACCATCTAAACCCTGTCAAGTTGCAATATTCATAGCTCTCGCTGTGTACTCTCAGATGAGTACCCATTTGACAGGGTTTCAGTCATTTTTTCAGGATTTTTGCATTGTTTTGTGTTGGCGAAATTAGCCACCAGCAGCATAAGGGTTAAAAGAAGAATTCATTACGTAGATAGGTCTTATGGGAATATGTCTGTAGCCCAGCCCGCCTGGAGTAGATGTTTAATCTAAAACCCATTAGTAATTGCCTCCTAAGTAGGATTTGATAAGTGTTCCCTAGGATTTCACTAGGACCCTGGGTAGTTCTGTGCCGATATGTGGTATAAGAAGAAGTCATTCAGATCTTAATCAGCATTTCACTCTGAAACATCTTGCAGTTTGGAAGCCATATTTTGGAAAGTAATACTCTGCAGTGTTATATTTTTTTTAAAAAATTGATAATAATCAATTATAATCGATTAATCAATCTAAAATGTGGATGACTTATGGAGATTAAATTCTTTAACAATTCCCAGCTCTAGTTTAATCTAACAAATAGCAAAACAACTTTCCTTCTAGTATCTTGGGAATTTGTGAATTTAAACTTAGCATATAAGAAATTTTCTAGAGTAGGCTAACATCAAACCATACAGAAAAAAATTAAAAGTGTGTTTCAAGTTTAGATTCGATAAAGACATCACTTCCCAAGGCGACTTGAGGCATGCATAGGAATTTAAGATCTTGTCAAACTGAGGATTTCTGTCAGTTTTCAAACACTGCTTTAGCCATAAGCCATACCAAGTATAAAGTAGTCAGACTAGTCACCTTAGCCATGATTATCTTTAAAATAGTTGCCTTAACCATGCCTTTTAGTGTAGTCACCTTAGCTATACCTTTATAAAAGTGACCTTAGCCTGTTAGCCAATGCTCTTATATATTAGTCCCCTTAGCCAATTACCTTAATATAATAGTCTCCTCAGCCATACCTTATATATTAGTCACCTTGGATAACCTATGTGATAGGTTTGGGTTAATTCATGAAGCCTAGAAATAGTTTAGTAGAACTAGCTAGCCACATATGGGATGTCAAAGGAGGGTAAAGTAAATAACTTTTTGGCATGGTTCGCTTCGAGCTTTCTTAACTGCTGATAAGGCATGCAGCGCATATTGAATGCCACCATGAACCCTGTTTATTTCTCTCTATAGCAACTGGCATAATATTTACAACAAATATAAATAAACAAATCCAATGCAAACTTCATAACTGTATTACCTCAATTGATAATTTGATATGACATTTCCCATGCACATAGTTCAACCGTTCTCTGTGTCAATAACCATGGAAAGAACAGGGGTTAACACTTTCATCCTTACACTTAAATTATCTTCAGGAAAAAACATGGGGATATAATATTCCTACTTTTGATAGTGACTTGGAAATAACAAATGAAATATAAAATATTTGAGTGGGAGATTTTAGAGTGATTTACCCATTGTATTTACCCATTCGTGCATAGTAGTCTATTTTCTTAAATTTGGGTCATGCAAGAAATCAATTACCAAAATTAGTAGGAGATTTTTGGCCACGGCAGGCATGCATGGGTCAATATTGTTTGTTGAATATAAATGGGAATCAGAATCCAACTGAAAACTCTACTAACATTTTGTGAATGCATGTTCTTTTTCCTAAGTTGTGGTTATAGAGTTAACACATTAAATTGGAAATTCTAAGCATGAATGGGCTGAAGTTCTGAACATTTGTAACCCATTCATGCCTTAAGCACACAAGACTGTCCTTCTATGGTTATATATCCTTTTGATTAGCACATTTCTGGGGAAAAAATTAGGGGTATTGTTGATCAGAATCCAGATATTCTGGTAATATTCTTCAAATATTCTATGGGTATGATTCATACCAAAATTAACATCTTATCTATCTGAACAGCGCTTGTCAAGGAGATCTGTGAATGGGTTAAAACCGCATAGTAGAAACTGCTGGGATTAAATATGAACATATCAATGGCCCAGAGCAGTTTTTGAGTTGCGTAGCGTTTTTGTAGAAGTGCGCATCAGTGAGTGCCTATGGTACTCCCCTATGTGCAGTCTTCCGTAGCCAAGTTGGCTTGATCAGTCAGGCGGAACACATATAATACATCTGAGAAGTGGGGCAAAAAACAGCAATAATCGGATGCAATTAAGCGTGAGATCAAATCATGAGGTCCTCTTTTAGTGGCAAAACAGGCTTGGTTCAATGACTGATAAATAGGTCACAGTAGATGTGTTATAATAGAAAGTGCAGAGGTTTACTACTGATATCTGTTTTGTCAGTCCGGTGGTCTGGGTGCTGCCAGATTCTACATGTCCTGCCACATTTTGACAGTCCTGTTGGTACCTATGGAAATATGGGAAAGTAAACCTCTAATGTAGGTAGCTTCAGGGTAAACTGTAAACAATGCATTAAAAAGGATTTTTTTTCAAAATAATGTGATTCTCTTTTGAACCTTAGAAGTGACCTTGTAAAATTCTCCCTCTTTCTTTTTCTCTCTCTTTTCAAAAAATTCTTTGCAAAATTTGCCAAATGTATCACTTGATTGCATAGTGGACTTCCTTTGTTAAGTTGTAGATTGCCCATATAATATATTCATGTTGCCTGAGGTTACAAGCTCATTGTCTCTCACCACTGCCTGGGTTGGAATCCTCGTCAGGGTATGTGAGAAAGTTACCAGTGACAAGGCTTATAGGCAGTGATTTTTAACAGAGTACTCAAATTTCTACCACTTACTGCTGGCTTGACACAACTTAGCCACAGTCAGTAAGAAGAAGTGACTATAAAAAATCCAAATCCAACCATCCAGTTCGTACTCTACCACAGGATCACATGTTTCTTTACATCTCCTTATGGGTTGGCAATTTCAAGCTCTTTAATTCATGCTGAATTGTATCCATTAGTCAATTCTGCTGATAAGCTGTGTGGCATTACTCAATGAAGCACTGCATGGTAATTAGTGTAGAGATTGTGTGTGCCTCTCAGCAGCCTGCTGCACGGCTGTGAAGGAGCTGAGTGGTGACTCATGCAGGCATTATTACCACTATTGCTACCATAGCCTTAGCCTAGATTCTAGGCTGTTATATATCATTCGCCTCTCTTCAAGTCTTTCTATTGCCAAGCTTCAAATGATCAAGGTGGTGGTTAGGGTGGCTAGATTAATTGAAATCAATATTACATCATCAGGTAAATGGAAGCATTACACTGAAACCACTAGAGACAATTTAGGAGACATACATGGTGCCATCTATGGACCACTGCTGGTACTTAAACCATTGGCAGTACTACACTAGTTGGTCTTCTCAGAGGGGATTATTAGCATTGCAGGGAGTAGGAGCCTTATGTCTACATCTAGCCACACACAGCAGCTCACATACTCTACAGCTAATCCTGGCACTTATCAAATAAGCCGTGTAGGAAATGAAGGAGTTAAATCCTCTCCTGATGGGAAACCTGATCCTATCACTAGCATCCTGATGGCCAACCCTATCCAGGGCAAGTAATAATGACTGCAAAATTAGTAGAAACCTTATTCACTTGTCATTTGCAAGTTGAACCTCAGTTTTATGAATAACATGAGTATAACATAAGTATGTATTAAACGATGCTCATAGTAAACTACAAGGAAAATAAACAAAAAAAATCCAAAAATAAAAAACAACATGAATAACCAATTAGATATATGCAATGCATAAATGAAATTGATTTATATTTAAACAGGCAATAGGGATTGAACATTTTAGATATCAGGATTCATTGGGAATTATCTTGACAACAGGGGATGACACTTGCTTCCTTCCTAGAAGTTCTTTTTATCTCTGTCACTAGTCTGGGCTAGTTGATATACTTATTTCAGGCAACCATTATACAAATAAAATAAATGAAAAACACTGATGTACAATTGTACATGACACCAAGTTCTACCCTGCTGTTTTTTTCTGAGACAGAAATAGCAATAACATAGAGGAAGTATAAAGTGGTAGGAATGATTTGTATAAGTTATAAACTTATTACTACAAAAAAATAAGCCACTTAAAAATAATTGAATGGATATTGGTAGAACCGGATGATGCAGAGAATATTTCTCATTTTTCTTTCACTTGCTAGATAGAAGATGCATTCAAAATCCCTGGCATGACAGTCATGCCAGGATAAGCCCAGCAGCACATATAACAGAGTATATGCATGATTGCCTCTCTTTGAAGGCCTCCCTACTTCACATGTACATATTGATCCCATCCTGTGTAAAAAAGGAGGGTGGGGAATTCTTTTATGAGCGCAGCGCGTCTCCGTTCCATCAGAAGGCTGGGGAGCAAGCAGTCAATCACAGTGCGGCAGACCCGCAAGTAACGCTCCCAACAGCTTGCGATTATCGCTCAGAGCAAAAAATCAATACTCTCTATCTGGCTGCGTGCATTCAGTTGTGTGTGCACGGTTTTAGCCAAGCCCTGGGCATACATTGTAAATGTTCAGGCACTCATGTTTGCCTGGGGATCTCCTTGAGAGCTGTGGTCTGGATCTATGATATTTTTGATAATAATTCGATGTGTAAATTTACAAAGCATTTGAAAGGATATTTGTTGGTTGGCATCTGAACATCACTTTGCCTTCAAATATTTTGCAAATTGATACTATCTTTTTAAGAATATCACAAAAACATTTAAAAGTAGTCAGTGATTTGGCACTATTAGCATGAATGAATTAAGAGGCATATTGCTTTTAACAATCTGTTTTAAGGATGTTCCAAGAATTCATTTTGATTCCTTTGATTTCTTTACAAATTTAAAGCAAACACAAAGCAATTCACGACTATTCTATTTGAAATTATCTTTAGTCCAAACAACAAATTCTGAAGAAGAAAGTATTTATTAGCCATGTTACATTAAATGGTCAACGTGCAAATTACAGAAACAGGGTCTGACACTTAGATTTCAGGCTAAGGGCCCGAAAAGGTCCTTTGATAAGGATTTCTGTATTATTATATATACTATTTAGGGCCCCTAGGCGAGTCTGAATAATCTAGGGGCCCACAGCAAAATCTAGGGGAATATGACCCTGAGCCCCTGGGAATATTGAACCCTGCAAAAATGTCAAATGCAAAAAGACAATAATTGTTAGTATGTTAGTAAAATGCATTTAATTTCCTGGCTCCCATAGCATTGGCTTATCTATAGGGGGTGGGATATCTTCCTCATACACAATCTAATGAAGGCTGTCATGTGCACCTAATTGGTAATATCAGCAGGCATTCCGTTAGTCACATCTAGGTCACTGAGTGTCGCATGTAATCTATGTGTGCTATTCTTCCTGCTAGTAGTGGTAGAGCCGGATGGCTATCATTGTTTTTCATGGGCATGACAGGAAATGGTCACATAGAACTTTTGAAAATCATTAGATATAACTTTCAACCCTCAAGAGCACACTAAATCTCCTATATGCAAGCCAGTGTTTATATACTTCCCTACCTAAATATCTCAAAGTAGGGTCGTCCCTGTGGTATGCTATGTGTACATTTCCTGTAATGACACTATCAGGAATGCACCATTAACTAAATGTATCAATTTCACTGATCAACGTGATATTGGTGCATCACAAAATATTAGTTTTACAAATAAATATTGACCTTGATTTGTGCATAGCTGTCCCTGTGAAACTGTCATCTGGATCTAATTTCAATTTATAGTTTCTAAAATGATGATATCACTGAATTGTCCATTTGTGAAATTTGCTATAAAGAAAAGTTCTTAGTTGGGTTTGGATTGACTTTGCATCTTTAAAAGATGACTTGCTCAGGAAAAAAATTCAACAATGGGTGCTATATGCATAAATGGATTATGGCTCTGCAAACTATAATCCTGGTATACTAATGCAGGCCAGTTATCCACACTCTCAACTTGCCCTGTTGGACTACCAAAAGACTGCCTTTCTGCATCTTTTATGTTACAGTTATATATCTATGTTATATATATGTCAGTTGTAGTAGTAGTCTCGGTGCAAGAGGTAGAAGTAGAAATAGTCAGTGAAATTTACTACATACTCAATTTCATGTAATTGTGTTTTACTTGAATTCCAGTGACTCTGCACAACAAAGCCCCTCCAAACAACCCCAAAACACTACTACTACCACCCCCACACCCCCGGCAGCAGAAAGGTTTGTGCATTACTGCGTTCAGCTAGCATTTCAGTTTGATGTCATAGCGTCATAGTTAATGTGTTTAGAATGTTATTAGAAATATTTCAGAGGTGTACAACATGATCATCATCCTTAGTCAGACACCCTTAAGGCTTGAAAAAGCCTAATATTTCAATGGAGATGAATATCATTGACTCTTACATATGCAAACAATAAAGCAGTCTTTTCCCGGATATTGACTGACTTAAAACCACCCCCTCCCCCAACCTTCCATGAGGCCTAAAAAAAGTTGTTTGTTTCCTGTAACCCTACCCTATCAAGTTTTTTTATAAAAAAAAATCCCTACCCTTAATTTTTTTCTGCCCTTCCAACTCCCAATCTACATGAGACATGCATAAAACACACATTTTTGACCAAAAAAATAATGCAATTTTTTTTTTACCCACCTATTTTTTTCTAGGCCTTAACTTCTGAAATCTTGCATTTGTCCTTGAGAACTACCTCTCTATATAACAAACATCTCTTGATCAAACAATAGCCCACCCCCCCCCCCCCCCACCCCCCTATTATCTGTCTCTGGGAGCTAAATGTTTATTCCCTTTCCTTTCCTTATATGATAGGATGTAAGCATGCCAGTCACCTGACCTGACTGGTGGTAACTTGGAAACACTTGCATCCTGGTTTAGAAACCCTAGATTCAGAGCATTGATCATTGTATGATTATCACCATAGTGCAGAGAAATGATGATATATTTCCTGTATGTTTACATAGTAGAAAAGTAGAGCGATTCATCTCATTTCCTAGGGCATGTTATTTCAGTGTGATATGTACAAACAGTAACACAGTTTTCCCATTCCTCTCTTTGCACTGGTAATGATTTTAGAGTTGTACTGCATGCTCTGCCAATTACAATCATGTTGCTTGAATTTGTGGCGGTATGTTTCTGGAATCCAATCTACTGTTATTGCACATTGTAGAAGCTTGAGAGCCTTAGCATGTGTAGTATTGTAGTGTTTTACAATGCCAGTAGGGATTAGAAAATAACAGAAGACTGGAATGCAGATTTCTGGTACTCCGCCTCCATGGCCAAGTGGTCTCATGTATTGCACACTGACTTAACTTATGTCTCAACAAGTGCCCGGGCAATAGCTAAGATGATCAATTGATCATTTGATTTTTGCCTTTTCTGAATTTTCGTTCTTGTGTCCAGCCTATTTCCCTCTAAATTCAGGTGTTTTGTGCAAATAAAAACTTGCAAAATGCACATGGTACTATTTCACTTTGTTTGCTTCTCAGAGTGAAGATAACACACCCGTATATGTTTAAGCTTCACATGTGCCTATACCTCAAGCTTGTACTACATGTCTACGTATATAATTATGTTTAAGCCCATAAGATAGAGATTAGTATGAGCAATTAATCAAGCAAGAACTTAATAACGACTCTTGCACTTAAGTACTCGCCATTGGAGGTGGTCTAGGCCTTAAGCTGTGTTTGAGCTTGTTAAAGATTTGCCATTGACTGTAGCTGCAGTAGGGGCACTGTCTTCAGTTATGATTTAGCCTATGTAATGGCAGAAAAAGTGATGATGAAAAATAAAATCCAAATCATGAATTTAATCTTCCTTATAGTTAAAAATCACATTATAAAAAGTGTGTTTGTTTTACTACTTGACATTGAAATCCTCAATGCCTTGAATCACCCATTTGTGGCAATGAGAAAAAGGAGTATGCTTGTTTATTTGACTAGCAATACCCTTAGGTATAAAGAAGTGCAACATTGTGCATTTGAAAGTCAAAAGCAGAATCTGGAACTAGGTACTTATTCTACCTATATAGGGGCAGCTTTTGAATGATCTCTAAGCACAGTGTTATGAGGTCCTTTTTCTAACAATGCAGTGAATTTACTCTAGCAGCATTGCTTTGAAATATCTGGAGCCTACACAGAAGAGCATCTGTAATCCCACAGACAAGTACATGTTACAATAGACTAGCTATTGTAGCTAAGTATGTTGTTATGCAAGGTTATATGATGTTTCATTACTCTTAGCTTACTTCTTTTTATACCTAAGCCCAATATGCATTGCATACTTGACCATTAATTTTCGGTTGTCTAATCTAATATCCCATTCATCAAAATTAGCTGTCCTACAGTATACAGATATATTCATATTCATATTCATATTCCAGAAATATTCATGTTTCCTTTTGAGTTTTATTTATATTTGCCCCAGGCCTTCGAAAATGCCTTGCTGTCAAGATCTGCAATAAATGGAGCTCACTTTTTAAAATCTTATTAACAGCATTTTGCAATACAGTAATTACCTTGTGAAGTTGTGACTATTTGATATACATTGAAACTGAAAACAGATCTGGACATTTCTAATAGTTGTACAAACTGCAGAAATTAGATGGTTGTATTAACTTGAAATGTTCAAATTTGTTCCCAATTGTTTATCAAATTAGCACAGTGCCAACTAGGCATGTAATAAGTACTGCACTTTTTGCATGTATTCTTGATTCTACACATCTTTGCGATATAGAGAACGATGACTGACTTGTGAAACTCCCAGTTAACACATGCATTGTTTCTATTTGGTGGTTTCCAGTGGCACTGCACAGGAAAGCCCCATACACGCCACTGCCGAACCCTCACTTAAGGCTGACCCAAGGTTTGTCACACATTTACAAAGTATATAGTTTTCTATAGTACAGTAGTAGATGTAGAACTTAGACAGTTGATGTTAGCGCTCGGAGAACCAATTATGAAAATTGATTGATCAGCTCAAATGGCTTAAAGAAAAAGATTATGCAACAAAATTGGAAGTATGAAATTGATTATTTCTTGTAATCATAGACTTCGTCAGAAAATGCTATGTAAGGTGTTTTTATTTCTCAAAATTCAGTAATTCACTACATAAATCTGGAGAAATAAATATTTTTTCTACATTTTGATAAATATATCAGGGTTCCCTAAGAAGCAAGGAATTAAAGGATGCAGTTTCGGATATGCAGTGTATTATTTGTGCATGCATTTCACAAAGTACTTCCAACACTTTCCCTTGCAGAAACGTGTTTCTTTACCTTGTAAACTTGTCCTGTTGGGTATCATTTGTCTTGCCAACATAAGAAAAATTACCTGGTGTGGGATCAGTTCTGAGGGAACAGATAGGGCGGAATAAGGGACCAAGCACACACACACCCACAGACACACCCACACACACACACACATGTATACACATGCACACAGTCTTTATATCTTCAGCATCATCATCAAATACAAAGTCATCATTAGCTCAGCTTTATTTCCTACATAGGCCATTCCAATTTAATTACTTGTCTTACAAGCTTTTTTTGGAAAAAGAAATCCTGTCAGACTCCAAAAAAAAAGAAAAAAAAGTCACCTTTGGTGTCTTACGGACGAAAGTGGTTTCGAAATTTTCTGTCAGAAAAAAATGCAAGTGCAAGTTTTAAGAATATTCTTTGTAAGGGTGATTCAATTATCTACAGGAAGCTATCATTGCTGTAGTAGAGCCTCAGACTTGAGGAGGTATACCTCCCACCCTTCAGGTTACAGGGATTAATTGATTGATTGATTTTATTTAGTTGAGAATAGGCTGGTAGAAACATATCGCTACCAGTCCTAGTCGGCAGACTCTAAAAAAAATAAAATAAATAAAAAAAGTTGCATTTTTGAACTTTTTTTTTATTCCAAAATGGCTCATTTCCTACCTCCTGAGCACGTAAGACAAGTAAATAAATTGGAGTGGCCATATATGTAAACAGTAAGAATATTACTACTTATTTACTTCATGAAAAAAGCATTATCGAAAAGTGAAACGACCAGCAGAAATTCACCCAACTCCCTAGCCCACGGGGCCACTCAGTTGCGAGTAGCTCCTCACATTGCTTGTTCTGGCTCTGCTGCTATAGTATTCTGATGATGCTTATCCTTTAAATCACTGGATTCCCAGTTGATTATTCCTGTCCCTGTCTATTCATGCGGGAAAGCCCACGGGGGCTGGAAATTCCCTGTAAGTCAATACATCATTCACATTGTGCGCTGCTAACTCATTTATACCGACACTTTACTGACCCCATCCCAGTGTTCCTCGTGTACTCTAATGCTCCCCTCAACCCCCATCAGTAAATTAGCATGTGCAGTTTTCAGGCAACATCATGGAGTGCTGTTCAGAAACCTTGAACCCTCCCACCCCCCTCAATCATCAGCTCTTTTATTTGGGGCATGTATTGATCCCCTAGCTGCTGTCTCTCACCACTACTTGGGTTAAATTCTAATCCAAGCATATAGAAAGGTGCCAGTGACTTGTGAGTAAGCCACTGGTTTTTGGTGGGTACTAAGACACTTGCACAATGGCATTCCCCCCATCCCCCAAGTCACTCCCCCTTTTATACCCTTTGATTACCCACAGTTATACTGATCTTAGGGTATGTCAGCTGTATTTATGATACTTTTGAAAATAACTGGGTCATTGAAAATAAATGCAAAGATATTATTCTGAACAGGAATCGATGTTGATGTCTATTTAATATTTCGTCAACTATTTTCCTGAAAATTTATTTCATGAGAAATTTTTTAAGCAAAATTGGCAGGCCCTGTGTATGTGCCATCTACAGGTAGGAATGGCTGGTGAAACAGCAGCATTTGATATTCACAGAATGTAGTGCTACTCTAGCGTTCTAGCCCTCTACTACATTATGGACAACCTAGCTCTCAGCAGCATGCGTTTATCATAGTCACGTGTGAGTAAAACCACAAACGCGATCCTAATTTCCTCCTCTTGGCTGTAGCTGACATGCAGGGGCCAGTTTCCTGAAGTAGAGAGCCCTCACTGAAAGCACATCCATTGTGGCCTAGCGGTAGCATGGAAGGCTCTCAGTCTTCCTATCATCAAAGCCAGTAGTGTTAGGAACAGTCAGAATTTTTAGGGCTGATCCATCGTTGAAAGTGAGTGGGGTATTTTTACCAGGCTAATAAAAACTCACTGGATAGGAGAGGAGGGTGTGGCAGAAGAAATTAGATTTCGTATGGGGGAACGTTTAGACTAATGTTTAGAAAATGAATATCATTAAATATTTTCATGTATACATGTACATGACAGCTTCCCTCATTAATGTTTGAAAAGTCCTCTGAAAGTTGCGTTATGTTTCTATGATACTTTTTATAATTACTCATGATATAAGAATTGTTTTACAAAATATTTGAAGGAGAGTTATTTATGTTGTGACTTATAAATATTGCTGCTACCCCTATTTTTCCAACTATGCGTTTACCTGATGGATTTCAACAAAATTGTCAGGCTTCTTTTGGCATTAATGTGCATTAATAAGTTAAGTAATGTCCTAGGCATGAATGGGTTAAAATTTAGTTTGCATGATGACCTATTTGATGCAAGAATAAATCATTTTTTGAAGTTGACTCATCAGGTCACATGAATATAAGATTGATAAGAAGTTGGATGGTATGTTGTTGATTACGTCACTCAAGGTCAAGTCATATATTTGTTTCCAAGGGGATGACAGCTATAAATACTGGGGCAATAAAAAAAACACTCCTTGACCTGAGAAATGGGTGGTGAAAGATACATATGGAGACATTGTACTATAACTGTTCATGCCTACGAAGCATAAAGTTGACCTCGTAGGGTGCCTTATGGATCTATGATTCTTTTTGGAAATAACTTTCAAATAAAGCATTTAGGATAAGGAGAATAGTTGATTTGATGTTAATGTAGATAAACAAAAGTTGAAACATTTTTAATAAAGTTAGTGTCAAAAATATATCCCAAAAGTAGTCTGGACAGGCATTTTAGTCGTACGTTGCCCTTACCAAATGTACCTGAAAATTACTAGAAAATATCAGCATTTTCCTAGCATTAATTATCATAGAAATTCCTGGGTATTCCCAGCTTCATCTGGTGAAAGTCAAAGAATCGGTTAAAAAAAAGGCAACCAAGTAAGCTTCGATTATATTCGATGATCGTCCCACCACTAGCTGCCTGAATACCTGTTTTAGCTGGGTAGTACGTACTAGCTGTTTGTGCTGTTTAGCCCTAGCATTTACTTTCTACAACCAATTTCTCAGACTGTTATTGATATTTGTAATTTTTATGTTTTGACAGTGAGCAGGCCCAGGATGAAAATAACAGGTACAGAATATTTCAGCTGGATTTTTTCTCTGCTCTCCTATACTATAGCTAGCATCCGTAGAATTTGAAGAACTGTTGACTTTTCTATTTCCCTCTTTATTTTCTTTGCAATATCACTGCAATTCATATCACATGACTGCAGTTTTGAACGTTAAATAATATAATAGCATTTAATAATCTAGTTACTGATAGGGTTGATATGAAAATCACAGTTCAGGAGATCGAATTGTATATAAGGAAATTTGCATGCGTAATCATCTTTTTTCAAGCATGCATCTTAGGGTCTCAAATCTTTGTATTGTCAACTGTTCCTTTATGTCATGAGGGAAGCCTGTAGGAGACCTGTTGGAAAAAGACGGGATGGACGCTGGCGCGCTGGAAGCAGCGAGCCAGCTCCCTGGCACGGCCAGACAACGGTAGCATCACTCAAAGTTTATTACACGGTGATGAGCATCTCAGCCCCCTGCATTACTCTCATCAGAGCGATCCATCTCAAAATACAGCTTACGGGGCCAAAGGGCTTTTAGAGTAGATTGGAACCTGTATATTGGATTGATCTGTCAGGGGCAGTGCGGCAGTAGCTCCGATAGTGCGCACTGCTTTTCAAGGTTTGACCAATGTGGGGAAAATATGGAAACCACAAGCCCTGATGAAATATTTCAGTGATCATGATCATTCTGAGATATCTGATGTGCTGGCCTGTCTGACTCTGCTGGACAGGTAAAAGCGATGTAGAGTGGATAAAGAATGTAAAATTTTCCACGACCTGCTGGGCAAAACAGCAAGTAACCAATCCACGCCTAAACGGCCTCATATAAACACTTTATACTCGCCTGTTTTGGAATGCCTTCCAAAAAGAAGCATATTCAAAGGACTAGGTAGAAGAGAAATGTTACTTTGAAACCAAACCAATCCTGTACTCACATTTTTAATTAATAGAAAATGTTGACAGGTAGACTGACCCTACCTATATATCCGACCTATGAGGGAGATTAAGATTCATAGATTTTACACTTTTACACTATTCTCTTTAATTTTGATAATTTAGAAAATAACTTACTTCAAATTTACAAAGTATTTGACAAAGAGATGTAGGTTTGGTTGTTTAGTTCTAATTATAATTTTCATTCCTATTTTTACCAAAATGTGATTTTGTAGGAAAGATGATGAGTAAAAAATGAAGTTGCAAAATATTTTCCAAAAACATTTCATTGAGTAGTGTTGGTTCAAGTATTTTCCAAAATGCACTTTTTGGGGGAAAATATCACAAAATGATTAGACCTTTTTATGATTAGCACTGCAGTATATGGAACAATCAGCAGAAAGACTGTGCACTGCCCAGATAATGGTTGTCTGCAGGGTGCTTTAATTGGGAAGATTTGTACTCGTTTTGAATAAATGATACTCATTCAAATCTATTTCAAAATGTGTTTTTATTAGTCCTTCCAATGATAAGACTATTTTTGTCCAAAGCACAAGAACGCAAAGATTTTTGAAATTCTTCTAAACCCTGTCATATTGATATTCATTGGAAAGCTCTCGCTGAGTACTGTCAGATGAGTAACCATGTGTCAAGGTCTCAATCATTTTTTAGTTTTTTTTTGCATCATTTTGTATTGGCCAAATTAGCTACCAGCAGCATTTCTAAGGGTTAAGATGATATTGCTTAAGATGTTGCCTTTTTGAGGTGCTGCACAATTAAGACTGTGTGCACTGCCCAGGTAATGGTTGTCCGCATGGTGCTTTGATAGGATTGGGAAGATTTGTAGTTATCATGAATGAATATTACTCATTCAAATGTGCTCCTATTAGGAAGATATTGCTGAAGACATTGCCTTTTTGAGGTGCTGCACAAGACTGTGTGCACTGCCCAGGTAATCTGCATGGTGCTTTAATAGGATTGGGAAGATTTGTATTTATTTTGAATGAATATTACTCATTCAAATGTGCTCTTATTAGGAAGATATTGCTGACGACATTGCCTTTTTGAAGTGCTGCACAAGGAAGAGTTTGGGGACTGTTTTGGCTGGCTGGATGTCTGGCTGCATTGATAGGAAGATTTGTATTTATTTTGAATGAATATAACTCATTCAAATACATTCCAAATGTGCTCTTACTAGGAAGATATTGCTGAAGACATTGCCTTTTTGAGGTGCTGCACAAGGAAGCCTTGCGGCGGGGGGTATTGGCCGGACTGCGGCTGGCTTGCTGTCTGGCTGTAGGCGCAGGTGCTCCTCTGATCTCCTCCTCGTCTCTTACAGGAGGAGCATGCATTATTCAGGGAGTTCCCGCTCCGCCACCGCCGAGGAGCTCCATCCTGACCGCCGCTACAATCATTATTCTCTACAAATAAACTGTCAGGCTGTCTTCCCCAAGTGCCTTAATTGTCCCTACTGCAGTAGATAGATGTAGTGGCCATTTTGTGAAGTGCTGCAGGGATCGAAATTAAGATGGTAGCTTAGGATACTACATTGTTTCAGTGGGATTCCCTATTTAAATATCTTTATTTGCAAGGTGCAATATTATATTGGTTCAATTGCTATGAAGTGTAGAAATAAGTTGCATGAGAAAATTCAAAGTGGTTTTGTATTTTGTGATGCAATCATCAAAATCATAACAATCATTAGAAGTATCACCATTGATAGTGCTAGCAAGAACATAGTCATGGCCATAATCATCATCATTATTATAACCTGCATCATCATCATCACCAAATTACCTTTATAATCATTTCATCACCATTATCATCATGATCGTCACTGTCATCATCATTCTCTTCTTCATCATCATCATTATCAACCTCATTTTTATCATCATTATCATCATCATTACAATTGTCAACCCCATTGCTGTCATCATTACTATCATCATCATCATCATCATCATCATCATCATCATAATCATCACCATCATAGTTATCAACATTATCATCATCATTACAACTGTCAACACCATTGCTATCATCATCACCATCATTTATATAATCATTTTCCTCATTATCCTAGCCACGTGCCATTTGATGCATTGCCTGAAGACATTACTCGTTCATTGCCGTATCCCATACGTACTGCTGTGAGCTTAAGTCTAGACAGTAGCTGCTTTACTGCTACACTCGGCCTGTGGCTTGTTTTATTGGAGTAATTTGGTAGAGTGGTCTCATTTTCCTTGAAGACGAGACGAGACTTCTGGGAGGTATATAGCTGCTCGGCTAGGTAGGGTATTCTGCAAGCAGAAAGAAATATGGCACCATTCGCTCCAGCCTATCACTATAAAGGATGAGTTGTCAAGGTACTATACCAAGAACTCATTCCAGTTTTGTGCTACAATGTACCAACTGAGGTATTAGATGTTTTGTAATACAGACAAAGGTATCTTTGATCAATTGGAGCTAAACTAAAGTCATATAATTGATGTTTATTATCTGTAACCATATCACCAGTATTTCCTTTTATTAGGAGTGAATTGTCTGTTTATTATTATGGTCACCCATATTGAAGTCGAAAATGAGTCATGAAAATGTTAGTAGTGTGGATGTTTTTTCCTATATAAGGACCCAAAGATATTTGAAAAACATCTAAACCCTGTCATGTTGATATTCATTGGATAGCTCTTGCTGAGTACTCTCAGATGAGTACCTGTGTGCCAGGGTTTCAGTCATTTTTCAGTTGATTTTTTGCATCATTTTGTATTAGCCAAATTGAGCCACCAGCAGCACAATGTAGTGTTAACAGACCTCATTGCTGGTGCTTTTCTTGCATACTCAGTTACAGATGCAGAGGGGGTCGAAGGGTTTGACCCCCACAAGGCAAAATGTTGATTTTTTTTTGCTAAGAACTGTCACTTTTCTTATGTTATGCTTAACACCAATGAGGTAAATCATCTCTCTAAAAATGACCCTCCTCTTACAATATGAAAGTCTGTCCATGCACATTTGGAGCATGTTCAAAGTTTGACACACGCGTATGACAATATATTGACATCAAAGTATTTAATACTGTTAAAAATATTTGACAGATAGACTCTGCCACTTTGTCCATACCTTTGACCAGTATAGTAACCTATTACGCACTCAGGGGTTGAATGCAAAATATTTTGAAGATCTGATGCACAATTATTGCATGGCAATCTGTTCCTTATCACAGCTATTGCAAATTCTATGCTGTTATCAAGGCCTGGAACCTGCAAGTATTAGATTAGTTTGCAAATTGAAGACTCATACTGCACAGCCAACTGGTTCCTGCCGGACCACAGCGCTACTATGAAGTTCAGCCATATTGAATTCAAGAGCCCTGGACCACAGAAATGCTAAATTGGTTTGCGAGCACCTAAGACACGGATATTACCAGTCACTCAGGGACAACTGGTCCCACTATCTGTACATTCACTAGGTGTTGGGGATTTCCATGAAAATAGTAGTGAAGTGCTAGTATACCCAAGGAAGTTGCAGCTATATTTGGCAACCGCCACTAATATTAGGTCACCCATTTCACTGAAATCTTGAATACTGCAAATAGTAATTGATTTTGAAGATCTAAGGCACATATTGCACGATCGACTGGTCCCGACCAATACTACTATGATGGTCATCCATATTGCACTCGATCAAGGCCTGACTGAACCTTGCTAATTTAATGTTAAATTGCTCTGAAGGATCTAAGAGACAATATCCATGGCTAACTGGACCTAGGGTTCCAGGATTGTTATGCAAATACCTTTATCGCACACACAGGGCCTCGGAGAAGCCTGCAAATGTTAAAATTGGTTATCATATCTGAGATGCATATTGCATGGCCACTTGGTAAGCTACTCTGATGCAGTGATCTACTTTAACCCTTTTGACCTTCAGGGTGACTTGCAAAAAGTTTGCTTGTCCAGAATAATTTTATTTGTCCTGGTGAATAATTTTCTAAAATAAAACATGATATTTCATGTTTTCTTTATTGATCAGTTTGACAATAAATTGTCACACTTCCATTATGCCCTGAGGGGCACCTATGATAGGAAATCTTTGTGCTGAATGCCAAAATGAGGTGTGTTTTTTTGCGAGCGGGCAACCACTAATTGTGTATGGTAAATTGGTCCCCTATATTGTACTTAATGTCTCAACCCAGCACATGGTAAATTGGATAGCAAATCATAGACATATACTGCACAGCAAAATGGCCCTTATCATTGTGCAAGTGTGGCTAGTCTTTCTTGGTTTGCAAAATTGCTTTATTATTCCACTCCTAACTTGTAGTAATATTAGATTGAATTGGCAGCAAAAGATGAATTACCCCTTGCATGATTGCAGACACAAAGATATTAGTTCAGGCTCGAGACAAATCATATTCCGCAGGAAATTGGAGATTGTGATTTATTTTGGAGTGGGACTCAGAGAAGCATGCCTAGAAATGGCAATCAATGGACTAGCAGACCTCCACTGGCTTAACTCAAGTGGGATTTAAAGCTGCTCACTATGGGACTGTTGTTGTAGGCTGAACTGTAAGTTCTGAAAATGGTATATTACAGATTCTAAGCTGTAGATTGTAGATTTCAAGTCAGGTTTGAATTATAAAGTGGTTGCCTTTAACTACAGCCCAGACTAATATATTGGGTCAGCATCTACAATTAAGAAATATGACACATTTTCAGCATTATTTTCACCTTCAGCTTAAGTTCATCAATTCTTGTTTAAGTTCAACATATGCAACCTACTAATCAATGTAAAAATAAATTCACATTTTAACTAGATTTCATAATGTTAGTAGTTGATATTCAATGAAAATATGCAAAAAAAGCAGAAACTTAAGCTAGTTTTTAATATATGGTTTTTAGTCAGGCATTAGTGTTACTATCAACTGTAAAAAGATCATGAATGTAATTGAACAAATCAATCCAGAATATTGTTCAATTCAGTTCTGCAACATATCAGCCTTAGAACATGACTATATTGGCAATATCTTTCAATTAGAGCATCTTTTGAAAAATCTTTGAAAGGAGAATGTGCATTAAATTTCAAACCACAATTCCCTTGGAAATATCTAGAAAAGTAATGCACTTTTTGCAGAAGACCCTTCATTCATCCTTGCTTAGGCCTAAAAAAAGCTGTTTGTTTCCTGTAACCCTACCCTAACAAGTTTTTTATTCAAAAAAATACCTACCCCAAAGTTTTTTCAGCCCTCCCGACTCCCAATCATCAAAAAACATGCATAAAAGAAATATCAATTTTTTTTTCCGACCTACCTACCCAATCTTTTTCGGACCGTTACATTAAACAAACAATTTTTTTTTCTAGGCCTTAGAGTTTGCTCCAAAGGATGAATAGTTCAACTCATTTATGCCCTAAGTGTCGTCAGAATCCATGATACTTTTGAAAATAACTTTGGAATTAAACATTTTAAACATATAATATCTGATGGAAATACTTTTTGTTTATTATAATATACGTTTATGTTTCTGAATAACATATTCTCCCTTCAATAATTTCTTGCATATGCTCTGGTCACAAATATATAAACAGGATAGCTGCGGGCACGAAAGGGTCAACCCTTCCGATGCTGAGGCTACTTTCGTCCAAAGTGCAAGGACCCAAATCTCTTTGAAAACCAACTAAACCCTGTCATGTTAGTATTCATTGGATAGCTCTCACGTAGACCTGTCAGATGAGTACCATGAGCCAGTGTTTAAATCATCTTCAACCCTTATGCTGCTGTTGGCTAATTTGGCCAATACAAAATTATACAAAAAACCTGGAAAATGACTGAAACCCTGGCAAATCGGTACTCATCTGAGAGTACTCAGCGAGAGCTTTCCATTGAATACCAACATGACAGGGTTTAGATGCTTTTCAAAGATTTTTGCATCCTTGTGCTCTGGATAAATGTAGCCTCAGCATTGGAAGGGTTTAGGGTTTTTTGCATCATTTTGTAATGGCCAGATCTAGATTAGCCAGCAGCAGCAGCATAAGGGTCAACAGTGAGCTCTTCTATGTGTGTGTGTGTGTGTGTGTGTGTGTATGTGTGCCGCTATAGCGGTCGTAGAGCCATATGACTATGGCTTAGAGGTAGCCATGCACACTAATGTGTGAAGACACTTCATCTCCTCTCCCTCAGTATTGATTTGTGGAGAAAATGCCTTCCAGCAACAGTTGATGGCTGATCGTTGGTGACACAAGAAGATGTGCTGGTATCGCATGCATAAATTTCACGTTGCTATAGGGAGAAGGTCAGTACAGGAGAGACCTGACCCTGCCAGCATAGCTAGATACATTCGTGCAATTTGCTGCCAATGGCTAATTTGGACAAAAACAAAATTAATTGATGAATGTTTAAAAATGACTGGAGCCGGGCACATTACATTGGTACCCATCTGATAGAGCTCAGTGGGAGCTTTCAAATTAATACCAGCATGACAGGGTTTAGATAACTATCAAATATTATTTGTGATATTTTTCTTTGGACAAAAGTAGACTCAGCATCTCAAGGGATAAGATTTCCTTTAGATATGTGAACGGGATATATGATAATTTAGAAATAACTAAAGAATGAAGAATCGTCTCTGAAAAAATGGAAGAGAGTGGTTGGTTAAATGCTATGATTATCTATTTCCCTTTAATTTTTTTCCAATTGTGCTTTGCCTAAAAGATTGCACAAAAATTGCCAGGCAGCTCTATAATGGCCACTACAAGCATTGATAACTATTTTGGTAATAACAATTTAGTGATCCGAGCATTTTTAGCTGAAAAACTGGTGATGTCAATGAGATTTCCCTACTCATTTGGGGTATTTTATCTGTATGCATGTTGCATGATTTTTTCCTTCTTTTCTCTAGTTTTAAAACTGGTGAAACGCCCTCCATAGTTATCAGTTCATTCTGTGTAGAAGCATCGGAACCTAGGTAGGTCTTTCCGATCCCTGTCAATATTAGTGTTGGGACAATTAATGGCATAATTGATTAAGCTATCGTTTTGCCACAAATTCCCAATACTAGACTCTTTACCCAGATTGCTAACTTGGTTCTAGATATTTGGGAAAAATAGCCATTTAATAAAGATCAGTCAAATTTGGTTTTTCACTCTATTGTTAGTTTCATTTGCAATAAAAGGCTGCTCGGACAAATATGAACAATTCATTGTGTGAATTTTTAAAAAAACATTTGAAGAAAGATTGTTAAACCAGAAAGAAACTACCATTTACAGTCAATTTCCTTTTTGAAATATTATTTTTAAGATATTTTGTATGATTAAAACCAAGTGCACACTCCAGATGAAAATTGTTTAAAACCCTTTTAAAAAATCAGCTTTTTCCATGGAAGAAATTATATAAATTGCTATTTGATAAATAAATGACATTTTTTGGCTTTCAATATGTGTGATTCTGTATTGGACCAAGTTGTACAAAGTGGGCATTGATCATAAAACAGGGCCTTGTTGATTTCGAAGTTAAGAGTTGTAAATTGAATGTAAACTAACATTTGACCTTTACAATTTCAATTTTTACATAACTACAATTTTGATATTTACCAAGCTTTTTTTCAATTTTACAATACTTATTCTAACATTTTTATTTTTTTAAAAAGGATGTACAATTTTTTGTATTTGTTTTGTTTTTTATATTCTCTTGGCAGAGCATGGTTTCACCTAATCTTGCCTAATGTCCCTAAATGGCTGACTATTTGTATTATATCATTCCAAACAGAGCTTACTCTGGGAAGTATTTGAAGTAAAAAGGTCAAGGGTTGTGACTGACATTTCTTCAAACATTTCCAAAAGATGCATTGAAGAAATGAAAATACACCAAAATAGTCTGGTCTTTTTGGATGCTATTCTTGATGGGGGTACATGTATTAGGCCTAAAAACAAAAGTTGTTTGTTTCCTGTAACCCTACCCTTTACAAGTTTTTATTTGAAATAATCCCTACCCCAAAGGTTTTTTTTCGCCCTCTCAACTCCCAATTAACGTTAAACATGCATAAAACACACATTTTTGACCAAAAAAAAATAATTCAAAATATTTTCTTAACTGATCTAGCTACCCAATTTTTTTTCGTACCATTACAGGAAACAAACAGTATTTTTTCCTAGGCCTTATTGTGACTGTGCAATATGAGGGAGAAGGGTGTTGTGGATATTTTAAAAAAAGGCATTTTGATCAGCAGTTTCGAAAAGAAAGGTAAATTTGATTATCAAAACTCTTCAAGATGAATTCCTGATATAACATCTATAGGTTTTAGCTTGTTGACAAACTAAAAAATCTGGCAAAGAGGAAGGCCCCTGGAGATCTTCTGGCATCTGTTCAATTCAGTTCTGCAACATATCAGCCTTAGAACATGACTATATTATCAATATCTTTCAATTAGAGCATCTTTTGAAAACTCTTTGAAAGAAGAATGGGCATTTTGATCAGCAGTTTCCAAAAGAAAGGTAAATTTGATTATCAAAATGGAAGGCCCCTGAAGATTTTCTGGCATCTTTTTTCTATAAGATAGGAAGGAATAGATTGATGGTTATCGTTACGCTGCCCACCATTTAAGATAAATTTTTGGCATGACAGAAAGTAAAAGGCTAAGGAAATCAACGCAAAACACCAAGTCACTTACAACTTCCTCACATGCTGCTGTGCACAAGAGGTTACTCCAGGCCTTGTGCTGAGGTAAGGCAGTGCATGAGTAACTTAGGTTTGCTATGTGTTTGAGTTCCTGTCCACCATACTAGGAACAGCTTTTCTATTTTGACATATCATATCCCTGCTTGCTCTGACAACACAATATTTTGAATTTTGTTTTGTCACTTTTTCTGACAAATTATGGTCAACTTATGACCCTTATGCTGCTGGTGGCTTATTTGGTCAATGCAAAATGATGCAAAAACCTGAAAAAATGACTGAAACCCTGGCATTATTGGTACTCATCTGAGAGTACTCAGCGAGAGCTATCCAATGAATACCAAAATGTTTTTCGACAATCTTTGCGTTCTTGTTATTCGGATGAAAGTTGCCTCAGCATTGAAAGGGTTAAGATAGTTGCCAGTAGTGGAAAAAACTATTATTACCCGGTGAAAACCACTGCCTAACCTCAAGTGATCGGCGACTTTCTCACATACCCCAGTTACGATTTGAACCCTGCAGCAGGGAGAGGTGACAGTGAGCAGTCAGTGGCAATGCTGTAGACCACTCGTCTATCAGGGCAGGCCGTAATAATCTATTAAACCCTAGAGAAATCTCAGCATTATAGAGATGAATACTGACACATGCTGTAGACCACTCGTCTATCAGGGCAGGCCGTAATAATCTATTAAACCCTAGAGGAATCTCAGCATTATAGAGATGAATACTGACACATGCTGTAGACCACTCGTCTATCAGGACAGGCTGTAATAATCTATTAAACCCAAGAGGAATCTCAGCATTATAGAGATGAATACTGACACATGCTGTAGACCACTCGTCTATCAGAACAGGCCGTAATAATCTATTAAACCCTAGAGGAATCTCAGCATTATAGAGATGAATACTGACACATGAGAGTGTGTCTAATGGACCTGGCGGCGTGTTCTGCTACCCTACACCAAGAGCACCTCCTCATATTGCTCAACCCTTTAATGCCTGGGGCACCAGATAAGATGTATAGGACTATTTGTAGGACTATAGTATCGATCGATCAAAATATTTTTTTCAATTAATCGAAAAAAATGTTATGTCAATTGTTATGTCAATTAATCGAAACACATTTTTTCAGCCTTTTACGCCATTTTTAGCCAACGCTAATAAGAATTTTGATAAGTATTCAACCAAAAAGTGTTGAGAAAACCTTCATTGTCTTTGCATTGTGAGAATCTTAGGATCCTAGCCACAAAAATAGTGTGGAACATATGAAAATATTCTGTTAGTGCAGTTCTTCAGAATCGAATCGCAATAATTGGAATCGAAAAATAAAATGTTAATGATCGAATCGAAAAAAAATGTTTGGGGAATTTCTACCTGATAAAAGCATATTTTGAAAAGTATTTGATTGAGAAATGTGTGTCAGAGCCTGACTAACAATTCGCTTTCTTTCAAATACTCTGTGAATTGATGCTTTGTTACTCACTAATGTTCTTTGTATCGTATTTGTATGTATATGGCATAGTCAATAATTATATTTTCAAAAGTACCTTAAATTCAGATGATACTTGGAATCTGTGTGAATACTTGTGAACAGAATGGACATTAGTGATTATAGCAGCCAAAAGCTGCCTGACAAATTTGATAAGATCTTTTCAGTGAATGCATAACTTAAAATTAATTTCAAGGAGATTTGTTCATCAAAAAAACACCAACAACTCTCCTTAATTTTTTTTGGTAAAATCATGCTTATTTCCCAAGTTACTGTCAAAAGTACCATAGATCCATATGGCTATTACTAGAGGAACTCTGCAGTTTGAATGGGTTAAAGCAATCTGTCTGGAGGTGGAGAGCACAGCTATTGTAGGTAGTACGTGCTTTCAGGAACAAGGTACATCTAACAAATAGGTGATAAGAGCATGAGCTGATTGTCATGACACATTTTAACCCAGTCATGCAAACCTGTAGCGGCCAAAATCAGCCAGCTAATCAATTAATGTTAAATCTCACAATGATCAAAGTGATCAATTGTATCAAGTTTTCAGCTAGATAAAAACTCAGTTCATCAAGTATGGAAGTTGCACTTTCTTTACATGCATTTGGGGGTTTGGTTTTTTTTCAGTAGGACAATATAGTTGGACTGACCACAACTTTTGACCCAGGTAATTAACACTCATTTGTGTTCCATGTATAGGAAGCAGGATCCTAGAACACATTATAAGGGTGGATGCAACACCTTTTTTTTTATCCTATCGCTAACACTGAGTAGCATTGTCCTAGGACCTAGGAGTTGCTGGGTTCTCAGGTAGGAGAAAAAGACTTTTTGCACACTTTAATGGTATGCTGTAAATATCAGACAGTTGGCCAGGTTAGAAGAAGCAATATCTTTTTTGCCCTGGGGGACGTGACAGTGCTCTCGATCATGTGGTTAGTTTCATGACACCCCTGTTTGATGAAAAAACAGCAGTTGTGGTTGAGCGATCAGAAACCAGTGTGGTTTTATTGATGTGCTAAATATGGCTTAGATCATCTTGAAGGTCCATCATTATCTATCAGTAATGGGCAACTAGAGTCACTGTTGCTATGGTAACACATAAAAGCAGCCTTTCAAGGGAAGGCATCATTATTACTCACATCTTTGTGCTATAGGGTTATGATACAGACTCGACATCACATCTATACTGTATGAGAAATAAGGTTTTGGTGGATCATGAATGAGATTTATATTTGAAAGTCTTGTTAAGTTTTGTTATTTCTATATAGGATATTGATCTTAACTAAGAGTGTATATAGATGAATCTCCTCTTTCCCTTGGAAACATCAAGTATTATGAATAGCTAATTATGAATGAATCATTTGTAATAAAACAGCGCACAGCTAACCTTAAGTGAACTGTTTTGGAATTTGGAATTTAGTTTTTCATCATTTTTTCTGCCATATTGTGGCTAAGTTGTGGCTATAGCCAGTTGAAACTGGTTGAGGAAACTGAAATATCTGGCAAAAGCCACCACCTCAACCCAAGTCACTGGCAACTTTGTGTATAGGTGTCAGACCATGTGTACACTTGGAATACATCAGGGTTATTACATATTAGAGTCTGATTTATTGCTTAAACCTTTAAAGTACATATTAAGAGTTACTCTTGAAATTGTCTTCTGGATCTGTGATACTTTTGACAATAACTTGGATATTACGAATGATTTTATAGAATATTTAAATGAGAGTTGTTTGTAATGTTCTGAGTTACATTCCTCCTTCAAATATTTTCACAACTATGCCTTTGCTTGAAAGATAACACCAAAATTGTCAGACTGCTCTCGGCCGCTGTGAGCATTAATGGCTTAAATGGCGCGGCCGGTGGTGCCTGGAGCACAGTGTTGACCACAGCGTGCTTTACAAGACCTCGTGCCAGTCTGAGGACCAGGCCACCAATAAACTATGCAGGATTATGACTCTAATGCACAAGCTGGATCTGGGAGATATCTAAATATTTGATACCTTATCAAACTTGTGCTGAAGATTTATGGAGTTCTCCTGCTGCTCTGCCATGATTTCAGCAACAGCATTTAAGGAAAAATGTATATAACCCACTCATGTGTAAGAGTTCCTCAGAATATTCCTGGTAGGATCAATGATCATTTTAACAATAACTTGGGAATTGAGGATAGTTTTACAAGATAGTTGAAGGAGAACTGTGTGTAGTTTTCCTATTAACAATTCTCTTTCAAATATTCTCCTATTTATGCTTTGCCTGAAAAATTTCACCAAAATTGTAAGTGTTTAGTCTGCTGGTAGTGTATTAAAAGGGATACAATCTGATCATCTGTAGTCTTTGAAAAATCGAATTTCTGAAATCAATCTTATACAATATTTTCTTTATTTATATTCATTAATTAATCAGCAACCTTTGTCCGGGGTTATTTTTTACAGATAATTTCATTATCAGAAAAGCAAATGAAAGACAATTAAAAGAAATTCATATGCGTGCACATTTCAAGGTGGTCATTCAGCCATTCAAGCTTGATGGACCCTTTGAAAAATCTAGTTTCCAAGTTTAACCCTTCCCATGCTAAGGCTACTTCTGTCCAAAACACAAGAATTGTAAAGATTTTTGAAAATCATCTAAACCCTGTCATGTTGGTATTCATTGGATAGCTCTCTCCTGAGCATATCAGATGAGTATACCCATGTTCCAGGGTTTCAGTCATTTTTTTTTTTTTAGGGTTTTTGCATTATTTTCTATTGGCCGAATTAGCCAGCTGCAGATTTACCTATACTGTGCTAAGGCTACTTTTGTCCAAGGCACAAAATAGCAAAAATATTTTAATGATATGTGAACCTTCTCTTATTGGTACTCGTTTGAAAGCTCTTGCTGAGCACTATCAGATGAATACCAATGTGCCAGGGTTTCAGTCAACTTTCAGCCTTTTCCCATCATTTTGTTTTGAATTTTGAATAAATCAACCACCAGCAGTATAAGAGTTAAGAGGTAACAACGTTTCCAGCCTATCAACCAGAAGAAATGAAAAAGGCAACACTGAAGGATCTTTTCAAAGAGAAGAAGAATTGCAGTCATGAGGATTTATTTTACACCTGAATATTTATTAGATAGAAATTTTCCTTTCACAAAATCCTTAGGCAAAACATTAAAGTCATTTATTGTAGTCTATACCTGGATAAGGGGAATACTGGAGGTCTTAGAGGGAACATGTCGCATACCACAAAGCAGACATAACACGCTGATTTATTATTCACCGTTTAATCTGATAATGCACCGCTACCTGAGGTTGTCATGGAAACAACATGTTCACTGCGTACTGCCTCCAAAATATGGTGCACACACCTTAAATACATCAATCAGTCATCTGCAATTGTGTTTGCTCATTTAGCTGTGCTTGAGATGTGGTCTTGAGTAAGCTTGGAATGCATGCTGATGAGAATTGATGTTAATCCGTTCATGCCCAGAGATTTCCATTGTTTTCTCTAGACCTATTAGGATGCTTTTGAAAACTGAATATCCAGCCAGTATCAATTGTTTTCAGAAGAAATTGAATGTATTAATTCGCATAGTCATGTTGGGTACAGAGTGAAAAACTAAGTATTCAAAACTTATGACATTATGCATTACAGCTAATATTTACCAATTGAATCATTACTGCAGCCTGACAATTCTGGTGAAATCTTTCAGGCAAAATTCAGAAGATAACAAACAACTCTCCTTCATTTATTTTGCGAAATCATTTTTAGATTCTAACTTATATTCAAAGGTATCATAGATCCATAAGACAATCTCAATAGGAATTCTTTTAAATGCATGAATGGTATAAATTACCAACCCTATTTATTATACTCTTTTAGTTTGTGATACCTCCTAATCAATGTAGTGAAATATTTCAGGGGGTGATTTTTGAATTAGTGGCCAGCAGGGTTCACAATTAAAGCACATAAATGAGGGACATGAAGAAATATTTCTGAGCCTATTCACTTATTTCTTAAAATATCAATGAACCATGCTTGTTTTATGTTGAATAACAGGCATCACACATAATCACCTGAGGATTACCATTTGTAATTAATGTAAAGCTGGGCCCCTTACTTAAAATCTAGGGCTTCACAGCTATTTCAGTAGCCTTTAATTGTTGAACACTGGACAGTAGCCTTTATGTATGCTGCAGGCATTTGCACTTATCACATTCATTTGCCTAGCAATATATATTTTCTGACAGTCTAAGGCTAGCCAGTATAAGTTGATACTTGATAGTGCATGGTGAAAACTTGCAGATTATCCACAATAAAACTGCTGGCTACTACCATAACAGTTATTTCTTTAATTGATTATTTTATATGAATTTATTGTTTGAAAATTCTCTCGTCTGTGTCAGACCACCGGAAAGGGTTAGACAAACAGTTCCAGCATGAAAGGTAGATAGATTTTAAGCTGGACTTACTGCTAACGGTTATGAATTCTATTGTGATTGCTGCTATCCATTTACACTGTACAAACATAGACATTTATCAATAATATTGCTTTAGTTGGTTTGACATTTATCAATATCTATCAAAATAATATGTACCAATTATTAAAAGCATTCCAGGACTTGACAATGCCACTTTTGGAAATGTGCCAGACCTTTTAGATGATTTACAAAAAAATAAAGATTTTGCCTTTAAGATACATGGCTTGGAACTTATAAGAATGTGCAGCTGACACTGCATGTGTATAAGGATATACAATTATACAATCTGAATATAAAATTACTAAGTAAACAATCCACATTGTTGGGGCTTGCTCTGATGGCTGAGTAATTGGTTTAAGGTTTTTCCAATGCCTGCTTGCTGTCTCTCACCCTTACCAACACTTGAATCCTGTTCTGGGCATGTGAGAATGTTGCTAGAGACTTAGGGTTAGTCTGTGGTTTTTGCTGGGTACTCAGATTTCCTCTACCACGTATAACTAGTAGTTGTCACCTTACCTGGTCTGAACTATATTGCTTTACAACCTTACATTGCTGTGGACATGCAGTGATTAAAAACAGTTAACCATATAGACTGGCTTATAAGTCACAAGTTGGTCTAACTATGGAACAGGGCTCGACATTGGTGCTTGCCCCATTGCCCCGGGCAAGTAGAATTTGTAAATTATAGCTGTGGGGCAAGTGAAAGCTGCATCTTGCTTGCCCCACTGGGAAAGTACGTTTTGTATATTTCATGTTTACTTTTGAGAATGTGTGCAAGTTTCGTGGTCTGCCAATGACTGCCATCCAAGCTTGTCCTAGAAAATATGCTTTCACATGCCAGAACCATGTTATACTTGGTTTTAAATGAAGTATTATAAAATCATTTTATACAATTTTTCAAGGGCAAGTGAAAGTTGGAGTAGGGCAAGTGAAAATTGAATCTCACTTGCCCTACGGGGCAAGTCGCTGCAAAAGTTAACGTCGTGCCCTGTGGAAGTAAAAATGATGAAAATCACAATTCAAATTAATTCATATGCTTTTAGGCCTGTGGTAACCATTTTCAAATGTAGACTTTCCACAGAGTTCTGGATTTTCCTAGTGTTGTATTCCACCAGGTAAGGAATCCTTAGATTGCCTGCCTTAATGATAAAGAGTGCTCTACAGGCAAGCCAGAATATTTGCAGTGAGCTGAAATATGTCCCAGCTCTCTCTTCCAGCTGGATAAAATTCCTGAGTAAAATTCATGTCAAGCCCTGTTACTTAGTTTCCACTCACAGCCAGACACCCGGCGAATGACTGAAGCTATTAGCGAAGCTCCATTAGATTTAATGGCTGGCATCAGGTAATGTTTTTCCCTACAACGTCACTTGCTCTTTTGTCAATTTCCCTATGGTCCAAGATAACCTTTCATCATTGACCGCACTGATCCTGCTACATTATGAACATACCAGGGTATTGTATATGTTGCTGTGTTCTGCCAAGGTAATGGGGTCTACCCCCAGAGCTGAGCAATCTAATGCATCCTCATAGACAATGTTTGATCTTTGACCGCACTGATCCTGCTACACAACAATTATACCAGGGTATTCCCTTGTATCTGTTGCTGTGTTCTTGTGCCAGGGTGATGAGTCTGCCCCCATAGGTGAGCAGTCTAATGCATTGTTCAAGACAATGTGTCATCATTGACAACAATGATCCTGCCACACTATCAATATACAAGGGTAATGGTATTTGGTGTGTTCTGCCAGGGTAATGGAGGTCAAGCCTCTATAGCTGAGCAGTCTAATATATTGTCCAAGATAATCGTCATCATTGACCACAATGATCCTGCCACACTATGAACATACCAGGGTATTGTATATGTTGCTGTATTCTGCCAAGGTAATGGGTCTACCACCAGAGTTGAGCAGTCTAATGCATCCTCATAGACAATGTTTCTTCATTAAGCCCTGCGATACTGCACACACTATAAATATACCAGGTTATTGTATTTTTGGTGTATTCTACCAGAGTAATGGTAATGGGGTCAAGCCCCATAACTGAGCAGTCTAGTGCATCGTCCATTACAATATATGTATCACCATTGACCGCAGTGATCCTGCCACACTATGAATATACCAGGGTATTGTATATGTTGGTGTGTTCTATCAGAGTAATGGGGTCAGGCCCCCATAGGTGAGCAGTCTAATGCATTGTCCAAGACAATGGATCATCATTAACTGAAGTGATCCTGCACACACTATAGATATACCAGGGTATTAAATGTATTGGTGTGTTCTACCAGAGCAATGGGGCAGGCCCTATTGCTGAGCAGTCTAATGCATTGTTGATGGCAATGGTGCTTTATTGACTTAAGTCCTGCACATAATATATTCTGTCAGAGCACAGTATATATTTGCATTCGCTTAAGGGGCTGCCTTCATAGCAGAGCAGTCTAATGCATCATCCAGTACAAGTGTTCATCATTTACTGCAATGATCCAGCACTCTCTTAAACCATTAATGCTCACAGCGGCCAAAAGCAGCCTCACAATTTTGATGATATTTTACAGGCAAGTGCTATTAGTCAGAAAAATATTTGATGGAGAAATGTCAATCAGAACATTACCTACAAGTCTCCTTCAAATTTTTTATAAAATTATTCTCAATTTAAAAGTAATAGTCAAAAGTATCATTGATTCAGAAGACAATTTTAGGAACTCTTAAGCCTTAATGGGTTAAACCGTCAATATTTGAGAGTTCCTCCAGAGAGTGTCACCTGGATCTAAGATATTTTTGAGAATGAGAATGATTTTACCAAACATTTGAAGGGGAGCTATTGGAAATGTTCTAATCAACATTTCTTCTTCAAATATTTTGCCAATCATGCTTTAGCCTGAAAGTTTTCATCAAAATCGTCAAGCTGGTTTTGACCGCAGTGAACATTGATAGGTTGATACACCAGGGCACTGCATCTACTGGCATGTTCATCAGTGACTGGGCTCCTAGCTGTACACTCTATAGATGTGCCCGGGGAGTGCCTTTATCCCAAGCTATCATGTCTCCCTGACTAAGTGCCCTTAGGGGAGCAGAATGCACAATGTCGCTGGTCATTCAGCAATCCTAGCATGGCCGTTAGTGGTTTTAGAATGTATGCCAGCAGCAGACAGATACAGGCTGATTATCTGTACTCAGGGGAGCAGAATGCACAATGTCGCTGGTCACTCAGCAATCCTAGCATGGCCGTTAGTGGTTTTAGAATGTATGCCAGCAGCAGAGGGATGCAGACTGATTATCTGTACTCAGGGGAGCAGAATGCACCATGTCGCTGGTCATTCAGCAATCCTAGCATGGTCGTTAGTGCATGGTTTTAGAATGTATGCCAGCAGCAGACAGATACAGGCTGATTATCTGTACTCAGGGGAGCAGAATGCACAATGTCGCTGGTCACTCAGCAATCCTAGCATGGCCGTTAGTGGTTTTAGAATGTATGCCAGCAGCAGAGGGATGCAGACTGATTATCTGTACTCAGGGGAGCAGAATGCACAATGTCGCTGGTCACTCAGCAATCCTAGCATGGTGATTAGTGGTTTTAGAATGTATGCCAGCAGCAGACAGATGCAGGCTGATTATCTGTACTTAGGGGAGCAGAATGCACCATGTCGCTGGTCATTCAGCAATCCTAGCATGGTCGTTAGTGGTCTTAGAATGAATGCCAGCAGCAGACAGATGCAGGCTGATTATCTGTACTTAGGGGAGCAGAATGCACAATGTCGCTGGTCACTCAGCAATCCTAGCATGGTGGTTAGTGGTTTTAGAATGTATGCCAGCAGCAAAGCGATGTAGGCTGATTATCTGTACTTAGGGGTGCAGAGTATGCGATACATGTGGTCTGTCTCACTGCAGAAATCCAGGCAAGCCTAGATTCGTGAAGAAAAAACTGTAAGTGGTTGTAGATTTTATGCAAGCGCCATCACTAATATGAGTTTCCCTGTGGCCTCATCCATATCCCAGAGCCCTGCCCAAACATTAAGAGGATTAAACGCTACCTTGATGGAAGTGCTATTTATTATCAGATTACGCAGTAACTGAGGGACGTGCGTTACTTAATTCACAGTCAGTATACACGAAGTATAGGAAATAGGAATTTCATTTTATTGTCACTTTTTCTGCTACTGAAGGCTAAATCCTGACAAGCCAGTCGTTAAAGGTGGAGGAAAACAGAAATCTTACAGGGAAAACTAACATATAACCCAAGTCACTGGCAACTTTATCAAATGCCTCTTAACCCATTAACGCTTAAGAGTGACTCTTGTAATTATTGTCTGGATCTTTGATACTTTTGACAACAATTTGGAAATTAAGAAAGATTTTACAAAATATTTGAAGAGGAGTTGTCAGTAATGATCTGATGAGCATTTCGCCTTCAAATATTTTCCTAGATAGTCTTTTGGCAGAAAGGTTGCACTGAAATTGTCTGGCTGCTTTTGGCTGTTATGAGCATTAATGGGTTAAACTAGATGCAAAGCAGGACAGAGTTGAGAGACAGCAGGCAGTTAGTGGCAGTACCTAGGACCACTGGACCATAGGGGCAGTCTCTTTTCATATAGGTAACAAAAAGCTTCCATCATCACCAAAAAAGCCTGTTTTTTTTATCCCATTTACATAATTATTTAGCTCATTTACATCATATTTTGAGAAATATTGAAGTGAAAGTTGTTCCCACTGGGTTAAACAAATAATTGCCTCGTCAAATATACTTATTATATTTTGCAACATAATGAGTTATGTTATGTTGTCAGGCTATGTATGATGCTCTTCGTATGCAAAGGAGTTTAGGTGTTAAGGACATAATTAGGTTAACCTTTTCATGCCTGAAGTTAACTATTTCACCAGAAAGTTTTTTGGAAGTTTTCAAAAGAGAAATATTGGTAAGAACCAAATCAACAACTTTTAGTTCAAATATTTTTTGAATTTACGCTTCATTCCACTGAGATATTTTATTCAATAACAAGCATACAGACGACACATATAAAGATATCCAGACATGAAAGGTTAAATCAAACGATACAATCCCAGGCAATTTCTGAGATGATTAGTATCTTGCACACACATGTAGACACACTGATTTCACCGTGGCTGCTCTTCGCTTATCGGTGCTCACCAAAGAACAATCATCAATTACGAACAGCGCATAGATAAACTCCACACGCTTCTTTCAAGGCCAGTGTTTATAGGTCCATGGCTATCGTCATGGCGATTCTCCATGGTGATATTGATTGGGTTTCCTCGGCAGGCCGTGGTCAGTCATCTTGAGGTCAGCCAATATTGACCATACTAGTGTTGGGTTACAGGGGTAACACGACTAGTTATGCAATATAAATAGCATATACTCAGAATAACAATAAGAGAACCGAGTGACCTCACATAAAAAATATTTCTTGTTTTTTGTAGGAAAAACAATCATGTAGATTTAAAGAAAGATTCTCGGCAAAAATTGCATGTTTACCCTTCCAATGCTGAGCTGCTTTCGTCCAAAGCACAATGATGCAAAAAAAGAATTGAATACCATCTAAACCCTGTCATGTTGGTATTAATTGGATGCTTAGATGCTTTTCAAAAAAGTTAGCCTCATTATGCTTTGGAACCAAGTAGCCTCAGCATTGGAAGGGTTAAGAGATACTCTCTAAAGGCAATGCACGAGACAGATATGATACCTCTGCTAATGAATTAGGAATCTAGCATAGATTGACAAAACATTTGAAGGGGAGTTAAGTGTCAGGTTCTAATCCATATTCACTTTCATACTTTTCTTCAAAAGATACTTCTAGCATGAATTGGGTGCATGGACTGTCCTTTGGACAGGCAGTTTTTGAAAAAACGGCAAAAATGTCTATAAAGAATTTTCAATTCTGACTTATGGGAATAATAACCAACTATTTTTCGTAACAAGTCATCTTCCAGGACTAGGTATACGATTATAATAAGTGTAAATAACCCTTTTAAACATGATGTACTATTAAATGTTGGAATAAGAATTTGAAGTAGATTAGTAGATAAATCTAGATGGGCAGAACATTTAGAACTGCTGTTTTGGACAGGCATTTTTGAAATCCTGACTATGGGTGTAATGTATTAATGCATGTAATGGAATAGATATAAAAATAAAATTTTACTTCAACCATCTAATCTCCTTAAAATATTTTTTATAAGGATTCATGCATCATTCAATAAGTTATTGTCAAAACTATCATGTATTCATGAGAACACCTAAAATGTGAAAATCTAAGCATAAAAAGGTTTAACCCTTTCAATGCTGAGGCTATCTCTTAACCCTTTATCACTCAACGCAACAATGTTGCCATGTCCCCTGCACTGCATGAGGGGTTACTCCTCAGAGACATTGTTGCGCAGTGCGTAGTGCACTGCAGTGCATAGGGAGCAGTGCTTTAAACAAGTTAAACGAGTAATTTCCATTTTTTATTTGTATCTTTCATTTTGTTAAATATGATATTATTTGTGTTTACAATATATCAACTTAAAAGCTGATTTCTTGTCTGATTTTGCGCTTGACGCACTGTCAATAACGCGCCTCGGCAAGTTTGTCTTCGTTGAGTGGTTAAATGAGTGGGATATCATCGTCTGATTCCCATGGATCGTGAAGGGGACAGTAGTCGATTCTCTTCCACTCTTCATCGGAATTATCCTGGTTTAAACTAGCCATTTGATGGCAGAAACAACGAAAAAACACGGGAGAATATCAATGGTTTTGTGTGTTGCTAAGGACGCCACAACATGGCGACGTCACTGGCAAGAATTCCCCATGACTTCCATATTTGGAGGGGGTTTTCCCGTAGTTTTCCCGCCGAAAATCACGGACTTCGAGTCCGAAAATAAGCATTAAATAACTATAGATTACGATAAAAGGTAAGGGCAATAATTTTGTATCTTTATTTAACAATCATTTGAGTACCAGCGATCTAAGATCGTGGTACCCAAAATACGCCAAAACTCGCTTCGTAGGAATAAGTGCACAAATACAATGACGCAATAACTCGCTACTGAGGAAGTGCAGCTGCACTCATGTAACGCGTTATTGCGTCATTGAGTGATAAAGGGTTAAGGACGCAAAGATTTTTAGAAATAATCTAAACCCTATCATGTTGGTATTCATTGGATAGCTCTCGCTGTTTACTCTCATGTGAGTACCCATGTGCCATGGTTTCATTGTTTCAGGATTTTTGCATGATTTTGCCAACAACAGCACAAGGGTTTATGTGCCACCTGGTTTCATTATGCAGTAGTGATAGCTACACCATGCTCATCCCCTTGTGGTACTGTATCACTGTACCATGGCATTCCTGATGTAACCATTCCTGTTCAGCTCAATAGCAGCCACACATTGCCAATTATCTGCCTGCCTGTAATAATACTGTGACATGCCAGTCAGGATCGGCCGCAGATTGCAGCAATTTGTCTTTATTTCCTAAGGGAAATTCCCTGATGAATCTGTGCAGGTTCAGCGTTTTAGCAAGACTTCTTGGGCTGATCATGCATGACCCAATTTTCCTCTGATTGCAGATCTACCACTCCATCTTTATGATGCGGTATATCTTACAAGGCTATGCATGTGTGACCTTAAACGACAATTACACCATGAATAAAACATAGGCCTAATAGTTTCTTAAATAGCACCTTACTGATAATGACATACAGATACCAAGCAGCTCAGATTAGCTGTTAATAGTCTAAAATGGCCGCTCCCAGTGCCTCCATTTCTTGTGTGTTAGGATGTGTTTAAACTGCAATACACTTCTTGTATGAAGGTTGGCAGTGGTGGGAACACGGGTTTAAAGTAGAGAATTAATACCCTAATAAAGAAGCTATTTGAGCCTATGTTTTATTTCATAAGGAAATTATATATATCTTAAACAAGGGGTTAAATTCTAGGGGATATTTGAACAAGAAAGGATCATCTGAACTGAACCCTCCCAGTCACACCCTGGTGCCTTAAATCAATGCTTTGATGGAAAGGCCTTAATGTTAAGATCCTGGCAGTTTTAGTGACATATCTTTAACAAAAGCATGTTTTGGAAAATATTTGAGGATGAAACATTAATCAGAACTCAACCTTTAACTCTCTTTCAAACATTTTTTTAAATTCATTTTTCATTCATAAATTATTTTTAGAAATATCATAGAACCACTAGGAGACACTTTCAAAGCAAAGCTGTGAAAGGAAAGGGTTAAGGTAGTAATTGTTGGTATTTAATTGTGCTGATAAATTACCCATTAATGCTTAAGAGTTTATTCCTCCAGCAATTGTCGTCTGGATCTATGATACTTTTGACAATAACTTTTGATTTGACAATGACTTAACAAAATATTTGGAAGGTAGTTGTTGGCAATGTCCTGATTGACATTTCTCCTTGAAATATTTTCCTTATTAAGCATTAGGCTGCACGATTTTATCAACATTGACAGACTATTTTTGGCCGCTTTGAGCATTAATGGCTTAATAACATGTCATATTCATATTATAGTAGGAAGTATTTGCAAGTAGGTCACACTGCAATTGGAGCACAGCGACCTTTTCAGATACATTGTAGATTGCATTGTTTTATGCTATACTCAACAGGGTTCAGATACAGTTCACATAGTCATCAGTCACATAATTACTATCATATGCAGCTTATTTCATATGATAGTTTTGGTTATTAAAAGTAGCAATAGGACTATATGATTTGGGTAACCATGCACTTTCAACAAAGCAATAGAGCAATAGATATATAGCATACATTTAATATTTGACAATGATCTTGATGGTGACCTCAAGCAAAAATAACATCATATCATGCATACTTTGTATTTTGATAACCACCCTGCAAAGTGCAGGCATGACCATTAAGATTCACTGCTCCTGAGTATTTGCATATAATTTTATAATCTTTCATTCCTTTTTATGGCTGATTAATAAACTTTGAAAAGTAAGGTGAATCCGAGCCCTAAGTAGACTTTTTCCCATTCATATATAAAGCAGCAGCAGACTATGCTGCGAAAACCACCAGCTAACAGTGGCTAGTCAGTGGCAACTTTCTCACATGCCTAAAGTTGGATTCGAATCCAGTCAGTGGTTGTGGACATTGCTTATATAGTAGCAACTTAATTCTTAGACCACACAGCTATCAGGGCTATATATATTCTCGAGTTTTTTTTTTTAGCATTGATTCTAGCTAACCAATTGTCTTCATGTCTCTTTCCAGTAAGACCACCCCGAGCAAGGTGAAGTTAGAGGATGTCACCAACTACCCCGATCTCACCCAGCACAACAACTGGATGGCCAAGCTGCTCACACCTGAGATCTACCAGGCCATCAAAGACAAGAAAACTAAATCCGGATTCTCTCTGGATGGGGTTATCCAGACAGGTATAGACAATCCAGGACATCCATACATCTTCACAGTAGGTAAGTGTCCTGCTCTAAATGATCCATGTCATCCAGATTCACTCTGGATAGGGTTATCCAGACAGGTATAGACAATCCAGGACATCCATACATCTTCACAGTAGGTAAGTGTCCTGCTCTAAATGATCCATGTTATCCAGATTCACTCTGGATGGGGTTATCCAGACAGGTGTAGACAATCCAGGACATCCATACAGTTATTCAGTAGGTAAAGAAAATGAAATGTTTCACTGTGAATAGTCCATGCAAGACAATAGTAGACATACAATCCAAGATATTCGTATTATTGAAAAAAAAACTGCTTGCCATACTAAATATGCTTTTGTCAGAGAATATTAGCAACAACATTGCCATATTGTTTTTGGGTGTGCAGGCATGAAGGGGTTAAATGTGGTCAAACAAACCTAATAAAATGGGCAATTTTTTGATCTGCAGGCATTTATTGTTCTATAGGGCAGGTAAAAGTACTGTAAGGCTGCTAGCTGGTGTTTTTAACCCTGGTATATGGGTACTCATCTGAGAGTACTCAGGGAGAGCTATACAATGACAACCAACAGGACAGGGTTTAGATATTTATCTTATAAAATATTTGTGTTGTTGTGCTTAGGAAGAAAGTAGCCTGAGCATTGGCAGGGTTAAGTGAAATCTAAGTCCTATTTGTAAATATAATTGCTGTTTTCAGGCTGTGTTGCTGGGGACGAGGAAACATACGACACCTTCGCTGAGCTCCTTGATCCTGTCATCGATGGCCGCCATAACGGGTACCCCAAATACGCCAAGCACAAGACGGATCTGGACTCGTCAAAGATCACGTCTGGAGAGCTGGATGGGAACTATGTTCTCTCTTCGCGCGTTCGCACAGGGCGCTGTGTGCGAGGATATTCCTTGCCGCCATTTTGCTCCCGTGCCGAGCGGCGTGATGTTGAGACTATTCTCTGTCAGGCACTGGAGAAACTGGATGGTCCCCTAGCAGGTAAGATAAATGCTTTAGGTCATGGAAATTATATATTTACCCACTAGCCCCAGGCAACCTACATCAATTTTGGGCAACTTTCATTGAAATTAAAAATTTGCCAAATATTTGATTAAGTAAAAATAGAAAAAATGTAAATACAAAGAAAATTTTAGGAAATGCTTTACCAAACATGAAATTGTCAAAGGAAGCACTTTTCGTGTACAGCGTAAAAATATCATGGGCCACCAATATTTTTGTAAGGGTAACAAAAACTCCCATCCTGATAACCTGCTGGGCTGCTAAGTGGTTCTAAAGTGATTTTTGGCGACCAATATTTTGAAAGGTCAAACAAATATCCAATCCTAATAGCCTGCTGGGTCGCAACGCATTCATGTTCAAATAGTATCCCCTTTCAGATTGAGGATTTCAAAGTCAGAATAAAACACCAGTATTTCACAATCCATATACATCAAGAGCATACACATGGTCTGTCACCTAAAATATCTGCAAACATCTTTACATCAGAGCAACATCATGAGAAATATTTGACTCTATGTTATTCTTCCTGTTTGGGTTATGAGTTATGTTCATAGTTGGCAAAACATGAATGCAAATTGGTAAAACAGCGCAATAAAATGTATAATTCAGTATTTCCCTAAAATTGAAAGTTTTTATAAAAGTAGAATAAAAAATCAGTAAAGGAATAAAGAGTCAGTAATAGAAAAATCTACTCTATACTAAAACAGCAAGATCATTTATTTTATTGGGGCAACATAATGCAAAGGGAAAGAAGAAGTAGTCACTGAAAACAAAATTATTATTAAATTTCCTTCATAATGCCACTGTGAGACAACCTTACAAATAAACCATGGACATAAATAAGCATCCTTCAAGGGAGTTATATTTATTTGAAAAGTGTGTCATTAAAGTATATGTGTTATTGCCAACACTTCTCTGTTAAAGATTTTAACCCATTTATAGGGTACTCTCATTGGCCATAAGAAGTGTGAGATTTTGGGTAAAATCCTTCAGGGAGAAAAGTTGGCAAAATATTTCAAGGAGATATATTAAGCAGAACAGTACCGTCAAACCTCCACCAAGTATTTTGTAAAATCTTCCTTTGATTCCTAGTAATTGTAAAATTATTACTTAATTCCTCGTTATTGTCAAAAGTATCAAAGATCTAGACCGCAATTTCTGAAGTAACTCTTAAGCATTACTGGTCAATTTCTAATATGTTTCTTCTATTTCTCTGCAGGCAAGTACTATCCTTTGGGTGGAATGACCGACGAACAGCAGGAGCAGCTTATTGCTGACCACTTCCTCTTCGACAAGCCCGTGTCTCCGTTGCTGACGTGCGCCGGGATGGCCCGCGACTGGCCTGACGCCCGCGGCATTTGGCACAACGACGATAAGAACTTTCTGGTGTGGGTCAACGAGGAGGACCACTCGCGCGTCATCTCCATGGAGAAGGGCGGGAATATGAAACGAGTGTTCGAGCGGTTCTGTGAAGGGCTGACCAAGGTGGAGAGCTTGATGAAGGAGCAGGGTCACCAGTTCATGTGGAACGAGCACTTGGGTTACATTCTTACCTGTCCCAGCAACCTGGGCACCGGTCTCCGTGCCGGCGTGCACGTCAAGTTGCCAAAACTTAGCACCAATGACAAGTAAGCATTTCATTATATACCAGTTTCACTGTACATATAATGCCATTTAGTCTCCCCTGTGTTAAAGTTGACATTGTTAAGGGTGAAATTCCTGTTGTGACCTACCCCAATAGCTGAGTGGTCTAAGGTGTTGCCACTAACTGCTCCCTTCTCAGATTTCTCTATCTCTCTCTCTCTCTTCGCTGCTGGGGTACAAATACTGTGCTGGGCATCAGGGGTCCGACCTTTGTTAAAAACTAAAAAAATGGGAGATTGCAGGCCTTCGGGTTGTCAGATCACCATGGCCCCACCCAGATCTCAGAGCCCTTGCTTCCACTGTAGTACTTTCCCAAAAATCTTTTCACTGTTATATTTCTTTTTGGCGTTCTTCAACTGATCGTATGCTTATGAAAGCCTAAAAAGGTCTTCAAAGGCAAATATTATGATAAGCCCGCACAATTTTTTGTATCCCCAGGCTATGGGGTACGTAAGTGGTTAGCTCGACCTCTGGGGCATGTGAGAAAGTTGCTAGGGACTTGGTATGGGGGTCAGGTGGTGGTTTTCCCTGCAACTCCAGTTTCCTCCACCATCTGTGACAGGCTAGTCACAACTTTGCTGCTATTTATGGCAATAAAAGTGATGATGAATGGAATTCCAAAAATTAAGAAAAAATTTCCGCATCACTGATAAAGATCTATTTGCTTGCACGATATCTCAAGAACCATAAAACTATTCTATTTGAATCTTGAAGGGATTCCCTGCTGACCTCAATTATATTTTACAAATACAAAGCATAAATTTTGATATTACTTGATCAAGAGAAATAAGTTGAGTTTTGACGAATATTATAGTATATTATATTATACCTTCAAATATGATTTCAAATTTGTAAAAAGCTATCCTCGAAATTGGAAGGCAGTTTTTCCCTGCTGTAGGCATGAACTCAATTAAGAAAGTCCTGTTTGTTTTCTAGGTTTGACGAGGTAAAAAGCTATCCTCAAAATTGGAAGGCAGATTTTCCCTGCTACAAGCATGAACTCAAAGTCCCCCTCTTTATTTTCTAGGTTTGACGAGGTCCTGAAGCGACTGCGCCTACAGAAGCGCGGCACAGGGGGCGTTGACACGGCCTCCACCGACGGCACCTTTGACATCTCCAACCTCGACCGCCTCGGGAAATCAGAGGTGGAATTGGTTCAGCAAGTTATAGATGGCGTGAACACCCTGGTTGCCATGGAGAAGAAGCTGGAAGCAGGAGAGGCCATTGATAGCCTCATGCCAGCAAGTACGTTCAACATCTCACTCTTTCCTTGTCCCTTTACAGCCTGGAGTTCCGCTCTAAGATTGTCATTGCAATAACTTCAGTATCAAAAAATAATTGAATGACATATGTGTTTTCCAGGGAAATACCATGCCAGTTAATATTTTTGAAATATTGCTGTTGGCTAACTTGGCCAATACAAAATATGCATAAAACATGAAAAATGACAGAAATCCTGGCAGTCATGGGCACTCATCTGAGAGTACTCAGCAAGAGCTACCCAATGAATACCAACATGACAGGTTTTAGATGGCTTTCAAAAATTCTTGCGTCCTTGTGCCTTGGACGAAGGTATAGCCTCAGGATTGGAAGGGTTAAAGATTATCATTCGGAATAATTTCAGTATCAAAAACAATTGAATAATGTATGTGTTTTGTAAAGAAATACCCTACCAACTAATATTTTGGACAGAAATGAATAATCAGCCCATTCATGCTTGGTGTTACTGTCTGGGTGCATAACACTTTGGAAAATATCTTGGTTTTGGAGAATTACGACTTGTAAAATATTTGGAGAAGAGTTCTTTATTGAGCTGGGCTTAATATTTCTCTTTTAACTAGGGTATTTTCAAGAAAAAGCTTTTATTTGAAAGATATTCACAAAAAAGTTTTGCTGTTTTTGGCTGTTGCAGGCATGAATGGGTTAATGCCTTTAGAGCCCTCCATTAATCAGGTTGTCAACTGCTTGCTGGATTTGATAGGAAGTAATTTCATATGTTGTCAACTGTCGTTTTTAAACCATCAATAAATCCCAATAAACTTCTTGTAGCAAAATGAAAACGATTTTTTTTCAATCAGGTTCTTGATAGATATTCATGATAAATGATCTCTTCTAACCTGTCTGTGCCTACAGATCCTCTGGATAATATTGCCAGGATCTATGATACATTTTAGAACATCTTAGAAATGATACATGAATTGATAAGTACATATATAAGAGTTGAATATCAGGATTTTATATTATTGTCACTTTTTCTTCCATATTTTGATTAAATCGTGTCTAACCAGTTCTAAGTGGCCAGTGGCACATTACAATATTATTGTCACTTTTTCTGCCATATTTTGGCTAAATCGTGACTAGCCAGTTATATGTGGTGCAGGAAACCGCAGACCCTGGGGGTAAACCACCACCTAAACCCAGGTCACTGGCAACTTTCTCCAATTAAACTAGAGTTGAGGTGGTATCTCTGACACTCACTTGTTAGACCTTAGATAATACGACTGATAAATAAATCGGATTCTTACCTGTTACATACAACTTTCATATCAAATCTTTATTGAAAGTTGACATGCAAGACTGAATAAAAAATGATTTAAAAATAAAAATGATTCTCACCTGTGCTTTGTTTCTTACCTGTGTTCTCACTAGGCTCTGAGCTGCCTGAAGGCATGCCCGACCTCCGCTTCCATAACAACTGGATGGCTCTGTGTCTGACGCCTGACATCTACAAGAACCTGAAGGACAAGAAGACCCCCAACGGTTTCACCCTGGAACAGGCCATCCGCACTGGGGTGGAGAACCCTGGACACCCTTTCATCATGACAGTGGGTGAGTACTCTATAGGGGGTTATTACCCTTACTCGATACAATTCCAAAATACTTACCCTTGTATGGCCCAAGGAAAATTCTTAAACAATTTTCTTAGAGAATTACTGAAATTGTTTATTCATTGTATGTTAATTATGTGGTTAATATAGAATGAAAAATCTGAAGATTACCATTCTTGATAAACATAAAGCTTATATCTGGTATAGCCACACAGCTAGGCCCCAAGCATTAAAATATCTAGAATGAATACCCTATAACAATCAGTTATTATCTAACTGTGTACTCATGTGAATATGTGAATATCTTGATAACAAAAGAATGTCATGTGAAATACTTCACTGGAAGTTGTTCATCCTTTTGAAGTTAACAATTGCTCACCAGTTATTTTGTGAGTATTTTTCTAATCAATAAGTTGTATTCATAGTCTAGGCCTGTGTTTATATTAATTTACTTCAGATACATATGATTTAATTAAACCATTCATGTTTAGGGTTCCTCTATAGAGTATTTTCCATATCTGTGGTAATTTCAAAAATAACTTTCATAAACAGCAAATGTAAAATGTCTTTTACTGATATTTTCAGTACAAAATGATACTATAACTGCATGCTATCCAAGAAATAGTCAGGCCATTTTCAAATCCATTAGACTTTAGCTATCACTTGGGACTTGAGATGAGAGCATCTTGTACTGGCTTTATTACAAGATTGCATGCATTGATGAGGGTATGATCAGTCATTTCCTTGAGTAGCCTTAACATAAAGCAGCAGTGATTCATCTCCTCTGGAAGAGATCAAAGAATTATGAGGCAAAAATATTGCCTCGCTGAGACGGTATAAGGATGGAGGGACATATAACTGCAGTGAAAGAGCACTCAAGTGTGAGACCGCAGAAATTATGCTTATCCTTATAAGTCTGACCATGCAGGGACGTATATAACTTATTGTAATGCATTCTTCCTGGTCTGACTCGAAGCAATGGGAATCATTTGCTCCATCCAAGATATATCATAATGAGATCAAAAATGACTAAGGCCACTCCAATTTAATTACTTGTCTTATGAGCTTTTAAAAAAAAAAAATCCTGTCAGACTCAAAAAAAAAAAAAAAAAAGTTGACTTTGGTGTCTTACGGACAGACAAAAGTGGTTTAGAAATTTTCTGTCAGACTCCAAAAAAAAAAAAAAAAAAAGTGCAAGTTTTAAGAATATTCATTGTCCAAGTATTTTGAACAAAATAAACGATAAACTTTTAAATAATGCACTGTGATTCATGAACACAAAGTCTGAAGTCTATTCATCATCATCAAAACTAAGCAAATATAAACAATCTATTTCATATATGTTTAATTTTTAATCAATCACTACCATATTATAGAAATTGTAATAGGCTTTAATAGCTAATATAATACCCAGTTGTAGTCAAAGTGTCAACTACAAACTATCGATAGCACAGCAGACTAAGAAATAAGAACATTTAGACTTAATACAAATAAAAAGGGATAAACATAAATATGTTGCTGTATTTGATAAGGAAAGTGCATTTAAAATCAGCTGAATACTTTATTTCTACCAGCAACAAAAAAAATTAATCAAGCTGTATCTTTGAGTTCACACAACAACTTGCCTGTCCCACCCAAAACCACATATGTTGCCATTATCGCCACGAAAAATAAAACTTCAGAAAACATTTGGAACACAAATCAATAATAATAACAATTATGATACTACTATTTATTTCTTTAGGGTGGTTCAATCAATTACAGGAATTTATCAAATATCAATGCTGTAGCAGAGCCTCAGATTTGAGGATGTATATCTCCCACCCTTCAGGTGACAGGGATTGATTGATTGTATTTAAGAATAAAAATGTACATGTACAATACAAGGTAAAACAATATAAATGACATTGTTACAGTGTCAGAGGTTGTACATGGCATAAATATACCTTGGATAGCACTTTCAGTGTCTTGCACTAATGATTATAAATTCTTTTTCAAAGTATTGTAATTGTCATATTCAAAGACAAAGTTCTATGGCTAACTAAGTCACAAGTTCTGCATTGTTAAGTGAACACATGTGAATGCAATAAGATCTGGCAAAACTACTCTTCATTAAAACAACACTAAGATTTTAGTAGGGGCTCCCTCTATAGATATATATTTTATTACAACCTGCACATTATTGTCAGAGCCCCCAGTAAATTGGGGTTGACAAGTACTAAGGGAGAAGAACGTGTACGCATATGAATGGAGCCATGTGGCCACCGCTAATTATGTCTGCCAAGCTGCATTCGATTGACATTTCCCATTGTACCGAATGTGCCCATTATCCTTAAGCACCATGCATGAAACAATTAACTGCCTGCCGGTCTTTTAAATCGAACCTCCCATGACAATCTCGGCCGGGAGAACTACGGAGAAGTACTTCATGGGGATTTTATGAGTTGTCAAGTGTGAAGTTAAGTACCATTAATTCTCGGTACTAGTCACTAGAAGTGACATGATCATTTTGAGAATAGACTGATGGAAACATCTCGCTTCCAATCCTAGGCGGCAGACGCTAAAATAATAAAAAATAAAATAAAAAAACACGTTTTTCAACTTTTTTTTAAATTTCAAAATGGCTCATTTCCTGGCGCCGGAGCTCGTAAGACAAGTAAATAAATTGGAGTGTCCTAATGATGGATTATAGGGATTGGCACCCTTAAAATTTTCATGATATGGTACAATATTGATATTTGAAGATACAATAAGGAACAATATTTTTATACAATATTGGCCCAATTGAAAAGGAATTTGGTGTAAAAGCAATTTTATGTGGTAGTGAGCATATTTTTCCAGGGAATTTCCCTTTGGGGAAAAGGTCTGCAGGGGTAAAGTTGCTCTATTTGATAAGTTTTATTTAGCAGTGTCAGACGATGCGTTCACTTCAGATGCTGTTGGGTTTGTTGCAGGTGTTTCTTGGGCAGAGTTGACTGTATTTCAAATTTACTTTAACCCTTTCCAGGTTGCGTGGCTGGTGATGAGGAGTCTTATGATGTGTTTGCTGAGATCTTCGATCCAGTCATCCAAAATCGCCACAATGGATACACCAAAGATGACAAGCACAAGACCGACCTTGATCCCAACAACCTTAAGGGCGGCGACGACCTTGACCCCAATTATGTCCTGTCTTCCCGTGTACGTACCGGCCGCAGCATCCGAGGATACTCTCTTCCTCCACATTGCAACATCGAAGAGCGCCGCGGTGTAGAGAAATGCAGCATTGAAGCCCTTGCGTCCTTCGATGGGGAATTTTCCGGGAAATATTATGCTCTCGACAAGATGACGGATGCAGAACAGCAGCAGCTGATCGATGATCACTTCCTGTTCGATAAACCAGTCTCGCCTTTGCTGACAGCGTCTGGGATGGCCCGTGATTGGCCAGATGCCCGAGGAATCTGGCATAACGAGAAGAAGAATTTCTTAGTCTGGGTCAATGAAGAAGATCACACACGAGTCATCTCGATGGAGAAAGGAGGCAACATGAAGGCAGTGTTCCAGCGCTTCTGCGACGGTCTCAATAAGTTTGAGGAGGCCCTCAAGAAGCAAGAGAAAGAGATCATGTGGAACGAGCATCTCGGCTTCGTCCTGACCTGTCCCAGCAATTTGGGTACAGGTCTGCGTGCTGGTGTTCATGTCAAGCTGCCAAAACTTGCTCAAAACGACCGCTTTGATGCAATTCTTCTTGCGCTGCGTCTCCAGAAGCGAGGAACTGGTGGAGTCGACACAGCATCCACCGACGGCACATTTGATATTTCTAATCTCGACCGATTGGGATCATCTGAGGTGGAGCAGGTTCAGAAGGTGGTCGACGGTGTGAAGCTTCTCGTGGAAATGGAGAAGAAGCTTGAAGCAGGGGGCGCTATTGATGACTTGGTGCCAGAAGGGTGTGGACCAGCCGAGAAAAAAGAGAAGTACGACCCATCTTACCGTGCGAAGGTGATGGCCAGCAACTTCCCCGACCTCACCAAACACAACAACTGGATGGCACGCTGCCTTACCGAGGATATGTTCAATAAGATCCAAGATAGGAAAACCAAATCCGGATGCACCCTGGATGACTGTATCCAGACCGGAGTTGACAATCCAGGACATCCTTTTATCTTCACTGTTGGTCTGGTTGCCGGAGATGAAGAATCCTACGATACCTTTGGCGAACTCTTCGATACCGTGATTGAAAATCGCCATAACGGCTATACGAAAGATAAGAAGCACAGCACTAATCTCGACGCAACTCAGCTGAAGGGTGGCGATGACCTTGACCCTGAGTTTGTCCTGTCTTCCCGTGTGCGCACAGGCCGCAGCATTAGAGGTTTCGCACTGCCACCTATCTGCACACGACACGAGCGACGCGAAGTGGAGAGAATCGTCTCAAATGCCCTCAAGGGATTGGGTGGCGACCTCAAGGGTCAGTACTACCCTCTTGCAGGGATGACAGACGCCCAGCAAGAAAAGCTCATAGAAGACCACTTCCTGTTCGATAAGCCAGTCTCTCCGTTACTCACATGTGCTGGGATGGCACGCGATTGGCCAGATGCTCGTGGGATCTTCCACAACGAGAGTAAGAACTTTCTGGTCTGGATCAACGAAGAGGACCACACCCGCGTCATCTCCATGGAGAAGGGCGGAAACATGAAGGTTGTCTTCGAGCGCTTCTGTGACGGACTTAAGAAAGTAGAGGATCTGATTAAGAGTCAGGGATTCCAGTTCATGTGGAATGAGCACCTGGGTTTCGTTCTGACGTGCCCCAGTAACCTGGGCACCGGGCTGCGCGCGGGAGTCCACGTCAAGCTGCCGCTGCTCAGCAAGGACGAGCGTTTCAATGACGTCCTCGCGGCGCTACGCCTACAGAAACGCGGCACCGGCGGAGTAGACACCGCATCTGAAGACGGCACCTTCGATATATCGAACCTCGATCGTCTAGGCTCCTCCGAGGTCGCCCAGGTGCAGCAGGTCGTAGATGGCGTAAAACTTCTTGTAGAAATGGAAAAGAAGTTGATGGCGAAAGAGTCCATTGATGACCTCATTCCAGAAAACAAGAATGTAGTCAATGAAGGATAGGTTATGCTGATATGATATTAATACAAATGGATGCACTGTTTGCACAGCAGCACTTTGCTCAAATCTCAATATGTTATAGTTAATATTGTGACCTTTTTAGACCCCTTGTAACGTTTTCAATTAAACAATCTATCTTGAATATATCATTTCAAATGAATTGAATAGAATTTATTTGATTTATTTTTTCATCAATTCAAAAAACATGTAACAGTAAGCAGTGTGTTATCATTTGTATTATGTGGTTAAATTCAACTCAATCAAATTGAGTTTATTATTTGAAATATATTTTGTTTATTTGAAATCAGTGGTGCGCAACTCTATATTTACCCTGATTTCTTTTGTTTTAGTCCAGCTAAAACCATACACCAACTATGAGAGAGAAAATGTTGGCTCCTTTTTGAAAAGGACCTCTTTTTATGCTGCTTGAGGCAAGCTGAAGTAAGCATAGATAAGATGTACTCTCAGATTTGAATGAACCCCTCCTCCTGAAGGACTATTTGATATTTTAGTTTACTGAGAAGGCCCCACAGAATCCTTCTCATGAGGTCACAACAGCTGTTGTAGGTAATCACATTTTATGCAACTAGTGTAGAACATAGGAAATGCCATCACATAAAACCCGACAGCACAAATGCACACACCTAAGAAAGCCATAACCTGAAACTGTCACCTTCATATCCATTTGCAAAAACTATACCTTTCATCCCATTCCCATACTGAGATTAAAGAAATTGCTTTGATTTCAAGTATCATAGTCGGAAAAAATAACTTAAACTATAAGTTTTTAATTCTACAATTCTACCGACAAGAAACATACTTGTTAATGAAATCAACACAATAATGCTCAGGAGCAAAAGAATTCAGAACTTAACATACCTTTCACTCACCCTTATTCTTATTGTGCCAATTTGAGAATATTTTAAGTTCCTGTTTTAAACAGTAACATGTGTGCCTGTATATTTGAACATATGAACATCCAAGTTCAATTTATATATAGGGGGCGATGTGAATATTTTATTTTAAAATCCTAGCCTGTTATGATATTCTACATTCCGTATGATATTCCGTTGTGATATTCGTATGATATTAATTATTCCTGCATCAAGCAGCTGTTAAAGTAGCACCTTTAAGATTTTACACTTTATTGTATGCAATTATTGCTCATGTGATTTTTGAAGACAGATTTTATATGAATTCTAGTGAGCAGATCTATATATTTTATTATTTAGAGCCATGTTGCATTATGCATTGTTTTGTTTTCCAATTCTAAATACTTTGTTAGAGCTTTTATATCAAAATCAACATTCTTTCCCTTGATTTGGTCATGTGTGCTATTTACTTTTATTGAGACCAAATTAAAGCAATACTTACACATTTCATTAGGTGAAATGTACTGTCTCAAAAATTCCTGACATATTACAGATCGCCAATCCTGCATGAGATATACAACCGCAATGTTTGTATAATATGCAATCTCAATATTCAATTATCAAAATTGTTAAGAGTGGTATATTTAATATATATTCAAGTATAGAAATGAATTTGAAATCCCATTGGAGCCATTTTTAATATAGCTTAGGTTCATTTCAAAGAAAGAGAATAGAAATCACCTTGGGTATAAGTGTACAAATAAAATAGGAATTCCTTTGCAGCCATGTGAAATTTCACACAAGTTTTACATAACTTGCATTCATTTCAACGAAACGGGATAGACGTCACGTTGGAGCTATGTAAATTTCTATACATAATGACTGATGTCCTTGTGTTATGATTGCGGTAAGGTTTTCCTTTAATTCCAAGACCTTACTGGATCTGTTTCCCGTTCTGTATTGACCAGAGCCAACATGTTTGCGTGGTACATCTACTCAGTATTATCATGTCACTTTTTAGGCTTGTTGTTTTCTACTTAGAAACAGTTGTAATTGTGGCATAGATCAGTGTAGTGTTGACCTCTTTCCAAATAAATTTGATGTGTTTTCTATTTATCTTTGTATTTCGTGTTGTCATTTTTCCATGCTCAGATCATCAGATGATATGACCAATTCTACATTTAACCCATTTATACTTATTCAGCACGAGTGAATGTTACAATAAGAATGTCTAACCATGGAGCTAAGTTTTCTTTTAGGAGATATATACTGTAGAACAGGTAAAGTTCGCGTGTGCGATTATTTCGCGAATACGCGAACTAGTATCGCACTCGCGAACTTAGCGCACGCGATCAATTATATACATGGTAACGCTACCCCACCACTGGAGGTGGTGGCGCGTCGGTCGGTGAATTCCACTCCTAGACGGTCGAGGTTTAAACGAAGAAAAATACGCCCAATAACTTCCCAAAGCTATCATAATATGATACATTGGTAACTTGTGAATAAGTTACCAATGTATCATAACATAATTCGCATTCTTACATCTCAAATTTCTAGGATACCTGGGCCAATCTATGGATCTCTTACGAGAAACAAGATGGCTGCCATCATTGGTCGATAGACTCGGACAGGTGCTGCGATGGGAACATTTGATAATTATCAACATACATACATGTGTATGTTGATAATTATTAGAATGATGGATATCATAAAGAAATAATTATCTTGTTCCTACTCGAATTGAATTGTTGCCAATTTACTGTTTACGGCAATACGTGTTTTTGCAGTTGATGAGTATATACCAGCATAGCGTGATTCTCACTAGTAGCCGGTCCGAGGCTGAAACGAAACAAAATACGTCCAATAACTTCCCAAAGCTATCATAATATGATACATTGGTAACTTATGAATAAGTAACCAATGTATCATAACATAATTCGCATTCTTACATGTGAAATTTCTAGGATACCTGGGCCAATCTATGGATCTCTTACGAGAAACAAGATGGCTGCCACCATTGTTTGATAGACTCGGACAGGTGATGCGATGGAAACGTTTGATAATTATCAACATACATACATGTGTATGTTGATAATTATCAGAATAATGGAAATTATAAAGAAATAATGATATTGTTCCTGACTTGAATTGAATCGTTGCCAATTTACTGTTTACGGCAATACGTGTATTTGCAGTTGACGAATATATACCAGCATAGCGTGATTCTCACTCGTAGCCGGTCCTAGGCTGAAACGAAGGGGAATACATGCAACAACTTCACAAACTCATTGTAATATGACACATTGGTAACTTATGAAAAAGTTACCAAGGTATCATATTATAAATGGCATGTTTACCAGTCCAATTTTGTTGAAACTTCTGCCAGATTATAGCTCCAAGATGGCCGCCGAATGTTTGCATTTTTAAGATTACTGTTTGGTTCAATAGATGGCGCTGAAGAACATGCTCACACGCGAAATAAAGTACACGCGAAAAACCGAAAAATTGGCTTTTCGCGAAATTTTTGTAGCGCGATATATACCTATTCTACAGTATTTGAGGATCACAGATACTCAATCTGCACCCGCAACTGCCCAAATAAATCACTATTTTGGTGATCATTCTGGCAAAAGCATATATTTTATATGAAAATATTTTAAGAAGCTATTATTATCAAATGCCTATCAGTTTTATAAGAAATGAAATAGATTAATGAGAACTAAACCTATTACTTCCCATCAATTATTTTGATTTCATATTACTCACTTATCATCAAGAGTATTATGACATTGAGATGACGCTTTACAATGGGAAACTGTAGTCATTGATGGGTGATCACTGACATTTTGATCCCTATTTCAAATAGTTTGCAAACATCAAAATTCTTAGCCTTAAAATCCTATTCGCATTCCTATCATGGATTTATATTAATAATATAATTGAATTGATCGTGTAGCATAAATGCTTCAGAGTTCCTCCAGAAACTTCTGGATTTATGATCTGGATCTATTTCTCCATCAAATACTTCCTTACTATGCTTTTGCCTGCAAGATGACATCAACATAGACTGCTTTTGGTCGCTATGAGCATTAACGGGTTAAATACCAAATAAAAAATATCTAATGGTGCCACTTTCTCCAAATGAATATAAGAACAAACAAGTCAGTTATAGATTTTTCATTGCTTATTATTTTGAAAGTTCAACAATATTTTTCAACAGATCCATTAGCCATAATATACATATCAAAAGAATCCTTAGGAAGTGAAGCAATGTCTAATAAGATTTCATCAACTGTATGTATGATTATTTCAACATTTTCTCTATAAAAGAAATGTTTCACAAATACTTAATTCTTCTATACTTCAAATACCTTAATCATTTTGTAAGTTGAAGAGACCATAGAAAACCATTCTAGATCTGTCTAGTCAATAGCAATGACAGTAAGAGGACATGTATCATACTAGTTATGGTTAACCCTTATCCTGCTAACCACAACAATAGTCGTGGTGTGCAGCAGTGCTCATAGGTTTCACAGCAGGATAAGGGTTAGCACTCAAAACGTATGAGGTATTGTTGAACCCAACTGGAAAAACAATTTTCATTCAAATATTTCTCGAGATATAGCTCTGTAATTAAGATACTACTATGATTTTCAGACCATGTAGAAGTTCCAATGTGTATTGGTCAAGCAATGGCAGTATTGAAATTCAAATTTTCTAGATCTCGGGTAAGAAATCAAAATGAATAAAATGTCAAGGTCTACTTCTAGAATGGCTCCAGTCTGAGTGGTAGGCTCACATCTTTATGGGAGAACAAATTCAATTTGGATAAAACCGATCACATCCTACCTCAGAAAGATGAAATAATAAATACTTATTGACCACCTTTAACAAGCAATGAGAGTATGAAGATTTCAGGACAGTTAGCTTTTTTTCTATTAAGATTACTAATATCTTCTTCCACTAATATATTTTCCAAATGCATCAGTCAATGACAATCTTGATAGCATTAACTTAAAAGCAATATACTGTACCGTATCAGAAACTTTTTTCCTAACTTCACTTTTCTTATTCATCAATAATTCGCAAAAAAAAGTTGCTATATAAACAGGATGATTTAACATAAATAGAAGTCTAGATTAATTAACAATGTACATTTTCAACAGTGCATTTTCCCATCAATTTATTGTCCCTTATATATTTGTACTGTTTTCAGTAAACCAAACTTGCCTTCCTATAACATCCCTAATAGAGGATTGCCAGGGGTACAGAATTTAAGAGTAAAGACATTGGTTCCACCAAATTGGAAGAAAAGCAGCTATTTTTCAAACTTAAAAAATTGTTTGAACACTACCCATTAACTAGGATTTTGAAACTGTGTCCAAAGTTGACAATCATATATATTTTTTGGATGTCCTGTTTTTCCAAAGAGACCGCAGCATATCCAGATAACAATCATAAATATGTTCATGCATATTGTGAAAATGCATAATAGCCTTCAGCAATGCTTTAGCTGTTACATTTGAGGTGAAAATTTACAATTATATGTTTGACATTGACATTTTCTAGAAATTTTGCACAAATTTTGCTTATGAACTAAATATTGATAAGAATTCTTTGTATTAGAAGTATTACTTAACGATATTAGTGATTTCAGTTGCTAGATTACAGAAGAAACATTTATCTACCCCCAACCCAAAGATATTTACTATTTGAATTATACCATTCATTACATTTTATTAAGCAAATTATCAGTTGACAGTACCTTAACACCAAAATAAATGCAAAGACATATTAAATGGAAGCCATTTCTCAATATCACATCAAGAAAACTCCTAAACCATCATGACCTAAAAACTTCCAAACCAAAACCAAGGTCATTGCAACAATGCGTATCATCTTAATCTTACAAACATACTCTGAAGATTAACCATTTCCAATTGTATAAGTCTAATCACACTTAACTTTTTACATATTCAATTATTCATTAAGAACAAAAAAAAAGGAATATTGAACTACCGGTATTCATCGCCAGAACATGGAAATTAGATATCAATATCCAAATTGCATAAATAAACAGTCTGTGAAATATATTTGAATGGAAGATTTATATCTTCTTACAGTTGTCATTAATTTTTTTGAATACATCCTTACAATCGGCATAACCTTTGTATCAATACATACATTTATTGTTAGATACCTTTTTGTCAAAATGCCTTGAAACCAGACAGGTATGCATATGAATGGGTGAACTCATTGTGCTTATCCAATCACAATTGTTGATTGGCTGGACCTTAGTTACTGGTTGGGTAAGAATGTTGCATCTTTAGTCGTCATCATCGTCCCATTCATCGTCATCATCTTCATCCTCATCTTCATCATCTGTAAAAAAGATTGCAACCATTAAGCCTTGCTCATAAACAATAATAACAGCATTCAAAACGAAATCCTTATCATCTCCTCAAACTAGTGATTTTTTGAATAAAATAAAGTTGCTATTCAACTTATAACTGGTGCTATTTCATCAAATACATGTGTGTACCCATATTTGCTCAACTAGTGATAAATTTTCTCAAAATCGGATTCTTTTATACTTCCTTTTAATAGTATAGCTCCTTAAATAAATTCTGAGAAAAGAAACCTGGTAGGGATAAACTAGATATCTGGCTTGATGAAAGACAAAAAAATTATATATTGATTGATCAAAATTTATCCAAACTGGTCATTTCTGTGTTCCCAATCAGACCTTAAGGTTATTTCAATACTATCATACTATTTCATATCTAGGGTGACTGTTTCATGCCCTCAATAATATAAAGATTAGATTTGGTTAAGACACAGAAATCAAAATTAGTTTAACTGTGTAGAAAAGGGAAAGGCAAATGGAGAAATGAGACAAGGACTGACCTGAACCATGAATGATTTTCTGCCTGGCTATGAGAGCTTGAGCCAGGGCACCAGCTATGCCGCCCTCGTCGCCGGCGTCTGAGGCTCGCTTCTGCTGGGGCTGGTCAGCCACCTGAACAATAACAAACAACTACAGTCAAACAAATATTCCATCCAAAATCTACAAACGGGCAGAAACACCTCTGGTGAGGATTATCAGCTACCTTAAATAGGCAGTCAGAACTAAAGTCAAAACATTCAAATCCATAATACAGCCAAATATACTAAGTTCTTCTGTGAATACTTTTCGGCATAACCATAATTGCAAAGATAAGTCAAAATTACAGTCAAAATAGTCCAACCCAAACTCTATGAAGGGGCAAAAACTCACTTCTGCCGAGGCTGAGCAGAGGCCTAAAATTAACAGTCAAATCTAGTCAAAACTACATTCAAGACATTCCAACCCATAATACATTCATAAGAAGATATTGCATAACTGTATTTAACCTTTAAATCTATTTTCATAGTTATGCTAAATATGGGACCTCTATTCAACTTCATATTGCAATTAAGCCACAGCTAGTATTAACAGTTGTCAGGGTCTTAGAAATTGGGTGTCCAAAAATAGTGATTGTTAAATTTTAAAAGATGAAGAAATATTTTGGCTTACATATGATGTTAAACAGACTTTCCAAATGTTCACGTCATGAAGACCAAAAGTAATGATTCAGTTCTATTACAAAGAATAAGCATGACTTTAATACTTCATAGAAGATGTCAACCATCATAAATTGTATAGCAAGAAAGTTTACCTTATTGAGTGCACGTCCCTTGCGAATCTGATCAAGCAGAGCATCGCGACCCTCTGGTGGGGTTGTGGCCTGGGTTTTATCCTCGTCAACATGGCGAAGCTGGGCACCCTTCTGGATCTGGCTCAGCAGGTCCATTCTTCCCCCTCCTCCTCCCATCTGTGGGGGCGGGGGCGGTCCGCCCATGGGGGGTGGAGGTGGTAGACCACCGCCCATGGGTGGTGGCGGTGGTGGTGGTGGAGGTGCACCACCCATCGGAGGTGGCAGAGGTCCAGGCGGCGGGGGTGGGGGAGGTCCACTGGTAGGGGGTCTAGGTGGCGATGTCGGGGGAGGGGGAGGAGGGGGCGCCACTGCAGGACCACGAGCAGGAGGGGGCGGGGGCAGGCCCATGCCAGACCTGACGGGAGGGGGCTTCATTTCCCTGCTGGGAGGAGGGGGAGGCAGAGCACCTCTAGATGGGGGAGGGGGAGGAGGGGCGCTGGTGTTACGGCTGGGGGGTGGGGGAGGAGGTACATTGCTGCGAGCAGGAGGCGGAGGTGCAGCCGGAGTGGGCGGCAAGTGACCTGGAAAAGAAGAAAAGTACAATACAATACAATACAATGAAGTACAATATAATACAATACAATAAAACACCACACAATTCACTACCATATACAGTCAAACCTCTATTAAGCGACCGCTCAAGGGAAATGTCTAAAGTGGTCTTTTAAAGAGATGGTCTCTTAAGAAGGGGTGGAGGGTCTGAGCGAGGTTATGAAAAAACAAAGAATTTCCAACAATGACCTGGAATAATTGAGGTTGTTATGTTTAGCTGCGTTTGCTGAAATTTCTTCATTAAAATTTTAAGAATAAACAATTCAGAAAAACAAAAGTTGAACTATATCATTAATTGACGACCCTCAGAAATGATATACTTTCAAATTTTTACCGATTATTTCATCTTTTTATTGTGCCCTTTTCAATATAGGCGTCTAGCATTCAAGTGGCCGTTGAATAAAGGACCATTTACTCGTAGGGATAAGATTTCATGGCCGTTGGTCGCGTCAAGCAAGTGGTCGCTTAAGCAAGGTAAAATATATAGGGAATAGCCTTGGGGGGATTTGAAACGGTCGTTCAAGGCAAGTGGTCGTTTAAGAGAAGTGGTCGTTGAAGCAAGTTTGACTGTATTACAATCAAAACAATACAACAGGTTAATCTTTTCAATATTTACGTGAACATCAAAAAAGAATCTGAATTTATATGATTACTAAAATATGTATGTATATCATACTAACAGATTTATTTTACCACTCTAGGAAAAGGGGTGGAACATTAAGCAATGACAAATAACTATTTTAGGCTAACAGCAGTTACTCAAAGCAGGAAAAGGTTCAGAAGAACAAGTGAAAATGAGTGTTCACTTTCAAAACAGGATAGATAGACATGCAACCCATTCATGCTTTTAGTGCTAAAAACTAATTCAGAATTATCTTCAACCTGAGCCTTTTAAAATAAAATAAAAACATTATAAAAAGCTAAACAGTTGTCATAAAATATTTTGAGAATTGTGCTATATGCATATTATTATGCTAGATTCTAAGGCTATTTCTGAAGGTGTCATGAGTTCAGAAGGAGATCTCCACGCATGAATGGGTGAAGTTCATGTTGAACCCTGTTTGCTGCATTCCTTACCTCGTGATTGCTGGACAGCAGGTGGCGCTGCCGGCGGCGGTGGCGGTAACGGGCGCTTCGCTTGGTCCACCTCGCGCTTGACCGCGTCCAGTCCTCCCTGGGAGTCTATGAAATCATAGATAAACTTGGCAGTGTCCTTATCCTTTAACTGGTCCTCGTTGATACCAATCTTATCAAACAGGGCCTTTAGGGTCGGGTCAAGGTTAGTCATCTAAAAACCAAACATCAACATCCAAATACTTGTTAGAGGAACGTAACACAAATAATTAGTGGAAACAGAACTTTGACTATCAAAGAGTATTGGTGTCAGCATGAAATAGCCATACTAATCTCATTCTGATCTCAACACAACTTAGATAGTCAGATAAAGATAAATTGAAACATTCACATCTGAAGGGCCTAACAACTTACTAAGATTAAAGTTGAAAAACAGAGGAATGTGTGAAAAACTTCAGAAGATGAATTTTCAAACTCAAATGTTTCAACCAAAAATATGTTCAATGTTTCTCAAATTATTGCTTTATATTCAAGAACTTTTTGAAAAGTGTAACACTGTGTGCATGTTCAAGATATGAATGGATTAAGTTATATCACTACTCTAACAATAAATCAATAGGTTTCCTAAAAGGCTAATCTTTCAGTCAAGCTCCCAATAGGTTCTCATATTTATAGTATTTTATATAAGAACATGAAATCCACAACATAAGTGCTGGAATACAGATACCATATGTCAGGCAAAATGATTCCAGGATCAAAAAGAACTTCAAATAAGGCAGAGTACAATCCAAAGCGCTCATACTCATATTATCCTTATATAAGACCATATGAGATCTACAACACATGGGTCTCCATACAGGATAATTGGCCTGAGAAAAGAACTTCAAATAAGGCAGAGTACAACCCAAAGCGCTCATACTCATATTATCCTTATATAAGACCATATGAGATCTACAACACATGGGTCTCTATACAGGATAATTGGCCTGAGAAAAGAACTTCAAATAAGGCAGAGTACAACCCAAAGGTCTCACACTCATATTATCCTTATATAAGACCACATGAAATCTACAACACATGGGTCTCTATACAGGATAAGTGACCTGCAAACCGAAAAATTCAAAGAAAATCAACAGTTTCAGTCACTATCAAGGCAGACCACTAAGCATACATGGCTATCGTTTCAGAAATCTGGGGATCATTCTCTTGATAGGCATTCAGAACATAGAAGCACCTTAGGTTTGGCCTGATTGTCAATACCAACCTGTTATACCAATTTAGCGCTAATTTTTAAATTTACAAATTTTCTGAAATGACAAAGAAACCCAGGTTACCCTTGTACATTTCTTTTTAAAATTCAAAATTTCATAATGGCCTACAAAAACAATATCAGATTACAACTGACACTGCTTCGGGCAGCTTATGACCAAGTGCATGTTGGCACTTTAAACCATTTATGGGGTCATTTCAGTGCATGCTAATGTTTTGCTAGTGAACTGCCTTTCTAAATGAACCATCCCTCCAGTGGAACTTACGCCCCTCCCTGGAGAGGAGAGTGGAACTCTTTTGTACCACAGCCCCAGTGCTGTCCTTTTGTTCCTCCTTGGAGAGGAGAGTGGAGCTCTCCTGCACCACTGCCTCAATGCCGCCCTGCTCTTCGATGAACTCGTAGATGAACTGGGCCGTGTCTCTGTCAGTGAGGTCACTCTCTGAGACCCCTGCCTCGCGGAACAGATCCCTTAAGCAGGGATCCAGGTCCACCATCTGGGAGGAGGGCAGCACATAAATCATACATTGCACGCTTCCTAAATAAGACATTTTAAAGGTTTTTCTTTTAACTTAAACAGCTCTGGGCCTTACATTTAAGGCTCCTGATGGCTACCATCTATCTATTGATATTAGTTAAAGAAAAAAGCAATTTATTCTTTTTTTTCCAAATCCCCCCCCCCAAAAAAAAAGTTGTTCAGAAATTCTGAAGTACCTGATATTGAAATGTAATTCAATTTATCTTCACCTTTTCTGCACAAATGAGGGAACATCATGACTAGCAAGATGTTAACCTTTAAGGCACTGAATAGGACTATGACTGTTAGTATATATAATGTATCTCATCCCCTACTGACAGGAATCGACAGGTGTCAAAGAACGTACTTATCTTGGTCTCGAAAGAGACAGTCTTGCCACTTTTAAACCCCTTGAAATGTTATTTTTCCCCTTTTCCCCCTCAGGTTTTCATATGTTTGGATCTCCCTGAACCAGGCTTCACTTAAAAATAGTTTATGGTATATATCTTTGACAATTACTAGGCTCTTCCCCTACTTTAAAATAGTGCCCATTTTTAAGGTAATTCGGCCAGGCTATATGGGCTTGTGGTACAGTAGCAGACATGCTAAACATAGTTATCAGGGTTCATGGGGAAAGAAACTGGAGTAACCACTGAAAACCACCAGCTGACCCCTAAGGCAAGATATGTACCCAGGTAGTGGTGAGAGACTGTGTACCTTTGGACCACTTGCCTACCATGATAGCAATTTCCTATCTATTATTGAATAAAAAATATGCGAAATTTTCAGCAAGATTTTCTAAAACTATTCCTGGAAGAAAGCAAGCTGTTCTACTTTTGGGCAAAGTAAAAACTGAGTAACTTACATCAAATCCGGTATTGGGATCCCAGCCGACGTGACCAACGTGGCGGAAGTTGGTTGGGGTTCCGATCTTATCCTTGGTCAGCTTCTTCTTCTTGCCTTTCTTCTCCTTCTTCCCGCGAACAGTGTTCTTTCCATCATCAACTTGGATTGGAGGATTGACTGCAAAACATGAAAAGAAATGTTTCATCTCTAACACTGACTTATCTAACCAGGGGGTCACACATTATTATGAGTCCACTAGCTATGTAGGGCAAGTTGATACCAGTTGTTGTACTTTGCCTTTAAACATTATTACTTGCCTGGCAAAACAATCACATGATAATAAAGCATCTCTTAAATTGAGCTACATATCATTACTATCTTTATTATAACTAAGGTAAAACTGTGAAATACCTGAGTAAAATTGTAAGTGATTTTATCAAAACAATTCACATGCTTTAAAATATTTATTCAAAAATAGGGTTCAAATTTTCAGTTTGTTGTGCAGGTTAAGACTGAGATGATTTTCACTCAACAAGAGTAATTTTTACTTGCCATGGCAAGTGGACAGGCACTTATGTCAGTGCATACTGAAAGGTTGCTATTAGAATTATTAAGAAAAGTTGCAAAATCATCTTGATTGTGAAGAAGTTTTTGTTGGTGTTCTTGATCACATTTCTCCTTAAGTTATTTTACAAAACTCCTCAAGTTATTTTAAAAAATCATTTGAGACCTATATCTAGAATAATGACAGGCCTGTTTTGACACACTTTGATATCAATACTTATCTTACCTGTTGTGATGTTTGTGGGTGCTGGTGCATTAGTAGTCGCTGAGCGTCTCTTCTCTGCAATAACCAACATAGACTTAATAGAATGACATAAGCTCCTGCTTTTCTTGGCACAGAATTTCAGTGGAGATGAGGTTGACATGGTGTGTCAGTAATCCTTTTGGCAACTAGTGCTTGTCAAGCCCTGAACTATATAAGTTACATATAACTTTATACTGCTGATCTACAAGTAGTGCTCCCTCGGAGGTTCCCTGCTTGAGGTATGATATTTTTTAACAGAATCACTCCATTTTATTCTATGGATATGAGCAATCATTGAGTACTGATTATCATTGACATTATATTATAGGAATAATATCAACAATAATCTCCAATAATATAATGTCTATAAAACTCAATGTAACTATGTGGCTATCACTCTGGGATTAAGGGGTGATGCATGATCTTTTCCAGGATCAGGTTCTTATGATCAGTATTAAGGGGGTTAATCCAAGGGATTATCTTGACTAACAATAGGGTTTGATAACATTGATCTGGTTTGGCGTTAGAAAGTGCAATCAACTGTGTATCATAATCCCAATTTGCCCCGACATGGTTATCAGTATTGCAATCAGGAATTATTTGGATCACTGAACTTCATGATGTAGAGCAATCATGTTGGTGCCAGCCTGACACCAGAAACGGATGATGATTCAATCAGTCAAAACATTGGACATCAAACAACCTAACAATAGGAATCTATTGTCTAAGCTTCTCCTGTTTCTAAGGTATTGAAGCCAGGTTGACAGAAACCAGTTTTGCCTTTTTGCCCCATAGGGTACATGTATATTTACTGCTAGAACTAGCTTAGGACTCATCGGAGGTGGACCTATGGAAAGTTCTCCCCTCAACCTTTATTATAGACTTATCCTGGTGATCTTAGGAGGAGTTTCTGACACCTATAGAAGGCACAGCCATGGTACAGCAACTGGTATGTATCATGTTTCATTAACTTTTTAGTCACAAGTCAGCAAGTTTATATCAATCACATATTATGTATTAGAGAAAATAATGTAAGATCTAGAAAATAACATTAGAAAACTTATGCCATATGGTCATACTTAGCATAAAAAAGTAATGATTTGAGTAATTATATGCATGACATTTTTATCAAATAACCGAAGCTGAAGAGATTGCTGTCAAATCTACCCTAGAAAATGCAACACCTAAACCAAATATTAACTCTAGTCCTGCCAGACCCCTTGCTGGCTCTATATGCCCCTGAAACCAGCACATTCAGCAGAATGCCTGGTGGTTAAGTACCTTATAATTCAATGACACCATACTCTAACAAAACTTGGGGCTATCCCTGCATGTCTGGTATCAAAATAAAGCTAGAAGAGGGGGCTTTCAAAATAGACTAGTGGCACGTAGATTGTGGGGTGGGGGGGGGAAGAGGGTAATTTAGACTGGTAAGCCAGTCTTTTCTAGTGTTTCTCTGGGAGGTCAGGATAAAGTCAGACCTGGCAGCTGAGCCCCAGATCTTACAATCCGACTTTATCCAGACCTGGCAGGAGCAGAGTTAAAAGGCATCTTCAAAGATTTTCATAAGATGTCATATAGAGCTGTTTCTTACCAATCTTTCTCCTTTGGCGCTCTTGGAGCTTTTGTTCCACAGCTTGATAAAACCTATTTGCTTCATTTTCATTGGTGAAGTTCAGTCCTGCTGGACAGTTCTACAGAGATATGCAACATAATAACAACAAATAAATCAGATATCTAAAGGATCAAAAAGAACAGTATAGATCTCCCACAATAGGGCATCTCAAACTAACTGAGAACTGAATGATAGAAAGAAGACATCTCTCACTGTAGGAAAATAAATAAACCCAGTTGCAGATACAGAGAGGCTTCAGTGGATTTGACAAAACCCATTTTCACTACAAAATGATTGAATATTGTTTTGGCATAATAATTAAACTTCACTTAAAACCAATGAGGTAGTTATACACTATATCAAAACAAATCGCCACACTAAAATCCTGGTTTGGCTCCTGAAACTATAGTTCAAAAACTGTTTTAACTTTGTATTAGAGCTGATTCTCATTTATAATAAGTTAGTCTGTACCTAGGCATATTATTGTGGACACTACATTATTTGTTATAAAATATCTAATCTATAAACAAATCATGAAATATTTTGTTTATTCAGGAATATATTTAAGAAGTTGTTATGATAATTGTAAATCATGGGCCTCACTAGTAGTATATACAAAGCGAGTCTTTAGATTTAGTACCAAGTTTACTCAATAGATGTCACTTGTCGCATGCTGACAAATTTGGCCTCATGTTGTAACAATGATAGAATTTAGGAAGAACACTGTATACATGTATCCTCTTTCTGACCACAGGAGAGAGCTAGCTATTATAATGAGATGACATTACCATGTACACATCTTCGCACACTAGCTTATTCACAGCATAGATGGAGGCTTAAGCTAGGATTACAAACCTAGGTGCACAATATGGCCAATTGCAAGATTAGGGGCATCATATCTAGAAATTCTCGGGTGACAACATGATATTAAGATAATCCAAAACAAGTATCTTCTTATAGAGAACCTGTAAGTACTGTAACTTCTGATATTTTCCCATTGAAAGAAAACATTTGGATTATTTGGTTAAAATTGACTTATGTTAGTCATGGTGTGCTTAGTTAGTACTTGGGCGTACACACTACAACCTGACTCCCAATTAGCAGAGGAAAGGCTATATAATTTCTTTTACCGAATATAATTATTACAAGATCTGTATGTTAAGACCAGCATGTTGGTGTGGATGTCAAAGGAATGAACGGTAATAGAATGCATACATGTAGATCTTTTGAAGGGTATGTAATTATGTATGCATACTCACATCAGTTTCAAAGGTGTGGAAATAAGGCCTAGGAGTCTTATACTTGAACTGATTGTACAGCTCCTGTTCCCAAATCATGTTTCCAGTCTGAAATGGAGAAGATAAAACAATGTTGATTGCCAGGATAAGCTCTAAATGTTGTAATATACACAGATTTGGGCAAAAAACTATTTGTCAATTTGGATGATTTTTAGTCAAATTGAAAATGTAAGATGGCACAACCCTTAAGAAGGCAGACATTAATAGATTACACACATTTATACTCATCATGGTCTTAGCCAGCAGGGTGTCTGGGTGCCTTTTTGGACACCCAAACCCCTAAAAAGAACCCCTCAGGACACCCATTTTTTTTAGTGTGGAATATATAAACATCTCAATCTCAAGCTTATTATTGAATTTTATCATCTCCTTATACTTCCCATGGCATTGTTTAATGATATCATGCCTTATTTTGATGAATTTATACATGTTTATGGTTGAAATATGAGTATATTTTGATCCCCCTTAAAAATTTGGACTCCCAAAAATTTTACAACTGCCAATTTTAGGCACCCAGTTTCTAAATCCTGGCTAAGACAATGATACCCCTTAAAGAAAATACAGGACTATTGTTCAACAAACCTGACCCATTTTCTGTCTATTACAAAACTAAATGTCTGAAGCTTTCATTGCTATGTTGACCTATAATGCTTGTGAAAATTCAGAATCAAGCAAACATTTTTGAAGAATATTTAAAGGAAAATTGTTATTTGATTTCTTATTAATTACTAAATAAATTCCCCCAATTTTTTTTTGTTAAATCGATGTTACCAAAATAGTCAAGCTGTTTGGGATGCTACAGGCAGGAATGGGTGGATTCCTAAAGGTCTGAAACCACCACATTGATGTGTATCATACTTGTATATTTATAATCAAATGATGATCCAAAGTGAGGGTGGAGCTTTAATAGTTGGGCAACGTAATTTCATCTGCTACTTGCCAGACTTGACTACTTTCAATTTTAAGAAGGCCGCTATAAACGCAATAATACTGGTCAATAAAGGTAACAATATACAAAACAGAAGATATTCAAATGCAACCAAATGCTAAGGGACCTATATGCAAATAGTTACTATTTCTATGTTTTTAAAGGAATGGGGCAACACAAAATGCAGGCATATGTATTGGTTTCAACTTGCCCCGCCTAGTTACCTATTTATCCTGGGCACTATTGGGCCTTGATAATATCTGCATATCCTCAACCTAATGATATAATACATCTAAGTATTCAACAATTACCTTGAGTTCATACACTCTTATGTAGTATGATCTCTTGGGGTTGTCCTTGATGAAGGTGGCGACACCCGAGCATCGCTTGCTCCATCTATTCCTGGCTGGGGGATCAGCAAGGTAGACCTGCACGACCGCTGCAGCCAGACACTGAAACAAACACATTCCACAAATAGTTCAGCACAATTTCAAAAATTCAGTCAAGATGACCATTGAAGACAGAGATTACTTAGGATTTTTGAAATAATAAGACTCTGCAGATCCTGTTTGAACAGCTGGGAATTTCACAAAGCAATTTGAATAATGCAAACTATAGGCAAAGTAGGAAGGTCCTTTGTAGTTCTTGTTTCTATTATACATATAAAAATCATTTTTGAATCCTTTTATCCCAAACTTATGGAACCTCATTGTCTTAACTCTTTGAAAAGGCCCTAGGTGAATACCGTCAACTGTCAAGGTTAAGCAATAAATTATATGAAAAGTTCCCATTTATTAGGTATTGACCAAGATCCAAAACATGACTATTCACAACAAAATTTATCAGGTAATGATGCAAAAAAGTACTTTTAACAATACTGCTAAATACTGTACATGCCAATTTGTTCTTATAGGTTTCCATCCGGCCAGCCCTATATTATGCATGTATATATATATATCTATATATATCTAACCATTCTCCCTTGAGGCATCATATGTATGTAGAACCTTCAATTAATCCTTCTAAGTGTATGCTATTATTAGCTATTGAAGTCTCATAAACATTGTTTATGTTAAATGGCAAATCAGACCACACATAATTCTTAGTCTATCAAAAAATAAGAATGTTGCATTATTCAATTAAAATGTTCTAAACAATCACTATTTATATTTATAAACCCTACAAACACAAATGGATTTTAATGGAGAGCAATATATATTTGATGTAAAACAGTAAAAGTAAAGCACTACAGTCTACTGATTAGGTTACGGTATGTAAAACCCACAGGGTGACGGTCTTAGCCAGACTTTTGAAACAGAATGCCAGCAATAAATGGGCCTATTTAGGCATTTCAAACAAAGTTATTTGGTAATCTTGATGCATGTTGAAATATGTATCAAAACAGAAGTGAAAGAAAAAATATCACAAAAAGTTTAGTTTACAGTGAAGCGATGAGCTCTGTGATCGATTTTTTTCCATTTTTCTGACAGAACCTTGGTTCAAGATGGATTTAATGCCACTGCCCTTTATATGTTGCAATTACTATCTTTAAATGCCAACTACATTTCCTATCAAACATGGACATTTCCCTTTATTTCCATACATATATGTGTACTTTCCGCCCATACTGTATGCATAAATAATAAATGCTGTATAAGTGATCCTGTAACAGTACAAGTTATCTTTAGCTGCAAACAAACACTTTCGATTCAGCGGGCGGAAGCCCTTCAATGTCCCATAACTTCCCATCCCCAGCTCAGGTCATGTGACATTTTTATGCCGATGATGATGATGAACAGTTGTCAATCATCTGAAGTATTACATCTCAGTTCATGTGGTTGGCTGAGTCACCAGATTTCTCCGGGTAATGAGGTCAAATCGAAGCTTGGGTGTTGACTATATACCCTCTGGCTATTCAGGAAGTTGAAAGAAAAAAAGTAATGGGTGGCCCCGTTTGTAGTCAGATACAGCATTTGGAGGCTGCACGCCGATATGAAAGGACATCATGAGGAGACTGACTGAGTCTGGATTATTCTTTGCACAAGACAAAACTTCAATAACTAGAGGAATGGTAAGACAACTATTAAACACTAAAACAGCTTTAAATAACAACTTGAGTAAATCACAATTTATTACCATAGAAATGTAAATTGACCAACATCTAAATTGAGAAATCTCCTCTTAATTAAAACAACGCCTAATATCATGTAATGTCTCAAGCAGGATGACTGAACTTATCAACAATAGGATGCCACGTTAATCGAGGATTATGTGTAAATATGAAAACTTGAACTTTGGGCTTGGGAGTGGGCTTGGAAGTGGCACTTACCACACACTTGTTTCCAATAACTTGCCATAACTGTTCATTCTCGGCGTTAGACAGCACCATAGACGGCTCATTCTGTGGCCTGGTCACACGTCTTCTATCCGCCGCCATACCCTCACTCTAATTCCAAACCAACTTCTATGGTTTGGTATAAATATTAAGAAATGTTATGTTAAATCTCCATTTCCTGGTCCAAAAAGCAAGATGGGGTCTCCAGAAGTGCATTATGGGTTAAAAATGTTTCCGCCGAAGAACAGTATTATCGTGAAGAAAGTGTTCCAAATCTTAATTTCTCAGATATTCTTTTAATTGTTTAAAATGATTTCGAATACTATTATCTAATTATAATTTACAACATTATTGCGTATGTTAACTGTGCGGGAGTATTCAAACAAATACAGTTTGTACGCGGAGTGATATATTAATCACGTAGGGTCAAAGGTCACAGCTACTGAGGACAAGCACCTGCAGTAAGAATGCATTCAGGGGGATTTTTGTCTTGGGGTTCGATCGCTTCCGTGCTCCTGCGAATGGTGCGACCTAAACTTTTTGTGTGATTAACGGACTAGATGAAGCAAAGGTGAAGCTCAATGGAAGATAACTCCTTGTGGCTTAATTTACTCGCGATCTGCTAAGAGAGTTAGGATTTTTGCTTAATAGGACAGCGACTTCTCTGTTGTAATCAATGGTGGGCTTTCAGTTCAGCTGTCTGTCGAGTTGGTGTCTGCATGTCAGTGACAGAAGTGGTGGTTTCAATTAGAATTTGAATGATTCCATTTCCTACAGAGATCGCTGTTGGACGTTTTGTTCCCGAACAAGATGTCGTCTCCACGAGTTATTCGCCACCACCACAAACACAATCTAAGGCACAGATATGAGATAATCAAAACTTTGGGACAAGGGACTTATGGAAAAGTCAAGTTGGCCATAGAAAAAGCCACAGGACTGGAGGTAAGCCATTTCAATCCATTCTCAAACATCATCTTATTTCCTGAATATCATATATTAGCTGCTGAGCTAGTGCTCAACTTGCTCTCTCTCTCTCTCTCTCTCTCTCTCTCTCTCTCTCTCTCTCTCTCTCTCTCTCTCTCTCTCTCTCTCTCTCTCTCTCTCTCTCTCTCTCTCTCTCTCTCTCTCTCTCTCTCTCTCTCTCTCTCTCTCTCTCTCTCTCTCACACACAGGTTATGGAAACCAAAAGGATTTATTTTTATACACTTATTTATGAAATCATGCTTCTTTTTACTTACCACATTTTACTTCACATGACACATGGTGTATTTGTAAACATAATAAGTAAATAATAGGATTTGTGTTTTTCAAAACATAAGACTTGTTTTGAAACATGTAGGATAGATATATACTACTCATGTTTAGAATTTTTGGGGGGTTCATAGCACACTCCTTGTCTGAAAGGTCTAGCAACTATATCCTAGTCATGTTAAATCATCAATGGGTGATTGCAGGTTGAATACCACATGCCTCGGCGTAATTCAAGGAATGCATACATCCATATAGCATTACGGAATTGAAAGAAAATCCATACAATTGACTGACTTTTGTATCATCTGCATGTAACTTGATGTAAGTAATAGTGACTTATTCCTTGATATTAAAAAAACAACTGTTTCTGATTTTTTTTTATTCAATAAACCAAAAGTCAGAGCCAAACTCAATTCATTCAACCACAATTCTTTGTCTATGTGTTAGTATGGGCAGGTTAGTAGTCATCATTTTTGACACAGGTCTGTTCAAGGTTGGCTACCATTCTTAGACTTGCAAATATATTTTACTGGTTTTATAAACTTGTATATCCCAGTGGCATCTTCAAATGCAATCCAGGTAACTGGTGTGAATTGACATGTGCATGCTGTAAGGGCCAGTTACTGTCAAAACAGAAAATACAATGTGTGAAGCTGGTCAGTAGGTACAGTGTAGGTCCTTTATTCGCTGAAAGTCATAAATTTTTATTCATAGAATAAATCTCTTCTAATAGTAAAAAACAGATACTGATAGCCATATCAAAAAAAACTTATGAAAAATGATAACTATATGTGAACCAAACAGTCACATACGTACATGTACATTTTTGGTATAAACAACTCAGTCCAATCGGAAGAGGATGTCTGATTCAAAGTCAAGTATTATATACTTGTCTACTGGTGACTTGAAGACTGTAATCAATCATGAATTTCTATTGAACTCATCATGAGTCATGGCAAAAAGCTTTTGTGTATAGGTGTTTTTCGTGTGTTTCATAGGCCTGCACATACATACTCTGCTTACCTGAATAACTCACTGTGGGGCCGAAAACCAGTGATTTGTAACATGCTTATAAATAAAGCCTTGAGGACCCTCAGGCAGGGATTGAAGGACTTAGAACTGTTGAATTAAAAAAAATGTCTGCTGAAACTTGCCCAGACCTATCTATGACCATTTCAAGTTCATGTTCACTCAACTGTGGGTATATTTGATTTCTACAGCTGGTAGAGATTGGTGTGGCTAGGCGGAGTAGTGCAGTGTGTATTTGAATGTATACAGCCCCTTTGTGTGTGGAAATAGACGCTGGCATGGCTGGAATGTGAAATTGACAATCAATATCCAGACCTCATGGTTGGCACCTGATGACTGTGCACTGTACACACAGGAGTGTTTGTGATTGGTGTTTACTGTCAGGGTGTTAAGCATTTAGTTTTGAGGTGTACACTGCTCAAGTGTTCAGATGTGGGTGTGTGTGCAGCTCTTAGATAAGTTGCACTGACATCCAGGCATATCAAGTTATTTTTATGATTTCCTTAATCTGGTGCATTCTAAACTCAACTGCAGAGCTGGTTTCAATGCAGCAGGTCAATGAACTGAACTTTAAACCCTCTTATATATGTATAATGTATATGTTAGTGCTGTTTCAGGGAAAGGTGATGACAGGTCTGCACACTTTCTTGTGATTCATGCTGGACTTATAGGTCTATCAATAATGCCCATATCTATGTGTAAATACGAGAAGTAGAAGTGCCCATTTCCATTGTAACCATTAAGCAAACTGTAATTGACATTCTTTCCTCTTGAATATTATCTTATCAAAGCACTTATGCATCAGAGGCTCAGACCTGTGTGTTATCAGTGTGCTCAGAAGTGTGTATTTGTTGATACTCTAATCACAGTGGCTCCCATCCCAACCAGACCATGGAATAAATTACAAACATGAAGATAAAACCACTACCCCAGTGGCTGGAGATGGGTTGATATGGTGATAAAGACACTGATAAGTATGTGTTTGCAAACACTGCTATTCTGTGCTAATCCTACACTTCCATCAGATGTCCAGCCGGTGTGATTCATGCAGGATATTTACTACCTGTTTGGCTGAAGATTGGAGTGGGTTGATATGGCGACAAAGAGACTGATAGGTATGCATTGGCAAACATGGTTATTTTCTGCTAAATCAACTCACTTTCCTGATGTCCAGCCCATGAGATTTATGCTGAATATAAACTAACTATGGGTGTCCCTGGAGATAGGCTGGAATGGTGACTAAGAGACAGAAGTATGCTGAGAAGAAACCGTCAGCTGTGTGTTGGCAAACACCTTTAGTTTGTGCTAAGTCAACACTCAGCCATGATGACCAGCCAGTGAGAGGCAGGATGGAGGGTTTGTTTAAACTGTGCACAGAATCATTTTGTCTTTCAAGACGGAGCCACTAATTGGACTTGTTATTGTGGAAAGACTGATTGACTCTTGAGGAAAGTTTGAAAAACACTTGGGCGATAGGCTGATAGGGTCTTTATTGAGGAAATTAAGGCTAATTTGCTCCTAATCATTTTTGTGTAGATCCAGGAATCTGAATCTCTGAACTAGTCATAACATTTTTAAATATTAATAAGTTACTGATGTTGCAGTTATATTCAAAATTACTAATCTCACTATGGTGGTGCTGTCGTGTATAAATCTCTTTGACATTTATTATTAACGTTTCTTTTTTTCTGCTGGTGAAATGAAACGCTTACTGGGTGTTAATTTGGCCCGACTCTTTGTTCTTCAGTTTCCCACAGGATCACTGACCCTGCTTGTAAACTCCTAAAACAAGGCCAAGATTAAGCCCAGATATTGGCACTATCATTTTCATTGAAATTCACTAGCACACAGTGAGCAGCAGGAAACCGATATGGGCATAGCCAGGGGCCCAGAAAGCTTTTAAAAGCAATTATATGAATTGCTATTGGTGAGGTCTCTGTTCCTGTCTCATGGGACGCTGGATTGCTGTTTCTCACAGCCAGGACTCTTGATCAAGGATCAGTAGAAAATACATGCCTGACGTTAGTATAACTCATTTACTTGCCAGTAGGTCCAACAGCGTCATGTTTCCTTTAGGGTATTGCTGGAAGTGTGCAGTTTATTGTATGTTTCTTTGTGTGGTCAAGAGCAATATTTTGATGTGGATGTTTAAGTGTAATCGTGTGTGATACATGGTTTGCCTCTGACACTGGGATGAACCAAATCAGGTATACCTATTGATTCAGGCTTGGTTGGAGCTTGGAAGGCTGCATAATAACACATGCACACCATTGGTGCAACATAAAAAGAACTTTTAATTTACCATATACCTAGGCAGTACTTAGTAAGTTCATAAAGAACTTTTACCATGTACAAATAAATGATGATAATCATGATACACTCATCAAGAGAATTTTACAACTCCTTAGACATTTTACTCTTCATGCCAAACAAATTTGGTGTTTTTAAACCCACGTCTATGGAGGCAATCAATGTTACTCTTATCAATATAATCTTGACAAGAGTCTTTAAAAGAGAAATTAGCATAAATTAGGTACATTATATGGTTTGTGAAGTTGTTCTAGATAACAATAAGTTCTACCCATTCCAATGTATGTACTTTTTCATACCTCTACCCTTTCAAGATTGTAGTTAAAGTGTGATAATGATGTGTGTCCTGACTTACACTTGATGATAATATCTAAGATATTTGCAATGCATTCAGGCACATAGTGGATTGTGAACCTGTTCTAGAATTCAAGTTTTCCCAATAGATGTTTTCTCAAAACCACCCATTCACAAGTCTTCACTGTTGGTAGATTCCTATTTTCTGTATGATAATGATTTTGTTGATAAGTATCCTAACTGTCACTTACTATTCCCTACGAAATTGGCAGTAAGGAACAATATGATTTGTGAATTTGTACCATCAAAGCTTTACCAATGGACATTTTCTCACCACCACCTTTCAACAAGTGTTGAGTTGAGTATGATAATGAAGATGCTGATAGCTATCTTGACAGGCAGCTGGGCCTGTAGGAGCCTGGGGCCGGCGGCCGGGAGTCAAGGTTTACCTGTGCTCTTTGACTTGTCCTGAGGAGAACTGGGCTGCCACTGCGGCATGTGTCTCTAGGCCTGCCATTTGCATTAGAAAGCCTGAAGAGAGAGAGGTGCTGTGCTGTCAAGGTAGACTCATCGTCGGCACCTGGGGCTGTCAGCACCGCCGTCGTGACAGGGGTCCATGCTGTGTCTTCTTCATCCATGGTAACAAACACAGCGGTCAATGTACTATCTCACCTGTCCATGTTCCTCACTGTTTCGCTGTTATGATGTGTCATTTCACGTAAATCTACATGTCATGTTTTACTTTCTAATAAATGATAACCCTCAACATGTGCCTGTGATGATGGTCGTAGATGTCAGGGCTTGACACCGAGGTCTGTGCCTTATTTCACAACTCCACCTGCCCTTGGTAGGTAAGGTAAAATCAGTGTAGGGCAGGTGAAAAGTTCACTAAACCAGAAATCTTTGTATCTGAAGGTCTTTATTCTCAGGAAAAAATCTCAAGACTGTTAGGAGGTAGAAGCTGAAGGTATTGCAAGTGCAAGTAAAATAAAAGAAAACACTAGAAACATTTAAATGATATAAAGTTTTAAGGGAAAAATCATTACACCATTTAAAGGAAAATGATAGTACATCTAAATAGTTATGTGGAAGGGATACATTTAAGTCCCTGTATTAAGGGCAGGTACAATTAAGCAGTGGGACTAGTAAATATTGAAGCTTGCTCACTTTTACTACATATATAGTAAATGCTGAGCAGGAATACTTTAAAAGTTACTGTCAAGCCCTGATCATGTTGGTGGGCCTACCTATATTGCTTCCTCATCTAAGAGGCTTTTAAGTGTGGAGTACTAGCAATTATTAGCAGATGGTAACTGCGAGGTGGTCTAGCTGCTATGTAGCAGGCGACATATAGGTTTTTTGTGCCCGCCATTTTTTGGGGGCAGGTGTTCTTTTTAATAAGGGAAAAGGTAGATAATAGTTGCAGTGTGAATGTGCTACATGTTGCAGGGGAATCAGGGGGACTTGCATATCAAGCAGAGCTGCTGTGTGATGAAAGGAATTCCAGTGTGTAATTTTTGGCTTAACTGCATCACAATAGCGCTCACAATTACAGCTGGCAAGATTGGTGCTTGGCCAACATGTGCAATCCTATCCACAAAATTACAATCTTGCCCCTTTTTCTCACACAAGTTGTCTTAGCTCTTATAGTATTGAGAAAAGCCTATACCAGGTACCTATTTGTTTTTAACTGAAGTATCTGCCATATAGTCTATTGTTTTTCCTCTTGATTAATTGAAATATGACTGACAGTTTAAGAGCATTGTATTTGTAACATAGCTGTTGCAGGCCTTGTGCAGTAAGTTGAAGAGCACTTTAAACCTGATTATTCACATACCTTTCACCTGCAGCTGCCAGCCTCCACACAACTGCACATTTTATCAAAAGGAATTAATGGTAATTTTTTTCGTTGTAAAATATGAATTGTGAATATTAAATTTGCATGCATATTTTTGGGGGAACTTCTGGGTCCTCAAATACTTCTTAGGGCCATCCACATATAATTTCCTGTACATCGGGCTATAGTTGAGATCTAGTAGTGTACAGCTGATCTATGACTGTGTCTTTTTGAATACCACAGGCACCTTAGTATGGAATGTCAGTTTATAGTGTAGCAGACTTAGTGGTTGACCACTGGCAGCGTAACCCTTATTAGTGGAGGGAGGAAGTGAGAGCAGGAGATGAGCTGATAAGATCTTAATGGTGCTGACCTGTGTCCAGTGCTGGTCAGCTGGTGATGGAGGTTACATACTGATAATGGTCATGCCCCCAGAGGATGCCTGGCTCACCACGGAATGCCAAACACGACTCAGCTGTTTCATATACTAGCTTAGTAACATTTCCTAATAGGAGCTGAGATTTCTTTAGAATACCTTGAATAATGTTAGCAAAATCCCAGGATTCTCGAAGTTTCCCTGCTACAATTGGTAAGGGTACAAACCCTAATAAGTTTTGTCCATGGTTGATAAGGCTTTAGTTTTCCCCCATCATACATTGCAAGGCTTTAGGCAATAGGCTGTTCAGGGGGCATCATTTGGATATCTCAATCTCATGTTAAACGCATAAGACACCCAGATATTTTAATTGGGAATTTCTAATTACATAGATGTCATGGCATATTCATATCTATATTTAATTATAGATGTTTAAGATGTTGCTGAAAGATATACCATGCATTTTCTAAATAAGTGAATACATGTTATCGGTTGTTCTAAGTATATTTACATCTCCCTCTGAAAGCAATGTCACCCAATTTTTTCATTATTTATTTGCATTTGACAATTTCAAAACACTAGCCCAGCTTTGTTTTGTCATTGAGTTTTTGATCTGTCATGAACTTGGTTGTCCAACAGAGTTTCTGACAAGTTCCTGGAATAACACAAACAGTGCGCTCCTTTCTTCTCTCTAACCACACGAAAATAACAACGGAAAGACCGGTTCCACTCTCTGGGCAAGAGGAAGTGAGGATTGGAACCAATTATCGTCTGGTTGTGTGAAGTGGAGTAGGGTTTACGGAAGGGGATGCGTGTCAGATTGGCCTTTTTTCTGGCGAACCAATTGCAGACAGGAAATAAGCTATGTAAGGGAGTGAGGTGTTCACTATATCTGCATTTATTGACGTACATAGTTATAAGTTAGTGCTGTAAATCAGAATATTTCAGAATTCAGATTGATTAATAGTCCAAATTTTCGATCGAATATAATCATTGTTATTAATGTTAATATGCCAGCTTGCATTGATTGATCATCCCAGCACTAGAAATAGTATACGAGAAAACAATCTGCTTTCAGTCCAAGGCTTAATATAATTGAATAGATGATATCTGCTCTGATTCCATAAGAAACATCTTGATTTTGATATGATTTAGACACAACTGGAAGCATCACTTCTTGCTGGTGGACAATATCTGGTATCCTGAAGATTATATAACTAAGCCGCCCTCTTTGAAGTTATAATTGCTAGTAGCCATTGGCAACTACATTCAGCTGTGTATGTGCTGGACTCCTGTCAGTTGTATATATTTGACATGACAGATGTCCTCATAGGACAAGACAAGTGATTTGAATAGTGAAGATAGATATCTGCACCACATGCTGGTCACAAGTGGAACTACCATGTTCGATGTTAACTTGTCATTATTAATCTTAAAGATGTAATGTCACTCATGTCTGGTACTTCAAATCCTACATTCTTATGCGAAATAACTCTCCCAATTATTATCAATCTCATTCACAGCCATATCATTCAGCAACTAGGTGCCCAAAATCTTTGGGTGCAATGATCACAAGCTTGCATTAAGGGTCCGATAATTTCAGTTTCAACCATAAACGTGTATTTTTCTTATTATGATATATATATATATATATATATATATATATATATATATATATATATATATATATATATATATATATATATATATATATATATATATATATATTATTATATATATTATTATATATATACCCACACAGTCACACACAACAGAAAATGAAACAAAGGCATACACATGTCTTGTTTGTCTGTGTGCAAGTATTGGGTAGTGAGTCATATCCTGATTAGTAGCAATGACTAAGATTTAGATGAGAGTGTTGACTGAGAGAGTTAATTTAGATTAGTTCTGGAAGGTGTGAAACAGAAGCCACCATGCACCATGTTTTATTCATTGGCCACCCATGTTACACAGTAGCTGGGCTCCTTGCCCTGTTGCAGGAAATACTAGGTTCTGTGCAGGAAATCTGGGGATCAGTGAAGGTTTCCAAGCTTACTTGCCCTGTTGGGGATGTTGACTCTGATGCTCAGTTGTATGTCAAAGTTTCTCTGTTTTGTATGGCCTATCCTTTTCGAAATTATGCATTAACCAATTTCTTACTTCTATGTGCAAACTTCTTTATGACTTGAAAATGAAACAATTTAGTACCTGATTCATTCTTACCTTTAATGATTGTTTAACGGGAACTAAAAGAAATTTTGATAGGAACATTGACTTTCAAGTGACCCCGCCTCAAACATCAGGATTTCCCAGTTCTTACAATGCTTGTATGATTTTGCATTTTCTGATAAAAACATTTCTTTGAAAATGAACAGTGTGCTCAGATGATTGTATTACTATGACGTCAATAGACTATGAGGTCAATAAGACAATAACCATATATGCGAAAACACAATTGACCCATCCACCCAGATAATGGGGCTGCCTTTTCACCCTAGGGAACCTCTCTGCACAGGTGGCTGCTGGAGCATAAGTAAGATAAGGAAAGTTTTCGTTTGAGCGTTACACGCCCTTTATTCCCTTGACCTGACCTCATGGCCAGCCAGACATCAGCAACAAGTTAACTGAGGATCTAGGTCAGAGTGAATCTACACAACTTGAATTATATTTTTCAGAAACTTGTCTTATTATGAAACGCCCCATAGACTGAAAAATCCAATGGATTGCTTGGTATTTGAGCTGAGTGATTAATTACCTATTGTCCATACTGTGTGATGAAAGGAATAAGCCCAGAACGGTGAGGTACAGGTGTGTGTGTGTGAGGTACAGGTGTGTGCTAACGAGCTTTGATAGCCAGGTGTTGATAAGGATCACTGACATTCTCTCTTCTAGGAATGGCAGGAATCTTGTCAATTACTCCCAACTCATAAGCACATGATTTATGCATAGATAAACAGGTCAATAACATAACCATGGATAAACTAAATCCCTCTGGGAGTGAGTGGTTACAGTGTCAATATGTAATGGATTATTAACATTTAATGTTGTAATGGATTAGGGGCCATGTTGCCCAGTGGTATTGTAATGGGAGGAGATTTTTATTATGCAACCAAGCTATATACACTGTGTCATCATGGGATGGGAATGCAATCAGAGAGGGAAAGATCTCACTGTGATCACCTTATGGGCAGTTTCAGGGGAGGGGGGGGGGGCACTATGGGAAGCTGCCTAGACACTGTGGCATGGGGGGGGGGGGGAGTAGGGAGAGGAGGAGGGCATATCATGTAGCTAGTGGGGCAGAACATCGGCCCAGGATGTGGCCAGACTAAATAACCAGCCTAACCACATTCAATCATCTAGATATCGGTTTAGAGATTTTAACCTTATACTATAGTACCCAATTCATACCATTTGCTAAGGCATGAAGAATTTATGCCTGAGGCATTGCCCAGAAAAAGGGTCTGCATAACTGTTGCTAAAACTCTGTGCAAGGTAAAATGTCAAAAAAGAGAACTTTTGCTGACAATTTCCCTACAGGACAAGTTGATATTCAGCCATATTTTTTTTTTCAACAGCAGAATAAAACACTGAATAATCACTGCTATTTAGTATTTATGAGGTACATTTCAATTAAATTTAAAACACTATCATTGATTGTGAAGCCCCCCCCCCCCCCCCCTCCCAACAAAAAAAATAAATCTGTAAAACGTCAGCTCTGAAAATCATTTGTAAAGCAGGTGACGTAGAAGATTTAGATTGAATTCGCAGGGAAAGTGAGAACTGGAATCATCTTTCGTTTCTTTGTTGGTGGGTTTGAGACTTTGAGTGTTTTATTGGTTCCTACATGTGTATTCATTAGGCGTGTGGTTAGGCATGCAGATGGCTTCTCGTAGGAACTAGAGGCTTCCTGTGGGGACTCCTAAACATGTGGACAGTCAATGATTCATAGCACACTGTGGTAGTCTCGTGTAGGCATGATACCCTACAAAGGGGCGGGGCTTCCTCATCACCCTAGACACATAAGCTTATGGTAACAGGAAGTAAAACTTGTCTTTGTCTTTGTGAGCTAAGAATAGATATTGCATCATCCAGTAATCTTGAAATAACCTCAGCCTTCTATTTTTAGCATCTCTGTTCAGGGTCTGACACTTAGATTTCAGGCCAGGGGCCCGAAAAGGTATTTTGATAAATTTAGTGGTCAAAAACAGCATTTCTGTATTATTATACATACTTTTTCGGGCCCCTAGTCTGAAAAATCTAGGGGCCCACAGCAAAATCTAGGGGCATATGCCCCTGGGCCCCTGGGAAAGTCGAACCCTGCTGTTGGCCACTGGATCATCCACTCATTGTAGGGTGGGATGCACACAGGTTAAAAACTCAAATTACCCTTAAGCCACTTAGGTGTTTACTCCCTGTGTTTAAAATAGACCCTAGCATATCCGTTATGCTATATTTGTGCTGGGTAAGAAAATAGCAAGGAATGTGTAGGAATAGATTTATGTTTGTCTAGTGGTCTGCTTAAGTAAGCACTAGACGATCTTTATAGAATCTCTCTATTGCGGGATGTTTTTTTGTATTCAAGGTCTGATGCATCTTTAGCCCTCATGCCCCAGATAAGTAAAATGCCAGAAAATAAAACACTACTCTGTAGGACAGGCTGATATTTTTTACCAGGATAAGAATGAAACTAACCTTCTTGTTTCATTGTAAGATGATCATCCTCATTGATAATACATTACATATAAAGAATTTCATAGGTGCACCATTTCTTAATAAAAAGATGATTGTATCAGAGAAAAGTTGAAAATTTTCTTTTGGTCTAAGGGAGGCGGCATATGACTTTCAAACCTAGTTAGGAGAGTGAATGGAATAAAAATGCACATGTATTTTTTATTGCAAGGCTATTATTAGATGATGAATAATAAATAACTATCTCTCATCTTTTTACATATCTATGCCCGTGAGCTATTATTAACTTGCATGGCCTTACAAACACTTACCTGTGTGGCTATTAAGAATCCATAATAAGCAGGGCAGTACCATTATTATTATTTATTACTTTCTCTGCATTACTATTTCATTCTTATTTATGGAACACCAACTGCAATATATATATGTAAAACCATTGTTGATTTGTGATATCTGTTTAGCATGTGTATTTATGTAAGAAAGGCTCCAATATTTTCATCATCTTCCTCCTCCTCCTACTCCTCCTCATCATCATAATCTGTACTAGGTGAAAGGAGATTGTGCAAAATGACTAGTAATAGTATTGTCTGCTCTTGAAAAAAGGGTTCATCTCATTAAATAAGTGCTCTCTACAAAACCACCCAGCTCCAATTAAAGCTGAGCACTGTACTTGATAACCCCCACAGTTCTACCCCTCCTATTCCCTCCATTGCAGATCATCTACTAGGTGCGTACAATAGGTGGTGTGCTGCTTCATAGAATTATGAATTACCCTTGTTGTCAGAGATAAACTGTAGCCATGGGCAAGCTGTATATCTCACCATCTGGACTACCTGGCTACCTGTCCTGTCATTGTGATGATTCATTGTCTACAAGATTGTTTTGCACTCATGAGTCAAGAAGAGAGTACACAATATAGGCATCATACTAGCCAGTTCTTTTAACCCTTTATTGCTCATAACAGCCAAAAGCAGCCTCATAATTTTGATGAAATCTTGCAGGCAAATCATTGTTAGGGAAATAGTAGTGTCTGCATGAATGTATCAACTTTTCATGGCCCGGAAGGTTTTCATTCTTATGCATTGACATTTATGCATAAAAATGCAGGAGGGTGAAATCACAATATATTAAATGTACAGTCATCCCTTAGGCTCTGATTCATATTTCTACTTAAAAGTCTTCATACTGAGACAGTTTTATCCATTTAATAGAAACTAAAAAAAATAGCCAGGTCTATTTTTGCAACTTTAAGTATGAATGTGTTTATCGCCAACAACTTGTTTTGTACCATGTATTAGATAGTAGATGGGAAAGATTTAGGTCCTCCTCTCCTCAATATTTAGTATTATGCTCGTTGTCTTTACGGGCTGAAAAGGGTAGCACAAGTTGACTGAGTACTCTCTGCTTAAAGGGCTTATTTCCTCATTATAACTGCACTCAGTGCATTTCCTCTTCTCTGTACTCAATGCTCCCTTACACAGACCACTCACCACCACTCATGCCTGGAGAGCTCCTTGACAAATTGTGTCGTCTGGATCTGTGATATTTTTGGAAATAACTTCAGAATTGTGCATTCATTTGCAAAACATTTGAGGGATAGTTTTTGGTTTGGTTCTTTGGTGAAATAATCAGGAGTTTTTAACGATGTGATTGGCATGAAAGGGGAAATAATACACTGATTTCATGTACTATACCCACGCAATATTATGTTTGTGGACTCAAAGCTAGGATTACTCATGAGTGAACAAGATTAGCCAATTGCACATGACATGCATCTCAATACTGGTACAACATCATCCTGTTCAGATCTAGGTCCCCCTCACAAGAATAAGTTGTAAACAGCTATGTCCCAAAGAAAGGAGGAGCTACTAGTAATAAACATGGTTTTCAGAAAGCTGTTCCATAAGTGGTATTGTCAGTTGCTGGAAAGCCTCTCCATCTTTCTGGAAATAAAAATAAGGGCGTTTTATTATGATGATTGAAATGTGACATCATTTCTATGGGACCAATTCTCAAGACTCATATTGACGAGGCTTGAGTGACATTCAATGTACTTAGGGTGTGTTTTAGTATTTTGTAATAGATTGTCAGCAAGAAAAGTTATTGAGTGCAAAAATATTATGATGATTTAAATGTGACATCATTCCTTTGGGATCAATTCTTAAGTCTCATATTGACGAGGCTTGAGTGACATTCAATGTACTTAGTGTGCGTTATAGTATTTTGTAATAGATTGTCACCAAGAAAAGTTATTGAGTGCAAAAATGACACTAAGTGGTGTGATCATGTTTTCATTCTTTACCATAATCCTGCAGGGTTTGTAGCAGAATGGGAGAGGTATGTAGTTGAGTTGATCTAGGTTGCTGGAGATATATTTGGCAGATCAGTATTCCAAAGCAAACAGGCCTCCAGCCCACAAACATACTATAAGGAAATATGTGGAGGGCTTAATATATCTTTACTTATAAAACCCCAGATGTATAACCTTATATATACTGGTATGTAGTGGAGAATTCTTATGATTTGATATATAGTGAAAATCCTTTTATGTGTAAGGTCAAGGATCGAAATCATTCGCACTATAAGATTGCTTTTTTGGAAAAATATAACTTTTATTGATAAGGATCCTGCTTAGAATTTCATGAGTGCATTATTTTTAAGGTGGCAATAAAGAATTCTATCTGAAAACCTGGGCTTGTTTATCTCTTAGACTTCCTACAGAACAAGTAGTTTGGAAGAGCAGTTGTAGATACTGAGTAGGTTCAAGGGATCGCCCTTTTACAATATTGATTTTGTTGCTAAGAATTGTCACTTGTCTCTAGTTTTTCATTAAAGCGATAGGACAGAATTACCTTGCAAAAAAACCCTCAATCAGAACCACCCGGCCTGCATAGAAATCCGGAATCTGCCCCTGAAAGGTTATGTCAATCCCTGAAGACCTTTCCATGTTTAACCCTTCCAATGCTGAGGCTGCTCTCGTCCAAAGCACAGGAATGCAAAGACCTTTGAAATCATCTGAACCATGTCATGTTGGTATTCATTGAATAGCTTTCGCTGAGAACTCTCAGATGAATACCCATGTGCCAGGGTTTCAGTCATTTTTCAGGTTTTTTGCCTCCTTTTGTATTGGCCAAATTAGCCACCAGCAGCATAAGGGTTAAGCTAACATTTTTCTCTCACTAGGTCATTAGGAAAGCAGGGGCAGTAGGGGGGCATTGGGAGTTCAGGGTACTCAGCTGTGTATTGATTTGAGATATTGATGAGATTATTGATTTGCTTGAAGCACAATGAGTCCACTGGGAGACTCGACACACTGATTCCCTGTGACGCCGCCAGCAGAGACAGGACACTGGGGAAAATAATAGGAAATATAACTGTATGGTATATTGTGTCTATTGCAGGGACATGTTCATGTGGATAATAATAGGAGAATTTATTTACATAAGTATTGTGGTTTTGGTATGTGTTGCAGAGACTGTACTATATAGATATATAATAGTAACATTTAGAAAAAGCAGAGTCAGGTTTCAAAGTGTCTGTTGTAGGCAGGGCCGCAGGAGGCTTTTTGGAAAAAATTTAGCATTTGGATGAAAATTGAAACTATTTTTTAATTAAGTAAGATATAATTTTGAAAAAAAGAATGTCATTAAAGAATTAACTAATTAAGCAATTAACTAATTAAGAAGCCATGCCTGTTCGACTAAGGCACCACAACAGAATGTAGTTGAAGAAAAATAAAATAAAAAAGCCTCCCAAGTGTAAAATTAAGGGATGGTTTAAAAAGATTAAATTTTGCTTTATTGTTATTAAAAAATAATGTGCCTCCTGGATTAAAGTGCACCCCAGCTATCTGCTTATAAGTACATTCCAGGTGCACTAGTGAGTTTTGTCCAGATGGCTAACTAGTGCAACAATCTAACAGTATGCCATACAGCCATCAAGCCAATCAAGGTCACTCCTCACGCTCAGTTATTTTTTGTGTGTAATTGGATTTCATGGAGTCCTGAGCTACCAACTGCTGTGCACACTAGCTATAACCACATGCTATCAAATGCACCTGAGATTTCATGGGAAATTGTATCATTTCCTGCCTACTACCCCTTTCTCTTTAAAGTCATGGGAATACTCAGTTATGATTTATAAGGGAACAAAGAACCTATTTGGTCATGGCTTGGAATAAAACAGCAGGGGATTGAGGGCTCTGTTTTAATTATGTTGGCTATCCCTCAAACCTTAGCTTAGAAAAACCTGACTGTGTGATGCAAAACTGGTCTTTAAAGGTGGTATTTACATGACAACTAAATGAATAGTATATATATATACTTTAATATATGAATTTTTACGTTAAAAACCCAATATTTATATATAGGTGACCTCATTCAACAGGTGACCCTATTGAGCAGGTTTGAGTTAATGTTTCAGAAAATATATTATGAATTCATATTGATAATGATTGATAGTAAAGCTATCCTGCTTGCCTGATATAATAAGTATTAAATAATTATAATTATAATTAATATTAATTACTTTAGTATTTAAGATATATTGCTTGCCTGGATTCCAGTGGTATCCTTGAAGAAGTTACTTTTACTCCCTGTAGCTGATTAGCAGCATCCTCACATAACAGGAACTGGCCCAGAATGTGGCATGTTTATCTTTAATTTGCGTTATGTATCTTTCTGGGTAATTCACTTCCTGTAAGAAGCCATGCCTGTTCGACTAAGGCACCACAACAGAATGTAGTTGCTGAAGCTCCCAGAAATATGCCCGGGAGGAATATGGGCAAGAATGACCCCTTCTTGTCAAAATATCTTGTTGCTTTTTGTCCAGGCATCTGATAATATTAGTAATTGATAACATGAAGTTTATCTGGAGCATTATTTATATCTTCTTACCAAAAATTAAAGAAAAAATTGCAATTTTATGATTGCCTTGATAATGCCATCTCAGACATTCCCTTAATCCTGTTCAGAGATGTAAGGAAATTTCTGTTGATAAATTCACTTTCCCTTGGGAATTTAACTTGCCCTTGACAAGTAGCAGAAGAGCAGTTATGTAGTATCTTGTGCAGTGAAAGTGGGAGTAATTAGCACCCTTTCCAGGTACTTCAGGAAGGGCATGTAGGGTCTGGTATGTACAGTGAAAGTGGGTGAACAATTAGCACCCTTTTCTATGCATAAAGCAAGTTTCCTGAAAGGGTTCTTCAGAAAAGGTATGTAAGATCTGGTACACTAAAAGATTTTCACTGAAAGTGGTTGAATAATCAGCACCATTTTCTCTACATAAAGCCAGTCCTCTAGCTAGCTGAGAGCTGGGTACATAAGAAAGGGTATGTCGGAACGGGTACACATTCCTCCCTCTATTTACCACTCATAGAAACTGAGGAATTTAGTTTACTTACTGGCGGCAAATATGGGGATGCCTTTAAGTGCCCAGGGAACACTTACATCATATGTCTAAAAACAGATCACAAATACACAAGCCTGCCGCTGGTCATACATGCCTCTATCATTTGGCATAGTTCCGATGAACTTTGGGTCGCACATAATCTCAATCTCAAGCAGTAAGCTGAAATTGGAGCTTTTTGCATTCTGTTTTCCTAGTCAAATGAAAGAAGTCCGCTGAATTAAGCTAACTGGTTCGCTGAATTCTGGCAAGACATCATTTTTTTTGTATAAATATATACCTTTTGTTGGTGAAATGGCTAGACATGAGTAGGTGGGTGTTATTTGTTTCTTCACAGCAGTGCCACTATGATTGCAGATAAGCATTGTATTGCATCTCATAAAAGCATACAATGATCATGATTCATAGTCGTCATGATTTTTCTTGTAATGATTTAAAACATGGCAAATTGTTATTTTGTATTCATGCTTTCTGTATACATTCTGATTGTATCTCTTGATTCTGAATAAGTTCTCAGTATTTACTGAATGATGAAAAAATATAAAAGAAAGATGCCTTTTTCATTAAATCCATTCACTGCATATCCTGTATGGTATATAGATTGTTTTTATTCTGCCCATACACATGCAGCATCTCCAAAAAAGGTTGTGGTTAGTGGATGACTTCACTCTCATGTCGGAACCTATTACACCTGAAAAGTCATGGCCTGTGTTCCAGACACGATCATTTCACCAAGTGTTTCCGTTTCCTTTACGTTGAAATCACTGTCACCAATTGTTTGCTTAAAGCAGTTAGTTTGTATGTACAATTGGTAGTTGAACGTGCTTAAATAAGCAGTGAGCTTTTCAGCAATTGGGAGTTGAAGTTGCTTTAAAGAGTAAGTTTTCTCACAATTGAGAGTTGGACTAGCATGAAATGTACATTTCTAGTACCCATAGGCAATAATCGGCCAGGTAATAAATTTCCCCTTGATTTCATCGCCGCTTATCGCCACTTAAATTCTCTCACAACATGCTCAGTTAAGTTGACAGGTTCAGCAAATCGGCACCTAACAACTAGGAAAAAAACATCAGCATTTTCGCAATTCGCATGGTAAATAAAAATGGCTGTTGTATGCTTCATCAAGACTGAAAGCAGACAGTGATTATAGTAATTTTGGCTGTCATACGCATGAAAGGGACGTGAAAGGGACGTCAGTAATGGAATAGCTATTGTAAGCATGGACAAGAAGAATGTCTATCACGTAACTACAGACCTTTCTGTTCTTTTCGGAAAAGCCGATAAACGGTGGCTTTGTTTGTGTACAATCATTATCCTGCTTGTTCAGCAAATCGTTTTATGGAGTGATTCGACAAGTGTGGTGAGAATTAAGGATTTTGTCAGCCTGCCAGGTTTTTGTACAGACTATATATATGTGTATAGACTATATAGACTGTGTTAGAGCCAAGCACATGTAGCGTTGTTGTTGTATGTAGTTGGAATCAAAATTTGATTTGCCAAATCATGCAAATGAATTAGTAGTTTCTTCATCTCTGAATAATTGGACTTTGTGAAGCTCACTTTTAGTCCAATTTGCATTTTATGTGGTTATGACATTCACTCAAAATTATACTTGTGAATTATGCTTTGTATTGTTCCATTGTTACTTACATAGACATTTACAGGATATCACTGACCAAAACTTAAAGACCATAGTCAATGAAAATGAAATCGAGCAAGAAACCAAAAAAAAACAAAAAACACAACAACAACTATGAAACAATATTATTATATATCATTTTTGAAGGAAAGATTTGTAAATCATTTAAGCCCTTCATTATGTATAGGAAAAGGTGCACTTTACATTTGCCAGACATTCAACTTCAAAGTGGATGAGCCGCCAATGACGAATTAGACCGTAGGTCAAAGGTTGTAGCTGGCGGGCAGGGCTGTTCCCCTTGTCGCAGCGATGGCTCTCCGAGAAGCAGAGCGATGTTCATCACAAGCCTGTGGCAACACTTCATGACTCAAAAAAGACGATTTATACGGCGTGTTAGTCGGCATTAATTGCGCACATACCTAGAGGGCGCTGTCAGCCGCATCATGAAAAACCGAAAATGATAAAGCGTGCCCTCTGTCTGGCGCTTTTTGCCAGGGGGCATAACTGGCGTTATGATATTAGACTTCTCCTTTTGCCCAACTATTTGCACGCTGGTTTTAGTTCTGGTCGGGTTGGCCAGTACAGAGGCGGTGTTGTCGTTTCATGTTTGGCTGCAGATTCAGGCGACCATTCGGGCGCTGGAGAAACAAACCAAGTGTGTAGTGCGTGCACAAACATGACGTTATTTAGACTTATATGTGAATGGCTTGCGTGACAAGACGTAGATTTCATTCCACATACTTGGAACAGTTGTATGAGATAAAATGGGATAAGTTTAAATGATAATTATACTGCTACTGCTTCACAAAGAAAAAACATAATCCCCCACCTGAAAATGGATATTTGATTTTTTGTTTATTTCATATGAGACAATAAAACTATATGTTTTTACCAGATCCCTTTGAAAATCAAATGGCAACCAATTTTATTGAAAAATGGGAGACCCAACCTATTCACATTTGGGGTGTATAGATGTCTTGACATGGTTATATAGTGATAAAAAATAAAAGGTTCTTTATTTTCATTGAGAATGAGTAGATTGCATTCCTTGTATCCATGCGACAAAGGTCCATTGTTTCCTTACATTGTTGCATGTTCCCTATTGTACCTACATTACCTCTATAAGTCAGTGTTAAGTGTAATGCAAGTCATATTCCCCCCTGGGTTTAAAGAAGGGAAGAAAATGTACCGTTATTGGTACTTAATCAACTGTGAACTTGGGCTAGACATTGTCAATGTTGTTTCTATGTTTGGATGACTTTTTCATAAGATATCAATGGAGATGGAATTTGGGTTACATAATTTGAATGAATCATTTAACTTGAGAAATGCTGGCAAGTTCAGACCACCCTTAAGTTAAACATGCAATTGATTCCCTTCAATGGAGGTACATATAACTTTATTTGTCTTGGCTTTTCTGGCATGATTTTTCAGTGCAAGTGTAATTAAAACAGTAGACTATTGAGTGCATATCATTACATTCTAAATAACCTGGGTACCTAGAGGGATGACTAAAAAAGTATTGTTTGTCACAAATTTCAATTTCAATAATTCAATTGCTCAGAGAATCTATTCACTGCACCTGATAATATGTACTCTCAAGGGTCTTAGCTAGCAGGGTGTACGCCTGTGCGTTATATTTTTTACCACCAAACTCTTAATTGAAAGATACACATTAAGAATCCCTAAGATTTTAGATGCAAATATTTGTGTATGGCAATTCAAAACATATATTTTGTTAAGTTTCTCTCCAATAGATAGAAACCAATTTATGATTGCTCTTGATCGATGCGACTTTATTTCTCAATAAATAAAAATCCCACCAAAAGATTGCAGGATTTTACGAAGTTACTTTTTAAGGTATGGGTCAAAACTTCCAAGTTTAAATTAAATGCTGATTGCCTGATGTACTATTGCATAACTTAACCCCAGTTGAGTAGATAAAAATCCCACCAAAAGATTGCAGGATTTTACGAAGTTACTTTTTAAGGTATGGGTCAAAACTTCCAAGTTTAAATTAAATGCTGATTGCCTGATGTACTATTGCATAACTTAACCCCAGTTGAGTGTGCTGTATGATCCAGCATGGCAGTGCTCTCATGTTGTTTGCTAGCTGCCACCGAGAGCAGTGCTGTGTGTGATGTAGATTCCAAGAAGCTGACATGTTGACGCTCAGCAAGGGTCAGCTCTCCTGCTGCTGCTGCTGGTCAATACTAACCTAGTGGGTGGACAGGGATGCTTCAGCTCCATTGCATACAGGAGTAAGCATTGCGGCGGGTCTGCTGACGCAATCACCAGTATTACCACCTATCATGCAGTAAGAGTGTGTCTACATGCAATGATGATTCATAGCCAGGGCTGTGCATACTTTGTGGGAGCTTAGCTTGAGCTCTGTTGGCTTGGTTCATACTATACTGTGAGTCAGGCCTGGTTTGAGATACTGTTAAACCAGAGAGACCACTTATCTTGAGAGATGAACTGGTCCTATAGCTTTCTCAGGTATAATATGCATTATATTTACCTGTTAGTTATGACCACCTGCATCCCAAGACCACCTCTTATTTAGGCGCTCTTAACAGGTTTTATTAATTGAAACCTTAATTTGCCCTTTGCTGTAAAACTTAGAAATAGTTCTTTAAATTAATAGTCACAGCTTTTGGTTTTGTCCATACCCTCCATTATTATTATAACTCTCTTGAAATATCTAGGTATTTAGATAATACTACTTGAATGGGAATTGTGGTATGAGTTATGTTTTCTACCTCAAATATGTTGTGAGTGAGGCTAACATCATCATAAGGGCATTTCTTTTATTGTTAATCACTAACCCTTTAATGGGAGCTATAGAGGTAATTAAGTCTTAAATTGCCATCAATTCACTTGTATTTTGGCAAAAGAATGGGTAGAATTAGATATTCCTTTGTCTCTGGTTCTGTGTATATAGGATCCAAGCCTTAGGTCAGTGTTTGGGTATATGCAGTCATCACTCACTCATTTCCTGATACTGATAGCCATCATGGAAGTGTGTGGTCATTCCATCAGCCTATAGGGGGCGCTGCATGCTGTGTCCACACCCCTGCCTGGCTGGAGCCAATCATGGCAGCATGGCCTGGAAGGATCCAGTGGCAGTTGTTTTATCTGGAATAGGTATTTGCATCTAACCCATACAGGGTCTTGCCCTGGATTTGAAAAATTCCCTGTCCATTACAGCACTCTAAAAACTCTGCCCGTCCACATTTAGTTAATAGTAATCAATCTACTTCAAGTCTCTGCTACATTTGGTAGCCTATTGTGTCAAAAAAGGCAATTAAAACTTCAGCCAAGTCCTAGAAAAATGGTTGTTTGGAAAATATTTGCTTATTACCCCCAAAAAATCAAAATTATAAATTGTTCACAGAAAATGTTGCCGGAAACTAAAAAGTAATTTCTTGGGGCTTTGGGCTGGGAGGGCAGTTGAATTAGAGATCTGTAGAAAACCCCAAATAGCCCCTAGTGAGGGGATATCCCCAATGCCTTGAGTTGTAAGTATTAGGAACAGATGGTGCCTGATGCATTAGACCATGCAGCCCTTCCTTAATGTGTGGTCAGTTTGTGGTCAGATTTTCCAGGTGGTCAGATTCAGTCTGTATATAAAGTCTCTAGGATCTGCTACTCCTCTTCTCCTGTGATGTCATACCATCCTTTTAAAGAAACAACACATGCTCATGCTTTTTGGTTATTCCAGACCCCTGAGCGATTTATTTGAAGGCTATAAAATAACAGGCGATCATGTAGGAAATGTGTCTATTCTCAGTTTATGCTGTGAATGTTTTTGGCACTGTGGTATATACTATATACCCACCTTTATATATACTAGCCTTTCTCAGTATTTTCTCATTAGCCTAAAAGAGCTTCTGTCCTTTCTCATTTGGCTAGCAATTGCAGTGGTTGATTTAATACCCTGTTTACTCAGGAGTCTCCTCTGACCATGGCCCCTGAACCTCTGCCCCCTTTTCTCGGCCCCTTTTTTTGATCTACTGGGTGTTATTCGGGTACACAGTTCAGCAGCCCCAACTCTAAGAATGGTAAACAGAAAAAGGGTGGACTACTCTTCTTGTTTATGTGTGACTCTGATTTAAGCACCTGCCATGCAGTAGGAAGGTCTACATTTTCCTCAATTGTAGCAAGCATTAGATGACTCTTTAAATAGAGTTTAAATGCCCAGGGCATACTTTTGATGCCTAAACCCTTGTTTAAAACAATTCTAAAGTTTTGGTGGTCAGGAATATTCAAATTCCTCGATTTGTGACTATTATGTTATAATTCAAACTTTTTCCTTCAGTGTGAATAAATGTTATATTTGACTTTAAAAAGATTTAAAGAAACTATTAAATCTTAAAAAGGAAAAGACGAACATTTTTTGAATTTTTTCTGCAGGTTTTGCCTTTACTCTTGAAAAACAGAGAGAAGGTCAATGGTTAATTTTTTCTGAAAATACCCATAGGGCAGCTTCAAAACCCTTAGCTTCTACCATGAGGGCTTGATATATATAAAGCCAGGTGTGTTTTTTTCAAATAAGCACAAAGTCAGTGTACAAATATACCCACCCACATGGTTGTAATACCCAAGTACATCCTATAGGGTCCGTCTTGACCATGCTTCAAATAACCCCAGGTCTAGCTGGTCAGTCCTTTGATGAATAGAGTGGACATATCACTCATGTTTCATAGCAGCCCTCATGTTCTGTAAATACAGACAGAGGATGAAAGGCTTGTCAAATTCCTACATCTCCAGCTACCCTTTAGAGAATGTAATGGACATCCTTGTGTAGCCAGCTTGCCAGCTTTTGGGAGAGGGATATACATTCCCTGTTTATTTGGTTTGTGTATTAATGGCCTGGTATTGGAGCTGAGATGTGTTTGTCCTGTCTGTTTGGTTATTTTGTGGCACGCATTGTTCGGTAGGGTAGTGGCCTGGGTACGGGGTTGAGAGAGACCATGTGGGGTTTCTATAGTGGGGTTGCAAGGGTGTTGATTGGTATGTAGTTCTGGGGTATGTCATTGCGGCAAACCCACACTAAGTATAGATGGGGTGTTTCTTTGTTGACACAGTTTATCCAGGGTTAAAATACCCAGGTCGCCTGTCAATATCTGATTAACTATTAACTTCCTCCTTATCACATATCCTCCGAGGAATGCCCAGGGTTTTAAAGGGGCAAAGGTGCAGCATAGGGTAGTCTGCAGGGTTGGGGGACAAAGGAAGAATCTTGATTGAAATATGCCATTACAATGTTTTCATAGTGTTCTATAGGCACTCAATAGTCATGCTGCATTAAATTTCACCCATCTGAATGTGTGCAGCTGGGAACAGTTACGAAAATAGAATAACTGTATTTATAGATACTGAACTTGGAAATTTGAACTTTTTCCTTGTGGATCCTTGATTTATCACAAACATTTTTCACATACATATACTGAAGAAATCCCATTAGGTCAAACCCAATTATGGAAGAATATGCTCCCATTAACTAATTTCTGTACCTGAAGAATGATTTCCTTGTGTTTATTTATTTTATTTAGTTTATATCATTAGAACATCTTTTGATATGATTTGTAAGAATTTTTCACCAAATTTCAATAAAACACATTTTTTAAGGTAACGGTTTTCACATTCTTACCTGCATTGTTCTCGCACGCTAGTTGCAACGTGACTTCATGCATGGTGGCCCCGGGTATAGCCCCGCCCTGCCTGCCTGTGGGGTCAGGGTAGGGTATCCCATACCCTGTGCCCATGTTGATGCAGCACCCCTAAGCAGGGTGGCCACTGGGCTATGTTGAATTACCAGGACCATCTGTGTACCTTTGCCTCTCCTAAGCTGAAGAGTCCACAGAAATGCTCCAGGGTCTTCTGGTGATTCATAAGAAAACGATTAATCAACCTCAGATCTCAGCCCCCCCCCCCTCCCCCCTCCCCCTGCCTCCCTGATTACAGGTATTTATGGGAGCTATTATATTTTAGCCACATGTTAAATTCATTGTGACCAGTTGCACATTATATTTGCAATACGTGCTAACCTTTGTCTAGTTGGATATTAGTCTTGTTTATTGCAAAGTTTGTGTGGTTGCATCACTATTAAAAACCCACATATTTATTTTAGCGACATACTTAAATGCATTGTTAGCTAGCACTTAACATTTTGAAAACATGTTGCTCCCCTTTTTCTTGTTGGCTTTTTGGTTCGTTTATTTCAAAGGTTTATGTTTGCACTTAAGGTAAATATACGTCAAAACTGCTGATTTTGTTTTTCCAATCCTAGCTCCAATAGCTTTAATAATCTATGTCAATTCCTTGTTTTTTAGTGCTTGCGTGGGATGACTAAAAATATTTTGCTACTATTTTGCCAATGGAAAGTGGGTTAGCATTGTTGATCTTGGAGTTCTACCAGTACCTCACTACAAAACAACATCATAGTTCTTTACTTTACTTCCCAATATCCAGGGGAGCGGAAAACACCAATACTTCACTCCTATTTCATAGTGAGGAGGAATGCTGTTATTTAAAATGTAGATTCTGCCAATCTTATCTTAGACTGAAATGCATGGAATGGGAATTATAAATTGCTATTATCTCCATTTTGAATTCCTGTCCTGGCTCCCACCCATCAAGTCACATACAAAAGTCATCAAATTTCCTTGCAGTTGCTGTATCTAATCGGTATGCGATAAACATCCAATTAGATGCAGGGCTGAGGTCCTGCTACGGTGTCAGTGTAAGGTATGTGTTGCTTTCAGACCATTTGAGTTATTGCTGGGAGCATGTATGTGACAGCGTACCATGGATTGGGCAGTCGATCCCATGTCTGCTAGGATTATCAGCATTCCACGTTGAAAAGATCACGCTCATAGCAGATTGCCTGTACAGGGTTTGGGTCAACTCTCAGACAATAGGATGCAGGTGGCTGGATCGCAATATCTATGAGCTCATATTAGGGGACCTTTGCACTTGATGTTGCTATTCCTTTAGAAACTATGGTTTTATATTGACAGAAAAAATGCATTGAGGAATACACCTATCGAAAAAATATGACAGACCTGCTATATGTCATACATATGTTTGATGTTAGTAAAATGCCAACAATCGATCACTTGGTAATATTAATCATCTCAGGTCTAGCTTATACATTTATGTGAAAAGTTCTAGGCTAGTCCTACATAAGCGAGGAAGGATTAACTTTGCAATCCCTGGTAGCCTAACATCATCTATGTTGTTCTCCTGTAGTGAATGGATGTAGTAGATGGTGATAGCTGCTGGTGATGGTAGGGACGAGGGAGCCATAGAGCGCACACTTGTCAACCACAGAGACTCTCCCCCCAGTCAAAACAAACACTCTGGTGCCAGCCCTGTCTCACAGTCAAGTGGGACATCATGCTATCAGCATATATAGCGTTATAGCATTCCTGTGGGAGACACTGCCCTTTCGCACAGGACAGATAAGGGGGAGAGAAAAATAGGGGAAAAGCTTTTGAAAGTTACTGCCCTTTCGCGCAGGACAGATACGGGGAAGAGGGGGAGGGAAATAGGGGGAAGGCTCTTGAAAGCTAAGTTGGGGAAGATGTATTGGGGAGACATGCTACAGCTACAGCATTTCAGTGGGAGTCACTGCCCCTTCACACAGGACAGATAAGGGGAAGAGAAAAATCGGGGGAAGGCTCTTGAAGTTACTGCCCCTTCGCACAGGACAGATAAGGGGAAGAGGGGGAGGAAAATAGGTGGAAGACTCATGAAAGTTAATTTGGGGAAGACATTGCCCCTACGCACAGAACAGATAAGGGGGTGAAAAAATAGGGCTAATGCTCTTGAAGGTATCCCCCTAGAAATGGTATCGGGGAGAGGAATGGAAAAAATAGTGGCAAGAATGGAAAAGGCTTGATGGGCCACCTAGGGATATATAGTATAACATTCATGTGGAACATTGCCCCTTAGTGCAAAACAGATATAGAGAGGAAATAGGGCGAGACTTAAGTCAAGTGGGAGATGGCCCCTTCGCGAAGAACATACTGGGAGAGGAAAACTGGGGCAAATTCAGAAGGGGAAAAGAATAAGTGCGTGCTGAATAAACAAAAAATAAAGGGGGGGGGATAAAAACAGGGGAAAATATAATTTCTGGAGTCAAGTGGTTAATGGGCCATTTAGGGGTAATGGTATGACATTCCTGTGGGACATGGGACTCTTCATGCAGAACAGATAAGGGGGAGACGGAAATTAAAGGCAGGAAAGACGAAACCAGATGGGCCACTTCAGGGGATATATGGTATAACATTTTCCTGTGGGACATGCTCCCTCTTTGGTGTGGAACAGATAAGATTAAAGTGGTTGCTGGGACATTAGAGGATATGGTGTGTGTTAACAGCATTCCTGGGGGAGGCGGTCCTTAAACTCAGCTAGAGAGTAATAAAGTTGTTCAAAAGACTCTCCCACCCGCCATGTCACATTGTCAACCCCACCTGAGAAATGAACTAAAGTAAAGTAAAAGTAAAGTAATCTTTATTTTAAGTCTTAAAATTTTTACAATGGTAAACACGTCGGTTTCTCAAGTACAACAGGACCTTTAGTTTTTACCTACTTATTGCTTTTTTCAGTCTCCCCCCCCCTTGAAAAAAAATATTGCTTTGCTGTATTACTTTTAAAAGAAACGTAGGGATAAAGAATATATTTTCAAAATGTTCATTAGCTATTTTGTTTGATAAAGAATATATTTTCAAAATGTTTTGTCAGCTATTTTGTTTAAGCATTTCTGTTTTGAATATTTATCAAATGATGCTAATTTCATCAGTGGAATAGGACAGAAATGAGATGGTCTTTTTGGACTATTGTAAGGAAGAATTGGTTTCGAAAAAAAAAAGGCCCACTCTTTTTAGCAACTGCACAAGTCATTTTTTTCAACAAATACCAACTATTGAAAACCACATCAAAAGATATGAAAATTTACTGCCATCCTTGCCTGTACAGGCCGCCCGCTGTGAGAGGAATGAAAACAGGAAGAGAGGGGAGTTCAGTCAGAGGGAGATATTTTGGGCGGAAAATGTCGCGCTGACAGAACTTAAGATATGCCGACACCGCTTCCGTCAAAACACATCAGCAGCAGAGATGTCTGCGATAAGCCGGTAAACTCCTGGAAGATTCTGCTATTCACAAGCTTGACATTTTCAACTAACTGCAAATTGAGCACTTAGCATTGCTGAGAGTTTAGGCTGACATTGACAAATGTGTCAATTCCTGTCTGAAGTCTTTTATTATGGATTAGGAATATGCAATAATCAATAACTTTCTGAGATGGCATTTCCATTTTGGGCAGCACTAGGTGTTTTCTGGAAAAATAAGGAAGTGTTGTTCAAATATAATTTTTGGCATTTCCTCGTATCCAGGATTTGTATATTACAGCAATTCCATGTATGTGGTAGCTTGTCACTTTTCATGTTTTGACATCAATAGTTGTGTTAATGAATTACTTAACTCACTCACCTATCAACTTTTTTGATAGCCTGAGGCTTGAAATCGAACTAATATTTTGAGAAATACTTTGCTGAAATGAGTTTATTTTTCTGTTGTCTTTAACAGTTTTTCCTTTTCAATGATTTTAAGTTTGATAATGAGATTTTTATAAGTTGCCAGACCATACATGACATTCTCCAGGTTGAAGTGGGTTAAGGGTGAAATTAGCTGTCATTATAGGGGAACAGTATACTCTTTGTTGTCTGTATGTGTGTATGTAGTATGCTCTGATAGGGTTCCCAGAAAGGATGTAGTTTCCTGTTGGTGCTGTATGATAGTGGCCTGTGTCAATAATACACACAACCGTGTCCTTGGGAATTAAGATAAACAGAGCCCTGAAATGCATGTTATGAAAATTAGCTATATACACACACACACAAACACTTGTAAGCACACATGATTTGATTTTAACCCATGCATGCTGAGAGATCCCAAAGAAAATTGCTCCCTGGATGTTTCAGTACTATCTGAACAAAGTACTATATATGCCACAAAAATATTTGAAAATGCTTGTTTGTAAAGTTGTCAATTTTTTTTTTTTGGGGGGGGGGGGGGGGGGGGGGGGTACTACGGCAGAAAGATATTGCCAGAATAAAATTATAGACCAGCTATGAAGTGCAAGTACCAGATGTCTTTAAAGATCGGTCCCATGCAATCCAACTAAGGTGCAAATGGATTATAATTCCACCTGTATTCAAGGACCACTGTTGAGCAATTGGTCACTGGTCATCTTAGCAGATTTACTCTGCTATTTACTACTTTAAATGTATAAGGGTGAATGTATACCACTGTAATAACTTATCATATTACACTTTCTCTTGACTTTTCAATATGCTGCTATGCAGCTATCTATTTACTCAGTTGTCTATATTGTCTTATTTCTTCATTTCAGGTGGCTATCAAGTCTATTCGCAAGAGCAAGATTGATAATGAGCAGGATCTGGTGCGGATACGACGAGAGATTGAGAACATGTCCTCTCTCTGCCATCCACACATCATAGGCATATATGAAGGTAAGAACTTGCTCTTGTGGATTTGATTCACTTTTTACAGGATTGTGAGTTGCTTTGTATTGGAGCTTAAATGCCTGAACCATTTGCATCTGGGGTGTGCACTTGGTCAGGTATATTTGAACAGAACTCTTCATAAACGATTTCATAAATATGGGTGATATTTCAATGCGAAAGTTTGATAATAATAAATGAATAACCACTCTTAGATATTTATTGAATATTCAAGTATTTTTTTGTTATCAAGATATTTCCATAAAGAATTTAAACATGTCGGAGCATATGTAAGCTTCAAATGTGAATGGGTTAAGAACCCATTTTAGGATATATTTAACCCTTCCAATGCTGAGGCTACTTTCGTCCGAAGCACAAGGATGTAAATATTTTTGAAAAACATTGGAACCTTGTCATGTTGGTACTCATTGGATAGGTCTCGCTGAGTACACTCAGATGAGTACCCATATGGCAAGGTTTCAGTCATTTTCAGCTTTTTTGTATCAGTTCCTATTGGGAAAATTAGCCACCAGCAGCATAAGGGTTAAACCTGCTCTAGGTCAGTCACCCTCAAGATCAATACTTACCTGGATGAAATACATTGACATTCTCCCATTACCTGAGACCACCTGTCCCCTATTTATTCATTTATTTCTATCTTCAATGGCTCATGGAAAGCACCTTAAATACTTGGTGTTTACAGAAAGGCAGGTGTTATTTCCTGTATTAGTTAAGGTATCCAATGTGTGTGTCCATTTTCTATTTCTAAGTGTTGCTCCTAATGTGTGCATTAAATGCTGGTGTTATTTTCTAAGTGTAGTTACTAATGGGTGCGCTGAATGCGCTCTATGATAGTGATTGATATGGTGAGATATGAAATATGAATGAGGAGCCATATGAAAGGCTGTATTCATTACACTCTCAGCTGCAGGTGTGTTTGTTTAGCTGAAATGTTAACCCTTTCATGCTCATATATATGACCTAGTATGTTGCAGATTACCTATATTTTCTGATATTTTCTTCTAAGAAAATAACAAGGAAATATATACTGGTGAACTTGGATATGACAGACTCAATGGGACCAGGAAAATTGGTCCGTCATATGCAAAATCTGTCGTATACATATGACGAATACATGATATGCATCGGACTGGGACCAAGCATATCGTCCGTCATATGCAAAAATCCATCGTACAGTGGTCCGTCATATCCATTATCCAAGTTCACCTGTATTTCCTAAATTTCAATCAGAGAAAAAACATACATGGACATATTCAAAGAGACCGCTTTCATTGGAAATTGGTCAAGAATTTTACCATGATTTTTCCACAAGAGATTTGATTATTAAGTACTTGCATATTTCATCAGACCCCAGAGTGATTTGGCTGCACATAGGTTAACCCTTTTATGCAAAGTTTTCTTTCTTGTTAAGAGTGCATTAAGGTATGAAATCACAAACTTTTGAAAGAAATTGCATGGTGTGCATTTATTTCTTGTTAGCATTTCATTTTTTTTCAAAATTTAGAAAAAGATGTCAGCATAAATAGGTTAAGTTTCACTAGCAAGCAGGGTTCCCGTCCTATCCCGCGTCCTATCAGCGTGTGTGTGGTATATTAGCATTGGCATTCACTGTTTATTTACCCCCCACTTTTGGCCTGTCTGCCTGACTGCTTAGTCTGGATCCTGACAAGATTTCGACACAGGCCACTGATAATCACACTCCAGCAACTACCAATAGTCTGGCTCCCAACGGACCCACCATAACTTAGGAGACAGGCCATATAATGTATTATCTGTATATCCAACCCATTCATGCTTAGAGCTACCCTGGAATAATAACATCTAGATATATTAAACTTTGAAAATCACATTTGAATAAAGCATGCATTTACAAAATATCCCGGGGAGAGCCTGTTGATTTCTGCTAAAGTCCTCAGCTCTGCAAGAGTGAATATTATATTCCAATTCTATAATTTGTATCAATGTTTATTTCATATGCGCATATTCATGAGCAGTTGTTCAAACAAATAAAACAAATAAACACAAATTCCTGTCAAGATTTTAATTGAAACATTTTTAAATGGGTGATTAGGTTAAAAAGATAATAGCAAAATATTCAACCAAAAAGTGTAGTACACGTTACGTATGAATGGTTTAAGGAATTCAGGCATTATGTGCAATAGGCAGCGTGAATATCTTAGATATTTTATTTCGAATTTAGTGGAACAAATGGTTTAATTTTCTTTCATCTTTTAGGGGGTCAGATCTCTTGCTCCATGCAATTATGAAATAAGAATTGCATTTATATTATTTGCAAGATATTCCCACTTTATAGTCAGTCCACAGCTTATGACGCTCTTGGCTTGATCGGATAGAATAATTGGATAGAGAGACGTATGTGTTGAAATATACATGAATATAGCACCACCCACATAGAGAGTGCAGTCTACCCACAGGAATTCAGTATTGCTGGAAAATATCATGTTCCTTTCAGCTGTGAATTCAACAGCTGGTTGTCTCATGATCATGCATATCAATGGATGTACATGTTAATGCATGAAGAGATGTGAGGGTGAAGTGGAAGGAGGTAGAAACATATAAACTATGTAAAACTGGTATTTCAGGTTAAAGAATTTCACTTATCGACACTTTTCTGTGCTATTGCGTTATTGTCATTTTGAGGTTAAATCATGATTAACCTGTCGACAATGGTGATCCTACCAGATTATCTGGGGGACCAAACAAACAACTTAAGATCATTGGCAACATTATTAAATGCCTATTGCCTGAAAGTGACTATAAAGGTAAAGGTATTTGGTTTATAGTCTTGTATCCACTGAAGTGCTCACATGACCTTCCTACCCTAGTGCTCAGGCCTGTACATACAGAGACGGTATTTCAATACCCTGAGGGATATTCCAGAGCAGCTGGAAGCATATAGCGCACAAGCTCTAAGCACTGCCTTATAAATGCCAGGCACTCATTTTTCAGCTCGGTAGACTGAGTCAATATAGAATAAACTGTCTTGCCAAAGGACAGATCAAAGTGCCCTGGCCGGGAATTGAACCAGTTACCTACTGATTGCTAATCCGACACCTAACCAACTGAGCCACTTTGTTCCCACATACAGAAAGCAGTGGGAGCACAATGCCCTAGACCGCTCCGCTATTGGGGGCAGCCCTAGATAAAACTAGAGCTGTTAACAGCATGTGACTCCTGTGCCTAGACCACTCAGCTATTGGGGCCGCCCTAGATAAAACTAGAGCTGTTAACAGCATGTGACTCCTGTGCCTAGATGGGCCCCTCCCTGCTTGACATATAGAACACTGCTGGCTGTGGCTGCTCCTCCTCCTGCTGCTGCTATATTGTAACATGGAATGTGTTAGCTCAAGCAGACAATTCTTGGCTTCCGAGCTATCCCCATTAGTCCCTGGATTACACTATTCTTAACCAGTCCTTCCCCTGAACATCTACAAAAAAGCTTGAGTGCTGCAAAACACTTAAATTAACCCATTCATTGCCATGGCCGCTTAGAAAAGTGAAATCTTAATTCTAATGAAATATTTGGGACTGGTGCTCTGTTGGTAATTGAAATGAAATTGCTTTAAAGAATCAACAAAATTCCTTTAAATATTTTGCCAATCCACATTTTTGTTAATTCAAACATTTCAGAATCTAGTATTTGATTCAAAGATAATCAGTCTTTTGCTTGGTTATCAACATATTTCCATCTGTGTCAAACCATGTATTCTATCCAAAAGAGAATTACAAAATTAAGAAATATTCAAAACTTAGAAAATATTTCCCCTCTGAAAGTGTCCATGTGGAAATGTGCCTGTCTTTGGTAAAGAATGAAAGAAAACAAGAACAGGGAAATGCATTAGATACCAAGAAGGAACTGATGTATGGACCTGTCATGTTTACATGGTAAAACATTTTTCTTTCCTGCAATGTAGTTGACTTAGTGCACGTAACCTAAACATTTTTGTCCCGTATTCCCGAGTTCCCAGATGCCCCCACATGGCAGACCCTGGCAGACCCGGGACTACACCCAAAAGGAATGAACAATGAACACTTTTCACACTCTCTTTCCTGTCATCACTCCTTTCATGTCTCAAGTTTTCCTTTAATCATCTGGATCTACGATACTTAAGAAAATAACTTTCAAATATGTCATAGATTCTCAAAATATTTCAAGGAGAGTTGTTAGTTGATCTGATCAACATTTCTCCATCGGATATTTTTCTAGGGATGTTTTCTATCAAGAAGATGTCACTCCGTGCGGCAATACTAAAGGGGTTGACAAGTTGGCATCTTATAGTGCAGATTTGGCCTGACAACTTTGACCATAACTCTTTAAAAAGAGGGAAGTCTGAACCATTCGAAGAGGGAATTTTAATTGCAGCAGGAACAGCAACTTTCAGTTAAATGTTTCTCAATATATTGCTTAAATATCAAGATATTTCCATATGTAACAGACCTTACAGCACACTCGAGATAATATTGGGTTAAGAACCAAAACATCAACCCCCCTGCTGTCCAATATTTCAAGCAGAATTTCCTCATAGTGTCCTGTCACGATTTTTTATTGGGATAAGGGATATTTGGCATTGCATCACACCCTGTTTGGTTGTTGAGGAAGTCTGCCATACTGAGATATGTATAATACATGTAAATGCAGTCAGGTAGCAGTGGGTAGGAGCCAGCTGGCACGCTGCCAAGCACGATCCTGTCACACTTCTTTCATTATGCAGATTCATGGTCAGAGCACCCTCACGATTGCTGATATCTTGAAAAGCGTTGCGAATATTAAGAAATATTTGAACAAAATTTGTTTTTGCCCTCATGAAATTCATTTCCCCTTCAAATATTCCAGAGACTTTTCCACCATTTTCCAGATATTCTTAAAAGTGTCAGATTGCTGGGGTGCGCAACCTTTTCGCAGCAGGAATGTCTGATGTACATGGAAATATGTAGAAAAATAAGCAATTTTTCATGTATGATTCTACTACATGTTGTTGCGCCTGTTTGGTTTACCAATCCCTTATCAATTATTTTTCAAATTCTATTCTTGTTTGAATATCTGTGATTAAAGTTGTCCGATGACATGCACACTTAGGATGCAAAAGGGTTAAGAGTATGAATGTGTTCAGCTTTTAATGATATGGAGGAGGAGGCCAGACTTTTGTAAGCAAGAGACCACTGCAGTGTCAGATTAAATTGGGGATGAGTTTTTTGTCGCCAAGCTCTCTTTGTGATGAAATCCAGGGTAGTATCGGACACACACTGATTGGTTGGAATCTGGAACTCGCACACTTTAGGTTTTATATCTGTTTTTCGGGGAATTGAGCGTAAATAGTTCATGAGCATAGACTAGTTGCCCCTTGATGCATCTTTAGGCGACTGAGCTGAGTGCTTTTAAACTGCATTAACTCAATCACATCTGGACTGTGTACATGGACTGACAAATTTTGTGGTCTTATTATCTCAGATACAGTATTTTTCAAAAAGTTTGATCAGAAAAAGTTCATTTGAACATAAGACCAACAACTCGTGTCAATTTTTTTCTCAAAGAATCTTTTTTATGAAGATATTATCTTATATGTCAGACCATTGGTACCTTTCAGATGTAGATAGGTTAACTCGTGCAAAAGGTTTTTGACCCTGTAATAGTGCAGCACATGTACTAGAGCTAGAATGAAATCACTTTTTTTTTGCGATAGAGATTTCAATAGAAGAAAAGACGGGAATGCTATAGGTCCTTTGTATCCACGGCAACTCCCTTTGGATCAATACTTTCTATTGGCGTCGCCAAGGTCATGCTGTTAATTTTGGGCGTGTGTCCTGGATTTTGATCCTGTAAAGAATGTGCCATGCCAATGCTAAAAGGCTTAACTCCTCTAAGCTGTTAGTAATGCTATGGTTGTTATCAACCTCTCGTGGGGAATACCTTATGAGATTGCATTACCCAGGAATGTGTAGAAATAACAACTATGAAAGTATGCATTGAGATTGCATTATCTATGACGCTGCAAATATATAAATTTGATGTTTGAACATACCGTAATGAATGGGAGTATGCATTAAAGTTCAGTGAATGGTACTTCAGTGTAATGCTACCATTAACTATATTCATTGTTTACGCATATGATATTGAATATAAGTGTAATGCATTAAAGTTCACTGAAAAGGTACTTAAGTGTGATTCTACAAATAAACATAATCGGTGCATGAACATATGGTATTGAATGGAAGCAGGTACATTTTGTGTTGATTTTGCTGAAGTATTATTTTTGCAGCTGTATATTTCGCCATTTATTAATGGTCCTGGTAGTAGCAGTGAGGAATGTATACCCTGAGAGGAATTTACCCTGAACTGCTCTGAGGACAACTTCTTCAGAGGTCAATTCAGAGGTGTTTGAGGCCCCTCCCAAGTTAAATTGCTGGCTATTAAGGTATCCATTTCTGATAATTGAAGTGCATTCCGCACTGTGAGAAGTGAGTGGCTACGTGAGAGTCTAGACATCAGCACCTCGTCTCACCAGCAGCTCACAGCATTCCGCACTGTGAGAAGTGAGTGGCTACGTGAGAGTCTAGACATCAGCACCTCGTCTCACCAGCAGCTCACAGCATTCCGCACTGTGAGAAGTGAGTGGCTACGTGAGAGTCTAGACATCAGCACCTCGTCTCACCAGCAGCTCAGCTTTCTCACCAGCAGCTCACAGCATTCCACACTGTGAGAAGTGAGTGGCTACGTGAGAGTTGAGACATCAGCACCTCGTATCACCAGCAGCTCACAGCATTCCACACTGTGAGAAGTGAGTGGCTACGTGAGAGTTGAGACATCCGCACCTCGTCTCACCAGCAGCTCAGCTTTCTCACGGCAGCTCACAGCATTCCGCACTGTGAGAGGTGAGTGGCTACGTGAGAGTTGAGACATCAGCACCTTGTCTCACCAGCAGATCAGCTTTCTCAGGGCAGCTCACAGCATTCCGCACTGTGAGAAGTGAGTGGCTACGTGAGAGTTGAGACATCAGCACCTCGTCTCACCAGCAGCTCAGCTTTCTCACGGCAGCTCACAGCATTCCGCACTGTGAGAAGTGAGTGGCTACGTGAGAGTTGAGACATCAGCACCTCGTCTCACCAGCAGCTCAGCTTTCTCACGGCAGCTCACATGACACGTGCACACGTAAGTCAGGGGCCAAATACAACAATAATCAGCATTAAGCTTTTTCTCATTTTTTGATCACTTGGATTTTTATCACATATAGGGCCCCGGCGATCAGGGTGTCTCAACATCATTTGGGCACCAAAACCCCTCAGAAAAGCAATTATTCCTCAAATTATATGAGGAATTTCTAAAAAGAGTTATTTTTTTATATATCTGGATATTTTCACCTAAATATTATTTTCGTTTTATGACAGCTTTAAATTCCATCTTAACCCATTCACATGTGAAGCATAAAGTAGGGCCTGCATGAAGTATATTGAAATATCTTGACAATGAAGCAATACTTTCAGAGATATTTGATTAAAAGTCATTGTTCCTGATGATTTTGACGATACCTCATCAAATATTGCTCAAATCTATGAGTGATGTTCAAAGTTGTGCGACTATGTCTACATTAGATGGGATATGAGATAAACTATTTGAGTATTGAATAGAGATCTCACGACTCACTGCATTGAGGTCTATTCTTGTCTGTTCCTAATAGTATGTATAAGTGGCTCTATCAAGTTGTCTTCATTGACCTTATCTAAGGTCAGGTCAGCGCCCCCAAAAAGCTTTTTATTCCATTGATATATCACTCAGGCCTGTGTACAGGGTACTTCTAGTGACTCATCAAAGTAAGTTTGGCCATTATACCCTGAGTGTCCCGAGGAGGACTTCAAGACCTATGGCTCATTGTTAAATGGTGTCCCTAGATAGTGTGACAACGGCAATGACGTTACTATTACTACTGGAACATTTTTCTGCGTGTTTGTCCTTAGTTCAAAAAGTATTATTTCTAGTGACTCATCATTGGAATTTTGGTCATTTACCCTGAGTGTCCTAGCAAGGCCAGATTGTCAGATGTTGTCCCCAAATAGTGTGACAACGGCAATGACGCTACTATTACTATTGAAACATTTTTCTGCATGTTTGTCCTTAGTTCAAAGTATTATTTCTAGTGACTCATCAATGGAAGTTTGGTCATTTACCCTGAGTGTCCTAGCAAGGCCAGATTGTCAGATGTTGCTCTCAAATAGGGTGATAATGGCAATGATGTCACTATTACTATTGGAATATATTTCTGCACATTTGTTCTTAGTTCAAAGTATTATTATCTCTAGTGACTCATCAATGGAAATTTGATCATTACCCTGAGTGTCCTAGGGAGGACAGATCATCAAATGTTGTTCCCAGATAGATAACAGGGTGACTATATGGCAATGGTGTTAAGTACTATGACTATTGGACCATTTACTGTATGTTTGTTCTTCAAAGTATTATTATTTCTTTTGACTTATCTTTGAAAGTTTGGTCATTACCCTGAGTGTCCTAGCGAGGATGATCATCAAATGTTGTCCCCAGATAGGGTGACAATAAAAATGATGTTACTTTTACTATTGGAACATTTTGTTGTGTGTTTGTCTTTAGTTCAAAGTATTATTATTTCTAGTGACTCATCAATGGAAGCTTGGCCATTTACCCTTACATCCTAGGGAGGATGAATTGTCAGATGTTGTCCCCAGATAGGGTGACAATGGAAATGATGTTACTTTTACCATTGGAAGATTATTATGTGCCTGTCCTTAGTTCAAAGTATTACTTCTAGTGACTCATATCAATGCACTGCTTGTCAAATGCAGCCCCGAGATATGGTGACAATGGCAATGAAGTTACTATAACTAATGGGAATGGAACATTTCCTTCATGTTTCACCTCAGTATTGTTGTGGACTCTTGTCTTTGTTCCAAAAACATAAATTCATCATACACCCATTTGCTGATGAGTACAGGTTACCTGAACCCTGTTTCCTCCTCTGTGATTACAGGGTCTAGTTGGGAAGTGAAACTGTTTGAAGTTGTTGATGTTGCTTTGGTTTCTTTAGTGAAGATGACATGTATTTGGGTATATGCCAGCAAGGGATGTGTGCTGGTTATTGTAGGAGGTTGTCCTCAGAAGGGCCTGCTGAGGTAACCAGGATGTACTTATCTATACCATCCTGTGCCTGGGGCACGCTTTATTATTACTTGTCCTTAAAATTTTGTCCTTAAAGGGCGGTGTCCATTTGATGCATGTTATTTCACAACTATGTGCAAGATGGAAATTTATCGGGTAGTGGGAATTTGTTAATAGCGGGATGTTGTATGTAAGAATGCGATATGATAACTCAAATAGAAATATCTTTTTACATGTCAACGAATTTATAAAATGATAAGATTGACAATCAGAGTTTGCTGCATTTGTATTTAGAAGAATATGCATTCCAAACCGAGGATGGTTTCAGCTAGAAAAGATAGTAATTGTTGTTAGAATATATATTTGATAAATTTGATACATTGTTGCCTGCATTTCATTACGAATCCATCATATGAAATACCCTCACTGTCCAACACAGGCTTTCCATATAAATATCATGTCCTCCTGTGTATTATCTGGAAGGGAGGAGGTTTGAGATATTGACCCATGTTCCATGAAGCACAGGATCATCTGAGGGTGACGCTGTCACTATATGTATGTTATTTATTATTTCCTTCTATGTCCTGAGTATGGATTTGGTGATGATTACTGATTAACCCTTGCTCCCTCAACTGTTTCATGTGTTAGTAAGTATCACATGGTAGTACTGATCACTTCCTGGTTGCTATGGTAAGCATGGTATTAATAGTGAGTTATTTTAAATGGAATTTGATGGAAATCTGTTTTTATCATCACATTTTTCTGCTAATCTAGATTGAAGTGTGGCTTCTCAGTAGTAAATTTGCCACTGTGGCATGGAGGCCAGCTGTATCAAAACCATCTGCGAGAACTCTTGGGGAACTTCTACATGTATGAAAGGGTTAACAAAGCTAGTACAACTATAATTGAACACACGCATGGCAAGGTGTTGGTCTGTTGGAAGATGAGAATTTTGTCATGTCCCTAGTTCAGCTGTAGATTCTTTCCCTGCCTGCAGAGTTTATAAGATTTGACCTGAGTTGAGGACACCACAGACTAGCTGCCAGAATGATTGACAGCTCCCTGGTCCACAGGCCTAAGACGTACAAATGTGTGTGATAGAGTGACCTGGCAGGGTGACTAAGATGATGCAGGGTCTCTTTGAGGTGTTTATATGACATACATGTTTTCCTGAAGGCCAATAACCGGGCTTTTTGTACCGGTGCCATTCACCTGAGCATTCCCCTCATAACAGTCTTACAGGTCATCTTGCCATGGTAGATGATAAACATGAGTTTCAAAGAATGAGATAATCAAGCTGTTAGAAATGGAGGATCTGTAAGTACCTATCAGTGGATTGAGATATGTTACAGATCTATACTGCTGATGATTATAGCCACTACTACTACTACTACTACTACTACTACTACTACTACTACTACTACTACTACTACTACTACTACTACTACTACTACTACTACTACTACCACCACAACCACCACAACCACCACCACCACCACCACTAATGATAGTGATATTGATGAATATGATGATTATAATAATAATGATGATAATAATAATAATAATAATAATAATAATAATAATAATAATAATAATAATAATAATGACAATGATGATAATGATGATAATAGTAATAATAATAATAATGATGATGATAATAGTAGTAGTATAGATAATAATGATAATAATAATAATAATAATAATAATAATAATAATAATAATAATAATGATAATAATAATAATAATAATAATAATGATTATAGTACTACTCCTTCAACTACTAAGATAAGTTCATAATGGTGCGTCTTGGCATATATTCCCCTGTTTGTGGGTGTCCATGTGACGCCCTGACTCCCTGCTGGGTCCCCAGTTCTGAACGCCCCCTGCTCTGTGGAGTGCCTGGTGCAATAACATGTTTTTGTGTTCATCCATGTCTGTTGACTTGACTTGAAACCCTTTTGTTGTTGCCCTCTGTTTAGGGTGCTGGCTGTGGGTATGATGACAAAGGAGGGGGCTATGAATATGATACACAACAGTACATCAGCTGAGCTGAAATTACTGTGTTTTGTTCAGAAGTCTTATTGAAGGTTTCTGTTTACATTATGTTTTTCAGGTTATTGCAAAATTTCCTGTTTTCACAAATTTTAACTAGCTGAGCTGACTATTATGCTAAAATACAAAGCAGGGGGAAATCAAGAGTTGCTTTCTTATTTTCTACATCTAGGTGGTCTCCTTATCACAGTATTAGACAGGGTGATAATACAATGCTTGTTATTGAATAGCAATCACAGAAGTTCTGCCAGCCCATATATCTAGCTACTCAGCTACTTCAAATACTCACATCTACTCCATATAATAGTCTTTTTTTTGTCAAAAGGGGTCATGTCTTAGAAGTGTTTTGTTAGGAAAAGATTTGGTAATTACAACAATAAAATCATGATTAAAATTTGTCAGGGAATTTTTGCCTGTCTGAGATGGTGTTCTTCAGGAAACTGCCTGTCTATAAGGCTGGTCCCGGCTGTTGAATCCCGACACAACTAGAGTTCAGTAAAACAATCCCCTATTTCCTCAAATTTTAGATGCAAGTTTATGGATTTCCTGGGGTATTTTTGAGACTACGACGGAGGTAGGTTGAAGACCTTGTAGACTTGAAACAAGAGATGTGTTAGGAGAGGAGGGGGCTTTCATGTTTGCTTGCCCCTTTCCCAGCGGGTCAGCGGAGGAATGCGAATGGGATGCCTAATTCGTGTAATTGGGTGGTATTAGGGGATTTCCATCTCTGTCGGCAAATAGTAAGAATCCAAACAAAAGAAGTTGGCTTTCAAAAAACTTGCTGGAATGCCCTATGTTTGTAAAGTGAGTGTGTTTGTTTTATAGGGAAGCCAGGAATATTGTTTTGATAAGAAACATGAAGTGCTCAATTTCGGAGTGGGAACTATTTGTTCTGACTTAGTAAATATTTTTTTAGAAATTTCTTCTTGTTTTTCTAATGGCAAGTTAATCAGTATCAGGAACACTTTCTGGTAATAAGAGCTCTTTATTTGTACGACTGTCACATTATTTTGTGTGAAACAAGGGTTTTTTGAATTTGAGAATTAACAAATTGTAACAAACTGCCAATTTTTTCAAATTAAGATGATGAAGCCAAGGCCCAAAAATTTTTTCAAAACAGTAGTGTTCAAGATAGACAATCAAAAGAATTTGGGCATTATTCATAGTTGTAAAAAATGGACATTTGATAAAATGAACAAAATTCCACTTAGTGTACAAATGAAAACAAGAATCTTGAATGTATGGTTCTAAAATCTAAGACCAAGATTCAGTTTATTTTTGTCCAGTCCATCCAGCAACTTGGCTAGAGACTGACAGATAGGATTAAGGCCTCGTCATTCCCCTAGCTCCTCCTCCTCCTCCTCCTCCTCCTCCTCCTCCTCCTCCTCCTCCTCCTCCTCCTCCTCCTCCTCCTAGGACTGACCACCCACTCGCTCTCATTCTGGCCCTCCCTGGGTGTATGTTTGACCTGTGAAGTCATGCGGGTGATTTGTATATGTGTAGACCGTGCCAGGATGATATTTTGTGGAGCATATACTCCCTAAGCTGGGTGGAGCACTTCCAGCCAGCTCAGGCTTAGTCAGCTGGGGCACGACAGTCAGCAGGATGTCAGGTGGGCTACAACATCCGCAAAAACATACAGCAACATGCAGCAGCATACACAAAGATGTGGTGGTAGTAGTACTTGTAGTAGATTGTTGTTGTTGTAGTAGTAGTAGTAGTAGTAGTAGTAGTAGTAGTAGTAGTAGTAGTAGTAGTGGTAGTAGTAGTAGTAGTAGTAGTAGTAGTAGTAGTAGTAGTAGCAGTAGGAATCATTCTATATATGAGTACTAGCTTTTCACAACTTAGCCTGGAATGGCTGAAAAAGCAAATGAGAAATCCCTTCCATCTGCATACACTATTTCCCTTCCACTGTTAAATCATAACATGTGTATATATATTACTAGCAATTAACTTCAATCCCAATACAACTATCGATTCTGTACTTTTTGGCGCCATCTCGTACAATGAGGAAGTAATCTACTCTATAGTCTCCAATCAATTAGCAGTAATTGCTCTGATGATGACTAATGGACCCTAATTGCCTGGCCTGTCACCATCAAATGTTAATTGGTACATGCACATCCAGACACTGAAACCAACTAATGTCTGCCTTATACTCAGGTGATCCGCAGCCAATAAGACTAATGCTATATACAATTGCTAGTACTACTTAGAGCTACTACTCCTGCAATAATAATTATAATAATAATAATAATAGTAATAATAATAATAATAATAATAATAATATTGATAATGATAATGATGATAATAATAAAAATATTAATAATATTATAATAATAATAATAATGATAATAATAATAATAATAATATCCTCATCCCAAACCACTATTTCTACTACCACTTACGATGAAACAACTGCCAGCCTATTTATAATTATCAACAAATTCTTTACACCTCAAATAGTATATAATTGTATGTATCACCTCTGTATCTAGGTGTGTGTTTGTGAAAGTCACAGTCCACACATTGGCATTGCTCATTATGCCTGACTTCCACTTCGTGCAGCAGGTAAATCAGCTGTTCCTGTCATCCTCCCATCCCTGCAGATATTGAATAAACATTAAATAATACCCTGCTATTGTCTCTGTCAGCTGGCTGCATTCATTACCCTCAAGTGCTCTTCTATACAAGTCAATGTCTTATGAATCATTCATGCACGACTTACATGGTGCAGGTTATGAATTTTGTGGCCTGTGTTCTTTTATTGTACATTGTTAGGGCTTTTTGCTGAGTGCCTTGAGTGACAGTTATGGTGGATTTACGACTAATTGACACTAGTTATGGCTAGTCTTGTGAGCTTATGAATGGTTTGATCAGAATTGCCTGATTACTGTATATGAGTAATGACAGACATGTATCATTATGCACATCTTTATTGTGATAGGCAATATTACATATATGGTAATGGGTCCACAGTGATGATTACTCTAATTTTCCTGATACAGAGCATAATATATTTTTACAGGGAGCTAGATACCACATCAGGTAGTGGTGGTCTATGCCAGGCTCTTAATAGAGATTTGTAGAAAAAGAGACTGGCAGGATAACAATTATAGGCTACAGGGCTCGACATTGGTGCTTGCCCCATTGCTCTGGGCAAGTAGAATTTGTAAATAATAGCGGTGGGGCAGGTGAAAACTCCATCTTGCTTGCCCCACTGGGAAAGTATGCTTTGTATATTTCAGGTTTACTTTTGAGAATGTGGGCAAGTTTCATGGTCTGGCATCCAAGCTTGTCCTTGAAAATATGCTTTCACATGCCAGAACCATGTTCTACTGGGTTTTAAATGAAATATTATCAAACATACAAGTTTTCAAGGGCAAGTGAAAGTTGGAGTAGGGCAAGTGAAAATTGAATCTCACATGCCCTACGGGGCAAGTTGCTGCAAAAGTTAACGTCGTGCCCTGGGCTACTATAACTACATGTCTACCTCTCCAGAGTCGACTGCAACTACTACTATTTCTTCTACTACTACTACTACTACTACTACTACTACTACTACTACTACTACTACTACTACTACTACTACTACTACTACTACTACCACTACTACCACTACTACTACTACTATTATTGATACTATTACTACTACCACTACCACTGCCACCAATACTACAATGCTGCCCATACCAACCAACGCCGCCACTACTACTACTACTACTACTAACAATACTACTACTGCTGCTCTTCTTATCCTCTCTAGAAATAGAGGAAATAAGCAATAAGTGGGTTAATTTTCCTCCCTAAGTGTATAGTAAGTGGTGGTGTGTTTAGACAGGTGTCATGGTATTCCAAGCCCTGCTGTGAGGCTAACTGGAATCATCTAAGATTACAGCTTCACCAGAAATCAGATGCCCCACAGCACGAAAATCCATAGAGAAGTCTTGAAATCAATCAGATATCAAACATTCCAGGGGGAGAAGTGGTTCCCCCGGTCCCTGTTCTCTTTGTTCTTCTAGCAGTACCACACCTTGCAATTCACATTTACATAATATCAGCAAATATAGGTTAACTAAATTTCATATTGTGAACTTGTGAAATGTTGACGTCATGATTACCAGTTCTAAAACAATCTATAATTCTATGTTATTTCTCTCCTTTGTTAGATATACCTTGTCATATTGATGTATTTTATTTAGTATATGTTGCCCGAAGATGCTCCTATATCAAAAGTGTACCTGTGGGTGTTCTCATTCTTTTGTCAGCTGAAACAATGGGTGATTATTGTGTCAGGTTTATTGTGTTGTTGAAGTGGTGAGGGGGTGTGTACTGGACAGGTAAGAACACACCTGTGCTCGTGACATGGCTATGACTAACACAGGTGTCATAAAACATGTCCCTCCAGCATGAGTTATTATCTCTGTCCCATACTCCTACTGCATGCTGCCTACCTGGCTCTAATAGGAGTCCAGACAGGTGTTCCCTGCACCTGAGCAAAATCAAACAAGGGCTGGCCGATTTACTTTAATACATACTTGCCTTCAACAGGGTAATTTAAATAAGAATGCCTAAAATCAAACTAAAGAAAGAGAATTCCCATCTGTCTATCCGGGTTTTGACCCAAGTTGATTTTATTACCTTGGGGATGCCCACACACAAGTTTTATATTTGTTCAGAGATTTATTCCATTTTGTGGATATTTCATGCCTTAGGGCATAAAACTAATTATAAATGAAATGTAGAAAAAAGTGGGATACTCAGGACAATTTATTGCTACGCACCAATTTCTGTTTTCTTCAAAGTGGCCAGTTTTGGGTAATTATAGAGGCCTCCAGACTAGAGCATCTTTATTTTCCCATCATTCTGTTGTGTGTCTTTATAATTTCCGTAATCTGGCAAAACCCAAGTGTTCCCATAATTGACAGCAATGCTTGTCTAGATCTATTGAAATGGTAGACTTGCGAGACTTGGCAATCCACACATTCCCAACCTTTTTTCTGAAAGCAATTTGATAGAAGGTTACAACTTAATTAATTCCATAATTGGCATTGCATGTAGCAAGCATTGTATTGTCAGAATCCGTCTAATATTACAGGTAAAAGTAATCAGTGCTACCTGTATCTCACCTGAGCCTCCTTAGCTTACATGGCACACCTTAGTAACTGAAACCACTCTCAGCCTTCGCCACAACAATACCTTAGAAGTGTGCTGGCTGCATAAAAAAATAATTCATCAGATCATTCCAAAGAAAGGTGCTACTATCATCAACTATTATTGCTCACTTGTACAACAAAGAAAACGAGCAATTTTTTTCTTGGGAAAGGAATTTCATTTACACCGCAGGAATTCTTGCCATTGTTTTGATTTGATTAATCTGGGAAGTTGTTCTTTTGATCTTGAAATGAGCAGTGGGAGAGGAAAATATCTAGTTTCTTCGGGCCACGTGTAGGGCACCATAGAAAAGGAAGCAGGATGTGGTAGAAAAAAAATGTTGTTTTTCTTTTATTGATGTTTTAGTATTGAACTGGTGATTACTATTGGTAGAGTTATGTGGCTGACTGCGTCCATTTCACTCACCGTGTGTATACCTTTCACTAATCCGAGTCTAGGTGCAGAATGTGGCATTATGTAGCGTGTAAACAGCATTGTGGAAAAGTCTTTACTTGGTGGTAATACACTGGAAGAGAACCAAGGGACACCATCCCTCACTTCTATCCCCCTAGGACCAAAATGGGCATTCAAATGGCAACTGTCTTTTTGGCAGGACACGTCCAATCTGTATTTTGGATAGGCAGTTTCCTGAAAACGTCCCTTTTGGACAGGCAAAGATTTTTCTATTTCAAGTTTAAGATTTTAGGGGTAATAACCAAAGATTTTTCTAACAAAACCTTATGCTATGGCTGACATGGCTGAAGTGTAATTTGTCCTTTTTGAGACAGTAGGCTATTAAATGAAGTAATGGTATTATGATATGAAGTAGATTAGTGGCTTAATCTAGAGAGATCAAGGGAGATGGTGAGAGAGAGAGTCAGAGAGAGAGTCAGAGACACTGCACATAGTTAACAACACCAATATGGTGTCTTAGAAGATGTAGGGATTTCTTTTTGAATGGTACATTTGAATGTTCATTCTCCTCAGTGAATGAATAAGGTTTTAAAAAAACATGGAAAAAAGCCAGGTAGAAACAATGTGCCCGACCATAGTGTGTGTCTGTGGAACTTCCTCTGACTGCCAGCCTTGAGGCTCTGTATGAAAGGTGGGGAGTGCTAACTCTCACAATGAAACATACGCAGCTGTTATTTCTTCCACTGAATGAACACCTAGGGATTTTTTAAGGGGATCTTTTGTGCAGGTACCTGCCAAAAATGGATGGTGGGCATGGAGACTGCATATGTAAATTCAGTGTCATTCATCGGAAACTTTATGTTAATTTAACAGTGAAGGGTTTTATATTGTGATAGATCATAGATGTGTTGCTACCTACTCTAGTCCGGAAAAGCATAGCAGGCAACTAATATTGTCTGTGTCTACTTGCCATTGCATTAGTTAGCTGCTATCAGGCAAAGGAAAAATGACAACTTACTTGCCCAATATGGCAAGTTAAAAATCCAAAGAAATGTCTTTGGTTGGATCAGAGACATATAGGCTTTGAGATTGGAAGTCCCTGGATGGATGATTATGTGGATATGTATGCATTGCTGAATGAAATTAAATTATAAAAAAAGTAGGGGTTTGAAAAAAAATGGAAAAAAACACCCTCAAGCAAAGTTCAGTTTTTAGATGTATTTACTCAACATCTTTTTGTTCAAGGCTTATTAAATTATTTGTAAGGAATGTTAATTGTAGCATACCCAGGCTTTCATAGGATACTACAAGATAATGCTAGGATTTCCTAGGAATTCTCAGGGTCATTTAAAGAGGGGGCCTTCTCCTGAAATAGTTGTGAAATTCCTTCCTATACCCCTCAATATAGCGGGGAATGTGCCACCAGGAACCTGAGAAGCGGGATTAAGTGATTGTTGCTGAGATAGCTGTGGGCTAACTAGGAATAAAGCATTTAATGATGATCTACCTAATTGAGCATTCATATGTCACTGTCAATCAGCGGAATTTCCAGCTGGAATAGGTTTCCAAAATAAACAAAACTCAGGAGCCAGACGTGCTGGCATTTTTGATTGGAAATCCCAGCTCCCCATTGTAGAACCTTAGCGGTGCCTGACGCGTGACTGAAAGAAAAGTTGTGGAATTTTGATTCATTTCAAAATGGATGGGATTGCGTATGGCGGTTGTCATTTGTTCATGTAGTGATTGTAGGGGTGTCCAGTGTTTGAGGAAGGGGAGGCTGGTGGATTTCACGCATGGGGGGTTGTGAATGCGGTGCTGACGTCAGTGGCCCTGTTGTGAAGTGCGGCGCGCTGTGTCTGTGTAAATGTTGTGGACTGAAATGACCAGTTAGGTAGTAATGAGAAATGTGTGGAATCCAGCAATGCTGGCCAATCTCGCGTGATGTAACACGTGTGTATTATGAAGCTTTAATTCCCCCCCACATTGTGAGGTGCAGGCAGCCTTAAAGACCTTAAAGAAAGGATATTCAGCTCATGTTAACCGTTACGCTGCTGGTGGCTAATTCTGCCAATGCCAAATGAGGCAAAACGCTGAAAAAATGACTGAAACCCTGGCAAATGGGTACTCATCTGGGAGTACTCAGTAAGAGCTATCCAATGAATGCCAACATGAGAGGGTTTAGATGGTTTTCAATTTTCTTTTCATCTTTGTGCTCTGGGCGAAAATAGCCTCAGCATTGGAAGGGTTAAAGACCTTAGAGAAAGGATATTCAGCTCACTGTGGATACTTAAAGACCTGGATATCCCTTAAACCAACAACCCCTTGAGGCCTGATTGTGTGGGAGGCTGGCCTGATTAATAGCAGTACCTACTTAGTGGTTTTGACATGGATTTAAAAGTCTACCCACATGGTTAAGGAAATCCAGAAAATGAGCTCCAATTTTACTTGCCTCTACATTTTTACTTAACCTGGTCCTATCTCTAGTGCTTTCAGTGTAACTACTCTGACAGGCTACAAACTGGTGGCGCCACCAAGTGGTAAACACTTAAAGACCTGAGGTACTTACAGCATTGCCATGGTATAAAGAAATATACTAAATATATATACCTGTAACAGCCTATAGAATCCTGGGCAGGGTAGGGTGTCAAACCCTGTATATTATATAGCTTTAGCTCTAGTGCGGAACACTGCAGTGGCAATGTTTTTCACCCTAACTTTGCTTGCCAGTAAGGGTTGCCAAAACCATTCATCTCGAGCCAGTAACGTGGCAGGGTGCTATATGCCCCACTGATCAGTGAGAAATGAAAAAGGACGGTGACTTACGCAAGGTCTCATTCATCTTTAAAATAGAAAAAAAATGTTTTTTTGTTCCACCATTCACACTCATGAACCCCCTTAAAAGGCTGAACATTTTTGTGATATCTCTCTCTGATAAAAGAATATTTTAAAACAATTCAAGGAGAAATGTTCTGAACTGTTTTTGCTTGCTACATGCATACATGGGTTGTACAGTCAACTGATGTCATCTTAAGAAATAGGTATGGTTGTCCTTATGTCATCTTGCTCCAGATAGTCAGGATACGGTCACTTGAGGTTCAGATGAAAATGACAGATAGAAGAAACCGTTACACCCCAATAAGCTTATATTTAGGTTGACAAGTGACTTTCCCTGCTAGAAACTTTTATAAGAGCAAAAAGGCTTTGCTGAAGATATAAGGCACCTGGGGAGAACTTCAGGAAATAGCATAATTATATACTTGTAGATTTGAGAAATAAATGCATTTATGTTTATTTTCGATGATATTCAACATAGTGCCACAAGCAAAGAAATAGAGCTCCCTTAAAGAGTGAGATATTGGCTCAACATTTCTGACAGTGTGTATCATTTTTGACCCTTCAATATGAGCTTTGGTTTGGGTATTTTGGCCTTATAGTGGTAGAAAAATGGTATTTTAACTTTAAAATCTTTGAAATCTAAATAAGCAGGACCATTTTATCTGCGATTGCAAATGGGTACAGTGTTTTGATAATGGACAAGGAAATGACTATTGGTCAGTTTGACCTGGATGCCCACTGGTCAGCACCATTGTGGTCAGTCATGTGTTGACCACAGCATTGGCGGTCAAGGTTGCTGGACTTGTGGCCTGGCATTCAGTTCATGCTGAAGTGACACCCTGCATCGGGTCTGCGGGGAAACATGTTTATATACTTATGTAATGTATTGCTTGTGTGTGGTCAATGTAGAAATGGAAATCAACACTTGTGTTATCGCCTGGGGCTAGTCGGTGATTAATGCTGCCCTGCAGGGCAAGTCGAGGGCTTCCTCATAGGCCAGATTCAGAAATACCATCCCTTGTGGATAGGGGGCACTGCGATATAGCCAGTAGAGAATTTTTCTGCATATACAAACCACTCCCATCATGTGGCAATATGTACTGAGTAACAAACTTAACTCTAACTTGGGGTTAGTCAACTAGTATAGGTATATACATGTACTTTTTAAGTTTTGTAATTTATGTTGTGGTCAGTATGTATACTGCCTTAGACAGCAGTGGTATATGTAAGTCCTTGTATCAAGTATATGTGCTGATATTGTAAGCAGTTGATTTATGTTGTGGTATTTATGTATTGTGTTATGGTCAGTATGTATACTGCCTTAGACAGCAGTGGTATATGTAAGTCCTTGTATCAAGTATATGTGCTGATATTGTAAGCAGTTGATTTATGTTGTGGTATTTATGTATTGTGTTGTGGTCAGTGTGCAAGTGAGTGTGACCGTGGTATTCTAGTCACTGAGGAGTGAGGACCCTTGATCAAGGTGACATTAGTCATGGTGTAACTGTCTGTCCAGGTGAATCATATACCTTACAGGTAGATAGCATGCTCGTTATAGGGCGACACCTACCCTCACAGCAGGGCTGTCTGTCCAGGTGAATCATATACCTTACAGGTAGATAGCATGCTCGTTATAGGGCGACACCTACCCTCATAGCAGGGCTGTCTGTCCAGGTGACTCATTTACCTTACAGGTAGATAGCATGCTCTTTATAGGGCGACACCTACCCTCACAGCAGGGCTGACCTATCAGCAATCCAATGATTGATAAATAATAGATTAAAGTTGACCAAAACAGACGGTTGCCTGTAACTTGGTCCATCTTGACAGTTACCTCCCAGGACAGGTACGATCAAACTACTAGACTAGCTCAGTCTCTATGGTTCGATTAAAGAATGCTTTTCCCTGGTGTGATTTTTATCTTTTGCGGTGTAAGTTTCTGTGGCTGATCAAAGATAGTGCCATGAAAGGATGGTCACCCTGATCAGCTTGAACTATCAGTTACTGGGAAGATCTCCATTTGGCCACCTGGTGAGCAATATCAGAACCATATTAGTGTAGACTCAGTTTTGAATAGGTTTATCCTTCAGCTATTAAACTAGATATAAAAGATCTAAAACGAATTGCTTTATATGAACCTAGGGCTCTGCATTTCAACCAAACCTGCAAAGAACACCTGTTCTGTGAGATCACCTGTCTATCAATTAAGACAGGTAAGAAATTCCCACACTGGAACTGCACTGCATCACAGTAGCTGTCTGTCCAGAATGATGAATGACTTAACCACACACAATGGATGCCAACTGCATCCTGGTCTTTTTCCTTGCGAAACAGTTAACTCTTTCATGCCAGGAGATGTCTTTTATCAACTCGAATCTTGATTCTCAATATTTTATTGAAGATAACTCATGAATTTAGCATTAAGTTGTTAAACTATTTAAAGGAACATTGTCATTTAGTTTATGATTAGTATGTATCCTTCAAAGATTTTCTATGAAATGCTTGACAAAAATAATCAGAGCATTCCTGGCACCACAGGTATGAAAGGGTTATTGTTCTCATGTTCCCATCTTGCTATTGTTCTAAATGAGGCGGTACCGGGTCAAAGGTCACCATCCACTACTCAGCTGACTTATCACATTCTGTGTGAAAAAAGTGGGATATCTTTGAGAAAATGTGAAGAATTCGGTAATTCTATCAGTGGAAGTCTAATTGGCGTTACATCATATGCCACTGACGAAGGCATCAGATGTTTTTGAGTCACCACTGTACACTTAAATCATTCAAGCTTCAACATGCATGGCTCAGGCTTGCCCTAATGCTAGACCGCACACATCGGACATTTTCCTGCTCACTATCTTATATATATATATATATATATATATATATATATATATATATATATATATATATATATATATATATATATATACATATGTACATACACACATATATATATATATATATATATATATATATATATATATATATATATATATATATATATATAATATATATATATATATATATATATATACACACACACACACACACACACACACACACACACACACACACACACACACACACACACACACACACATAAATATAACTTATATTATAATATTAGTATTTGATGGTTTTTGATTGAAATTTGAATTTCCATTAAAAGAAACTTGCAGGTTTGGATGTTTGTATGGCACCCTGGCACATTGCTGTCTAAGGCCCAGGTTTGGGTGTCTGTTTGAGGGTGTCATGCCCCCCTGGTTGAGGCTCACATTGGGGCGTCCGTGTGACACCCCGACACCCTGCTGGCTCAGAGGCCCAGGTATGCTATCCTGCTCCGGTAGACAGGTGACTATGATATAACCCCACATATACACACATATACAGCCCTATCCTGTCTCATGACAATTAAGACCTTTCTCTAGCCATGAGTTCCTGGGTCCGTCCTCCACTATCATGACATATTTATGTTGGATAATAATAGCCTTTCAAGCTGGTGTACATTTCTCCCCATCAGTGCTTGAGAACAGAGAAGATGCTATGTGGGACTAGACAACACCATACATTTAGTATGCTTACACATAAATTCCTCTGAAAAAAAGAATGTCTTGTTCATGCTTCTGAAAAAAAATGATAAAGATTAAGATGATCTGGGATTTTATCTCTTTATCCTTTTTAGATTGACTGTGGTGGGTCCATATTTTCATCTTTTTTAGATAGAGTGAGATGGTGTCCATGATGTACGAAACTTAACCCATTAATTCCTATATAGTGTTTAGGCTCATCTAGAAATATGATACTTTTGCAGAATGGTGATAGTGGGTTAACCTATTTTGCCATATGTGCCCATGCAGTAGGCCCAGTGCAGGAAACTAGAAAGCTACAAGCACGCTATGTCTTAATCATACATAAACAATATATTGCAGACAGGGAGGTGAAGCTGATATAAAATTTATAGGGGTTTCTTGATAAATGGAAAGGTTGCATTTTTCTGTTCAAATAGAAAAGAGAAATGTACACAAAGATTTCTTTAGAAGATATTGGCAGTTTCAGATCAATTGAGAACTCAAGGAAAACACTTAATTATAAGATAATTTGGCCATACATTTCATTTAAAGCTTGAATAGTTTTAATTCATAAATGTGAGAAGCTCTAGCTTAATCATAATCTAGACTTTTGTGTAAAATCATATCAGTAAGTATGAATAAAAAAGTAGAAAATGCTGGAATGTCATTGTAATTCAATTAATTTGTTCATTTTGACAATATGGATCATCCTACACAATGTATGTCATAAATGTAGTAGGGAATATGCACAAAAGTTGAGGGAACCTGGTTGAATCTTATCTTTAATCGCTCTTATATCCAGCTGTTTTCAATGGGTGACAATATCCCAAGATAAATGATCAAGATAAAAATACCTTGAATAAACTAGCCCTGGGTGAAAGTTTGAGATTTCCAGAGCACAGGTAATTTAAGATCCCAGGTGTCACAGCAGGACAGGTGTACAGGTGAGTGAAATAGACGGCACCCTCGGCATACCAGAGGGTCAGGTGAAAGGCATGAAGGGCCAGAAATAACATATAAACAGAAAAGCCAAACTGACAAGCCAGAGTCTGAATACCTCAAAGGTCCACAAGGAGTTTGAATTGGAAGTCTCTAGTAGATGCTGGGTGAATACACACACACACACACACGCACACGCACACACACGTACACACACACACACACACACACACACACACACACACACACACACACACACACACACACACACACACACACACATACATACATATGTATATTATATATATATATACAGACATATTCTACAGGAATTCTTGTCTGTAGTGTACAAAATGTCCTGATGTTTTGGGTAACATCTTTTTGACAATAGATGAGCTAAAGAAGAAGGAAAAGGGAATAGATGAGAGAGGGAAGGAGGGTGCGTGTTAATCAGGTCATGTCTACCTATGTATGTGAGGAATAGGATGTTGGCCGCCGATCAGGCAGCTGCAGCAGCAGGGCAGATCAGATCAGTCACCAGATCTGCATGGCAGCTAGCACAGCTGCTGTGTCTTCTTAACCCTCTAATGCATACTACTCATGCTGAACTGAATATATATATATATATATATATATATATATATATATATATATATATATATATATTTTTATATATATATATATATATATATATATATATATATATTTATAGTTGTCATAGTTATGAAATTGTATAGTAATATCACCTGCATAATTCTTTGTCAAAACATTATTTCATGTAAATTATTTCATAGGATTTGGTAAAATAAGAATTTTAAGCAATCCAAAGAAAAGGATTGATGCTAAAGAAATGAACATGATAAGATTAGTTACACACTGAACAATGAAATAAGCAAAAGGGGAAAGCAGTAAAACCTGCTTTAAGTATTTCTAGAGGGGGGGGGGGGGGGGTAGAAATTTGACCTGCTTGTCCCCTACACCTGCCTATCAGTTGATCACACTACAGGTGGCTGATAGAACCCTGTTATACACTGCTACACAATGACAGCAAGTCAAATCTGACAGTCTGGAATTTATTGCATTTTTTGAAATTGATGTGATGCTTCAGTGATTCGTCAGCTGACATAGAAAGGTATGCTTGTATTGCTGTTAAGGAATGTGCGTTGTTTAAATACAGTGGAAAGTATCAAATGCATCTGACTGAGTAGAGTAAAAACTTATTCATGAAGACAACTTTAGTGAGTTGAATCCTAGGAATACATATCATATCCAAGTAAATTCACACACCAAACTGATTTTTCAGTTTATTTCCGTTTTTAATAGAGTTGAATTTCCTTTTCCCCTTTGGCTTCTAGAGTGTGCACATTGTCTGACAACTCTGAACATAACTGTGAACCAAATAAAGGAATACTTAGAAAATATTTCGAAATCTCTAGACCCATTAGGAGTAACAACTCTCAGTCTTGAAAGTCTTTCACTAAATATAAATATTGTGTTTTCACAGTATATTTGCATATGTGTCAGCGTATGTGTATGCTGAAGATATGAATGGGTTAAACATTCAGCGTGCAGCTATCTCATGATTTCTCAAAAAAAATGGTACTGCAGTAGAATATTTTCTCTCACCCTCCTGACAATAGGTAGACAATGCCAGGCCCACTTCCTTTGTTATATGAAGTGCCTCCACTTTGATACAGTTACCACCTAGGAGGAGGGTCTGAAAGCGCCTCTGTCTCGCTACCCCTTAGGGTAATTACCCTGTACAAATACCACAACCAACCGTCTTTTTTATACCCATTCGGATATATTCTTGAGAACAAAACAGACTGACTATAAGCACACTGTTGAGCAAAATGCTTTAAAAACACAAAGACAATCGATCAATTGCTTTATCATCATTTAAGTGGAGGGAACAATAAAAAGAGCCTTGGAGGCAAAATTGAGAATGTGGTTCACTGTTATGACTATATCTGTGGAGTGGCCGTTGTTGGAGGTATTTTCGGAATGTGCCATGTGCTTCCGTTTATTGTTCGCTGAGGGAATCTCCCGTGTGTGTCGGGCCACCCGGCGTGGATCACAGGTACACCGCCGGCATTCAGACAGACATAGCAGGAATTCCTGCACGGAATTCCACCAGCAGCAGGAACCTAAAAAATGCCACACTGATCCAGAACAGTGAAGAGTTGAATTTGCCAGGTGTGGAGATGTTTATGTCACCTGTAGAGAGAAAGAGAAGACTACATCCTGAGGATGATGTCAAGAAATATCACTGTCTGGTAGCACCAGGCTGAGTCTGCATATAACCAAACAATAGTAGGCTTGGTTCAGAGCCACCCTGAAACTGCTACTGCTAGTCCTACTCAGATTCCTCCAAGCCTATCCAAGTTACAAAATGTTTTATATTTAAATAATCAATACGATATGATAGGTATCAGTTGGTATTGACAAATTACAGACCTAATCTGTTAGTCTGGTAGGGTTATAAAAGTTGCATTTTACAAGCCCTATTATTGATATTTCTTGCCTAGGTTGGATAAACATGGTTAATCCAGAAGTTAGTGATTGATGTCACTTTCGTACCGCTACTGACTTAGACGCATGCATTTTTATCTGCACGAGATGTGAATTCCTGGTATTTCTAAAAACAGGAAAAGGAGCATGCATTTCGCCGGCAACTGGACCCAGCCGCTGACTGCCTAATTATCCATGAGTCATTAAACATACAAGCAAACAACTGCTTGTCTGGCACGCCGTCTCAATGGAAATGAGAGCTGAATGTAAATAGTGGTTTACTACCACCCCGAAAATCACATTCCTTAAATATCTACTTCCTGGAGTGATTTTGTTTTGTGATTTTGAGATAGGGAGGGCGGCAGAAATAGCGCCCTCTGTGCTTAAAATAGGAATAGGACGTAGAGAAAAAGCATTCATGATTTACTGATTCCGATACTTCAGAGGGCGAAGCCAAAAGTCAAGTGTTTGTGACGCAAATGGGATTGAGGTCCCATCCAGGAGTTGCATTTTTGTGGTATTAAGAGGGGTGTGGTCTGATTACATCTGGGTGGTGTAAATAAGAGCTATGTGCCTCACATAAACACCCTAGATAGGGCTGAGTTGTAGGACTCACAGGTTCAGGGTGGAGTTGTAAATGTGAGAGGTGTTTTGATATAATTTCAACCCACTTAAGGCCTCCTGTTTTCCTTATTGCTGTATGGAATATTGGCTTTGTTGATATTGTGAATGTTGGGATGCCTGAAAAAATAAAGAATCAGCCAATTCTGCCTGTTGATCTAGAGTATAAAGTTAGTATGAAATAAGAATGACTTTTGATGATTTGGTGTTATGTGTACCATGCATGCCATGCAACTGAATAAGGTTTGAGAGAGAGAGAGAGAGAGAGAGAGAGAGAGAGAGAGAGAGAGAGAGAGAGAGAGAGAGAGAGAGAGAGATAATAATAATAATAATAATAATAATAATCATCTTTATTTCACGAGGGTAACACAGTCAAATACAAGATTTGATTTTCGCTGTGGCCCTCAGATTTAAGGATTATACATTCAATTCTTCAGGCCACAGAGTTGAAAATTGTTCTTCAAGGTATAGTTTCTTGAATGATGAGAGAGATGGTGCCATTTTCATATTTAAAGATAAGGAATTCCATAATACTATGCCTTGGTATGTGAATGAATGTTTATATAGCTCGATTTTGATCGGTGGAGGAACCAAATTATGAGATGTATTTGATCTTGTAAGGTGACCATGTTGATCTGAGCAGAACTGAAACATATTTTTCAGGTATATTGGACTCTGTCCATTGACAGATTTATACATTAGAATAGCAGTATTAAATTGAACTCTGTTAAGGAAAGGTAACCATTTTAGTGTTTTGAATAGACCCCTGCTTGGATGAGAGTAATCAACATCAAGTATATATCTTGCAGCTTTCTTCTGTAGCTTAAGCATTCTTGTTTGAATTTCGGAGCTAGAGTGGCCCCAAATGGTATTACAGTAATCAAAGTGAGGAAGTATGTACGCATTGAAAAAAATATTTCTTGTTTTAAGATCCATGTACAACTTCAGTTTTTTTAAAGCGAAAATCCCTTTTGATATTTTCTTACATACATGGTTGACATGTTCGTTCCAATTTAAAGTATTAGTCACTAATATACCCAAAAGTTTTTGTTCAGTGACAAGTTTTAATTTTGAGTCATTCAGAAAGAGGTTGAGATTAAAATTCTCAATAGATCTTGTTTGTTTTTGTTTGGTGGATATCACCATAGCTTTTGTTTTCTCCACATTTATAATCATTTTATTTACTTGGCACCATTTCTCAATATTCTTAAGATCATTTTGTAAGCTTGATTCAATAGTTGACAGTTTATGACCTGCAAGTGATATTGTAGAATCATCTGCAAAAAAATCAATATCATTTTTTATCACCAGAAAAAGGTCATTTATGAATATAAGAAACAATAGTGGTCCAAGAATAGAACCTTGAGGTACTCCTACATAGGTGTGCTCTGGACCTGACAAAGATGGTCCAATAGAAACCTTTTGATAACGATCAGAAAGATAAGAAGAGAACCATTTAAGTGAACAACTACCAAGCCCATATGTTTCAAGTTTCTTCAGTAATATTTCATGATTCACTACATCAAAAGCTTTCCTAAAATCTAAGAAAATAACTCCAATAATTTTGTGGTCATTAATTGCACTTAGCCAGGTATCCATCATTTTGGTTAACGCTGTTTGGCAAGAATGCTTTGGTCTGAAACCTGATTGAAAAACATGGAATAGGTTCCAATCAGAGAAATATTGATAAAGTGTATCATGGACATGTCTCTCTAACACTTTTGATAATGTACTCAAGATAGAAATAGGCCTGTAATTGTTTAAATCACCTGGTTCACCACCTTTGTGGAGGGGGGTAATCTTAGATTCTTTCCATTGCGATGGGAAGATGCCACTCAAGATACTTTGATTGATAATACTGGTGATAATGGGAGATACTACATTAGCACTCATCTTTAGATATTTCGGGGAGATTTCATCTAATCCGCATGCTTTGTTAACGTCTAAGGAGCTGAGAAATTTATGCACAAAATAATTACTCACAAGTGGTATGTCGAAGCGATTCTCTAAAGGCATTTTGGTTTTGACATAGTCATCAAGATTGATTGAATTATATGGCAATTGAAAGTGATTTTCAGATAAAAGTTTGTGTGGAATAGAGGAAAAATAGCTATTAAAAGTGTCTGCCACATTTGAAGATTTTCTATCAGGCTTTTTAACCTCAGACACTGACTCTGGAGCAGGCTTTCTTGATTTTGGGTTTAGCTCATTTATGAATTTCCACATTTGTTTTGGATTACATTTGTTTTCTTGAAGGTTTTTTGTGAAGTAAGACTTTTTTGCATTTATTTTAGTCAAATTTGCTCTTCTTTTCCAGAATTTATACTGATCAAAATTTCCTTGGGCTTTAAATTTGTCACGTTTTGAGATGGCGGTCATAACTTCATCATTCATCCATTGGGGCTGATTGTAGTGTTTGACTCTTTTTTCTATCAGAGGGGCATGCTTGTCTAAAATGTTCAAGAATAGTTTATTAAAAGAAGCGACCATATCTGAGGGATTTGATAATGTACTTATTTCAGAAAAGGGAACTTTAGATAAATCTCCCAAAAATTTGTCTACATCAAATTTTTTCATATTTCTATACTTGATCGTTATATGTTGGCCATTTTTTTGCCTTTTTGATTGAGCATTTATGCAAGCGCATATTGGATAGTGATCACTTATCCCTATTTTTGGAACAGTTACCTTTTTAATCAAGCTTACTTCAGAGACATATACATGATCAATGGTTGTTGATGAGTTGCTTGACACTCTGGTTGGTTCTTGAACCATTTGCGTTAACCCCAGATTATCAATACAGTGAGACCATTTTAAATTAGTGGTATCATAAGGAAAATCAATATTAAAATCACCCAGTAATACAAGTTCTTTTCCTTCATATGAACATTTTTCTACCATATTTTCAAATAATTCTATCCAATCAGTACAGGAGTTTGGCGGTCTATAAATAAAGGAAAGTAAGATTTTCTTTCTAAAATCGTTTTGAAGCTCAATCCACAAGGCTTCTATGTTATCACTCTCTAGATCTTTTCTTCTTTTATATTTGGTACCATTTTTAATGTATGCTAGAATGCCTCCGCCATGCCTTTCTACTCTATCTTTTCTCTCATGGTGAAAACCATTAATCTCAATGAGATTAGATGGATAGTTCTTGTTAAGAAATGTTTCTGTCAATCCCATGATATCAACATCTTGGTTACCTAGAATATATTTTAACTCATCATGCTTATTACTTATATGTTGAATGTTCAGATGAATAACCTTGGTTCCTTTTTTCGGAAGTTCAAACAAAGATTGCAATTGAAAATAAATAGGAAATCGCCACCGAAAGGAAATGCTTCTAAATGGGTGTTTTGTATAACAATCAGCACACTTATCTAAATAGGAGCTACAGTCAATATAATCTAAAACACCATTGCTATCATGATACACACTTTGAAAATCACAAATATTAATGTATTCTAAAAAGTTTGAAACCTTGGCATTGTTAGATTTGGATATCTCTTTGTGTAAAAAGTTCCATTGCAGCTGTTTATACACTGGAAAACCGAAGGGGTTAAATTTACATTTCCTGTCATAGAAATCTTTTGCTTTGTATTGTCTATAGGAGTAGATATTCATATAATGTAGATAATTTAAATGGTTAATATCTGTGTAATTAAACACACTAATTAAACTAGAATGACCCAAGGAATATCCTTTTTGATTAGATTTAAAGTCATCAGAATTAGTAAGTCTGATATTTGGGCAAAATGAGCTCAGACCCATATGAGTTTGTGTTGAGTATGGGTGAATTTCACCTAAGTCATTAAGCACATCATAGAAATTAGATGTGTGAATGTTATAGTAAGTTTTGTGATCATTTTCCATTAACTCGGCACACACATCTTGGCCATTGTCCTAACGGATACAAAACTTCTGTTTATGACCATGAATACCACATCTCCTGCAGATGAGGGCTTCAGAATACAAGAGAGAGAGAGAGAGAGAGAGAGAGAGAGAGAGAGAGAGAGAGAGAGAGAGAGAGAGAGAGAGAGAGAGAGAGAGGGGGGGGGGGGGTAGCGGGGAAAGAGATTGTATATGATCCTTAATAGAGTTGGAAAAATAAATTAAGTGAAAATAACAAAATTGTATTTAGAGAGGAACGGAGAGACATAAGACAGAAGGGCATACAAAGAGAAACTCTGCATGCGAGCGAATCTTCAGAAAAAGTCATATATCTCATATGATCAATTGATCATTGTTAAAATCAACCCTTATGCTACTGGTGGATTACTTGGCCGATACAAATCAATGCAGAAAAATCTGAAAAATGACAAACCCTGGCACATGGGTACTCATTTGAGAGTACTGAAGCAAGAGCTGTCCAGTGAAAACCACCATGGCAGGGTTTAGATGGTTTTCAAAATTCTCCCAAGTTTGCTTCCTTGTACTTTGGATGAAAGAAGCCTTAGCATTGTTACACTTACGACTAATGAGTCCCACTTATTTCGTTGCAGTGTTTGAGAACAAGGAGAAGATCATCATCATCATGGAGTACGCGAGCGGCGGTGAGGTCTACGACTACATCAACACCAGGAAGGTACTCAAGGAGGAAGAGGCCAGGAAATTCTTCAGACAAATCGTCTCCGCCATAAACCATTGTCATCAGGTCAGCATAACTCATATCAATAGAGATAGTTTTTTTTCAAAATAAATTACTCATTTATAGAAATTTATTTTAGATTTCTGGACTAAGAAGATATGGTTGTTTTCAAACTAAATTACTCATTTTTAGAAATTGATAAAATATTTTTGGAGGTCGACCGTTATTGCACTCGTAATTCTCAATGCAGGAGCCTAGCTGAAAAAGGTTTTGGCCATCCCTTGTAGTACATATATAAGTATTGTTTTCAATATCAAGATATTGTATCTTTTTATGTCAAAGCCAAGTCTATTTATACAGAATGCATCTCTCTAAGCACATGAATTTGTGGATGTCATAAATTGTCTATTATCAAGAATTGTTTTATTGCATAATGTATTTTGACCCAAACTGCTTTTTCACAAGATATATTATATTCAGATTGATTTAAGAAATGTTTATATGGTTGGTTTTCTGTTTTCCAGAATGGAATTGTTCACCGAGATCTCAAACTAGAGAACATCATTCTCGACCATGCTGGTAACATCAAGGTAAGCCCCTATACTATCCAGCTGCTTTCACTCCCTCAGTTCTTCTCTTTAGTGTCCTAGGCAGTGCCTTAGCTGACAGGGCATCTGGCTGTCATTTTGTCACCCAGACACTGGAAAATATACAACAGGACACCCACATATTAGGTCAGAAATTTCTAAAAAAGAAAGTGTCAATTCTAAGCATATTTTTGAAAACATTTTCCTTAGATGTAATTGCAGAGTTATCACTTAGAGATACTTGATATTACCTTGTCCTGTAGTGTCCCCGTAGAGCTTTAATAGCAGTTGACTGAGTGGGGTAAGGAAGAGCTGACAGGCCTCAACACTAACTCAAAATGATACTGGCCCTGTAGAACCAGTAACACCTAGCATCTACTGGTCCTGCAAAATGTTTACTGGTCCTACCTTTTTTCTTTAACATAACAAGAAAGAACATTGTATAAGATTCACCACAACACTTATCTTTATAAATTTTATCTTCATTTATTTCAAAAACAATTGGGGACATTCTCAGGGGGAAACTTTTTAACAAGAATGTCTCCAAATGTTTACTGGCCCTGTAGGACCAGTTGAGGTATTCTTTTACTGGCCCGAAGCTGTTATTGGGAATTTTTACTGGCCTGGGGCCATAGGTTTACCCTTAGCGTCGAGCCCTGAACTGGGTCAGCAGCATGTTTCCACTCTCTGTGTATCCACCTCTCTGGTTGAGTCCTGTATTGCATGTCTCAACCTGATAATTTATTTATGTGTTGATTGCATTTTTCCCAGGCTAGTAATGTATCACTCTCTGAAAGCTGTTCGCATGGCAGGGATATGATTCATGATGGTGTTAATGAAATCATTTTTGATTGGTTTCATCTGTTCTTGCTTCGAGTTTCCCCAGGAAAAGTAGCCTGGGTGCGAAACATTTGTAAATAATTGTTAAAATTGGCGCAATATTTGAAGAAGAGCTGATGGTGGTGTTTATGCTACATAAGTTAGTGGTCATTAGCTATACTTTATTCTGCCCTTTTTTGAGATCTAGTACAACTAAAAGGTATCCTGTCAGGATAAGAAAAGACTGAATAACTCAATTTGAATATCTTACTAAATTAGAAATGAAATGACGTTATCATTAGATATGTGCATTGCATAACAGTAATAACATCGCTGCGATAGAAATCAAACATTAAACCAGCAACATCTTTTTTCTCTCTCAGATTGCCGATTTCGGTCTGTCCAACATCTACAGTAGCAACTCTTTACTGCAAACATTTTGTGGAAGTCCATTATACGCCTCACCGGAAATTGTGAACGGTCTTCCCTACTATGGGCCTGAGGTGGATGCGTGGAGCATCGGTGTTCTCCTCTACACCCTCGTCTACGGAGCTATGCCCTTCGACGGCAGCAAGGGCTTCTGTAAACTGCGGCGACAGATCACGGCTGGCGACTACTATGAACCACCATGTCCATCAGGTAAGGGAGTGCTGCCACCTATTGTTCAACCTGCTAATTAAACCACCTGTAAAGCTGAACCACCTGACTGCAAATATTTGTTTATTGCCCCCCCCCCCCCCCCCCCTCTTCATGCCTTATTTGATACTAGATACTAGTTAATTTTTTAACAAATTAACAAGATGAGAATTAGCCCATGAGGTAATTCAACCACATCCAGGATGTTCTTGGTCTAACCCCCCATTGAAACACATTGGTCTCATGGAATTTAATCATTTACATGGACAGGATCCCTTGTCCCTTGGAAGCCAACCAGCACCAGTGTGATACAGCTTGTGCTGCCACCTTTTGTTTAAAATGTGTAATTAACCCTGGTGGTGAACTTCATAACTAGATATGTTCTCTCTCCTAGCACTCTGATTGAATACCTATTAATCAAAATATGTGAACAGGCCAAAAAGGAAATAGTTTTAAATGTAAGACTTTTAATGGAATAGTGCAAATCATAACATTTTCCCAACATCACATTTTTACTAAGAAAATTTGCGATGTCCATAATGAAATATATGCTGATTCCTGACGAAATGTTTTTTTTTTGTTTTTCAGAGGCTTCAGGTCTTATCCGTGCCTTATTAACCGTAAACCCAGCCAAACGTGCCACCTTAAAAGATGTCAGCAAGCATTGGTGGACGAACCTTGGCTACAGTGGCTCCCCCTTGGAAAACGAGCGCATCCCGTCTTCCTCGTCGGCAATTCCTTATATGGAGCAGGCCCTGCAGCTGTCCTCTGATAGTGAGGGTGAGACCACGCCCACTGTGCCATCTAAATCCCTAGTGCCTACGCATAAAAAGAAAGGAATACTAAAGAACTCTTCCCACCTCAACTCTCATGGATCGGAGGTAGAAAGCGGACATTCGCGACAGAGTTCCATGGAGGAGGACGAGGCAGTGTATTTACTCGAAGAGGATTGTGTAGCCAACGAAACGCAAGTCAATGTGGAAATCGAGATCTCAAACAACTCTAATAGTCGCCATGATAGTGGCTTTGTTGATTCTCCGGACAATAGAAACAACAGCTGCAATGGTAGTACTAGTGAAGACCAAGGATCGGCAGAAACAGAAACAGGAAGTACCCCAAAACAAGATGTGGTATTTGACTCGACTAAGAAACCGAAACGAGGAATTCTGAAGAATAAGCATAGGTACACAGGGTCTGACAGTGGTTGTGTAATGGATTGTAGTGTCACGGTACTGGATGGGCGGCCTGATAGCCCAGAGAAAAACGACGCTGTCTTCGATAACTCCTACGACCTCACAGACATTGAGTCAGTTCTGGATGGAATTGAAGCGGATCTGAAATCTGTAGTCGGACAATCCAAAGCAATTACATGTGATAAAATACACAAAGACGTTTCTGTCGGTAAATATCAAAGTCAAGATGGCTTTCAGGAAAATACTGAACTCTCACGGGCGAAGGACCAACCAGTTCTCACCCGGCGTAGGGGGATCTTGAAAAGACACGGGAAATTCTCCTCCTCAGACGAAACAAAGAGATACAGTCTTGGAAGTCAGAGTTCTAATTCCTCAGCTGATGTGCTGGACTTCTCATATGATAGCGCTGAAGAAAGCTACATAGGTAATGCAAAACCAAACCCAGAGACAACCGACCACGCCTACGCCAAAAACACATGCACTGAGGCATTCGAAGGCCAGGTGGTCAACGGCAAAACCTATGATGTCATCAGCAAATTTGATGATGTCATCCACAAAATTGATCTGCTTAGTGATGAGCTGTGTGATGCGGGCAGTTTCCATGACGACGGCAGCATATTTGACCTTGCAGAAGCAGAGGATGTTTACAAAAAGGCTCTAGAAATCTGTGATAAGCTGAAATGATTAGAAGTGGTAAGTAAAATCTGTACATTTTATAAATATCAAAATGTTTCCCGCATTCGCCCTAGCACTTCCTCTGAAGAATCAGATTAAGCCATTCATTAATAATAATGATGATAAAAATGATAATAATGATAATAATTACAATAATAATAATGATAACGATTGTGTTTATAAGAGTAATGATGATTGAACTGATAAAAATGTCATACCCTCTCCTCCTAATGTGTCCTGAAAAGCTGCTTTAAGAGCTTTGTGCACAGATACACACAGTCTTGATAGTTGTTGAATAATGTGTTTTGTTCTTGTCTTTGCTAGGTGCTTGGTCCATGACTTGCAGGATGATCTTTCTGTCGATGTGTTACGCCCTCCTTCATGGCACCCGCACCAAGGCCCTGCTGGAACAGCTCAACATCGCCTACAAATATCCACCAGGGCGGCCTTCTTTCCTCTGGAAATAGAAATGCGTGCAGGGATGTGGGAAGACATGAAGACAAGACCCAGCTCATGTTCTTGGTCAGTGGGTGAAGAGTGCAATAGATGGAAGCAAGAAATGATGATAGAAATGTTTATTTTGACATAGAATATCAAGACGTTGTCAAAGAGGGCAATGCCTACTACGATATCAATAAAAAACAGGTAGAGTGGGGATTTTTTCAATTAGTGAGTTTGTTGAACCACAAGTATTTTCATTTCTACAAAAATCTTAGAAACAAAAGTCCTTCCATACACCATGTCTGTAACTAGCAGTGCCTTTGACACTCTGTGTGATGCCACCACAGGAGTAATGGCAAATAGGTCACTATCACTGCTCATTGACTATGCAAGAATTCATTCTTCTGAAGTCAGGTAATTTTAAGAGGTGAACATAATTTCGAGAATTGAGTATGTTCCGCGGTACAAGTGGTATTGAGAGTTTCCTCATATTTTCAAAAGTAAGTTTGGACAGCAAGATATCACCATGATAGACTGGTCTTGTGGTGGTACTACAATTATGAATGGATAAATGCTCACTTAGAAAAATAAATGCCATATCAGGTCTTTGTACGCTACAGACATGAATGTGGTAAATTTCACCTAAAAACGCTTTTCTTCCATGGTGCTATGATGTGCTGAAGTTGACAATGATGAAACCAGGGTATCGTGTTCATAATGCTGCTGTACCAGCCTAGTCATCAAGTACAAATTAGGCCACTCCAATTTAATTACTTGTCTTACAAGCTTTTTTTAAAAAAAAATTCTGTCAGACTCCAAAAAAAAATAAGATAAAAAGTCGACTTTGGTGTCTTACGGATGAAAGTGGTTTAGAAATTTTCTGTCAGACTCCAAAAAAAAAGTGCAAGTTTTAAGAATATTCATTTTAAGGGTGATTCAATCAACTACAGGAATTTGTCAATGCTGTAGTAGAGCCTCCGATTTGAGGATGTATATCTCCCACCCTTCAGGTTACAGGGCTTAATTGATTGATTGATTTTATTTAGTTGAGAATAAGCTGTTAGAAGCATCTCGCTACCAGTCCTAGTCGGCGGACTCTAAAAAAAATAAAAACTTCGTTTTTTTCCAAAATGGCTCATTTCCTGCTTCCTGAGCTTGTAAGACAAATAATTAGATTGGATTGGCCTTAGAGGTAAAATCATCCTGTTCATGCCTAGATAAGAGTCATCTGGTTAGGTTGAAAATAAGGTTTGGATTGATTACAGGAAGCATCCATTCCGGGCCTACTGTAGAATAGGAAATTTATCTGAGGTGCAAATGAACCAAAATTGTGATTTTGTATTTTTACGAAATTTTCATCATACCGAATTGACCCCACTTGGAAATGTTCGGCTTAATAAACCACTCGGATTAATTTCCTATTCTACAGTATTTATTTAGATTTACCAAGAATTTCAATTGATATTTCAAGATAATGAGGGGAAAGGAAAATGTATCATCATGTTTCATGTACCATACTTCAGTGTGATTGTTGTTAGACTACGTACAGTAAGGTTTTGTTTTCTGCGTATGTGCATTGATTAAAATTAAGGTATGTCATTTTCGTAGGAGGGCTATGAAGCTAATTGGCATGAAAACGGAGATGGTTTGTGATATTTCAGTGTCATGACTTTTTGAGAAACATAATTGTATTTCTATGTAAAGACTTTGAATTCAAAACGTGAGATTCAGTCTTAGGAAATTTTGCAGTATTTTCATGTCAGCTGTGTCGGGTTTATGATTCGGAACTCTGATGTGTGTATCTTGAGTTCTCTGTGGCGTATAATCAAATTCTAATTTATTTCTTCGTAAGCATTCTACTGCTGCCCTTGTGTCATAAGTGCAACCATTCCCACAATGCACTGCTCAGTAGAGAATGTTACTGTTTGTTTTATTTATTGATTTTTAATGGGTGAATATATGTATGGATTGATACCAACTTCATATCGTTTCCTATTACAGTCAAAGCTGCTAAGGGAAACCACTGTTGGCACTACATTAAAGTGGTCCTTGGATACAGGTGGTCTCTCCTTTAGGTGTTACGTAGTGCAATTTTCATCTATTGGAGTTTTTGGACTGGTTTTATAAACCTACAAAGGGCTAGTCACGATTCAGCCTTAAAATAGCAGAAAAAAGTGACAACAATCGAAATTTCAAATTACAAATTCTGGTCTTTATAGGAATATGGTCTCCCTAACCAGGTGATCCCTTTAGGAGGTTTGGCTGTATATGATATTGGGTGAATATTGCTCTCCTCCAGTTACATTAAGGATGATTCCTAGCGTTGAAGTGATAAATTTGAATCTCATAACAAAAGGGGGCGCTTTTTGGAAGTTTTTCTCTGAATGTAAGACATGTGACACCTTTGTTATCTCTCCTTACATGGCATTCATTTAGTAAGTGAAATATTTACTCTGGATTTTCTCAGGAATAATGCCTGATGAAGCAGTGTTAAACAAAAATGAATTTCTAAATATACAGACAACTAAACAAAAAGGCATCTTTTCCAATGAACATGTTCATGTTTTTAACTTCTGCAATATCAAATTACCAGGGACAAGCAAAATTCTGGTACCACAACCATAACTAAATGGTCCCTTATCCAAGTAACCATTAAATCTCAACCCGTAGTGTCCCTTACATACACTTCATGTAATTCATTTTCCCTGTAGAAAAGTCTTGATGTTTGCCTAACTAACTGAATGCTTATGAAGGGGAGAGCATATAGTGTGTGCTGTATATTACAACCACAAACAACAAGCCAAGTATATGGTCCTGATCAGTATGGTCTTCCATTGAATGGACTGATTGATCAGTGGTGAATATTATGGATATTAATTTGCCAGTGGACTGATTTATGGTAAATATTATGGTCAGTAGACAGTGATTTGACGAGTGGCTAGTAGTTAGGCCAGTGGCCACTAGGTGGAGTTGGTAAGGGTAGTCACTCATTTGTAGAAAAAACTATTGGTGCTAGCGACATAGATCACATCTGATCATGAAACATGGAACTATTAGATAGTGTTGGTGTTTGCAGAATTGTACTCTGGACTACCGAGAGAATCCTTCGACTCTCTGTTTGTATAGGGTGTGTGCTAGTTTAGGATCTTGACCACAGGTGGGGCTGGAAGCCTCAATCTGTTTAAAACTGTGTGGTAGAGTAGAGGCAGTGGCGAAGCATTTATTTTCTTAATTTGACCAAAATGGACAGACTTATATGTACAATAACTATTGATTCCTTTCATTGACTTATAAGTTAATGATTGGTTAAATTATCCACTTGTTTCAGTGGAAGACAGGTGTGAAGGCTGTCAATGACTTGGAGTTAAAAAGTACTTTCCACAGGTATTCCAATTTTCTCCGCCATTTACAATTGGCCAATATGGCAGAACATACATTGATCAACTGAATTCTCAATTCAAATCCTTCTATTTGAATAAGCAGTTCCCTTGAACTATCATTGACCCTGAAGTCAATATTAGTTGATTTTAAAAGTACATCCACTTTACTATGAAATTGAAATATGAAGAATATTGCAAAAAATTAAAAACTAAGATTAAAGGTAAGGGATCACTATTCATTAGTGATAATAACTTGAAAGTTTTGTAAACTGTTATTTACATTCAGTCTGTCCATTTTGTCCATAATTCTTTTTGATTCTAGTCGGTATTTGATATAGACCTACTGATGAATGAAATAATGAACTGAATGAAACTCAAGTAGGCAAGTGCTAGAATGCATGCATATATATATATATTTATATATATATATATATATATATATATATATATATATATATATATATATATATATATATATATATATATATATATATAAATATATATATATATATATAAAATTAAATATATATATATATACACACACATATATATATATGTATATATATATGCACACATATATATATGTATATATATAAATGGATGCATATACTCTCAGATGATGGGAAAGTAGCACAGTATTTCATAAATATTTGAAGGAAGATTGTTTTAGGTTAATTCTAGCCGTGAAGACTGAGGAGGTCTTAAGTATCTCCAGAGAGTCCTAGACAATGGAGATGTGTCAGTGTTGTCTATTGTTTTGTGATACCGTTGGTATGTTGATTGATTTCATGTTTGTTTGATGTTACAATGTTTATTTCTGATGTTCCTATTTATTATAATTATTATTATTGTAAGCTGTCCAAGACAGCGATAGAAGTACAAGCTATTTGTATATATCTGATGACTTTGTCAACCACCCTAGGTGCTCTGTAAGTGTAGCTATTCTGCTTCCAAGACAGCTTAAATATGAAAACGCATTCAAGACTATTTCCATATAGGATGACGAATGAATCTAACTTTTAAGTCAACGTGTTCAGTATCAAAATCAAAGGGCAAGATTATTTTGAACTTTTTTCTTTATTTCTTTAATCAACATACCAAATTTCTGAGTTTTTGGGCAAGATTATTCAGAACTTTTATTTTCGAATAAAGGATTCAATCAGTTTCCAGCAATACACTCTCTGTCACCTGTGACATGGCCTTTAAGCTAAATAGTCTGTGTGAGAAAAAGTGTATTTCTGGAGAGTAGTCTTGCATTAATCGTAACCCTCATAAAGCTGGTGGCTTATTTGGCCAAAACAAACTGATGCAAAAACCTGAAAAATGACTGCGATTATGAGTGCTTTTCTGTGAAGCTCTGTTGGAATAAGCTGCTGCAGGAATTGTTTGATTCTCCAGTGTGTGACATTTGGAGATGTGTGATGTTATCTCTATGGACCTGGCAGACTATTAGGAGAGATCCTGTTCTCATTCTCATCATCATCCTCTACTGATTTTGCTGTGGAACAGTCGCAAATAAACTCTTTTCCTGAATAGTAGTATTTATGTTTGTTATATGTTGCTCCCCCCCCCCCCCCCCTCCTTGAAGAAAAGGAAGATGCTGGCATTGCTGTCCACTTTGATATAGCCGTCATTTCCATAGCATGAATTTGTAAAAATAACTTGTGGATTGGTTACACTTAGGAAAGCACTGTCACGTGTGCCAACATGCTTGAGTAAAAGGGCAGGGAGATGTATCACTAATCAACATCTCTGGTAAGGACAATGAGACCTAAAGGCGAAGCACAAATGTTGTTGGCGACACTAAAATTAGTTAAAAATCACACATGAATGCTTTAAAAGGCATATCAGTAATAGAGATATGGATGGATAAATCGGCTATAAGATACGAAAGAGTTCACCTTTTATGAAAACTGTATCTGAAATAGTTTATTCGTCTTAAATATCACATTAGTTAAGAAAAAACAGGGCAAACATTAAATCCACAAATGCCGATATTCATCTTAGATAAATCCTAAAGAATCAAAGTGTAATACTTATTCACCCATTTTGTAATTTATACTTGTACAAAACGTATATAAACAAGATCAGATCATTATCTGAATATGACAATATTTATGACGTTTTAGTGATATGGCCCCTAGAACGTTTATTTGAACAAAGAAATAGCTTTCCTCTTTCACATGGACAGGGAAAAAATAAAGTATTATTTACCCTCCCTCTAGAGTGATCAGGAAAAAGTAAAGTTTATTTTCTCTACCCCCCCCCCCCCCCCCCCCAAATAACTAGTGAAAATAAAAAGTTGTTTATTTGCTCTTTCACACTTGGTCCATCGTGGTTCTGCTTTTATTCTCCTAGCAAATACCTGAGACATGGCTTAGCAATGACCTAGACACAACCACACCAACAATTTAATTTTAGTTCATTCCATGGCCAAAAGAGGACGTAATAGTACAGACCACATGCTGCAAGCCTTCTCAAGGAATGGGGCCGCTAAATTTATTGCTAGCCTAACATTTCTGCTACCCACTCATTCTCACTTAAGTGGTCCAATTGGGGTGAGAATCTGGTCACGGGGTTCACCTTCGCCAATCTTAATGAAACTTATTTTTTCAGAAACTAATATGTCTTGAGTTATTAATTCCAAAATATTCACATCAACTTCGACCGGGAACTTAAAAAATTTTGCAATTGATAATATGTACTTTTGAAGTGTGTTATGTATGTTCGGAGTAAGACTTCCCTGCATTATAGGGGCTCTAAGTTTGTAAAATATTGCTCAATGTGTACTGTTTTGGTTTTATTTCATGCACAGATGATTGTTCTTCTAAATAAACCACCAAGTTTCCTCAGATGAATGTGTTTTGTCTTGTTTTTTTACCCTTTAAGACCTGGTAAGTTCCTGAAAGTTCCATAAATCTCAAAAGTATTGTCTAACTTTAAATGTAGAGTTAAGGCCTGCCAGGTAAGGAAGTCCTATCACCACTGAATCTACAGCCCAAGGGGTTCTTTATAACATATCAAGAGATGAAAGAGTAACAAACAACCTTGTCAGAGAAATTCAGACTTTAATTCTTGTTATGTATGATACACAAATCCACAGAATTTGGCAGAAATATGAATTTTTCTAATTTTGCAAATAATTGCTTCTAACCACCTTAGGAAGTCATGAGAGACTGTAGGCATGTTTGACAGTTAAAACCTCAAAAAAAAGGCACATTCATTTCTGTTATGTTCGTTACCAATTTCACATACCTGTAATTTGGACTAAGTAGTCAATCAACTAAGGAAATCTTAAGACCTTTTTAGGTTTAAAATGGCACTTTACAACTTAAGCACCCTCTAGGGTACAATATTGAACTCTTTGGCACAGTTATATGACAATTACAAACCACTTTTATCTAAAAATTGTATAAATTATCATATACATTGAGTATTTGCCAAGCTAAACTCATCTTTTTTGCTGGAAAGGCATACAACTTACACCCATATAACGTAATTACACTAAGATATGGTCTTTGGCACCATTAATAATGTTTCATGAGTACTTATGTGCATCCTGTACCCTTATGAACTCTAGCAGTACTGTTGTTACGTAAGTTTCTCTAAAACTAAAACTCACTTCTGATCCGATATATATCAAAAATATTACATACAAATATCATGGAATACTTGTAAATGTCTTAAAATGTTTACAGCATCCTTAAAACTTAAAAGTACCTAATTGGCACTTGTTTAAAACTTTAAAAGTTCTTAAAAAGTAATTTGAATGACATCCTCAACACAAAACAAGAACCTTGGTGTCAATCAATAAGTAAGGGATATCTTTGCCCTTAAAACATTCTAACTATCTAGGCATCTGTAGCCTTAGCCTCTAGAAAAGCGTCCATTGAGGCTGCATTCAGCTTGTAGCATCTCTTCCCAGCCTCTGGAGCATCAACCACACCAAGGATAGCTGATTTCTGGAACCATACAGTGTCGGGTCTCTTTGGCCACCTGAAATACAGGAACCCTTCCTTACCATGAGTTGTCATGAATGAGATCTCAACCTCATCCTCATCATCATCACTATTAATGATTGTGCCTAGGTATGTTACCATATCATACTTGCAGATAACAAAAACTCCATTCACCAGGGCAGATGTATCAACGACAGAATATGGTGCCTCTTGCTCAGCAGGAGCATGTGTTTCTGGAGCCTGAACTGCAGACAGTTCAGGAGCCTGTGGTAGAGCTGCAGGCGGTTCAGGAGCCTGTGGTAGAGCTGCAGGCGGTTCAGGAGCCTGTGGTAGATCTGGAGCCTGTGGTAGATCTGGAGCCTGTGGGAGAACTGCAGGCAGTTCAGGAGCTTGTGGCAGAACTGGAGCCTGTGGTAAAAGTGGAGCCTGCGGTTCTGGAGCCTGTGTTACCACTGTAGCCTGAGGTTCTGGAGGTTGCTGGGGAGCTGTGCAGATACAAACCAGTGGACATGTTGCACAGCACTTTGGCCTCTTTGCCTTAGATTTCAGTAAGGCAGCTGCTTTCCATCCACATGAAGATGTATCATGTGCAAGACAATTTGCACAATTGCATGATGTTTCACGCCATAAGACACTGGTTCTATCCGCTCCCTTCCGTGCGGCGTGGAGGGTGGCAGTTCCTTTCACAGGGCAAAGGATAGGCTGGATTTGAGTGACCTGTTCTTGGCAAGTGTCATAGGCTGCTTTGTCAATCCAGGCAAACTGAACAGTACCTGGTGTTGATGAGGCCCACCTGTAGAAGTCCTCTGCGTCAGCCATTGCCACTCCATGTTTGGCCGCCTGGTCAGCTTGTCGTTTAATACTACCCCCCACTCCATCGCATGGCCCCTTGCCGTGGCCGGCCTCAAAATAATCCCAACAACCATCTATTCCAAAGACCTCCTTGTGATTTGCTATCAAATAAAACATCAGCTTGTTCCGATACTGCGAGTATGGACTGTCTGTAATGTAATGAATAAACTTAACATTTCGCTGCTTGATTAGGGACTGGAGTTCCCTGGCATGCATGGATCTTAGGATTGCGAAAACCATGCCTGAATTGTGATGGTTGCAATCAGATACATAGGCGACACTTTTGTGTTGTATTCCCCCATCATCGTCTTTAAAGTAGACAACACAAGGGTGTATGGTGACTCCTGCTTGGTTCCAGTAGGAGCTCTGCACGGCATCAGTGGATGCTGTGCACCCATAGTTTTCGGCAAAGTCCATTTGAATTAATAAGTGGTCAGCAGGTAAGTTTTCTTTCAGTCTTTTAACTTCTCTGTACTGGATTCTCACTTTTGCTGCATGCTCCCGAAACCTGCAGTCCACATCTTGCAAGAACTTCTTGCAGAACTCTCCTGTCTGCATGCTTTCAGTGACAATTTTTGTACGCTCTTTGCCATCTTTGTCTTTAACTCTCTTCCACTGAGGGACATCAAGATTCAGGCAGGTAAGTTTATCCAGCACATCCTTAACAGCTCCTGAAGTTGTGTAGGTGTCAATGAAGACATCTGGACTAGTTGTCACCTTAGACTCAGTCACAGGTAAGGCTTTCTTTATAGCTTGCAGCATCAGGGCAGTGTTCTGGTGTATCTGACACAGGCAGTTCTTGTTTTTTAGGAAGTTTGAGAATCTCACATGCTTTGGTCGAAGTCTGTAGAATGTAGCTCTACTGACTTTAGATTGAATGTTTTCAGACATGAACTTTTCATGCAGAATGTACATGTAGTCAGTGAGAACTCTTGTTTGCAGCTTCTGGCCATCAACAGTGAGACAGTCCTGCTTTCCAGGGTTTGCTCTGGAGTTGTCATCCCTACATAGAAATGTTTCCACATCCTCTTTAATTTGGCTGTGAACACTCACAAGCCTCCTCTTCTTTTCTACTGTCAGGCACTTCTGCTTTGCTTTTTGTATGGCTCTTTTTGATAAAGACATCTTTTGTTTAAGACTTGATTTCTTTCTGTATTTTTTAACATGCTCACCCTTGAGGAGGGAAGTGACAACCCTCATATGCTCCGGGCTCTTCAGAGCCGCCTGCTTCAGTTCACTCTGGAGCACTTTACCAAACTCCAGCTCCCGACGAATTGATATGGGTACTTGCTCTGGAGTCAGACCAGCTTCTTTGATACAGTTGACAGTCTCTTTTCTGGGGGAGATGCTTCCAGCTGGACTGGTTTGTCCAGGCTCAACCACTTCTTCCTACGCACCTGCAACACTGGAGGAGGCTCTTGAACAACTCGGTTGAGGTGTACTCGGAGCTGGTGATGTAGGAAGTGGTGTAGGAATTGCTTGGACCTGAGATTCCTTTACTTGCTTTTCAAGTCGTGCACACTTCCTCTGGTATTTCCTTTTCAGTGTTGTCATCCTTTTCAGTGATTTATCTTTCTTGGTGATCTGCCTGTTCAGGCTTGAGACAGCCTTGGCCTGTCTTCTTTTCTTGGCCAATTGACCTGACTTCTTTGAGGGTGAACCCCACTTCACTTTCAGCTCTGTAAAATAAAGAAAAAGGTAAGTGCATTTGCCTTGAAAGTTTTTCATTTAAATAGTACTGGTCAGTCAAAATAACTCGGGTAAGTATATATCATTATTATTATATATATATATATATATATATATATATATATCATTGTTCAATATCTCCAGTTGAAAGAATTCAAATAAAACTTAAGGGCAATAATATTACTGTTCAAGAAGTAAGACTTAGCAAGGATTTTTCAGGTGAGTACAAACACCCATCAAACATTTTCAAATGTCTAAAAGTACATACAGACAAGCTGGAACAAAAGCAGAGAGACAGACATGTATAAATGTTCTATAATTTACTCTAGACATCAATTGATACATACCTTGAGTACCGCTGCGCCTCCTGCTAAAAACCACTGTGGGTTCACCATCCTCCTCCTCTGAGCTGTATACCTCCACCTCATCACCACCATCATCACCATCATCTTCATCAGAGTCACCAAGCTCATCATCATCACTGTCATCCTCGTCCGAGGTTTGCACGGCTGCTGCAGCTGCCCTTTTCCTTGCTCGATGACGTTGCACTCGCTGTCTTGTATTTGTCCTGAAGACTGTCCTCTGGGCCACCGTCATATCCTCTACCTTTGTGTAATACCTCCTGATCCTCTCTGCCTCTTTCTTTCTGAAGGTGTCACCATCCTTGGTCAGCTTCTTTGCTCGCCACTTGGCCTGGCGTTCAGCATTTGTCATGGGCAGTGGCCGGGGACGAAGGGAATGCATGGCTGGACTGAAAAATCAACAAACAAAACATAAGTAAACATAAGTGATATTTCGAAACATACGTAACAGAACTTTCAAGGCCATAAACATTACAAAGGAAGCACTAAATACTGCCTGAAAAAGTTCTAAAATATTTACAATATAGTTCTCTGCTAAATAAAACACTAACATGTTTCAGAAATATACAATAAATATGAACCCGACGGCCAAACCTGAAAAAAGATTTTTTTTTGAAAGTCAATTTCTATTTTTTTCAACTTTGGAGGTGAATAAATATATGAAAATACCCACCAATAGCCGTTCCACTGGCTTTCCTTGCCGCCCTATGCTGTTCCCTTCTGATTGTAGAAGTTTTGACTCTTCCCTGGCAATCTTTTCGACGTGGTGGACTGCAAAGTAAACCAAGGTAAAAGTGAGACAAAATTTGTAACAAACATAATAGCTGCTTAGAGCGACACCTATACACCAGAAAACAGGTTCAAACAAGCCCCAAATCACTTTCACTTTGACTGTACGTAACTAAACTATCATCTGAAACTCAAAAAACACGTAAAAATGACATATGGCAACTATATCCCCCAAGTCTATATACCTAAGTCTACATTTTGGCCAAATTTTAGAAAATTTCATGAAGTTTAAGAAGTGATTTTAGACATATTTACCTCTTGTAGGCTCCGGTAAACAATTGCAGCGTGGCTTGTGGTCGCTTGTCTGCGCAGGTGCGAAGTAATAGGACCCGGATGTACTTGCATCGTCTGTTATGGTCAGATTTGTGGGGAGAAGTCATTTTTTCGGAGTTTGGGAGCGTGTAACCTACGATCAGGTTTTTGATAGTTTCACTCAGATTACTCAGAAATGATTGATCCCTTGACATTGGTTTTAGTTACTATGGATACTGTACCCTAGAGGCTACATGGCCCTGAAATAGTATTTCTCTACCTTTTCTGTAACTCGGGCCAGAGCCCGTTAAGTTTGTTACCATGCTATCGATACGCACCCACTTTATACCCTAGTGACCAAAAAAAAAAATTCAAAAATTTTTAAGGTCATTTTCATGCATCATATGGATAAAGAACACCTACGAGGTAATTTTAATGCTTTTTTTGATATTTTTAAAATTCATCTGAGTACCCCTAGGGAGCTCCTAAGGAGCGCTGTAACCAACTAACGAGAACTGATACCACGACCTTCATGGCTGGCCAAAAAAATATTTAAGATGTGTGGCCAATTTTCGTTACCCATGTGTCAAACTAGAATATATTCCAAATCAAATGAGCCATGAATGTTGCACAGGTTTGTACTTTTTCAGTGTTTTCGACTTAGCTGAAATTTTTTCGGGGACACGTCACGTGCGTTGCATTTTAATATGAAAAAAATCTTGAAAAATTAAAAAAAGAAGTAAATTCCAAAATTTTTTCGCTTCATTTCCTAGGCCTTACCCCTACCCTTCAACTCACACATAGTAACACCGCCTGTGCATATGTTTCATGGTGGTTAGGGAGGTAAGACACGCAAAATTGGTAATTGGACCACTTAAGTGAGAATGAGTGTACCAAACACGTAACAAGAGTATTGTGAAACTTTTCTTTATCATATCATGATTTCAAAAATTATACCACGTAAAGAACTCGCAATTTTCAGATGGTGGCGAGTACTCTACAAGTATTTTATAGCTTTAATTTCACTTGTCTTTATTTCCATTGAGACCATTTTTCGAAGCTCTTTCACAAGGTAGGTGGCAGCCCATTTGCAATCCCGGAGGGGAGGGGGGGGGGGCACTTTGGTATTTAGGGGGGTGCATACGCTCGTTATCAAAATTTGAAAATACCCCATCAGCACTGATTTCAGGCCAAAAAAACACCCTTATTTTCAAAAAACGCTGACTTATTCCAATAAAAAAACACCCCTTATTTTATCAAAACACTGACATTGATGAACGGGAACACGTGTATTAACTGTAGATTTCATAATCCTCTGCCTGTTTAGCGGCAGCAGTGGCGGCAGAAGACTTGGAAGCCCAGTCCGTGCCGCAGATATTTCGTGGATTGTAAGGGAATTTTCACCCCCCATACTTCGTACCTCGGAAGAAAAAAGTACCCTTCTTTTACAAAATCGCGGACATGCGGAGGTCTTAAAAAATACCCTCTTCTTCTGCGAAATACGTAACGCGGGTGCGGCCCTCGTCTGTACCTGTAGATTGCTCGAATGTCGTTAAAAACTAATTACGATTGCCATACAACTGAAAATTTGTTTTTCATCTACCGACCTAATTGCTTTGCAAATAAAGAAACAATATTAATTCTATTTTTACGCCTTTACATGTCGTTAACTTTGCGGCATCACCGTCGAAAATTTTCTACTGTTACATGTAGGAACTGGCTCTGGAGGCGTTCAATATCACGCATTTGCGAACGTTACACTTTTCAAGGTGCTACGCGCCTCAGGTATGAACAATGCATCCAGAAATTTCTGTTCCTTCGGTACCTTTAAGGACTGCTGCGCAAACAGGGCTACGGTGAGTTTGGACGTGCTAAGGCCTGATAGTCATTTCGTGGACTTGTAGTCTGTGAATCCATACTGATGCTAAGAGATTGGTATTCATTAACTTCCGCATATTCATTTTCTTCGGTTGGTGTTATCTCCACATACATATTTTCTTCGGTTGGAGTATTCCTGTAGTCAGGTTCATCCTGCAATGCAATACGTAAAATCCCATTTCAGACTCAAGGATACGGAGTCAATGAACACTTTATCATTCGATTAACCTATGTTAGGAAACACATAACACTTAGGTTAATACGTCCCCTTTTATGGCTATGGACAAGACGATTAGATACTAGTAACTACACACATACAAATCTGCATTTGTACTATTCGTATGTAAAAACTTAAAACGCTAAACACAATTTAAAGTTGATCCAGTACTTACATCGCATAGACGAGTTTGAAATCAACATCCAGGCTTGCTTTCACGACATATTACACCAAAAATATGCAGCCTGCGCTTTCTAAACAAGTACTAAATATAAACATTGAATATAGCAAATTATAATTGGCATTCGATGGGGTAAATACTCACTAAACATTGAAGTTTACTGGAATGATGGAATATTGAACGATGTAGAATACAAAAAAAGCAAACATATTTTAAAACTTGTAAACATATACATGTTTTTTGTGAGGGAATCATGGATCAGATTTCACAATGAAGGACTGTTCTACTACAGAATAAGATTGATTGGATACATATATCTACATAGTATCTATCTTATCTGATTGGATTTCATAGATTCAGCCTTATAAATGTTTGTCTTTGCTGAAGACACCAGAAAATGGATGCATACGCTACAGAAAGGTTATATTTCTTATATACTACAAAATGGTCACCGATCTAAACCAAGTGGTTGCAGGCAAGGTGATCCTGCTTCTCCCTATCTCTTTGTCATTTGAAATTTCTGCCATATTTCGGCCAAGTCATGACTAGCCATCTATAACTGGTGGAGGAAACCGGAGTACCCGGCGAAAACCACCGTCTAACCCTCTTTGTCATTTGAAATCTCAATCTTTCGTCACTTTTTCTGCCATATTGCGGCTAAGTCATGACTAACCAGCTGTAACTGGTGGAGGAAACCGGAGTACCCGGCGAAAACCACCGCCTAGCCCCAAATCACTCTCAACTTTCTCACATGTCCCGGCCACGATTCTAACCCTGCTAGCAGTCAACGGCAACGCCTTAAACCACACGGCCATCATGGCAGGTCCCTCTTTAGCAGCGTAGCAGAGACTTTAGGAGAACATATAAGTAGTTGCAAAAATATAAATGGTTTAAAAGTTGCAGGGGAAGACCAGAAAATCTCGCAGTCCGAGGATGGCGCCACTCTGTTCACTGTGCCGGAGGATAGATAATTGCGCCAACTTATGTATGTAATGAAGGAATTTCATAAGATATCTGGGCTACAGATAAATGTGGAAAAAAACAAAGTTGGAAAAATTAGGGGGTGCCAACACTAACATGGATTTCTTGTCTCCCTATGCATTCAGTTCGAAGTATATACACGGTGTAAGAAAATAGGTTTAAATCTTTCAAAATAGAGTTTACCAATGAACCAAAGGATAAGGTTTGACTTAACTTGATGATCACCAAGTATGAAAAAGTTTTAAGTATGATTTCCTTACATAGGTTGGTTTGAGCGGCCACGCTTGTGACGTATCAGAGCGACTATTCCAAGAAAGGCTCCTATCAGAGCAACCCCTGCACAGCTCAGTGCTATTATCAACATAACACGCCCCCTATTGCTGCGCACTAAAATAAAGAAGAATACATTTCTGTAATTGGTAATTAAAAGATGTAACGGTTTCCATGCAAACAGATATTGCGTGTGGTTTATCCACTCAAATATGTATCAATTCCAAAAGGGTGTTATTTGTGGTTATTGCATTACATCTGTATAAACGTGTTTTTTTTCAGTTATCGTAAATGTATGGACGAGTATGCACACACACACAGACATATATATATATATATATATATATATATATATATATATATATATATATATATATATATATATATATATATATATATATATATATATACATATATATATATATATATATATATATATATATATATATATATATATATATATATATATATATATATATATATATATATATATATATACATACATACATATATACATACATACATACATGTATGTATGCAGAGAGAGAGAGAGAGAGAGAGAGAGAGAGAGAGAGAGAGAGAGATTGCTTTAAATATAAATGTGTGTGTAATACTCTGTATGTGTATGTGTGTGCGTGCTTATGTGTGTGTATGTGTGTGTGTGTGTGTGTTTGTGGAAAGGGCTTTCGATTGTCTTATCAAATCCCTCAGTCCTGAAGAGACTGCGAACTGACTACCCTACTAGAAGGAATTGCCATTACTATTTTGACGTTATGAAAATTTCCAGCTTTGCTCAAATCTTATACCATCTGAGAACTACTATATATTGTGTTTGATCGGTATCTATATGTGCATTGTTTTTCTTTATGTTATAGATTACTTGTTCCTTTTCTCTGGTATACGTACCTGCTGGTGTGGGTGCCACACAAGGAATATTTTGGCACCTTAACCTTCCTCGACAAAACAGTGCTATGAAGCGTGGCCGTGCCGTAAAGCAGATTAAAGAGTGTGGGCCTAGGTAACTCATGCCGCCGTTGTCGTCAGGATTATCCTCACATAGGACCTCTCGCCAGACTCCCTGCTCACATTCAAAGTATGAATTGCAGAACGTAGTACTTGCATTTCTATCTCCTTGAATACAGCGCTCTGAAAAAAATTAGATGTCATAAGTACGAAAGGCGAGCGTTTCTTATAATTCCTGATGCAGGTATTGAGCTACACACACACACACACACACACACACACACACGGTATCAGGACAATATCCCCCCAGACAATATCCCCCCGGCCAAAATCCCCCCGTTCCAATATCCCCCCGGACAATATCCCCCCGTTTCAATATCCCCCAGGACAAAATCCCCCCGTTCCAATATCCCCCCGTGTAAAATATTGTTTTGTACTAATAATTTGAATAAAGTTATAAGTGTTACTATTGTCCGGGGGATATTGTACTGATACCTATGGTTCTAGGACAATATCCCCACCCCCTAGTAAATCATTCTCTAACAACCTAATAATTTAGGGGTCGTGGCTGCAAACAAACAATAAAAAAGACACCCCTCTGCCAAACCGTTGTGATCAAATTGAGTATTCAAATGTGTACAGGGACAACTTCGTTGAAAAAACAAAATAGTTATCACATAACTACACTTATGTCATTAAGTTCTGATGTTTCCAAGAGGAACTGCTGAATTTTGTTCTTTTGATTTCTGATTCTTATGAGTTACATAATATGTTGTATGATGTATTTTTGATCCGTGTATCCTTGTATCCTTGTATTTTTGGATACAGTCGATAAACATACAAATTACTACATAACTTGATCAACTTTGCATTTATAGCCTCTCCTCTGAAATACCCTAGACAAAATAATGCCCATGTAAAAAGGCATGAACTTACCTCCATTTTGTCTTAGTCTGATGCCAGATATTTCCCCGTCTATCTGCTGAGTCTCTGAGCCACCCGTGGCAGCTGTAGAAACCACAACACAATAGGATAAGATGAGAAATAGCCATTGTTCTTCAGCCATGGTAACCATTCTGTGGCAAGTTCGCCTACGAACAAGCAAACACCCCTGCATCGGGTAGGAAGAGGCAGTAGGTTATGAGATCAATATGGATTTCTCATATGTAGAGCCAAACGTTAGTAAATATTGTGCATAATGGATAAATACGGGTATTATATGAGTCGCTGATCCGTTTACAAAGCCCACAAACCAACATGATACAAGCTGACGAAATGCTGGCATACCATGTTGTGATATATCACATTTGTATGTCATATGTATATGACATATGTGTGTCATTTTCGTAGCTAATTGGCGTGAAAACGGAGATGGTTTGTAATATTTCAGTGTCATGACTTTTTGAGAAACACAATTGTATTTCTATGTTACGACTTAGGATTCAAAACGTGAGATTCAGTCTTAGGAAATTTTGCAGTATTTTCATGG
>OZ012687.1:19391458-19396458 GCA_963942565.1 Maea johnstoni
GCCTTTAAGCTTAATAGTCTGTGTGAGAAAAGTGTATTTCTGGAGAGTAGTCTTGCATTAATCTTAAAGAGATTTGTTGAAAATTATGAGTGCTTTTCTGTGAAACTCTGTTGGAATAAGCTGCTGCAGGAATTGTTTGATTCCCCAGTGTGTGACATTTGGAGATGTGTGATGTTATCTATGGACCTGGCAGACTAGGAGGAGAGATCCTGTTCTCATTCTCATCATCATCCTCTACTGATTTTGCTGTGGAACAGTTGCAAATAAACTCTTTTCCTGAATAGTAGTATTTATGTTTGTTATATGTTGCTTCCACCCCCCCCCCCCTTGAAGAAAAGGAAGATACTGGCATTGCTGTGTACTTTGATTTAGCTGTCATTTCCATAGCATGAATGTGTAAAAATAACTTGTGGATTGGTTACACTTAGGAATGCACTATCACGTGTGCCAAAATGTAAAAAGGTAAAAGGGCAGGGAGATTACTAATCAACATCTCTGGTAAGGACTATGAGACCTGAAGGTGAAGCACAAGAAGTGTTGTTGGCGACACTAAAATTAGCTTAAAATTACATATGAAAGCATTGAAAGTCCTATCAGTAATAAAGATATGGATTTATTACTAGGCTATAACAGTTGAAAGAGTTCATGTTTTTTGTAAACTGTATCTGAAATGGTATATAATTATTACAGTCTTAAACATCACATTAAACAAGAAAAAAACACAGGGCAAACTTTAAGTACATGAATGCTGATATTCATCTAAAATAAATCCTAAAGAATCAAAATGTAATACTTATTCACCCATTATGTAATGTATACATGTACCAAACGTATATAAACAAGATCAGATCATTTTCTGAATATGACAATATGACCCCTAGCACGTTTACTTAAACAAATAAATAGCTTTCCTCTTTCACATGGATAGGGAAAAAATTAAGTATTATTTACCCTCCCTCTAGAGTGATCAGGAAAAAGTAAAGTTTATTTTCTCTTGTTTATTTGCTCTTTCACATTTGATCCATTGTAGTTCTGCTTTTATTCTCCTAGCAAATACCTGAGACATGGCTTAGCAATGACCTAGTCCTAGAGACAACCACACACACCTTTCAATTTTAGTTCATTTCATGACCAAAAGAGGACGTAATAGTACAGACCACATGCTGCAAGCCTTCTCAAGGAATCGGGCCGCTAAATTTATTGCTAGCCTAACATTTCTGCTTAACAAGAGTATTGTGGAACTTTTCTTTATCATATCATGATTTCAAAAATTATACCACGTAAAGCACTCGCAATCTTCAGATGGTGGCGAGTATTCTTTATTTTCATTTGTATTTATTTCAATTGAGACCATTTTCCGAAGCTCTTTCACAAGGTGGCAGCACACTTGCAATACTTTGACTTCTATTTCGAACACCAGCATTCAGTTTGTGTTTGTTTGTTTTGGATCCGCAACCGCATTTGTCCCATGGGGTCAACTCCCAGCCACTTGTCACCCCCGGGCCTCGTCTCTCTTCCTGTTCCCTCCTTTGTCATGCATCCTGCGTCAGGTCCGTGCCCTCCCCTGTCCTCCTCTCCTCTACATATAAGCAATAAAGTATCTGGTCTGTCCCTTCCTTGTCATCCTGTCATACACATATATTCAAACCCCACAAAATGAACCCCTCAACAGTCATCAAACCCCACATACAAAACTGTGTTAATTTATTATTTCAACGAAACAAAAAATTACACATCTCCCTCCGTGATGGCTTACTTGGTCTACCATACACCCAATTGCTGACCATGTTGTGACCCTTGCGCATGTCGTGTAAATGTATTGTAAAATTATTAATGTGACAATAAACGACTTCATTAACTTTTCAACCCATTGATGCTTAAGAGTTCTTCTACTAATAGTATGCTGTATCTATGGTACTTTAACAATGACTAAGGACGTAGGAATGATCTTAAGATTATTTGACGGAGAGTTGTTGTTAGTCTTCTGAATAATATTTCTCATTGAAATATTTCCCCAAATATGCAATTGCCTATAAGAGCTAAATGACATCTCGGATGGATTTATCTCTTTTGGTCGCTATGGTAAATTCTCTAGTGATGAGAATTACGGCATGGACAAAGGGCAGGGAAGGATTGTTATCACCTGCTCTGCTGTAATTCTCTATGCTGATTGGTCAATAGGTGTTAGACCTGGAGCCGTTCACACTTTGTAGATTCAATAGCGAACGGCAGAATTCAATATTATCACTTGGGCAGCAGCCTCGTTCTGACCTCCAAAGTTATTTAAATAATGTTTGAGATGCATTTGCTATTTTTTTAGCATGAAAGAGCAGGTGATAAATTCGTTACGCCCTATTGGAAAGTGCAATCCGGCCTGCTGTCTGCCCTCAGTCATCCAGATCCCACTCAGCACCGCCTCATAAGATCTGAATGACTTCGGTTGGATAGCAGGGTGTAACTAATAGTATCCTATGGAGGAAATGTATCAAAGGGAGCGCATATAGTAATTGGTCTCTCGCTACATATCCATTCTTTTATTCATCTAAGACCCTATGGTTCAGGTGCATACTGATAGAATATGTGGCCTACGTTTCCAAGAAAGTGACGGTGTAATCTTTAATTTGTTTAGTGTATACCTTCCACCAAGTGGGACTGAAGACGACTGTGAGACATATTCGATCATGAGCTGGGCGCTATTTTAGGTGCAGAACTTGGATCAATTGATGTTATAGCAGGTGATTTCAATTCCGATGTACAGGTAGACTAGGGGTGTGAAGGGTAAAAGAGTACCAACGAATATAAGAAGAGTTTTAATGGAATTGAAATTAAAATGGCCCCGTGAAGGCTTTTATCTGCTTAAAGGGCAAATGCACTGGCATGAGAATGATTTAAGTTCAATCAAAATGAGCTTATACATGTCACCTTTAAGTAAAGTAAAGTAAAAGAAACTGTAACCCCTATGCTACAAGACCCCGTACGCTACCAATTAAGCCACTGCGCCTTGTAGACTGCCATATTGTGTTCAAAGAGACATGTTCATGATTTCCTGTGTAACTCTATTTGGGATCGTGCCTAGCGTTCCGAGAAAAATTCTTGTTATTTACTACTTCCAAAATGAAATTGATACTCCCCCTTTGTCATGTCAACATGTGCGTCCGTATTCATATGCCGCTGGCTAACTAAGATGGCAACAACCGGCTGTAGATCACTCGAATGTCGATAAAAACCAATTACGATCTCCAACACAACAGAAAGTTTGTTTTTCATCTACCGACCTAATCGCTTTGCAAATAAAGAAACAATATTATTCTATCTATACGCCTTTACATGTTGTTAACCTCTGCGGCTTCACCGTCCAAAAAATTCTATTGTTAGGAACTGGGCTCTGGAGGCGTTCAATATCAAACATATGCGAACGTAACACTTTTCCAGCCGCTGCGCGCCTCGGGTATGAACAATGCGTCCAGAATCTTCCGTTCCTTTGGTACCTTTAAGGACTCTTGCGCAAATAGGGCTACGGTGAGTTTGGACGTACTAAGGCCTGATAGTCATTTCGTGGACTTGTAGTCTGTGAATCCACGCTTAGAGATTGGTATTCATTAACTTCCGCATATTCATTTTCTTCGGTTGGTGTCATCTCCACACATGTATTTTCTTCGGTTGGTGTTATTCCTGTAGCCAGGTTTATCCTGCAATGCAATACGTAAAATCCCATTTCAGACTCAATGATACTGAGTCAATGAACACTTTATCATTCGAATAACCTATCTTAGGAAACACATAGCACTTGGGTTACTACGTCCCCTTTTACGGCTATGGACAATACGATTAGATAACTACACACATACAAATCTGCATTTGTACTATTCCTATGTAAAACTTAAAACGCTAAACACAATTTAAAGTTGATCCAGTACTTACATCGCATAGACGAGAGGCTGTAATCAACATCCAGGCTTGCTTCACGACATATTGCACCAAATTATATAGCCTGCGCTTTCTAAACAAGTACTTAACATTGAATACAGCAAATTATAATTGGCAATCGATGGGGTAAATACTCACTAAACATTGAAGTTTACTGGAATGATGGAATGATGAACGATGTAGAAAATATAAAAAGCAAACATATTTTTGAAGCTCGTAAACATATACCTGTTGTTTTGTGAGGGAATCATGGATCAGATTTCGCATAAAAGGACTGTTCTACTAGACATAGAACACTTGGTTATGGCGTGCAAATGGCATGAAAAAACGAGAAGGGATATGTTCAGTGAAATGATACACATGAACGATGGTATAGGGAGAGCGATAATAGACAGAGCTGATGTATGTATTGACATGTTATTGGAAAGCCTGTTAATGGTTTTGATAATCATGATATAATCTGCTTGTGGAAATGCGCATGCAAATGGATAAGTAAGATTTACTTTGATACCTTAAAGAATAGAGGAGGTGTTGGATAAGTGCCTTGCCTTCCTTCTAATACACTGGCAACTTGGAAGCAAATATTCCAATATAAACCTGTCAATACATATATGTGCTACTATCAGTTATCAACTGTTTTGGAGTATGATACAACTTATATCTCGCAATCAGAGGGCAGTATCACCCGAGGCGCAGCCGAGGGTGATACAGCCCTCTGATTGCGAGATATAAGTTGTATCATACTCCAAAACAGTTGATAACGAATTTATCTCATGATCGCCTCCTCGACCTCTGCATAGGTAATAAAAATGAACATACATACATACATACAAATACTAGGAGGTTAATATAGGATTCTGAGAGGTTAATACAACTTCATATCATATGCCAATTGACCAATCAAAAGCCTAGAATTTTGCCAATCATGAGATAATATAGACTATCATACCCTACTACTTTGTAGTATATGTTATAAGTGTTAATTTCCATAAGCTCTTTCGAGTGACTTACACTGTATATATTCATAAGGGAACCTCCTTAGGGTCACCCCAATCTCTGTTGATTTATAAAGC
>OZ012687.1:19403958-19521458 GCA_963942565.1 Maea johnstoni
AAGTTATTTGAAGGTCATGAAAGGGGTCCAAAAGTTGAAATATGGGCTTTTTTCTGAGTAAAAGTACTAGGTTTTTGATATATATCTTATTACAATCACATACATTCTTTTATCGGCATTGGACAATTATTATTAGTTTTGTAGTAATCTGCTTTCTATTTTGTGAGATATTCAAGGTCATTTCAAAGATGAAAAGGGTTCGAAAATTTAAAAATAAAAAGTTTTTCATATATTTATTATAGCAATCACATGCATTCTTCTTTTATTGGTATGGGACTATTGATAGTGATTTTTCAGTAATCTGATTTCTGTTTTGTGTGGAATTCAAGGTCATTTCATGGTCAAAAAGTTGAAATTCCTTTTGCTTTTTCTGAGTAAAAGTAATGTTTTTTTTCTATGGTGATCACATGTTTTCCTTCTTATTTTATTTTAATGGAAATAGCGCTTTATAAGTGACGATTTTAATCTTAACTCTGGTGCTGAATTGGTACTTAATTGAAAAAGCCCGTTTTTCAATTATTTGACCCTATTTGACCTTGAGATGACCTTGAATATCCCACAAACAAAAAAATAATTTACCACAAGGTCAGTATTGATATTTTTATACATATGAAATAAAAATATTTTTTCAACTTCTTTTTTGCCCTTATTGACCTCGAGATGACCTTGAATATCAACCAAAATAGAATTCAAATAACTACAAGATTGATTTCACTAGTCCAATACCATAAGAAGAAGAATGATTGTGATTGCCCTAAAAATATGTTAAAAACTTAGTACTTATACTCAGAAAAGAGTTCATTTTTTAACGTTTTGACCTATTTTTGACATTGAAATGACCTTGAACATCTCCCAAAAGAGAAATCAGACTACTACAAGAACAATACTAATAGTCCAATACAAAAAAATGAAGAATGCATAAGATTGTCATAGAAATAGATCATTTAGAAATTTAGTACTTTTACTCAGAAAAAGCCCATTTTTCAATTATTTGACCCCTATTTGACCTTGAGATGACCTTGAATATCACACAAACATAAAAATAAGTAATCACAAGGTCAATATTGATATTTCTATACATATGAAATAAGAATGTTTGTGAGCGCAGCAAAGAAACATTGAATCTAAGTACATTTACTGAGAAAAAAAGCCTATTTTTGGGAGTTTGACATTCAAATGACCTCTAAATCATATACCGTCACTTTTTCGTTTCGGCAAACAGGTGTTTTTTAATACTGGAGGGATGTACTTAATGCTGGTAGGGTCCATTGCTTTTACCCTCTCGGGTGCCACCAACTCTAAATTTACGGCCATTTTTTCAGTTTGGCTCCCTGACTATTATATTGTAAAATTTATGTGTGAAAAACAGAATTGTATCATGTCCCTCTGCACTAAATGTTTCTTGCCTCCTTGGCGGCTTGACGCTGGGGAAATCCTGGGGGTGTTTTCCCTCTATGATGATGAAAACGAAATGTGAACAACTAGACTAGGTTCCTTGTCCCTAAACAGTTGACATTCCCTTCTGTGCTGACCAAGCAATGTGGTGTAGTACCAGGTATGACAGATAGATGGCACCACCTGCTCCTCCTATCTCTAGAGGAGTTAGGTTGTCATACTCAAACTGGATCCTCTATTCCCCTGGTGAGATAAGTGTACACTAAACTGACCACTGTGGCACCTAGACTATTTGATGCTTGGTAACAGAAAAAAACACAACAGAAAAATTCCTATCACAGCCTAGAAATCTAGGCTAGTGAACAACATGACCTGTCTCGGTTTCAGGCACGTATTGCATGTCGCAGTGGACACGTATAATGCCCAATTCATATCTTATTTATATTCACAGCGGTGCCTATATAACAGGTTCATCGAAGGTTCAGCGTCTTTAGCGTCTTATCTATATGTAAACCTTAATCGTAAAACTCAACGAACCAAATGCAATTTATGGAACACGCGTGAGGTTTGGAACTTGTTTTTCGACACTTTTTCTGTCATTCGAGACAAAGTCGTTCTTTACGTCAGTAATCATTGTTCAAAAAAACGGGGCTTGATTCCCAAGCGTGAGGTCGCAGGTTCAAGTCTCCGCCGAGTCCACATTAGCGGCTTGGTCTGGTCGTTATACAAATGTGCGGCGTGGTGGAGGGCTGTCTATGGTGCTTCTGCAACCGAAAGACCCCTTGAGACTATTCGTGAAGAGAAGAGGATATCTTCCAGTTCCGGGGTTTCTATCTCATCGTAATATGACCTACTAGCCGTTGAAAGCAAGGTTAGCAGCAAATCAATCCAAAACAAAAATAGAAAAGAAAAGAAAGTATCAGGGAATTTCCCGGAAAATCAAGGCCGGTAGGTGAGGCGGAGGAGAGTGTTTCTTGTATTTACTTCACATAGCGAACTAGCCAACCCAAATGGGAATCTAGTGCTCAAAACCTCAAATATAAATCTCATTAATATTTCCACTTATCAAAGACGTAAAAGGTATATCATACCATACCCTGTGTGGCAATGTTCTATTCCTAAATGCATATTACGTCAATGTGATTTGTTGATGATTTATCTCCGATATCTCAGACCTATTCTGTGCTCGGTATGTAAGTGTAAGTGCGGTGTATGGTGCTATAGCTCCATATCACTACAATCATGGCCGGGGCACGTGAGAAAGTTTCGAGTGACTTTGGGTTAGACGGTCGTTTTCGACGTATATTGCGATTTACCCCACCATTTAAAATAAATTGGCTTTTCACGATTTAGCATAAATATGACAGAAAAAGTTATTTGAAATGTCCTATCCCTACTGCACACAACACGTCGCACAAGACCTTCACTGACGTTTTTATATAATCACTATGATATGGGTGAGCGGTCTAATGTATTTCGCACCATTGGTCACTGTGTCTCATACGCTGCCTAGTTTCTGCTCGAGGCACGTGAGAAAGTTCTCACTGACTCGGGGTGACAGGGCTGTCCAAGTGATGCACGTTTGCGTGAGTGTAGCTATAGAAATGTATTGTTTTACACATTTGCGCAAATAAGCAAGTATTTCTTCTTTTAGTATACGTAAGTGGTGTCATGCAAATATACATGAACTAACCCTAAGCGATGTAAAGACCCTTATATTCACAACTTTTCCTGTTTGCCTATGGTGAATATTCTAAAGAAAATTAAGCATTAGAATCCGGCTAACCACGAGATAACCAAAATCATCCATATCTGACGTTTATACCCATGGCTATTTACTACATAGCATGAAACTACACACCACATTAAAAGCTAAGTTATAGAGTCACTCCAGGTTTGCCCTTAAAGATCAACAGGATGTTTACGACAAGGATGTACACATCAACACAACAGTTTTATGTCGGCATGGGTCAATTTTCCCTTGGACACCTGAAGCAACACCGACATTTATTTCTTTAGCGGCCATTATGATCCTAAAATAGTCTCATGGGTGTAGAAATGAGGCTGTTTTCGTGGTCAGAGTGCATATCTCCGGGTTGTTGACCAAAGGGTCATCACAAGCTATTTGTGTAATTGAGCTTTACTCTGCCCCGCTCACTGGCTACTGGGTGATAGGGCACTGCCCCGAGAACAGAGTGGTTATAGGATGGTTCTTTGACTGTTTACTGCCTCTCACGGCTGGGGCATGGTTTCGAGTCATATGAGAAAATTACCAGTTTGGGGTACGGGTTGTCCCGATATCCGAGTGGTCTAATGCATTGTCACGGACAGCTGGCGATCTCTATAGTGTTTATGTTCAATTTGTAAAACTCTAATTTTCTTATATTCTAGGTGGCATTTTTCTTATCTAATAAACATTTGGTGAATAAAGCCTACACTTTTTTCTTGCCATTTAGAAAACAAAAAAGAATGAATATATTTATGATACAAAGACTACCAAAAACGAATATTCTAATGTATAATAGGCTAAATTGGTTCATCTCTTGGTGTATCTTGAACTCAACCAAATATCATACAGCATAGTTCTAAATTGTTCCCCCTGTCGCATGTAGGAGATATGTCAGAAAGTGGGGTTAATCGGTGGTCTGTCCGATTAGTCTGCTTTCTATGTTCATAACAAAGTTACTGATCAGGCCTCTTTCTCACATAGGATTTTTTTGACGAGGACAAGAACATGTCTAGATTTTCGTTTAGCGTATGACTTTCATTGAAACACAGATGACATACTACCAGGCATCTATCAGCATAGAAGCAAGACTGTTCAGCTTATGTTTTTTAATTTACTGAACTTTGGATAACCCAGAGTTCGTTTATTTTCTTATGTTCAGCTTACATGTATGTTGACAATATCTTCAATATTCATTCACACATCCATTTAGAGATCGGATAGGAATTTTGAATTTCAATAATTGATACTTTTTATCTAGTCTATGTTGCGACTAGGCAGTGGCAGCGCACCGTCAGTGGCAATACCTTTGACCACGTAGCTATTAGGGCAGACCCGTGGTCGGTTGGTCAGATTCGCTTATATTTAGCGTCAAGTACATGCAGGGCACGGGTTTACACATCCGTTGTTGTTAATGACCGAGAGTGAGCGGTGGCACGTTGGACAGCACACATCAAAAAGCTCATAGTCGAACACGTGTTCTTAGCATATGTATATATATATATATATATATATATATATATATATATATATATATATATATATATATATATATATATATATATATATATATATATATATATATATATATATATATATATATATATATATATATATATATATCATTGGTGCCGTTAAAGCGAGATGGATTAATCTTAATCTTATGTAATTGTTTGCGGATTTAAGAAAAAAAGTAACTATTAATGTAGTAAATAGTAAACAAACTACCATTTGATTCCTGTTTACGACGCACTCTGATCAGCAAAAGATATACTTCCTCTGTGTAGGATGTACTAATAACCAGAGCAAGAAAGCATTTTCTCATTCTCCCTCAAAATCTATCTTTTCCAGGTCCTTGATGAAGCTGACAGGATCAATTTCATACGCCAGTTTATTGCGCTCAGAAGTGTTCGAGACTACACAGCAGAATGCCATTTTAGTGTTCGTTGTGGCTTCTCTGAGTTCTAGTAATCAATCTTTCGTGCAATCTCTTCTCCAGTGTTGGCCAGTATTACACAAGCAGCACAGCAGAACGATAAGCGGCCATACTCAATAATTCATAAATCAGAAACATCTCTTGGGAACAAAGTGTATTTCCGCGATGTAGGCGAGATATTGCAGGCGCCATTTTGCGGTTTGCCAATTTTCTTCGTTGGCAGGAGATATGCAATAGCTATGGCAAAATCACGTCCTGATGAATTGGCATTCTGTTTATTTCTAAGCACTTTTCGCCATTCTCAGTTTAATCTTGAATAGTGAGCAACTGGGGAGAAATCTGGAAGGGAGTTCCTGGAGAGGACGACCAACTAACCCTGAGTCACTGGCAACTTTCTCACGTGTGCTATCAAACTATGCCCCTCTGCACTGCCAGAAGTCTATGCACAATACATGAGACCGCTCGGTATTTGAGGTAGTCCCTTCGCATTATTCATAGCAAATAGCGAACAATATCTTCTCCAATGTTAGCCTGAGAATATTACACAAGAACGACAGAATAACGACACACGGCCGTGCTCAATAATTCATAAATCAGAAACATATCATGGGTACAAAGTCTTTTTCCGTGATGTAGGCGAGAAATTATAGGCGTATTGTGTGGTCTGTCATTTACCTTCAGTGGTAGTTGAGATGCAGCAGTCGTAGCGAAGGCATTTCACGATGAATTGTGTATCGCCAATATAAGCTAAATCATGGCTGTGGCTAGTGAATAATGGCAGAGGAACCATAGCACCATATGGCTCTGCTACTAGGAATTATGTTGATTATCACTTTTTTGCCAAATTAGGGATACATCCTCTCATTTGTAAGCGGTGAAGGAATGTGCAATAGCCAAGCACATGAATTTACCCCATGTCACTTTTTACGTTTTCACTTACCTCGGGCTAGATCTACATGTAGGCGGTGGTTTACGACGGGTACTCCGGTTTGTCACAAATATTAGCTGCAATTGGCATAAACGTGACGAAAAACGAAATTCACAATTCCAAATTCGGGCTACATGTAGATCTGCAATGGTGAGAGCCACATTGTCCTAAACCACTCGTCTATAGGGGCTCGCCAACTACCCAGGGAAGACCACCGATTGACCTAGAGCTGGCATATTTTTATATATGTCTCATGCAGGATACAAGTTACGGCCTTAGTCATTGGTGAGGCACTTAGAACAGTCAGTATAATGGTATGGGCCACTTGGCCATGGGGCAGCCCTGTGTATGTATATCTATTGACTAATAATGCTTATTTATTGACAGTGGCTACTATTAGTAGTCATGGTAATATGTGCGTTAATAGAGCGTTAATATTCTTGCTACAACTCAATAAATCTATGAACATTTCTCACCACTATTTTTATTGTTTGAACACCATATTACTATTTCTAAAATGTCTCTCGTTGGTTCAATTTATCACTGTATCCTTCTGTTATCTGATGAGAAAATATTTTTCCAACATTTTGGTACTTGAAAGGATATATCTATGATTATTGGTGATAGATATAGAGGTTCTATCACAAGTGGATGGAAAGAGGAGGAATCTTGCACGAGTGAGTGATTTTGTGTCTTGGGACGAGGCTTGCCGAGTCCCAAGACACAAAATCACTCACGAGTGCAAGATACCTCCTCTTTCCATCCACGAGTGATGGAACCTGTTTTTCTCCCACTCTGAGGTGTGTTTTACAGTTAAGGATAAGTCGTCCTCAATGGGTGTTCTTCAATGGGGTTAAAGGTCAAACTGGTGTAATTGTCCAATCAGATCCCTCAATTTCAATCAATGGGTCACTGCTGCTGGGTCAAAGGTAGACCCAACAATAGCGCGCGTGGATTTGAACAAGCGTCACATACGTGATCTGGCGCCAGTTTCTGGGGAAACAAACGGTGCACGTCACAACAAACGCGTATTACCATTGTTGAACTAGTGCGTGGGTGACCTTTGGCTGACCTAGTTTAGCTAGCTAACTTCACGGTAAAACGTGTAGTTTCTCCTTTTTATCGTGGGAGAAACAGGTTCTATCACTCGTGGATGGATGTTTTTTACAGTTAAGGATAAGTCGTCCTCAATGGGTGTTCTTCAATGGGGTTAAAGGTCAAACTGGAGTAATTGTCCAATCAGATCCCTCAATTTCAATCAATGGGTCACTGCTGCTGGGTCAAAGGTAGACCCAACAATAGCGCGCGTGGATTTGAACAAGCGTCACGTACGTGATCTGGCGCCAGTTTCTGGGGAAACAAACGGTGCACGTCACAACAAACGCGTATTACCATTGTTGAACTAGTGCGCGGGTGACCTTTGGCTGACCTAGTTTAGCTAGCTAACTTCACGGTAAAACGTGTAAATTTCTCCTTTTTATCGTTGGAGAAACAGGTTCTATCACTCGTGGATGGAAAGAGGAGGTATCTTGTACTCGTGAGTGATTTTGTGTCTTGGGACTCGGCAAGCCTCGTCCCAAGACACAAAATCACTCACTCGTGCAAGATTCCTCCTCTGTCCTTCCACTCGTGATGGAACCTCTATTTCTCCCACTCTGAGGTGTGTTTTACAGTTAAGGATTTGTCGTCCTCAATGGGCAATCCTCAACGGGGTCAAAAGGTCAAACTAGTGTAATTGTCCAATCAGATCCCTCAATTTCAATCAAGGGGTCACTGCCTCTGGGTCAAAGGTAGACCTAACAATGGTACGCGTGCATTCGAACAAGCGTCACGTACGTGATCTGGCGCCAGTTTCTAAGGAAAACAAGTTCAACAATGGTAATACGCGTTTGTTGTGACGTGCACCGTTTGTTTCCCCAGAAATTGGCACCAGATCACGAACGTGACGCTTGTTCAAATCCACGCGCGCTATAGTTAGGTCTAACTAAAATTCACCCCGCTGATTGAAATTGAGGGATCTGATTGGACAATTACATTATAGTTTGACCTTTAACCCCATTGAAGACAGCCCATTGAGGACAACTTATCCTTAACTGTAAAACACACCTCAGAGTGGGAGAAAAACAAATGCAAGTAAGTCTTTTTCTGAGGTAGTGGGTGCTAGTATAACAATTGTTTGCGACTTTTCACACCGCCGACCTTACAAAATGCAAGATATTGTTTAAAAATACATGGTTACTTCATTTTTCTGCCAATGTGGCACAACCCAAAAAATATGTAATTATCTCAATAAGTAATGGTTTGTAAAAGGCGTTTTTGAAAGGTGTTCAAGATTTTCCTAAGTGAATCTTTTATGTCTTAAAAACATCTGCTCCAAGTAAAAGATATAAAATGCAACTTCCTCAAATTGCATCAATTCTCAGACTAGCGTGTAAAGATATGAAAGCTGACAAATATGATTATGATGTGAATCAAAGAATGGATTTTCTTGTAAAAGATGGGATAGATGTTGTGAATTAGTATGCATATAATGTGCATGAAGTACTACATGTTTGTTTATGATCTGGAAAGAAAACCTCATTCTTTAACCTTTTTGTCACAAGATAATAGCTACACCAGTTCATTTGTTTTATGTTGATTATTTTATGTTTGTATTTGTACGTACTGTTATCAATTCTTGTGTGGATTGTTCTTTATTTGTTTTCTTTTCCAATGTAAGTATGTATGCTGTAAAATTCATAGATGATATATAAAATACTTGTATTTATGTAAAATTTGAAACAGAAATATATATCAGCCCTTGTTTTGATACAACTAAATCGTAACATTTCAGATTATTGGATGTTTTTATCCAGATTGTCATAGACAAAAATGCGTTTATACTACAAAAAGGAATATTTTTTATCATTTGTATTTGTAGCGGCTAGACCAACCTACAAAAGATTGAAGATCCAGCGCACATTCGAGATAAGATTTGACGCCTGAGAGCCTTTCCGCTAGAGCAAATATTTCAACTAATGAGTGATACAAGCGAGTAACAGGTTCCGTCAAAAAGCATGCTAGTCCTGCACCATCAACAACCCTCTTTAACATTCCTCTATGGTATTGTTGGAAAAACCCATAAGGGATCATGTTGTATGTGTGTAATGTGCCGGAAAGACGGTAAATAATGAAAGTTCTAGAGAGAAGTTACCCGAAGCTTGAAATTCCTTTCAAAAACAACCCCAAATATAGTACATTTTCCCTCTGACATAGATGTTTACCATAAGGAGGGGGCTGAAATAGAGCGGTGTGGTTCGTCGAACAGCATATAATACCGTGCAAACCCTATAATTGGAGATCCGACCAGGCGTTTGATTCGCCAGCCGAGCTCAACTCATGGCATTTACTAGTGCAATCGTGAAATTGTTATCTGTTTTGGAATTTCCACATCGACCCCTTTTTCCTACTATAGGAGATCTAAATTGTGACAAGCAAGTAGATGATGATGGTGGAAACTGGAGTACGCGGGGAATAACACCGACTTACACAAGGTAACTGGTTTAAACAAACTATTGTGATTTGATAGTGTCGCTGTGATTCGCAGCGTAAAATGGTGTTAATTGTAGGAAGGTTTTTTAAAAGTGGAAAGGTAAGCCGTGGAGTAGAAAAGAGTACTCTGTCGAATGATGTTCAATGTTCTCAGTTGTTCTTTTAAAAAGGCTTCGATGTATGTTGAGCCTGCCCCTATAGTTTAGAGGTCGAAAGTATTGCCAGTGACCGCTCGCTGCCAAAGGTCATAGGAAAGAACCGGCTTGAGACATGCAAGATAGTTGCCAGTGACTAATGGCTAGCCCGTGTATTTTTCCCGGGAAATCCGACTTTTTTAGTCAATTGCCTGTATCTACATGTATAATTCAGGTATGTAACATCACACACAATGACGTCATTCCTATAATATAGGCTACATGTGGGCAACTTCCTGTGCAGCTCACGGTTAGCAGTTTTCTAAGCACCAAATGCAATATAAACAAAGTTTATTCATACATATTGTTATATTCAGTCAATAGTGAGTGATGTTTATGAAACCTCATCGCCATTTGTACCCAGAAACAGGATGTTTAACGATAATTAGGGACCAGTGTTTGGAGTTGAAGTTTAACACTTCTCCCACCCTGAGGTGCGTTTTACAGTTAAGGATAAGTTGTCCTCAATGGGTTGTCTTCAATGGGGTTAAAGGTCAAACTAGTGTAATTGTCCAATCAGATCCCTCAATTTCAATCAAGGGGTCACTGCTGCTGGGCAAAAGGTAGACCTAACAATAGCGCGCGTGGATTTGAACAAGCGTCACGTACGTAATCTGGTGCCAGTTTCTAGGGAAAACAAACAGTGCACGTCACAACAAACGCGTATTACCATTGTTGAACAAGTGCACAGACGACCTTTGGCTGACCTAGTTTAGCTAGGTAATTCCACGGTAAAACGTGTAAATTTCTCCTTTTTATCGTGGGAGAAACAGGTTCCATCACTCGTGGATGGAAAGAGGAGGTATCTTGCACTCGTGAATGATTTTGTGTCTTGGGACTCGGCAAGCCTCGTCCCAAGACACAAAATCACTCACTCGTGCAAGATACCTCCTCTTTCCATATACTCGTGATGGAACCTCTATATCTCCTATATCTTTGCTCAACATCAATAAAAGACACAATAAAATGAAATAACCAAATAATCTGGCTCTTGTCATGGAATTGATATAACAATCAGGTGTAGAATTCAGAGCAATAGGTAAAAATCATTTTCTATCCCAGATTTAAGTTTATTCCATTTGAAAATAATTTAGTGCCAGGCTTGTGATTTTTTGAAATGTCGAAGCAAATAGAGTCATAGAGGTTCCATCACGAGTGGATGGAAAGAGGAGGTATCTTGCACGAGTGAGTGATTTTGTGTCTTGGGACGAGGCTTGCCGAGTCCCAAGAGTACTCCCACGATAAAAAGGAGAAATTTACACGTTTTACCGTGAAGTTAGCTAGCTTAATTAGGTCAGCCAAAGGTCACCTGTGCACTAGTTCAACAATGGAAATACGCGTTTGTTGTGACGTGCACCGTTTGTTTCCCCTAGAAACTGGCGCCAGATCACGAACGTGACGCTTCTTCAAATCCACGCGCGCTATTGTTAGGTCTAGCTTTCACCCAGCAGCAGTCAACCCTCGATTGAAATTCAGGTATGTGATTGGACAATTACACTAGTTTGACCTTTAACCCCATTGAGGACCACCCATTGAGGACAACTTATCCTTAACTGTAAAACACACCTCAGAGTGGGAGAAATAGAGGTTCCATCACGAGTGGATGGAAAGAGGAGGAATCTTGCACGAGTGAGTGATTTTGTGTCTTGGGACGAGGCTTGCCGAGTCCCAAGACACACAATCACTCACGAGTGCAAGATTCCTCTTCTTTCCCTCCACGAGTGATGGTACCTGTTTCTCCCACGATAAAAAGGAAAAAGTTACACGTTTTACCGTGAAGTTAGCTAGCTAAACTAGGTCAGCCAAAGGTCACTTGTGCAATAGTTCAACAATGGTAATACGCGTTTGTTGTGACGTGCACCATTTGTTTTCCCTAATAACTGGCGCCAGATCACGTGCGTGACGCTTGTTCAAATCCACGCGCACCATTGTTAGGTCTACCTTTGACCCAGCAGCAGTGACCCCTTGACTGAAATCGAGGGATCTGATTGGACAATTACACTAGTTTAACCTTTAACCCCATTGAGGACAGGCCATTGAGGACAACTTATCCTTAACTGTAAAACACACCTCAGAGTGGGAGAATGAAAGGTCGACATTCGTGTGCCTATTCTCTTATACTTCATTTGAAAATCAGTATCCAGCATAGATTTTGGTCACTGGTTATGGTTTTTGCAGCAGAGTAAAGAAATGCAAAGATTCAGGATCACCAAGTGTTACAGATATGGTACAAAATTTCCACTGGAATATGCCAGATTCCATCTCTTGCATACTTTGGTTGCGGGAAATTTATGCCCTCCCAATCAGCATGTTTTGAATAATTTTACATGTATCATGGCGTCGGGATTTGTTCGGCATTATCTGTGAGGTTAAATTTGCCAAATATGCTGAAAACCATAGTACTACATGCTATCACACTGGCATCTTCCTGAGAGGCGCCCACATTCCCAGGTAAAGCAGAGGAGCCAATCTATTTATAGCAACACCATGAATTACAGAGACCGCCAATAACCTTTTCCATATACAAAAAACGGCTATACTCTAGTAATCACAATTCTGGCTCATACTCAAAGGCTTGATCAATAAATCAATGGTATGCCTGATTGATTGAATAATTGATCAATTGCCTTAATAGCTGATTGGCTGGATGGGTTATAGTCTGTCTGACTTAAGCTTGGCTGATATTTCTTCCTTTTTTTGTTATAAAAGGTTCGTGTTTGCCATCCAAGTTTGACAAAACTGCTAGTAGGAGCACTATGTCTTATCTGTATACGTACTTTTTGGCTCAACTTCGTAAAAGATTGATTTTGATTATTAGGTCCCATTGTAATATCTGCCTATTGCAAACAGTACAAATGCGAGCGATCTCGCGTAGAATTTTACTATGGAGACCTAATAAGGAATGTCAACATTTTACGGAGTTGAGAGAGTAAGTAGGTACTATATAGATATATGACATAATGAACCTGGGAGGTTTGCTAAGTTTGCATAGGAAATACAAACTTTATGTTACAAAAAAGAGGAAAAAACGGTCAGCCAAGCTTGGTTCAGACAGGCTGTAATATCTCAAGAGAGTGAGAAGAAAGGGGTAAATTTTCGTAAACTGTAAACAACTTATTAATTCGCGCATTCAAACTTTTGTGCATGGCTATTCTCAAAGCTGTTGGCACAACCAAATACATCTACGCACCCCTCCCATCAGATCAGAGGCGACTCGTTTTTGCTGGATGGCAATATGTTCACGCAGGTTTAGTTTCGCGAAATACCTCAAAGCACAAGACGAGTGAAATTCAGTCTGCTGCAATCACTACTGCATAGCATTCTTGATGTGATGCCTTCCATTACTTTTTGTATTACATATATCTGTTTATTGCATTTATTTCACTTCGTTATCCATATTGTATGGTACTGCAAATTTTGCACAGCACCAAATCCATGACCTAGATAGCCAGTCTGGGGAATGCAACAGTTCGTTCACCAATAACAAAGCAATTGTACTAATAATGCACAGTCATTGTGAACATGATACAACAAGATCGCCTTTAACACAGCAGAAAGCAAGGTACTTATTTGGGTGCACCTCATTATAATATCGCGAAAGAATGTGTGTTCACTTCAATATCGCCTCTGGACATGTATCAATGTTTTATTCACGCCATCTGAACCCGAAACTCTGTATTAACTCTCCGTATGGTAGAACCTTGGATCACTCAGCAGCAGCAGTAGTAGTAGTACTAATTTTTAGTGGATTTTTCTTTTAACCCATTAATGCTTAAGAGGTCCTCCTGAAATTGTCGTCTGGCTATTAGTAATTTTTGAAAATAACTTTGGAATTAAGATTTATTTCACAAAATATTTGAAGGAGAGTTGTTGGTTGTGTTCTGATTAACGTTTCTCCTTCAATTACTAGTACTTTTCTTAAAATGCTTTTACTGGCAAGATTTCATCAAAATTGCCAGGCTGCCTTTGGCCGGGTTTTGAGACCATGTGTGCATTTAGATGAAATGGGGTTAATGAAACTAGTTTGGTTGGCCTGTTAGGACTTCTGTCATTTTCAGCAGCTCAAGCTATATCATGACGAGATAAAACCTCGGAACCAGGAACTTCCAGCCCAATTGCAATATTTTCAATAAAAAACACGATATTATCATACGTGTACGTGACAGGTCTTGTGCGCAATCCGGATGGAAAATTCGAGTTGATTTGACAGACAACACCTTGTAAATGACCAAACTAACGACTGACTAGACCCCTTTTTCCCAATCTCCGGCACATCGATGCGGTCTACCGCGTGCAGAGAGATGAAATGATTTCCTGTTTGCCAGATTCGACCCAGTTAATGTCACCCATAGGCCACACTATGTCAAGAAAAAGTAGGCTGTGCCGCGCGTTGAATCGTGACGGTCAACAGCATCCGTTCTTCCGCGGTAATATGTTCCTCTAAACAGGGGCTGCCCCTAGCCTAAATTTCTAGGCTGTCATATGTATTTTTCTGTTATGTCATTTTCTGTTACCATTGCGTCAAGCACCAAATATTCCAGGTGCCCATAGTGGTCCATTTAGTTTACACTTATCTCACCAGGATTCAGTTTGAGTATGACAAAACCTCTAGAGATCAGAGGATCAGGTGGTGCCATCTATCTACCATATCTGGTACTACACCACACTGCTTGGTCAGCACAGAAGGGGATGTCAACTTTTTAGGGACTAGGAACCTAGTCTAGGGCTGTTCCCTGTAGTATCACCATCGGAACTCCAGCTCTTGTTGTCATGACAAGCATAGATGTCCAGCATGAAATACAGTCATTAAGAAATTCCGGGGCCGAGCCAGAACAACTATGTTGATAAATTATTCACCAAGCGTTCAGCAGTAATACCTCATAGCCTAGATTCAGTCTTGAGAAATGGATAACCAGGGCGCATGTTACACGTGATTGTTAAGATAAATAGGTTATAAATAATAGATTTAACGGCATTTGGAATGCTATGTATCGTCATTGCTTCTTGCCATGTTTCCAAGGCCTCATTAGTAACTTTTCTTTTTTTTTTGGGAGGGGGGGGGGGGGGGGGGGGCAGTTGCAAGTGATGTGTAGACCGGTGTGCTTAGGGGAGACCACCGCCTTATCCCTAGTCACTGGCAGCCTTCTCACATGCCTCTACCTTCCAGCAGTTTCTTTACATGCCTCCAGCGGGGTACAATAAGGGGTACAATCACAGACCTTGTGCAGTGGTGAGACAGGGGGTCGGTTTGTGATACAATGGACCTCTCAGTAGTTGAGGCCGCCCCTTCACGCATGTGAGACCTGTGCTCTTGGCAGTATAGAGCTCTGCGTAGTATGTACGCTGCGGTTGTTGGTAGATAGTATCTGGAACAAAGTCTCAGATAGTACATCTATTTCCCTATGTGCTCCCTACCGCGTGCACCTCGAAGGCATTGCTTTACGAATTAATACCTAAAGTACGAAGTAGATACTTTCCCATATTTTTTTGATGAAACATGACGTCACTGGGTTTCCTTCCTGAATCTCCAGTCTACAGATCGTAGGCTTTCGTGGGGGCCTAGCTAGGCTTGCAAGTAGAAGTGGGCATGACTGTTCTTTCCTGGTCGATGTAAACTCAACTAGCTCTGCAGGTATATAGGGCAATTACACATCTTATCTGCTGTTCGTGGATCGCTGGGCTCGCAGAGAAGGATACAATTCGTTCAGTGTGCATATAATCCCGACACCAGCTCAGAAAACCACAGCCTGCAAAACTGACACAGCAAGACTGGAGTACAGGAATGATCCGGAGACTTAGTTACGGTAGGTTGCTAGGTGGATATCTACCCGGCCAAACGATAAGGGATTAACGTGTTAGTTTAAGTGATGAACTGGCCGTAACCGACACCGCACTAAACTTACAAACCAATGATATTGGTGATAAGATATAATACGGAGGAGCTATATCCAGGATTTTTCTATGTAGGGGGTTCGTTCTATATGTATGAATGCATTATATTGAGGGGCAGGCGGATTTAAACAGAGAAGTAGTCCTATCCCATTGGTTTTAAGCAAAACTGAAGATAATTCTTTTTTAGAGAGATCACATATTTGAATTATAAAGGAGGCGGGGCGGGGAGGGGTGCGGGGGGTTGGACCTTTTGACTCCACCACTCTACCCGCAGCTTATCAGGGACTAAAAAGTCCAAATCATGCTGATGCATCACCACCATATCGAATAGAGCAAGATTTCATCAAAAGAGGAACCGCTTAAACCAAAGGCCTGCACTTAAGGATAGGAGGTGTTCACATCTGAGAGGTCTTTTCTCAATAGAAAGGTACAAACAGGACTTTGACATTGTGCTAACAATATGATGTGTTTTCATGTCAGAGATGTTCACAATAAGAGGTTTCACTGAATGTGCACTGACTATTATTGAATGGTACATAAACGCATACATCCATAAAGACTTAAGAGTACAAAACGTTCAAAATATGAAGGTAAAGTTCATTCAGTTATAAGCAACGGTCCATAAATAGTAACGCAACAATGATGCAACCCGAAAAGTTTAATAACATAGGCACTTTTGAACATATGTTTGCCGTTGTATAGGCAAACAGTCCTGAGAGCTAGTAACTACAGTATTAAAGCATACATTAAGGTAGAACCCTACCCGATACCTGGGTCATTTTTATAACTTCAATATCTGAAAACTGAGTTAAATGTAGATAACGGCACTTATGCTATTGTATAGCCTACATCTCATAGTTACAGAAAAATGAATGATAAACTTATCAATAATTTGCTAATTTGAGTTGATATGGCACCATTTACGCACATATCTGTCTTTGTTTCGTTTTTGGTCAAAATGTCAAGACTCACGCTTTACTTGAAAACCAAACGCTACCATTTGATCATTCATGTCTTTGGTAAGGTGCAAGGTCCTACCTAAACCGGTAATCTGCACGATGAGTATGTTAAAAACATTTGTTAATGTTCCCATATGCCTCAAGATTACTAACAGCACGTGGTTTACGTAGTTAATGCTGATTTTCAGGTCCTGTCATAATACGAGGTACTATGACATGACCTTGCACATAGAGGGGATTCATATCTTTCCTATTCTAAAACAATGGCTTCGAAGTATCGTTATTCACTTTCAGCCAAAAAATGAGATGAAAATATTGGTCAAAATGGTCTATCTCGAAGGAATCTGCATGGTTGAAGCAGACACCCATGTTGTTTAGGACGAATTTAACACGTAGGGCGTAAAGGGACCAGCCCATTGTGCTCGTGGTCGTACGACAAAAGAAAGTCGCTAGGACGAGAATCGTGGCGGGTGACCACTCCTCATGTGCAATCTTTTGTTTTGATATCCATGCTTACTAATGCTACATTCGAGTAGGGCTAAGGCGGGGAGGGACCATGGCTTAGTTACCCTAATGAATAAATAAAGATCATTGCTTACTTGCTGCATTCGAGTAGGGTTAAGGTGGGGAGGGACCATGGCTTAGTTACTCTAATGAATAAGTAAAGATCGTTGCTTACTAATGATACATTCGAGTAGGGTTATCATTTAGGTGGGGAGGGACCACCGCCTAGCTACGCTAGTGGATAGGCAAAGATCATTATCTACTTGATACAAAAAAGTCGTATGTGAGGCGGGGTTGAGTTATAGTTGTAATTGACAAGCTAAGATCACTACCGACTTGCTAGACGCACCCATTCCAGACCGGTGTAAGGTGGGGGAGGGGTTATGGTTGTCAGTTATTAGGGCGTAACGGATAATAACAAGTAATTTATGGAGTAAATGTCTGTTGGATTGTTTAGCTGAGACTTTTGCAAAGTTCTTAATTGAAAGGAAAGCATAAAAAGTAAGGAAGACAGGAAAATAGGTTATGCATAGGTCCGAGAGAGAGAGAGAGAGAGAGAGAGAGAGAGAGAGAGAGAGAGAGAGAGAGAGGGCGTCTAAGCGTGATGTCAATTAATTTAAAGATTCTCATATGACAAGTCGCAATATAAATTCGTTTTCCTATCCCTCACATGTTATGTATGAGTAGTTATATCTAATGCCAGAACTACATAAAGCGCATGTAGATGAAGAAAATGTCCCTAATGTGCTGCATCTTGTACTGAAGTTAGCTATACATAATCCTTAGAATGGGATGTTTCTGATTTACGGTAAATACTAGACTGATCTACGGTAAGGAACTACGATGACTGGATCTCATGATAAGTAAAAAATCAGAAAGGTTAAGCGCAGGGAAAGAATTGTGTTACTGAGTTATTCCAATTGTTACTACTTGCCGCTTGTTAGGTGATCTTTAAAAAAGGAGAATGTGACTTTTGAATCATTCCCTAGACTATGTGTATATTTCATTAGATGTGAGACTAGGCCTCTAATCGCAGGTCCCATCTCCCTATGAGGGAAAATGTATTACGGGGTAAAGTATATCCAGAGGCGAATCGGTCGTACATGCTCTGATTTTTTTTCGCGTGTTCAATTTATCAAAAAGAGACCTCGCGTTGATGGCAATCTCAGCCCAGACAAGACAGGAGGAATATGCCAACGTGACATTTGACAGGCCTGCTAAAAACAGGTTTGCATCCAACATATATTCATCTGAACGTGCTTGACAGTGTATATGCTCGAACAGCTCCCTGTACTCGTGGGGGAAACCATTATCGCCGGGCGGGCAAAAGTAGAAGAAAAATATAGAAGAGCATAGAAGGAGACCGAAGGAAAACAGCATGGACTTTGTGTACGAAAAACTAAATAAACGAACCATTCAAAGAACTTGTGAGAAAAAGATGCTCACCTACATATCAGGACTAAAAAGTCAAAAGTAACAAAAAACTTAAAGCAACACCTTCTATGCATGCGAATACTGGTAATTTGAAATTAAAAAGGCAGAAAGATGTGGTGTGAAAAACTAATAGAAACCATCCAGATGCAGGCACCTGTACCTAAGATGAGCGATCGACATTCGTGACTGTACTCAATGACTAAATCCTTATATTACGTTTTGTAGGGGGCAGAATCAGCGTGAAACAATTTTCTGCTGAAGTGCACCTTCTTTTAAAAAAACTGTACCTGCCCAGCCGCTTGTGCAGTAAGTGGAAGGGTATAGGTGGTAATCAACAGTTCAGTGGTATCACTCGACGCTTAGTGCCTTTAAATACGGCTGCAAGCCGTTCCCTTATTAGCAAACTCTGAAACTGGCAACTTCAGCAAATGGGTTAGACTAGTTGGAAAAACGGCATCATTTCTAGCCAGGTCACGTGGCTAACTTTATCTGCCCTGAAAGAAAGCGGATACCAGAAAACACACATTTTTACATGTAGTATTAGATTAGCAGGGCTTGCAGTTTTTTTTCAATGGAGAGGTTCCCATGTCCGTGTCAGGCGCGCCTGTTCTTCCGTGCACTATTTCTTTCAAATTCCTGCACACCATATGCTGCGAACGGCAACCAGTCCTCATAGCGTACAAAAGTAGTGCATGCGAGACAAAATATAGTGACACAAATATGTCCGACCTTCAAGCACATGTGGGGGGAGTATAGTAAAACATTGGCATCTATTGAATCACACCTAATCATTTAGACCTGAGCCGGTAGGAATGTCTATTGCCACGACAATTATTGAAGCCGGCAACTCACGCTGAGTTAATTGGTGACGTCATCGACCGCGTAGTATTGGCGCCAAATTCAAATACTGTACCAAGCCTGTACACTCGTCTCGTAATTGCATGTACTTTATTCCGGAATCGTGCAGTCATGACACGCTACTGACTGCCTTTCACGGATTTATAAGGGATTTTAAGTATGGAATAGGAACATTAACTTGTAGTAATGTATTAAATCAGAATTTATCCTTAGAAAAGATTTATTCTATTGGCGTATATGGCTAATTTATCTAATCAGATTTGGCTCTCTTTTAAGTTGTGTCAGATGTATTAAATGTAAATCTAGCCAGTATATCAAACTACTTAAATATCTGAATCAAGGTAATTTACTTAATATGATAATTTACTTAAGTTATGGTGGTGAGAACCATTGTAAGCTAGTTAAATGCACCTGTGCAAGTAGTGAGATTATGTCATTGAGTGAAAAGTTGTAAATATTGAAATGACATAGAATATGGGCTGACTAAAGACGCTTGGTTATGATATTTTCTACCTGCTACCACTCAGGAGTAGGGTTAAGATGGTGTTTCTTTAATTCCTGGTTTGAACCCCATGTGCTACTTTAATGAAAGAAAATCAGAATTGCTCATTTAAAATGTTTCTAAAATTTGTCTGAACTATCTACGCAATGCTCTTAGCTGGAACATCAAGGAAATTACATGTCACTCTATTAGCTTTTGAATCTCAGATGGTTGAAATTTATGAAGTAGGATTTTCTTTGTAGAGTTTCATGGACATTAAAATGGTTAAAAGACTAGTATTCTTATATAAGATATTGTTTAGGAAGTAAACCAGTTTATACACGTAAATGATTAGAATTAGTGCTGGGGTGGGTGGTGTAAGAGAATGTAAGACATACAAAGTGATTTCAAACAGTTTACTTCCACAATTATGGAGTGTGCAGCCAGTGATGCCCTGTATTTGGGCCTTGGATCCGTGCGCCGGCCATCAGTTTTGGCGCACGGATCCCCACAACCACACTACAACAAGCCCTATTTTTGCAACCGCGGGCGCCCCATGCAAAACAGCGCGATTTCCCTCCTGAACAGTTAATATAAACACCTCTCACAACCTCTTGCATTGGGTTATTTCACTGGGTTCATTTGGGAGAACCCCTATATGTGCTACCCTGAAACACGCCGCTGTACGAGAGCTCAGTGACCCCACTCTCTGACGTGGGGACGTTGGATCTTGGCAGTGCATGGAGTTGACTGACCCGGGTCATTATCAACTCACTGTCAGTGATCCGGGTCACTCATAACTATAATCTGTCTGACTCAAGTTTGGCAATCACTTTTGCCGCTTTTTTGTGACAAAACGTTCGAATTTTCCATCCAAACTTGGCAAACATGTTAGGAGCACTACTCCGTGTATGTATAAATATATTTTTTGTCTCTACTCCGCAAAATGTTGATTTTGCTCATTAGGTCCCATTGTAAAATGTGTCCATTGCCAACAATACAATCTCGCGTGTTTGTATTGTTCGCAACAGACAAACACGCGAGATTGTAGTGTCGGCAATGTGCACATTTTACAATAGGAACTAATGAGCAAAATCAACATTTTGCGGAGTAGAGACAAAAAATATGTTTATACATACACGGAGTAGTGCTCCTAACATGTTTGCCAAGTTTGGATGGAAAATTCGAACGTTTTGTCACAAAAAAGTGGCAAAAGTGATTGCCAAACTTGAGTCAGACAGACTATAGTGATGAGAGTTCTAAGACTCTGAGTATAACCCTTTACGTCGTGCTTACGAGGTACATGTGGTTAAGAATACAAAGGGAGAACAAAGGACATTCTAAACACAAGCACATGACGCAAGCACGACGCAAAACCCTTGATTACTGGATGTCAGAGTCCAACTAGTTGTGCAGTTAAGTGTATCGTTGGGCACTAGAGGACATAGAGGTTCCATCACGAGTGGATGGAAAGAGGAGGAATCTTGCACGAGTGAGTGATTTTGTGTCTTGGGACGAGGCTTGCCGAGTCCCAAGACACAAAATCACTCACGAGTGCAAGATACCTCCTCTTTCCATCCACAAGTGATGGAACCTGTTTCTCCCACGATAAAAAGGAGGAATTTACACGTTTTACCGTGAAGTTAGCTAGCTAAACTAGGTCAGCCAAAGGTCACCTGCGCACTAGTTCAACAATGGTAATACGCGTTTGTTGTGACGTGCACCGTTTGTTTTCCCAGAAACTGGCACCAGATCACGTACGTGAAGCTTGTTCAAATCCACGCGCGCTATTGTTAGGTCTACCTTTCACCCAGTAGCAGTGACCCGCTTATTGAAAAATCACTCACTCGTGCAAGATTCCTCTTCTTTCCATCCACTCGTGATGGAACCTCTATTTCTGTTACGTCCGGCCCACTTCAGAAGCAGCGCTATCTCTTTGTAACCATGCGTTATGCTATGCAACGAACGTCCCTGGTCTGACAGTACTTTACCCAGCATTCGCAATGTAGGTTCATGTTTTCCAATTTATAAGCTTTCTGCGACTACAACGCATAAATCCAAGCATGTACGGAATACTGCAATGGACTGGTATGTTCAGTTATAGACTCTTTACTATAAGGGATTGGAAAACACTGGTCTGCTGAAGTTTGACCATCTCGGATAAAATATGACGGTTTCAAAAAGGGTAGCCAGTGCATGTCCTCTTTTCTGTAGAGGACCAACTTCCAGTTCATCCTAGTAATCTGCTCTCGCGAATTCTGAGCAGCTTAACTATATGTGTATACAGGCAACTCTGCTTAATCCAGACATGAATAATCCGGATTTTCGGCTAAACCGGACAGATTGGAAGGTCCCAGGCCCTTCCTATACATACAATTTCTATACACATAGTCCGGATATTGCCTAATCCGGACAGAAATTTAGGGTCCACATCAGTCCGGATTAAACAGAGTTACCTGTTTACTGTGGAGGAAGTGAACGCACTGGATTTGCGAGTCCCTTCTTTTTAGTGGTTTTGCTGTAAAGACCTAATTCTCTCACAAAATTCTATGTGTGCACACCCCTGACTATCTCTTGATGTGGTTGACTTAAGTGTTGAAATGACACGCGATCGTCGTGTATCCTGTCTTTGATGGTGATAGATTCGCCTAGTTTGTCAGTAGATTTCACAGTCACATACATTTGGCACGCCATTCCCATAAATGTGCCAAAAATTCGAGTCTTGTACTTCGTGTGTTATATAATGTTTCAGCAGGTTGGCAAAGCTCGTCATTCTATGTTTATCCTTCTTTGCTGGGAATATAACATTCATTCTTGAAATTTTCGGAGTTTTTTAAGCTTAGTTATGATCTTTAGTTTTTGGTCAAAAATGGCCAGAAAAAGTTGATCGTTTGTGTTGTTTTTGCTGCTGCTGCAGAAGTGAATTCATCAACCATTCCGTGTATTATTTGCGCGAGTGTCATGTATTAAAACGCTATGGAAGTTGTGAAATAATCACCACTAGGTGTTCGGCCAAAACCATGAACTATAGGATGTCAGGGTAGAATAAATTGCAGAGTATATTTACCAATGGTTGTGTAAAACTGCCTATTCGGAGGGAGGAGGTTGGAATATCTGCTCTGAGTGAAACACAGTTTCAAGGATGTTATAACGGATTTGCAATGTTTCTAACAGCAGTGTTGCAAGCATGGTAGTGTTACATACAAAAATAATGGCATATTACAAGTCACTGATAACTTCCTTACTGGCCTCTTAGCCCAATACTCAGCAATGATGGCCGTGTGGTCTAAGGCGTTGCTACTGACTACTAGCTGTCTCTCAAAACTGCCTAGGTTTGAATCCCGACCGGGGCGTGTGTGAAAGTTACCAGTGACTTGGGGTTTGGCTGTAGATTTTGACGGGTACTCCGGTTTCGCCCACCACTTAAAACTGGCTAGTCACGACTATGCCACAAAAAGGCATAAATTGTGACTAAAAATTGAAAGTCTAAATTCCATCAACGTATTAAGATAGTCAGTATACAAACGGGTGGGGTTCTTACAATGTATCTTATCTACATATCTAGGAGTCTCCCTGAGGTGTTCGTAGAGGGAAGGAAGGTTCTTCCTGGTCCCGACTCTCTTTCTCGTGGCGATATGACCCAAACTGTCATACGCGAAAAAAGGTCTCGATACCAAACTGGCAAAGCTTTGAATCATCTGAAGCCGGGTTTCGCGTAAAGGCAATCTAAGGCCATCACATGCTTTCAAAGTGTCCATCACGCATGAGAAATGTGATATGAGATAATTCAGTATTGTAAGAGCATTGATATTGATGTAGTAAGCGCTGCAGGCGAGCTGCATTGAAAAGCTCGCCATTTGAATCTAACTCAGTCATTTTTGTGACATTTCCCACCAAATACATGTACTCTATGCCTTTACCCAGGTGCATTTCTAAAACAACTCAACGTGGTACTTTTAGCAGTCCAAAATAGCCCACTAAATTCTTTCAAAAACCGACATGCCAACGTTTCGGTTCTGTCAATGTCAGGTACTTCATTCACAGTTTGGTGTAGTGAGACAGTGGGAGGTGGACTGTTTTCGCCAGGGAAAAGCCCAAGCGCTCTGGCAAGGAATCACACACGCCCGCCGACTAATTCCCCTTAAAAAGAATCACTGGTATATTCCATACGTAATATTTCTCATGCATACGCACGCTTTAGTAAAGTTCCTTGAATGCAGAGGGTTGGTTCATACAGCCGATATTACTTAGACAGTGCCGATGAAGGCTGACCCTCATTCATAACTTCACAGGATCAAATTAGGCTGGAGGCATGTGAGAAAGTTTCATGCCAGTGACTTTACGTAAGGAGGCGGTTTCCACCTAGGTCTTTTTTCACCATTGACAACCATCTAAAAGCGATTTTGCTTCAATATGGTGCACACATGACGATAAACGAAATTCCAAGATATGTTGACCAAATATTGTGAGGGTTTAAAGCTAAGTAGTCTAGCTGTAATGGATCAGGCGGTTGACGATCATGCAGTGCTTTTTTCGCATGCGCATATCCAACAAGACTGGCAGTGCATGCAAGATAATTTGCATATGGCTATGACTTCAGCAAAATGTCAAAATAGGGGGAAAGGTAAACATTAGTTTTACCGATTTCTGGCAGTTAAGCTCTGAGAAGTGTTGTAGGGCTACTGAGGTGGTAGCCTACAACTTCTTACATTTCTGTGCCATCTGTGGTAGTGCTACAGAGTGGGTAGCCTACCACTTAATAAGAGATAAGAGTCATGAGTCTTTGAGGGTCAGTGATAGACTAGTTTATTTCAGGGTAACTGTACATAATATGGAACCCTGGGATGGGTTAGCAAATGTCTTCCAGCCAATAGAAAAGGGGTATCGGGGTGATTAATATCATTAATTATAAAGGGACCCAATCAGATTTCATATAAGAGTGGACAGTATTATTCCCACGTTCAAGATACACATTTAACAGATGGGATTGTGAGGTTACTTTAAGATCTCCCACTGGTGGCTATTAGAGATAGACCCTTCGGGTTCTTCACACTGTGGGAAGCTTACATCAAAGGGTGTCTAAAAGGGAGGTCTTCGAAAGGATGGGTCATAGGGACTTGGTATTAATTAATATCAATGGAGTTTTGATTATTGGGGGATATGTACTGTGGGAAATCTTTAAATGTAGGTTTCCACTATAATAGTATACACTGCCAATAGGATGTTGGACCCCAACATTATAAAAAGGATGGTAGGAAAACATTTGCTTTACAAGAAATAAACAAGATAGATAAGGGTAATAGAATTGAAGCACAATACTGAACATAATCACAATGGTGAAAAAACAGGTCTCCATCATTAGAAGATTAATAGAAAACATGTCTCAAAATTGAAGGTGATACATGGTATTTCTTTCTGACAAATACAAAAGCAAACCGCAATCAGTTTAACAGAGCAAGACTGAATTCTTGATTCTTCCAGGGATAAATTGAAGAGAAAAGTATACCTTGAGCGAATGGTTTACATTGTCCAACAGATGAGGCCTGAGGGCGGGTTCCTATGCTTAGGAGAAAATCAATTGCCCACTTAATCGGGTAAATTTGCAAGGTTGTGATATACATAGTATCGGGTCACATTGTAAATGCAAATATTTGATCATAGCCTTTGATTAACTTGAAATGCAAGTTTCATTGAAGTTGTGCTCAAAACGTGGGATAGACTCCCTCTAATTAGTGATCCTTTCAATAATCTTCTCTTTTCACATGGTAGACTCTCTGAAGAGGTTCTGACATTGTGAATTCAACATGGGAGGATTTGAAATGCTATATATCATGAATATACTCAACTAGGAAGCCAAGTCATTGTGTGAGTAGCATACATATCTCAGTAATTAAAGGATTAATTATGCAAATGAAAGAATAATCTTGATTATGCACCGAATTACAACTAAAACAACACTCCACAATATTGCAAATGATTTCTAATGAGGCAACTTATATTTTTTTGCTAAGAAAACTAGGTGAAAGCACAATGTTTCTATTGAAATTATCAATAATCAATGCTAAGAAATGGTGAGTCTCCTCAAGAACACTACAACGAAAAGTTAGTACTTTAACCAAACACCTTGAGTATATATTTAAGGAAATAGATAAAGAATAAGAACATCTAAAACCTATTCATAAATTATACAGTGTCTAAACATATAAAGGGTTAAATAGAATATGTAATTATGTGGTAAACATTGATACAATGGAAAGTGCATCCTTTAATCAAAATGTAGAGCTATCACTGATTAGTTAATTGAATTTAGATTCATGGCTTTAGGGTGTTCTCAATGCTAATGACATCATTACCAATATAGGGTCCAGCGTATCACATGTGATAAACTCAGGGAGTAAGAGGGGGGGGTTGCGAGCTCTTGGTGGTTAATATGCAAGAAGACTGGTCAGCTGAGTGGCCTGCTGAGCTACAATGGTCAGCCGGGGTTGTAGCTAGCATAAGCATCAATATGGAGACATCAGGGTATTCATCCTATTGTTATATCACCATTTAGGGGAGGATGCTTTGATTGGGTTTGAAACAGCTCCACAGTTCGCAGACTTGAACTGGAGTGAGGGCTCCTACTGTTGTAGAATGAACAACAGGGTAGGCAGCTGAAGCATAAGCTTCGAAAATCCTATGAATTTGACCAGCCCATCGTGTGCTTGAAGATTAAAGGTAGCCTGTACCAACAACTCCAGGGATAGAAAAAAAGGGAAGACTCCTTAAGAGTGAGAAAATTCCAGTAATGAGACATATCACAAGTAATGCTGCACACAATCATTCAGTCAGCTTTTTGAAAGCTGAATACATACATTCATACTCACATTTATAGCACACTTGTGAACTATGTCTAATACAAGTTACCCTGGTTAACTTGCAAGATTAACCACTGCAGATTAGGGTTGCTCTCACTCAGTAATGAGTTGATAGGGAAAAGAAGGAGTGTTGGGGCCAGGTTAGCTAAGGCACATACATGATTTGGGTTTGCAGTCAACATTCATAGATTTTTGAGAGTTTTCGATTTCACTTTACATAATTGTCGTTTGCAAAATCACCACTGAAGAGATCTATTTGAACAACTCCCTTTCACACTTTGAAGACTCCTTGAGTTTGAACGGTTATGCGATGTGCTAGGTGATAATAGAATATGTGATTAGACTGAAGAGGGTTCTAATGTTTGTCTGACACTGGTAATGACCATAGGGTAGTATAATGTGGTCAGTTCTTTGAAACTGAGAATGAGAATTTCAGAACTTGTGACATTTGAAATTGTAAGCTCTACATAATGATAGAAAGAAACACTTACCAAGCCGCATTCTTCATCTTAGTGTGGACCAAATCATGGTACTGTAAAATCCGGTATGATTGTTCTTATAAATGTCTATGATCTGTTTCCTGTAGAGGGTGGCGATTTCTTCTGGTAACATATTGTTCTTAATGTCTCATTTTGAATGTGTGCTCCATCTGAAAAGGTCTCTTTCTAAATACTGGAATCTCAGTATTCTGCAAAGGGTGGTGATTTCATCCGGTAACATATTATTTTTAATGTCTCATTTTGAAGGTGTGCTCTGGAAAGATCTCTTTCTAAATACTGGAATCTCAGTAGAAATCTAGTGTGGAGATCATATGGGGTGAGCTGACTGGAGTGCTTGGTTTCACAGCTTGATAATATTAGTAGCTCTTTTCTGGTCCCGTCGCTGGGTTGATGGTGAGTTGAATTTTCTTCTTTGTTGATGCACAGCACTGCCAGGGTCTGGTACTGGTACTGCTGCCATGACACTTGCTGTCCTCTGGCCCTGGATAATGATGGTCAGGCTGATTCCATCTTCTTGTAGAGTACAGGTTGATGCTGAACAGCTTCCTATCCCAAGGATTAGCATCAGTGTGTTTGACTTGTTCATTTTCCTAATTTCCACTGTCTTGATAGGGGAATATTTCACTTGGCAGGTTAGGGAAAGTGTACTCAGCTAAAAAGTGAGTACCCTCGGATTCTCCACCAACTGTTGTAGGGCTACTGAGGTGGTAGCCTACAACTTCTTACATTTCTGTGCCATCTGTGGTAGTGCTACAGAGTGGGTAGCCTACCACTTAATAAGAGATAAGAGTCATGAGTCTTTGAGGGTCAGTGATAGACTAGTTTATTTCAGGGTAACTGTACATAATATGGAACCCTGGGATGGGTTAGCAAATGTCTTCCAGCCAATAGAAAAGGGGTATCGGGGTGATTAATATCATTAATTATAAAGGGACCCAATCAGATTTCATATAAGAGTGGACAGTATTATTCCCACGTTCAAGATACACATTTAACAGATGGGATTGTGAGGTTACTTTAAGATCTCCCACTGGTGACTATTAGAGATAGACCCCCCCGGGTTCTTCACACTGTGGGAAGCTTACATCAAAGGGTGTCTAAAAGGGAGGTCTTCGAAAGGATGGGTCATAGGGACTTGGTATTAATTAATATCAATGGAGTTTTGATTATTGGGGGATATGTACTGTGGGAAATCTTTAAATGTAGGTTTCCACTATAATAGAAGTGTGGTCTGCACCAACGATACTTTTTGTAAGCCGATCAGCAATATTGCTGTGTACGTTATCAAGATATTGAAATTATGTATGTCTAGGTTCCAGGAGCAATTTAATCAATTTGAACCAGCCAATTGTGAGGAAAACGAGAGTGTTTGGATATTGTTCGTAATAATCGGCATCTTTCTCACGTCCTTAGCGGGATTTGAACCCCGAACCCCTGGCAGTGGCGAGTCCCACAGCAAGCAGCGTGCGTATACATTAGTCTGCTCAGCATTGGGGACGGCCCCACGCCCAGCTTAGAGAAACCAACTCTCCCGTTCAGGCCAGTTGTGAACCAGCCTTCATCAAGGTAATCATCAGAGCCATGAGTTGACTGCCTTTTGCATTTAAGCCTTGCGCATCGTATTAGACCGCTCAGTTTTGGAGGCAGCCCCTATGTCGTTATAGAAATCCACTCGGGCATTCAGACCAGCAGTGAGTCAGTCTTTTGGCGATCATCGACTTCATGAATCAACTGATTTGATTTTCTTCTCGGCATCCATCTACACTTAACCTTTGCGCTTTACATTAGAACGCTTAGGTCTGGAGGCAGTCCCTATGTGGCAAGTGAATTAAACTCAACTTTTCAAATCACCAGTGAGCCAGCTTGCTGGTAATTGTAATCATAAATCAACTAGTTTGGTTTTCTTCTAGGCTCCCTCCTGTACGTGTAGCAAACCTTTATATAGTGGGTTCGGCCGCTCAGCTTTGGAGGCAGCCCCTGTGTTGTTATGAAAAAATCGACTATGGCATCCATGTCAGTGGCGAGCGAGGCTCCTGGTATTTGACACGAGTACTAAATCAACCGGTATTATTTTCTACTCGCCTTCCTCCTACATTAAATCTTCCCTCAATACATAAAACCGCCCAGCTCTGGAGGCTTCGCCTGTGTTGTCACAGACATCCACTCTCTCATACTTGACAGCACTGAGCCGCCTCCTAGCAATTGTCAAGACCCAGGAATCAAGTGGTTTGATTTTCCACTCGTCTTTCTCCTCTTTAACCCTTTCAATGCTAAGGCTACTTTTGTCCAAAGCACAAGGATGCTAAGATTTTTGAAAACCTTTCCAACCTTGTCATGTTGGTATTCATTAGATAGCTTTCACTGAGTACCCTCAGAGGAGTGCCATATGCCAGGGTTTTAGTCATTTTTCAGGTCTTTTGCGCCATTTTCTGTTGGCAAAATTAGCCGCCAGCAGTATAAGGGTTAGCCTGATTGGACATTGCGTTATAGCGCTCCGCTTGGCGACAGACCTTATTTGACTGGAGAAATCAACTCTGGTATTCAGGCCAGCGGTGTGCGAGTTTCCTGGTAATTATCAACAGTCATAAATCAAATGATTTGATTTTCTAGTTGCCTTCCTCCCTCCTGCATTTTACCAGCAGCAGATGCTATCCTTCGCGTTAGGGGCTGGCTGTGATATGCACTGCCACTCTGGGAAAACCCTTCATCGAATCTGAGATTGAGGGATAGGGGCCGTTTGCAAAAAGGTAGTTTATTCTCAGTCAAAAAAAATGGTTAAAACGCAATATCCTCGAAAGGGCAGATCATCAGCTAGGATGGCTGAGACCGTTTGTTAGATTTTCTCAGCTAAACTCCTAAAAAATCAAAATGTATACGCATAGAAAGCATAGAAATGGGACACGGGTGAGGAAAGGGTTCCTTCTTACCTAAACTCCGAGAAGAATGACATTTTTTATCAAAAAATATCAAGAACAAGAGGGCTTCTGCTTTTGAGCAAGCAGTGTTACACAAGGTCAATTGTCACGAACCACATGTATTGACGTATATTTAGTTACTGTTATTTCGAAATCATACCCCTACACACCTTCACTAATCTTGGAAAGGAAAGAATGAAAACTTTGCTGAAAATCTCATCAGAACTGTCAAGTACGTGTACAAAGTTTCAGCAAAGATGTGTGCTTGTGAAATCTCTCTCTCTCTCTCTCTCTCTCTCTCTCTCTCTCTCTCTCTCTCTCATTCCTCATTCTCTCTGTTCCCCTCTCTATCTCTCATCTCTGTTCCTCTCTCTCTCATCTCTGTTCCTCTCTCGCTCTCATTCTCTCTGTTCCTCTCTCTCTCTCATTCTCTGTTCCTCTCTCTCTCTCTCTCTCTCTCTCTCTCTCTCTCTCTCTCTCTCTCAGCGCGAGTGCTCACGTCAGGCCTGTGTTTCCAGCCACTGTCTTCCTCAGCATGTCAGGCACGTATCTGGCCAGCTTCATAAAGCATTCTTTGTGGCCTAATTGCCTCTCAGGCAAGGCATTCTTATCCCGTCTTATTACCAACACACTCTTGAGGGACGAGCCTCACGTGATGCGAAACGACAAGTGCACCCACGAGTGTACTTTAAAAAGGGGAATTCCACTCACTAATCTAGTTTTCATGTGATCCTGAAGTGTTTAGGTATCTGAACTGGCTTTGTAATTTCCAAAAGTGGTGATCAGCCACAGGACATCAAGAGTGTCTGTAAATGAGCTATATTAATTATCAATTGTGACATTCATTATCTCTTACGTTTATCCTGCATAGTATAGAAGGTCATGTAAACATTTTCCCCCTCTTCTTACAAGCCTGATCATTCCTAAAATATCTTGATTTCTCCGAATTTATAATAATAATAATATTAATAGTAATGATAATTATAATAATAATGATAATAATAATAATAATAATAATAATAATAATAATAATAATAATGATAATAATAATAATAATAGTAATAATAATAGCACAATCTATATAGCGCTATTTTCAAACCAAAAGCGCTTCTAATGCTTTTTTTGTTTACATATATTTTTGCAACCATGCACCACTTCACGCGAACATTGGAAAAGATCGAGTGAGCTTGTCATGGGTTCCTTCCAACTGCTCCATGTGTGGACTAGTTTCTTATATGTGGAATAATGAGATCTTGCCCGTTTCTGCCCCGCTGTTTATCATTTATTTCATACCTAGGTGTTGATTTCTTATGACCAACATAGATGGCGCCAGAGGTGTACCATGCATTATTTAAAAAAAAAACGGGAAGCCTAATGGTGACCGACTTGTGACCCTAGACAGGAATGATAAAACACACGTGGTTGCCACTCTCTTAAGTATATAACTCTCTGCTTTTGGAGAAAAAAAGCATCCCAGCAAAACCACCCCACACCCCCGAGTTTTAAGTGATGCATGTTTCCAACCCTGATATGTTATGTATTTATATTGTAGGAATTGATCACGGGAGGTAGGTTATTGTGGCAATACCAGTGCCCGGCCCAGTCAGCAGCCAAAACCGAGCCCGTAGGGCAAGGTTTTGGCTGCTGACTGGGAGGGCACTGGTATTGCCAGAATCACCTACCTCTCGTGATCAATTCCCATTATACCACAAGATTTACAAACATGTTTTGGTCAGTTTATTGCTTTAAATTAAGATTTAAACTAAACTTAGCATGAGCATATTGTCGCAACTTTCCGGATGGTGCGACAGTCAGAACGTCATAGCACAATAGGATTTACCATTGTTTGAAGCATGTTTTCTTTCCTTTCTTTCTTTCTTCCCTTCTCCAATTTCTGGAGTCTCACTGCTTTGTCAGGAGTTGGGTTTCTCTATATTCCATTCTTTCTCTTATTGCCTCAGTTGCTCTGCAAACGTCATCAGTTTCGCTGCTATATAGGTCTCTCAAATTCAGTCTGTTATCCATGTGTCTGTAAGATTCACAAACGGCTAGGTGATTCATGTCGTCTCTATCCTTACTGCATAGAGGGCAGCACAGGTCAGTCTTGTTGTTTTTAAAGTGATAGGCAAGATTATTCATTTTTAGCCTATATCTTATGGCTAGTTTGGCACTTTGAGAACTCATTTCATCCAGGTAGTTTTTTTTCCTCAAATTTCTGGATGTCACATACTTTGCCTTTTTTCACTCTCTCCATATCTAGCTGTTCTTGTAGTTTTGCCTGGATCTTTCTGTTCACTATGGTCTTCCAACTCAGCTTGCTGAGGGCACCAATTTGCTGATCCTCCATCTCAAATCTGTATAATTTTTGTATTTCTGTTAATTCTGCGGTCCAACACTTCGGGAAACCAAACTTTTTCTGTTGAGTGTACACCTGCCGCACCAGTTTCCCCTGGCCTCCGCTCAATACCCTGTGCAGGAACATCATTTTTTTCCTGGCTATCTGGTCCTCAGCTGGGAGTATTCCAGTTTCTGCTAGTATACCCATGCCAGGTGTGCTTATGGGTAAGCTAAGTATTCTTTTCACTCCATCCAGCACAATCTTGTTCAGTTTTTGCAGATCTGTTTTCCTTATATTAGTCCAAGTCTCACAGTTGAAGAATACTTTGGGATATATAATTGTGTTAAATAGTTTTAGCTTTATTTGTATGTCTCTTTCCGGGGTATTAATTTGTTGGCAATTGCTATTATCTCATGTGTGACGCACCCATTGTTGAGGATCTTATTGGCACAGATTCTTTGTATAATAGTTCGGCATGGTGGTGTGGACCTTCATACATTTCCCATTGCTTGATAACTTTGTCTGTTTGGTTGGAACGGCTGTAAATATTCCTTCCCGTCAGGTCACGTGACTATGGTATATACGCCAGGTGTGGTATAATCATAATTATACATTATAGCGTGTTATTAAACCATAAAAGCCACCGATCACTTAATTTGTCTTCAAATATTCACTTACGGTGGAAATAGAATCAACTGCAACTTCTCTATATTCTTTATGTTTCTCGTTTCAGAATGCCACGCCACTCGCACCATTAGCATCAGATAGGAAAATAGCAGAAAATACCTCCAGGAATCTCACCCCCTCGAAAGATGCAAACTGCCATCTATTACGTACTGAGGATGTTGAGCAGGAACATAGTATGGATGGTCATAGCGGTCGTCACCATCCCATCAATTATGATATACACCTACATGGAGACAGGCTCCACCAGGAAAGGAACTCTTCTCTTTTCAAAGAAAGGATCCCATAGTCTCGACCTACCTGAGGTTTTGAATGTGGATCGATTAAAAGCAGAAGGATTCCAATCTTTTGAAGAGCAGCGGCAAAAGATAAGGTTTGATCACGACAAAAAAGATTTCCCAAAGAACATAAAACAGCGACCAAATCATGATAAACACAAAGCCACCAATCTCATTAAGCGAAAATTGCAAATTAAAACAACCACTAATTTTAAGAAACAAAAATTGCAAATAAAGAAGGATCTAGATGAGAAGTCCAGTGATGAAATAAGATTAGGTTCGTTGATGAAAAAATGGCCTCGTGAAAAACCTAAAGCCACCATATATGTTTTGATACAGGGCGATTACTATAGAATGTCTTTGTTAAAAAGATTTCTACGTTCCCTGGACACGAATTTCAACAATGAATTTCAATATCCATTGATCCTTTTCCATGAAAGTGATGTGACTGAAGAGATTAAGGTAACAATTAGAAACTGGACCAAATCGGATGTATATTTCCAAAATGTATCGTTCAGCATACCTACATTCATAACCAAGCCTGTCGTGGAGAACATACCGTGCTATAGCAAGATAGGATATCGTCATATGTGTCGATTTCAGCTGAAATCAATTTACGAACTACCTATAATCGATGCATTCGAGTACTACTGGCGTTTCGATGACGACTCGGAGTTGCTGAGTCCTGTGCAATATGACGTGTTTAAGTTCATGAGAGAACATGACATGACGTATGGTTACATATGGAAATTCTTGGATAACTACGACTGTACGTATGGTCTATGGAACGCCACTCGAGAATACATTCAGAAACAACAAATTACACCTCACTTCTTCCACGAATGGAAGGAACCATCTCTTTATTATAACAATTTCGAGATAGCTCGATTTGATATCTGGAAGAGTAAAAGTTATATAACTTATATAGACTATTTAGATCGTTTAGGTGGTATTTATTACCACCGCTGGGGCGATGCCCCTATAAAGGGACTTGCTGTTTCATTATTCATCCCCAAAAATAAAACTCACATATTCAGTGACATCCATTACCGCCACACTAGCTTTACTAACACTCCCGGTAAGCCAAATCCCGGGGAATAAATGGCTCGTTCATCCATAGTTTGTCTGTATATTAATTATGTGTGTATATTTATTGACTGCCGTTGAACTACTGTATACAGCTTTAATTTGGAGTGCTAAACTTTTTCGCTTTACAGCCCTGCATTGTGCTATTTAAGATTTATGCACTAAGGCACTCACACCAAGTAAATACAAAGCAGGATATTTATTTGAAGGATGTTATTTTGGCTATCATGGGGAGCGCGAAAATTAAATGCCTGTAAAAATACTAGTTATACGGTATGATAAACAAAATGTTAACGTAGTACATGCACATAGTATAGAATACATGGACGAAGAAAAACTAAAAAGAGAACACATTCCCTAAAACAAAGAGTTAAATGTGGTAACATTGGAAAAGGTATATTTGTATGCCAATACTTATTATGACATTGTTTTGTAGTCAGGCGGATTTGTGAAAAATCGTGCACTTTGTATTAAAAGCGTCAAATTTGGTATGGTGGTACATATAACTAGACTGAACATTTTAAGATATGGAGGCGTCTCACCAGTGCCCCTTGGTGGCAGGTGGCGCCACCTACACTTTAGCTCACCTTCCAATCATGAATATATGTGTAGGTGGCGCCACCTGCCACCAGGGAGCACTGATGCGATACCTCCATATCTGAATATGTTCAGTCTAGTTATGTGTACCACCACACCAAATTTGACGCTCTTAATACAAAGTGCACGATTTGACCAAAATACGTCTCAAATCTGCCTGACTATTAAGGTAACTCCCAAAGTTCACACTGCTCTATGCTAAATCTGGCCTTGTTTCCACATCGGGTCTGGAATAACAGTATTTACGCAGAGCTTTTGCTGTGAAGCTAAATTTTCATGTGATGGCTTGGTCATTTGTTGATCTATTTTATAACACATATCTGTACGAGCTATAATCTAAAACTAAAAGGCTAAATCGCGACGAGCCACTTACTCATATGGCGGAGAATACCGGAATATCCGGTGCGTCAAGTGACAACACGTTAAACCACTCGGCAATTGGGGCAGGCCCCCGTAGGTATGAACTAAACTTTGCATTAACGTTGGTGTCTGAGTGACAGACACATATATGCACAAGTATATTAAAACTTATACTTATACTTATGCGATGTTTAAATTACAAAAGGGATTAAAAAATAAACTTCAATACTAGTATCTGTATGTAGATTTCACAAAGATTTCATAAGCAATGTGTCATTTTGTCTCATAGTTTCATCATTTTATTCACAGTTTAAGAGGATGGTTGTTGAGTTCCATGCAAAATACTTTATTCCTGTCCCATACGACCAAAATATATGTTACAAACCGGATAGTATGTATTTTGAAAATTGAATTGAATTTTGAAGTAGTTTCGCTACACTGAATCCGGGTTCAAGGCTGTTCACATTCATATGGCTACCTAGACCACCTGCTTGTTCGTGACCTCGTTTCAAGAAGGTAACGACAACACTCAAGTTAATGATACCAAACCATACCTATATTTTACAGGTTGACTCACTTACATAATTGATCAAGAACACGCACCCTAGGTGCTCTTTTATTGAAGGACACTTATATGTTTTAAGCACTCTTGGTGGAAGTTGGACTAATTAAGTTCTTTACAGTAGCCTCGTATCCTGACCCACTTAAAATAATGTGTTGGATCTATCTATCACATTTCTGACCGGTATTCAGAAGATAGAAGAATGCAACATAATAAGACTGTCTACCAACTTCTAAAGCGATCTAAATTGGTTTCTTTATCCTCGTACTATATCTGCCCTAGCCCGACAGATCACAGAATTACATGGGCAATTTAGTTGGTGTAGCACTCATTTTGTGCGATAAACCCACCAGAGGAGCTATAAGATGGAAATGCATACAACTATCGATCAACAGTCGGTCAGATCTGGCCGAAGCGGAGGAAAAAATACCACGAACTTATGAACCCATTCATACTGCATTTGGAGTATATATATATATATATATATATATATATATATATATATATATATATATATATATATATATATATATATATATATATATATATATATATATATATATATATATATATATATATATATATATATATATATATATATACATATAAACATATATACATATACATATATATATATATATATATATATATATATATATATATATATATATATATATATATATATATATATATATATATATATATATATATATATATATATATATATATATATATATATATATATATATATATATATATATATATATATATATATATATATATATATATATATATATATATATATGTGTATATACATATATATACATATATATATATATATATATATATATATATATATTTATATATATATATATATATATATATATATATATATATATATATATATATATATATATATATATATAAATGAATATTTCGACATAAAAATGACTGTAGACATTTGTTCTTGTTGTGTTTAATCTTTTCTTTTTATGTTTTTAAAATATATAGCATATAATTCTCAATGATACGTTATGTTCAACGTTGTCGGGCCACGTGTGTACTTTTATACAAAGGATTCAAACAAACCCTAAACGGAGGGTGATAGTGCCGACACTGGATGCTGATTTCTTTTCATTTTTATTTAACTCATTTTGTGTCAACTTTATTTCAACTGATCCTTAACAACAAGAATATATACTTAATGAAATGAGTAAACAAAAGGAGACGCAAAGAAAATGGTGTTCATAAAGATAAACAAGAGTTAGTTATCTGAAAGTGAAAACAAAGAATGTATCTATAGAGTGGTATAATGATAATGATAACAAAATGTCTGTAAACGTCTTTTGGAATGTGATGTCATCTCTACAGCATGAGCCAATTACAGAACAAGTGACAAATATTAGCAAATTTTGATGCAAAGAAAATGATAAAACTGTGTTAAAAGTGAGTTGAGCCACAGGCTTTTATTGTTCTTTGCCAGTACGTGCCATTTATAATGAACTATTTGCCCCGATACATATTGTTTTATGCAAGTACCAAATCCAGATACAAACTATGTCTTTGTCACATAAATTTTACCTCGTTCACCCTTTTATATCTAGTTAGTACATTTGGTCATACGTGGATCTATATTCAAAGGTACACTTGGTTGAAAAATACTCTTTCTGTATATAAATATGCATTGGGTGATAAAAAGAATTAAAAATCTGGTAAATATCATTGATTTTGATGAGACTTATGTTTTACCGCCTATTCTTCGTTATTCAAGGAATGAATCTGTGAACACGTGTGCATTACCAACTTAGATTCTTATTACATATCACTGAGAACTTATTCACACGTACGCCTATAGCAAATGCAAAACGACCGTCGGACTCAGAGTACCAGGGTTATTGCTTTCGCTATGCATTAGACCGCATGGCCATGGAGTCTGCCCCGTCCTCCCTTGCGCATGTGTGGCATGCGCAACCCATGTGTTACAATGTGATATATGTTTTTGATACTTGTGCCATATGATTACAGTATACACATTTATAATAGCGCATGACTTTGCAAAAATGATTCACAACGAATGGTATTTCAATAAAAAGAATAAAAAAGTCGACACTTATATCCTCGTTCTACGTTTTACGCATGTCTTTTGACACATACATCTTGAAGAGGTGCATCAATGTTTCCAGTTGATGTGATTTATACTCGTTAACCCATTTGCTTCTAGAACGCAAACATATTCTCACACCTCTGTTAAAGCACATCTCGTCCTATTTAATTAGTTATACTACTAATTGGTAGGTAAACCCCATCGATGCAGTAACTTTCAATCAAGCTATATTCATATGAGTGAGACCATGTTTACGCACCAGACATGAAAGTATACGTTGTAGCTAGGAAGACCACAGTGATGAATGTTATTTTATATTAAAAAACGATAAAAAAAACTGTTTCAGTCATATATATACTTGTCTTATTTAAGTATGATACATAGCGTAGGGTGCATTACTTTAAGGGGTGGTATGTGTATCCTTGTTCCGGGCCCCTATGCTTTTCCTATTATTTAAAGTACAGTGGTTGAGAAGGGATAATATAGACATTATTTTGTATAAGAAGAAACATGATTTTACTCGTACTAGGTATGGTGCATGTATAACGAAGCAAATGCTTTAACGGGTCTTGTTTTCCGTTGATATCTTTTTAAAATGCCTTTAATGACAATAAGCAGCTAAAATAAATGTTATTTCATAAAAAGGGATGTTTGTTACGATTATTCCTTGTCATCACCATGCGTTATCGACTCTGATAACGCATACCAGAGATTCCTAACACAAGAAATGTACAACAGAAAACAGGGTATTCTTCTCCATTTCCTGTGTATTGCTAAAATATAAGCATCAATTGTACAATTTTTCCACGGACCTTATTATTGGATTTTTTTCATCTTTTCAATTTGACTATCTATGTTCACTTTCGTGCATGAACGATCAAGTTTGATAAAATTTAAGGCGTCGGTATTTTGCCTATTGGTACCGTTTTTTTTCCTTTCATTGTATGGCAGTTGTATTCGTTAGTTTGTAAAAAAAAATGTATAGCTAAGAATATCCTACCTTATTTTTTGTACTTGAATTTACATTTTACACTGTTTTTTATTTTGAGAAGAGACAATTTCTAAACATTCTAGCTGTACATTTCTGATGTTAGGTATTTCTGTGCATGCTCATTTCAGCAGGAGAGGGGTGCCTAGCGTAGCGCCGTCTTTAAATATGTACTATATGTGCGAGGAAATGGGCCATTTAACGTGACTCTGTAGAACAGAAAGTGTTACATCCGTAGTATGAATGCGGCAATAACGAGCCTTCGCGTGTAGATATAGCTATAATGTTACATTGGTTTTGTCTGCATGGCAGCAGTACTATACTTTGCTGGGAATAAATCTTCTTCCCGACGTTTTTCTTTTAATTCAAGACGTAACACGACGCTACTAATTAGAAAGCTGTCTTTTTTATGCTAGTTTAGTGCGTTTGAAATTGCAATATATTACACGCGTCAGGAAACGCAGCATTGTTGGCGTTTGTACTCCTTTTGTCAATGTCCACTCTTGCTGCGTCTATTCTAGATCAACTCATATGAAATTGTTTTACAAAAATTGTATATAATATAGGAAGGTCATTCTTACATTCTAGGTAGACTGTAATGACTTATTTCCCCCCCCCCCCCCAAAAAAAACACTTTTTTATCTTTACAAGCCTAAAAAAAGGAACAGGCCTTTTTTGTTTATTTTCCTCACTGCCAGGCATCGTGGCCATGCCAATATACAATACAATAATTCTCTATATGTATAGAGTGTAAACATGTGTCATAAGTTACAAGGTACTTGTCAGAAAGTAAAAAAAACTTGGTGGTGGTTAGTTTGAAGAGCTTAGGATAAGAATTTAAGCCAAAATATAAGGTCTTTCACCCTACATAACCATTTCACTCTAATTCACAAAAAGCTGAGTAAGAGATAAAAAAGAGATAAAGACAGCAACATATGCTGGAAAAGGCTATGGACTTCTAACCAAAATTAAACTAAAAAAAAAGAGAGGCAAGAGGGATCCTTATTTTATTATAAATCATATCAATCAACGCTCTAACAGTTAGAAAAGAAACGAAAAGAATTCGAAAATGAGTCTCTATCAAAACACAAATAAAGAGACTAAGTAAAGGTGTTTTGATCTATTTCTTTAAAAAGAAGTTAACCTCAAGAGCTAATTTTAGAGAAAACAAAGTTTGAGTGAATGTAAATGACCTTTGTAATTTTGCAAGTAGGATGACAATTACGAACTATTTTTTAAAGAAGCTATCCTCATGAGCTAATTTTAGAGAAAACAAAGTTTGAATGAATATAAAGGACCTTTATAATTTTGCAAGTAGGATGTCAATTACGCCACGACTTCTATTGTCGAAAAAGAAAGAAAAGACTACGTCAAATCAACTACAGGTGTATTTCTGACGTTGACGAAAGAGAATGCAAAGGAACTTAACTAGCAACAATAGTGTACAATCTTCTTTTGCGACATTGATGATAAAAGTTAATGCACAAATCATAAATGCCAGAATGAAAACCCTGTTTAACGCATTATGCTGCTGCTTTTATGTACGTGTGTGATCATTACAGGGTCTACATAATTCCTAACACATGTAACTGTGGCGCTGTTTCCGAAATAAATAGCTCGCTACATTACGTCAAGTCAGTTACTAGACAGACGGGCGTCCGGGCGTCTTACGGGCGCCCAATGTCTCTGAGGGCTCCCCTGAGGGCGCCGCGGCCAGTTTCCCTGTAGGACACCCTGTATTGACGGTCAAGTAATTGCAGAATCAAAAACAACAAAAAGCTTGATAATGAGAGTTTATCGATGACTAATAAAGAGTTTAATTCGGAGACCATTTGATTTCTCCTCGAGTTTTTTTGTATTTTGTAGGATGTGTAGCTTAATTATTCCAATTTTCATTTTTTAAATATTTTTTTACTGACTCAGTATTACCTACCACATTCAAACGAACACTTGTACTTAACGGAGCTAAATATTCCTTTTTGTGTGTTCATACTGATAAAGGTTGTTCTGCCCACTTGAGGACTTTAGGATTTTAAAAAACACGTTTGTCTTTTATATCCATAACAATTACCTAGCAATCAATCGCGGATATAAGCATTGCATTCGCGACCGCTGCGACATCTATCGCCAGAAACCATAATCATTATAGTGATAGAAACACACACAGCTTATTATGGTACTAAATGCTATGAAACTATGAATGGCAAATGTCGATTAGAGAATCAAAATCCTGATAAATCACTCGAAAATCAAAACTGCAAATCTAAATAAATGCAAAAAGTCGTGATATTTATTGTGGATAATTTTATGCTGATTGGGTTTTGACTTGGATAGTACTTGACAAAGCCAGGCGACGTCCTTTAAGACACACGTGTATGTCGATCTGATGAATTCATTGACAACTTTCCAGCCATATTAATTAATTACATGCTAACAAAGAATATAACCTTTGCTCACCCGTTGAAAATTTATCTGAAATGAAACTTCTGTCATCGAATCATGCATTAAATCTTACGTATTTATCCCATAAATCAAGTTCGTATTTTTTTAAATTTTATATCATGAAACAAAAAAGAATAGCGCGTGCGTGTTTCTGATTGCCTAGATACGTTTCACCATGGCTATTGATTCTCCATAGCCAGCTTTTAACCCGTTATTGCTAACAGCAGCCAAAATCAGCCTGGCACTTTGAATGAAATCGTTCAGGTAAAAGCACACTTGGTAAAATAATTGATACAGAAATTTTACTTATAATGTTGCCAACAACTCTCCTTCAAATACGTTATTAGTTCAATCCCAGTTCCTAAGTTATAGTCAAAAGTATTAGATAGACAAAAGTATTAGAGATCAAGACGACACTTTCTAGAACTCCTAAGCTTTAATAGGTTGATAAACATTGGTAATGTATTTTCATTAATTTGTTTTTGATTTGATAACGCGTTTAACACATTCACTTTTGAAAGTAACTTAATCTAACACATACGAAAATATCTCGACTCCAAATCAAGTACTTTAAAGAACTATTTGATTGATGGTTTTTAGTTCCTTTGGGGTTAGCAAGCCCTCTTCAAATATTTTGCAAAGTTTGTTCCATTTTATTATTTGTGTTCTAAGTTGCCAGACCGTGTGTGCACTCCAATTGAAAATGGGTTACCCCAATACTCAAACGATACGAACTAAGTAAAAAGAACACTCTAAATCAGTTTTTTAAACATGGTCTGCTTTTATAGGGGTTGAGTATCGATTTCTTTGCAGATGTTGTTTGGGTTAACCAGTACAACTATAACTGCGTCATGCATCTCTCTGCTTCTAATTTAGAGTTTTCTTTTCTTTTCTTCAAAGAAGATACAGAAATGAATGGCACAGAATTGACTAAACCACCTGTGACTAAACAGACGGCTATGCAAAAATTGAGAGTACTACTTTGAAGTTCTTTCAGGTACTAGTAGTGACCACCTGTCATATGACTGGGAACGCCTACTTCACTTGACATATTTTTTCCAGAAAGTACCACTAGATGCCGCCACTGTATCACGTGACACATAATACAAAATGGCGTACAAGATGAGGAAGTATCACACTCTCCTGCTTCTAAGTTGCTTTTTCAGCGCTCTCTCAGCAACCATTTTAGACAGTTTATCCCTAGCCGATCGGCATGTGCACAATTTCCCCATGGACCAAGAATCGTACGATTCGGAAAATGTGCAACGCTCGAAAAGGAGCCTGGATACACGTCAGCAGAAGCAACAACACAGCAACCTGAAACGAAGCAAGCGAGACGCCTCTTGCTCCGCGCAGGAACAAACATTTTTGAATAATATAAAAGATAAAAAGGAGTCCTTTTTGCATGAAGTAAGTATTCTTTCTCAATTTCCACTATATGGCCCAGCACGCCACTGCTATTGGCAGGTCAAATGCGCAGCGTTTCGGTTGACTTGTCGATTTGAAGCGGAAGACTGCATCATTTGAGGTGAGCTGTTTTGGTCAGCTGTCATCAGGTCGTTACTGACATTAGTAACACATCAATATCTGTTGGGTTGGTTATGTAACTAGACTGCTTGGGACGATGACGGAGAGCAGAAAATTAAGGAAAACATGCAATAGTACAAACATGAAAATGAAAGTATCAACCTATAGCTATATTGGTAAATGTCATGTAACAACTAACTTGTCATGTAACATCATACATGTATATAGATACATGGAATTACCCACCTTCCGACCCCAGCGTGAGCGACCCCTCCTCGAGCGGCTCCTTGACGGGCCACCCAGCATTTTTTTTATTTCAAGTGGCAATAAACTACAACACTTATTTGATTCCTCTTATTGAATATATCAGTACCTAGATAGATTGAATACATCAGTACTTAAACTGTTGGGCGTAGTTTGATAATTCACTTCACAATGCGCCATGAAGTTCACGGCCGTAGTTTGATATCTCATTTCACGGCCAGCCGAGGTTGAGTCATTAATACCCTCATTTCCGTCATTAAAGTAGTAATAAATTCCTTCAATAAAGTCGGCGTGAATAGTGCGGACTTGTATTCTTTTAAGTTTACTGATAAATGTGCAGGGAACATGTAAGAATTACAAAGAATATGTAATTTTAATAGGAGCCGGATAGGGGTGTCATTGATATGGGGCATATCGATATATCGATAACTCTCCTTAAACAATACAGCCTGCTTTCACTTGTCAATACTAGTGCTCGGATTCGCAGCTAAAAAACGGCTCGATCAATCGCTGAAACTGCCGAGCGATTAATCGACATATTACGAGCCCTAACAATTCATTGCACATGCGGTGATATCAACTGCTGAGCGAAATTAATTGCTGTCAATCACGCTAATTTTAGAACCGCCCCATGCCTGCCTAAGCCAATGAGCAACGTAAATTGCTGTCAATCACGCTAATTAGAACAGGCCCATGCCTGCCTAAGCCAATCACGTCCTGCTATCCTGCGATCTCGCTGGGATCCCACGTGGGAAAGACGTCAGCAAGACAAAAAAGATGGCGGATGATTGACGATGTGGCTTTATTTACATTTTTCGCCGACCTCGGCGAGCTGTAATGGCGGCTCGACTGCTCGCCGCCGGCAACGATACGAGCAATAGCTCGAGCCGCCGATTGATCGTACTAGCTCTAGTCAATACGTATCGCAATGTATCGAAATATCAAAAACATGAAAATGGACACTTAGAGAAGTAATTTAGAGCTGAATATTGCTGGTGTTGCTAGTCACATACTTTCCAAAAGCATTTCTCTACATGGTTATGCCTCACTTTTCTTGTTGCATTCCAAGAAGAAGCAGTAAAAAGAGGCAGGACCCTCATAAAATGGTGAAAAACCAGCATAAATGCTTCATGATTTTCCATCATGGCATAGATAGCATTTCTATGGATATATCAATGCACATCGTACATATCGAAATAATCGAAATCGAAAACAATTTATCAATATATCGAATCGAGAAAAAATTCTAAACAATGACAGCCCTAGAGCCGGAACGGTTGAGGTCGGTGAAACGAAGGGTCGCTCGGGGAGGGGTCGGTAGAAAACGGGTCGGAAGGTCTGTATTCGGATACATGTACATCAGTACATGTATGTATGTAAGTGGCTAATGTCAAAACACTGCAATATGTTGAATGTTTTTTTTTTCATTTTTGATAAAAGCGGCCCTATGACTAAATATACATCAAACTTCCATTTTACTTCTAAAGTCACCTGATTGTATATTCAAACATCTAATTTCCTTAATCCTTTCCTTGAATACTAGAACCCTAAAGTCACCACCGACTGTGCCATTCAATTCTTATGTTTCACAGATATTTTTTCAGAGTGGTGGATAACTTGGTACTGACAAAGGTTGATAAGACATGTCTCATAAACCTTTGGTACCGATAACTGTCCCTGGAAGCCTGCTCACCCAGTAAGGCCATTAGTCAGGAGATAGTTTAAGTAAACTTTGAAGGAGATACATTTATAACTGGGTAAAAGTTTCTGATATGGATAAAGTTTCTGATATAGATATACCATAATGGTTGGCGTGATTGGTAGATGGGGCCCCATACAAGTCACTCTCTAGATAGTAAGGTTCTAATTTCTACATCAAACATGTATCAACATGTATTTACTATATTTACCTTTGACTATCTGGCACATTATTCTCAAATTATATGCCATTATGGTATGGCTCTCTGAAAGTATGATGAACAAACCAGGAAGAATACGGGATGTACAAGGAAGTAGATTGGATTTATTAGTTAACAATAATTGAGTAAACCAAATAGTCACACATATGATTATGACTCATCAATTAGTACATTGTAAATAAAAAATGTGCAACTGATAATTGGCTATTCATGTATTGTACACAGACAAAATAAATGTAAAGATATTTTTATCACCATTATCAAATTATTATTATTATTATTGAATTATTATTATTATTATTATTATTATTATTATTATTATTATTATTATTATTATCATTATTATTATTATCATTATATAATTATTATTGTTTGATATATTTGTTGCTGTTTAAAAATTTCTCTTTTTAACACAATGCTATTTTTGTTCATTGTTATAAAAGGTCATCAACAGACTTACTTTTATTTGATGCCTAGATGAATTTCTAGGAGATACTGAATTGAAGAACTTACCATGTACTGGAATCTAAAATATACTGTCAAGACCTTATTTGTGTCAGTCTATAAACAATTCTTGATCTTGTAATAAGGAATAATTATCTACCAAAATAAAGGGTTGCTTGGATTTAATATAATTCCTTTTCTGTTCCACAGAAGGAATCATATTAAATTCTTTGTGAATTTCAAGCCACACTATATATCAGTTTATTATCCTGCATACAAACATTTGTTCTGTTTATCAATTATCTAATTAATAACCCTTTTTCTTTTTGCAGTATTCATTTGCTGAGTACAATGAAAGTAAATACAGCATGGCTCTTGCCTGGGCTGGAGAAAATACTGGGGTAAGTCCTTTTATCTAGATAAAAATAAACAGAGAGAGAGAGGGAGGATGGAAGTCACTCTCCACACACATCGATACAATCTAAGCTACGCAATTATATCTCTGCCACCACACCCATACTATTTCGCAGAATATTTTGATTTAAGTGACGTCATTACTCATTAGATGTAGCCCATTGGTCAAAAAGTGTGATGCACGTGACGCATATATGGTCATATTTACAGTCAATAATGACCTCTTCCTTGCAGTGGCAAGAGCGCTGGACTGCAGACTGGCTGATTGGTCAATTCAGGACTTCACCATATTTTCTCTTGAGCTATCGCTAAAAGTACTTAAGATATTACCACCGAAATGTCATGAATATCATAGTTTTGGCAATTACAAATAACTGAATGGCGAATAATGCATGGGAGCATTACATCTGGTATAATTTTGAAATTGTACCGTGACACAGAATGAAACTGCTCAAAATGAGCAGAGTGATTAGACGTGTGGTGGCAGAGATACTAGTTGTGTATATAGCAATAGCGGTAGACTAGATCAATGTGCCGGAGATTGGATAGAAGTGTCGTCTTTCTTCCTTTCAACTTTTTCTGTTGAAAAAATTGTGCATGTTAAAGTTTAGGACAGATCGATCAATTGGTGTTAGGATTTATTAGGGGATAGCACCAATACTTGATATGTATGTACTAACTACTAAGTATCAATATTCATCACATGTGAACAAATACTGTATAATTCAAGCTCTCTTATACCTGTTCTGTTTTTCATATTAACTTAATTTGCATTCTTCTTCTCTCTACAAAGGCAGTTACCTTTTACTGCAAACTTATGAATTATTTAAGATCAGGTTGTCTGGTAGTCAGGAAGTATATATATTTTGTCATTAGTTGTGGTCAACCATTTGATGAGTTTGGAAGTTATATGGCAGTAGGCCTAAAAAGAATTTGTTTCCTGTAAGTCCACCTACTGTGGTTTGAAGTGACCTACTCTCCAAATTGTTATAGGTTTTGCCTCCCACAATGAAAATATGTTGGATATCACAGGGCACATCATACACTTTTGTGTAGTAGGACAAGTGAGATTCAACTTTCACTTGCCCTACTCCAACTTTCACTTGCCCTTGAAAGATTGTATGTTTTATAATGTTCCATTTAAAATCAAGTAGCACATGTTGCTGGCATGTGAGATTATAACTTTAAGGACAAGCTTGGATGCCAGACCACAAAACTTGCACTCGTTCTCAATAGTTAACCTGAAGTATATACAGTGTACTTGTCCGAGGGGGCAAGCAAGTCACAGTTTTCACTTGCCCTTTAGCTATAATTTACAAATTCTACTTGCCCTGGGCAAGCATCATTGAGTTGAGCACAGGGAACTGAATAAGGTGGTCTGCCACAGTTGTGGTTTTCTGTGGCACTTTTAGAGCACTCAGATAGATGATACCAGTGGCCAGTGCTATTCAAACTCCTTTTGCAAGATAACAAGCAGCTAATTAACTTAATTACAGTAACCCCCATATTGGATGCTGAAAATATGAATCCCCTACCTGCCTACCCTAATAATTGTTGGACAGTTGCATGAACCAAATAATAATTTATTTAGACATACACACTTCAATGGTGCCACGCATGATCCAGCTAACTACTCGACTATGTTAGAGTGGAGAGCCAGGGTGTATTAAAATGCATTTGGTCAATCTCTCCTGCCTAGATTTGTGCATTGTTCTTTTGGTTAGTATTGCTACACACATGTGTGGGCAGTGTCTTAGCCACTGGGTGGCTAAGATTGGCAGAACTTTGTAAAATTTTTGGGCATCCAAATTTTTAAGGGGGATCACACTATTCTCATATTTCAACCATAAACATATATAAGTTGATCAAAATAATGCATGATATCATTAAACAATATCATGGGAATGATAAGGAGATGAAAAAATTCAATTGTAAGCTTGAGATTGACATTTTTAGAAATTCCACACACACAAAAAATTGGGTGTCCTGAAGGGTTCTTTTTAGGGGTTTAGGTGTCCAAAAAGGCACCGAGATGCCCTGCTGGCTTAAAGACCATGTGTGTGGGTGTTTGTGTGTGTGTGAGGATGGAAGGGTAGAGAGCTCTAGGTCTCCAAATGATTCAGGTCTGTGAGGCCCACAGAGAGAATTGGGATAATATTTACATTGATGCAGCATTGAGAAGAAATCAATGGCAGGTGTTGGGATAGGCATAAGCACTAACATTGACAACAATAGAGAGGATAATAAACAGGACATATGGAAAGTGATGGGATTAGACAGATGGATGCTAAAAACAATGGCCTAACCCCAAGTGACTGGAAATCTCTCACATGCCCCAAATTATCTTCAAACCTGGGGAAATACAAAGAATAGTGAGCAGCCAGTGGCAATACCTTAACCACTTAGTTTTCAATTATGATAGCTTAGACAGCCAGCTATCAGTGGTAATATCTTAGACTACTCAGCTATAATTCCATGCCCACCAACCTTTTAGTATTCTAATCAAGGAAAGGATTAAGGAAATTAGATGTTTTGAATACACAATCATTTGCATATATAGTGGACCAGGTGAAACTGATTCTGGGGGCTGGCGAGTTCATGAGAAAATAGTCTACCTGTTCCGACCACACTGTGGCTGACTGGCTGGATCTTTATTCAATTGCCTATAAATCAAGTTTGTCCTTGGAACTTTTCAAAGAAAAAGGGGGTGACCAGATATTTAGACTGGCTGATGTTTTGCGCAAATTATAGTAACCCTGTGCTACCTTTACAGTGGGTTGGCCTAGTTAAATGTGGGTCATTATAAGATGCATCCTGTGCAGGTTGAGTGTTCAACACCTTTTGTCTTGCTGATGTAACTTAGTATGTATAGTCCTGGATTATATGCCCTTATCATAGGCCTTATGTAAGTTCTACAATGGCAGTTGGCTTGCTCACAATCGTCTTAGTACTTCAACAAATGAAACATTGGGAGGTCCCATATGGACTAAGTTTGGGCTGGGCTATTCATTTGCTACATGTACTTCATGGTAACACAAGAATAGTCTATTCTGCAAACTTGTATATTTGAACTAGAGTGACCAGTGTTAATAACTAGAAAAGTCGAGGACCAATCTATATTGATTTAGGAACCACTTGTTTGTAATTATCACTGTATTTACTTGAGCTGTTGAAAGAAAATTGAAAAGGACATGTCTCCAAATTGATGTCAAAAGTTAATAAGAACTATTTAATTAGGAGTGAATAAGAGGATATTTAAAAGATCCCCTAAAACTTTTGTAAAATTCCATTGAGTTCTCCTCAAACGTTGCATGAATAAAGAATATCTTCCAAACCACCATTATTCAGGAGGTCATTGACTTTGTTATTTTTCACAGGTTTTTGAAAAAGTAATGCAATTTATTAGTGCTCGGGCGATTACTCGTATGGTCGAGCATTCGGTCGTCACGCCATGCTCGACCCATGGTCGACCATGGCACGGAATGGTCGACCGAAAAAGAGTATAATGCATTAGCGCTAGTCTAAAACCAAAAATAGTTCACAATGCAAGTAACTTCCCACGCCGCCAACCTAATCCCTGACTTCCTATCTATCGAATTATGTACAATAAAATGAAAATAAACTTACCTTTGTGTTGTTGTTTCTGTTGTTTTCTTCACCCTGTCCACCCAGCGCTTTGGCGTTGTAAACAACATGGCTAACTACGCACTGCGGACCGGCGCCGCTCCTGAATTGTCCCGACATGGTCGACCATGGTCGAGTATCGGTCGGCAGCTTCTGCCGATTACTCGACCATGAAATTTCCAACGATTCCGAGCACTACAATTTATATTATGAACATCTCATTCTACAAAATTGTTCTCTTTCTTTGTGCATTTCATCCCCTCGGAGATGCCGTTACTGCCTTAACTACCATTCCACTACATGATGCAAGCTTTTTGCTGGTAATAGCAACTATGGAGCAACCTTAAGGAATTCAAGAATCAAGTTTTTAATTCAAATTAGTATATAAGTCTCAATTGCCAAGTTTGATTTTCACCGAAAATTGTCTAAACCATCTATGCAATGCTCTTAACAAGAAATCATAAAGACCATGACAGGAAATGGAGTTAACGCACTTGTACTTTTCTGAACCAGAGATGGTTTAAGTTTGTGAAAAAGGGCTTTTTTAACTAACTTTCTTAATAATGATATGTACAAAAGAGTTACCACATTGGTATCACAGATGTCAATTTGGTCAATATCTAAGGAGGTTGAGCCACAGCATTTTTTGGCTGTACTGTAACTTCATAGGGCATACTCAGACAATGCCTATAATGCTATCTGATCCATGCCTCTCATATAGTACATGAACTATCGTATTTAGGCTGAAGTACTTACTGTTGCTGCGTTGCTAGATTGGATCAATATTACATATTGAAATCATCTCTTGCACAATCTATAATCGACGGCCTACATCTCATGTAAATCCCCAATCACTTCGCATATGGCACAGTGTACATAAAATTGCCTGTCTGCCTCTGGCGGCCTGGGAGATTAGTATTGAGGGTTCCCTTAACTCATACCATTCATACATTTTACTTATGTAGTGTTACAGATTTGTAATGAACATTTATTGTGAACTATGCATGGTCTGCCGAAAGTGTGGCTAAAAGGAGAAGCTCATGAGAGTAGCTAGAGGTGGAGAGGGGGAAGGGGGGCGGGTCCATCATATCCTAGACCTAGAATATACCTAAATGCTCTATCTTGGCCTGAGGGCCTTATCACAACATAGGCCTAGATACCTCTCTAGAAATCTGAAAACTTCTGCACCTAGAAATCTAGAATACCTTGATGAATAGTCAGATCATGTCACAACACTTGTGAAGTATATCATCTTGAAACAGTGCATGTATGCAACCTGCAATTTGCTGAGGTAATCTAGTTATTTTCAAAGTGTATTGGTCACTTGTCAAAGAAAATGCAATCAAAAAGCTTAAGTATCAAGCCCTGAATATGATATACAGGTTAAAACCTAAGGGAACCTTACTGGAAATGAAATTGTGTGTCACAACTCACAACTGAATGCACCTTATCATATAGATAAAACGGGTGTGTCAAAAGATTTTAGAATAGAGCATCTTTGTTATAAAGTCTTATAAGATGAATAATGAAAAACCCTCCAAAGGAAATAAAAGAAAGATGTGTAATTTGAGATCATGCAGCATGAAAATCACAGGGTCTTTTTGACCTCTAGATAGTATCATCAATTTTATGCCCTGTACAACTAGACGTTAGCGGCGATTCGGAAGGGCCCCGCCCTGTTTATATAACCGAGAGGTTATCATTAGTTTAGGTGCCCGCCACTAGGGCTTCGGGTACACTACACGAAATACAGTCCTACAAACTGCCTTGCAAACGGCCTGTTTTTGGCAGCGAGTTTGTCCATGAAACAGAGCGGCCAAAAATCTAAGTTATGCGTGACACTGATAGCGTGTTTTATAACAAGTTCTGGGAAAATTTTCTGTATATTTTCGCGCCCGTCTACTTACATTTTACATGTCGCAATAACTGATGTCGCAATAAGTGAAGTGGTTCTCTGCTCCACTTCTCTGGACGCTTGGCTACACGCGTGTCTACGCCTGTCTAGTCCTAATGCTGAGAATATCTTTAAAAATGGCCACAGAAGTTGAGTTGGTCAAGTGGTTAGCATGCTTGACTTCGGGGCAGACGACCCGGGTTCGATTCCCGATGTGGGCGCAGGAAAAGAAAATTTATTTTCTTGCTGTTTAGTTCCAATTCTGGCCACTAGGGGAGAGGTTAGTACTTGTACTTGTGCTTAAGGAGTGCGCCTTTATAATTGATAACCATGTACACGTATGTTAATGGGATAACTTTAATTTTGTGTAGTAGATCACATTATTGCAGAGTTATCAAGAACAAACAGGTAGCTTTGTAACTGAAATATTCATCATCATCAATTCTCGCGGTCCAATATTGGGGCTTCTTTTGCGCCGTTTTGTTCAGTTCCAATCCTGGCCACCAGGGGTCCGGTGAGAATATAGCTTTGGAGTGGGCAATTATATTTCACAGGAGTTGGCAAATTGATAACCATACACATATGATTATGAAATAACGTACTTTAATATCAAGTAGCAGATCACACTCTATAGTCCATGACCCAGAGGGTTGCTCATACCATATGCGGGGGCAAATTCTGATTAATGTTTTTGAATTCCCCATATTCTCAGCTTCATGGTATTTCAGTAACAAATATTTTCCAAATCAGACCTTTTCTTTCTTTTCCCAGGTGAACTTATATATTTACACGATCACTAGATTGCTTTTACTCACTACCCATTTTCCTCATATTTCATCTTTAACCATTCCCTCTGAGACATGGATCTGTGCGCCGGCCTCTATTTTGGCGCACGGATCCATTCTTCTTCCATACTTGCCTAACCTTTGCGCTGTGTTGCGCCCAGCGCCACTAGCTTCATACAGCTTTCCACTACATTCATCTCCATTCCTATCGCCTTGTATTGGACTTTCTCTGGGTCAGGTTTGTAGCGCTTTCAAGGCAGGGGCATAGCTAGGACCTTTACAGCTTGTCTTCAGGACAGGAAGTTTCCTGAAAAACTCCATTAAAACAGGCAAAATTTCTATGAGGAAGTTTCTATTTAAAAAAAAAATAATAGCCATATCTTTTACTATTAAACCATCTATAAGACATGGCTGAAGTGTTATTTGCCCTTTTTGACACACTATGCTTTAAATATACACCTTATTAAGGTATAAGCGATTCAAGAAGCTGACTAGCTAAATCTTGATGGCAGAAATTTTTGTTCTCTGTTGATCAGCATTCTATCATTGTAAAAAGATTCAACATATTCAGATGACAACCATTATGATAGTGATAGTGGTGGTAGTGCTGCTGATAGTAATGATGATTTAATATCAAAATAATTTTAGATAAAATTTCATTGAAATATTCTGGGAAAATTATTTTTGTATTTAATAACACTCCAGGTAATGATGTATGGATGCTCAATGATATTTCCTTCAACACTGGAGGACAGGAGGTAAAATATCTTCAAGAATAATTCTGTAAATCAGGGAAGGGTTGGGACAATTTCATGTGGTGATGGAATATTTTCTTAGGATATGTTTTCCTTATGAGACCAGTTTTCCTATGAAAAAATGCTTCTGCTGCAGCATACTTAAGGTAATACTTTGATACACCATGATTTAATTTTCTCTTTGTGCAATTTCAGGTCATACTGGTAGCTACAACAGAGGAGTACTTTATGTTTGCCAAGCAGTCCATTCTCTACAGAAGGTGAGTTTTTGATAAGATCAAGCTGCTCAGATGAAAACACAGCTTGTCATTCACTGCACAGTTAACACATTCATGTGGCACTGAGAGATAGAACCAGAGAGTGGAGGTCATGCAGGCACCAACATAAGTTTCAGAACTAAATTACCATGCCGGGCAAGTAGTTAATGGATTTAACTTGCCCTACATAATTTCTGGCTTGCCCGAAATAAGTTATAACATGTATGCCAGAATGTCATGTATTATTTCTCATGGATTTAATGATTCTAAAACCATTTTCTTCTAAATTTTGTTGCATTGTTAGCATATTTCTGGGTATTTGTGCCGTTTTTCTGGGTATTTGTGCCGTTTTTCTACATAAAAAATGTGTAGTGCTCAGAAAATCAGCTTGCCCGTTGGGGCAAGCTGATGTACTTGCCCGAAAGCCCTTCTTTCAAAAATTCACTTGCCGGGGCAAGCAGGCTAATACTATGTGGATCCCTGTCATGTCTGACACCAAAGAAAAAACAAAAAATATTAACATGTGATCATCCCAATTTATTTTTTGTAACTACTGGTTAAGACCTTGCTGTAGGACTATAAATAACCTGACTTGGCTGACTGTGATGGAGTGTAAGGAGGCAGAGTCTCACTGACTGTTTCTGGTGTAACTAGGCCAGGTGTACCCCTATGTAATGCCTTTTTGCTGCTGCTTGTTCATCATCAAGGTGCCTACAAATGCTGTCTGGTTAGAAAAAAAATAAAAACATGTACTTAACCCAGATGGTGGTGGCTGTGGTAATTTTTCATAAAATATTCAGAAATATCTGACATGGCTGTTTGACACTGACTTAATAATTCACTTTTGGCTATTGTTTGGAAAATAAATAAATGCGTCACCATTTCTATGTGGTGACAAGGAAGTGTTCAGCTGATGACAACCTCACCTGGCACTGTGCCAACTTCTCCTGACTTCAGTGTCATACTGTTTGCATGATTACCTTGTTATTATACAATTTCCTTGTAAGCATGTATGCTTTGGCTGATAAGAACATAGGGACATTAACCACTTACTATGTACAGTTCAAGAAGAACTGCACTTCAGTACATAACAAAGACAGACCTATTGAGCTATACATGTTTTATAGGTTGACAATATTTAGGAAAAGAGCCCTAGATGCAGTGTATCATTTGATATTTGAACTTACTGTATAGTGTGTTTTGGTCCTATTGGGGAAGTTAGCATAATGAAAAAAATGTATGATTTAAATGTTATCAAAACAGTTTTTCCATTCCCATTGTAAAAATAAGATTGTCACCCACTGATCTTGATTATATTCAACTCATTGAAAGTAGTTGGGCAAGCTGAGATTACGTTTTTTAAGGGGAAGGGGCCATGAATGTAAAATAAGTATTAATAGAATATGCTCTTTATTATCATTCATCTGCAATTTTAGAATGTATATCCCTATTTCAAGTATATAGAAGATCCTCAGTTCTTGGCATTCACTGATATGACAGAGCCATCAGAACTCTAGCTTGATAGCCTGCTCTGTCACTGAGCTAGCTATCAGATTCTGGTAGCATAAACTGTTATCCCTACAAATGATATTGCAAACATTATTACACTTGTGTAACTTTGAGAGTGAAAAGGTTAACAAACATCACATGGTCTTGGCGATTGAAGATGTTTTAACACTTCAGATAAATCACCTCAAATCAATCTTTTTGTATTGTTTATCAGTCCTCTTATAATCATAGTATCTACCTGCACATTACGATTAAGAAAAAAGTGCTTTATGTGTGTATGGATGAAAAACAAAGCCTCGTGATTTGTCATTTATATGCGGGCAGCCATTTCAGGCAGGAAATAAATTCAAATGGTCTCTACGGCAGCATTATCCATATCTCACTCATATTGGGTTAATTACTTTTCTGAATATTTTGTTATTTTTGCTGTAAATGGCTTAGGGATTATGTGTTTACTCAATGACTCAAAAGAACCCTAAGGTTATTTGAAAACAGATACCCCAATTATCCCTGGTAGGAGTAAATTTTGTAATTTATTACTCTATGAGTTGTTTTGTATTGTTAATTGTTTTGTTACAGTATGGACAATGGCAAAACCTTTAAAAACATCAACGCTGCAATCGACAGCGCTATCATCAGAAAAGGCAATGGACTTCAGAAACATCCTCATAACCCTCAAAATGTAAGTTGCATCATATAGATCTGTTCAATACATCAACTTCCTTGTTACCATGATAGTCATCTACGCATCTAATATTGGGGACCAGGATGCACATATACATTTTAGGCATTTAGCATGCCTTTAGACTAGGTCAATTCAAGATCAGTTAAGAACTGATTAGTTATCCCAGTTATTTCGTTAATAGATGCTCATTGCAGCCAAAAGCATCGGATAATTTTGATGAAATTTCAAGCGAAATTATAATTGAGAAGATATTTGATGGAAAATTGTTGATTTAAACACTTATAGTGACAACTCTCCAAATATTTTGCAAAATCATTTTCAAATTTGAGGATTTTGTCAAAATTCTTATAAATCCAGATGAAAATATCCCTTGGAACCAGGGTCTTAGCCAGGATTTTAAAAATGGCTGTCCAAAACAGCAATTTCAAAAATTTTGCCCTTCCAGATTTAGCCACTTATCTACTTCAAATCCTTATACCAGCTACACTTGATAGCCTAGTGTGCCAAAAAGGGCAATTTACACTTCAGTTATGTACTAGAAGATGGTTTGTTAGGAAAATATCTGGTTATTACACCCCAAAAGCCAAAATTGAAAAATCATCTTAGAAATTTTTGCCTGTCCAAACAGGAGGTTTTTAGGAAACTACCTGTCCAAAAGACAGGTAGGACGGGTCCTGGCTAAGTCCCTGCTTGGAACTTGAGTATTGATGTGTTTGATTATGGTTTAGCATTTATGATAGCAGTATATATGCTTATATCTACTTGATTCCAGAAACCAGTGTACAAGAGCCTGTCTTGATAAAAGCTATGTTCATTATATGTATGGAAGATTATAATTAGATTGATTACTTTTATAGCAAATGGGAAATGTGCTTACTATTTAGTTGGTGCTGTTATTCTTAATGGTTCAATAAACCCATACATGATGACTCAAGGACCTCTGACTATTTTGGTAATATCTTTTTGAAAAGTGCATTCTCAGGAAAATATTTCAAAGAAAATTATGATCAAAATCTAATCTATCACCCCACATCACACATTGGGTGAATTCAAACTTAGTTCTGAATGCTTTTTTCAATTTTAAGTATGCTAGGTCCATAAAATGACCCTTTTCATGGAGATAATTATGCACGAATGGGTTAACCCATTTCCTTTTCAATTCATAGTCAAATTGCGGGGGATTCTGTAACATTGTTTCATGTTTGTTTCTATCAGGTATTTTTGGTGTGCCATACCACTGCAGGAAATGGCAACTCACAGCTAATAATAACCACAGACGGTGGTGCCACCTGGCCACACAAAATCACACTACCATTTATACTTGAGGCCAACCTCGTCTTCCATCCACGACCGGATAAGAAACAGTACATCCTGGCTCATGAAAAGAAAACCGGGGTAAGTCTTATATCATATTATCTATTATAGTTTTATCGGCGTCTTTCCAGAAAAAGACTTACATTGTAGTTCAACTTAGAATTCCTGTAAGCTATTGGCCCATGGTCTTAGCCAGCAGGGTGTCTGGGTGTCTTTTTGGACACCCAAACCCTTAAAAAGCACCTCTCAGGACACCCAACTATTTTTGTGAAGAATTTCTTAAAATGTCAATCTCAAGTATATGATTGACTTTTTCATCTCCATGTAATTCCATGACATTGTATAAGGATAACATTTCTTATTTTGATGAATTTATGCATGTTTATGGTTGAAATCTGAATATATTGTGGGCCCCAATTTAACAATTCCCAATTTTGGACACCCAGTTTCTAAATCCTGGCTAAGTCCCTGCATTGGCCAATGGCCTCTTGTGATACAGCTGGCTTCTTGCAGACATCTGGCCCTATATCATTTTCACAAGGATAACTAATAATATCAATATATTCTTCACAACATCTTTAACGATACTGCCTGAACCTAATTTTGTTGAATTTAGCAATGTCAGTTTTGGAAATTTTGCTAATAAGTTGCAATCGACTTTCATGCAGAGACGTCCAGTTAGCAAATAAGTCAATTTTATATATATTTCAAATATGAAATGATATAATACTCAACCTTTACGATACAATACTTTTTCCCGTTCAATATTGGTATTTGGTATCATATTGAGTACTAACACCTAACTGTACATATAAATTATGTGTCATCTCTGATTGTAGAAACTGTACAAAACCACAGATGGTGGTTTATCCTGGGATGCCATCCATGACACTGTTGTAAACTTTAAGTGGTAAGTAGTTAGATGGAAAATATGGGTATACTAAAAGGAAAACAGTTTGACTCTTACTTCTGAGTTCAAAATAACCATCCACTTATTTGCGAGGTTAAATGAATGTAATGTGTCAGAAACCTTGTAGCTCCAACTCTTGTGTGACAGGTTTACTATTGATGTCATCTTGAAAACTCAAAACCCAATAGATGTTGCCTGAAAACTTAAACTACCCCCTGATAATAAAGATAAGATGTTAATTAAGGGTATACTCCGAGAACTGTTTACATTACTGTAGAATAGGAAATTAATTAATTGGTTTTATTCTGTTGTACTTTTCCGAGTGGGGTGAGTTCGGTATAATGAAAGTCAGATGTATTATTCCTGTCATTAGAATATTAACCTTCAATATTGACTTTTCAGAATAAAAAACTCAGAAAAATACAAAATCACAAATTCGGTTAATTTGCACCTCAGATTAATTTCCTATTCTACAGTATTCTGCAATTGCTATAATTCCTTATACACAGGGTGCACTTTTTTTCTTGAGGAATCCAATCCGTAATACAATTTGTTCAAATTAAGCGTAGTGTTAGTTTACTGCATTCAGCCTGGAGTGTTTTCATGGTCTGATCATTTTGACCTTAACTCTATCAAAAAAAGTAATAGTTGCCAAAAGGCTAAACTCAACAGGAACACTAATTTTTAGTTTAAGATATCTTAAAATACGGCTTTATGATCAAAGTCTTTCCATCTGTATCATACCATATTTACGCTGTAGATGTAAAATCCTTTATGCACTTTGCATCCGTCTTTGAGAATGTTGCATTTCTTTCAAGGGGAGAGGCTGAGAGCTTGGATCCAAGAACCATATACATCACAAATAACAGCAATCAGGCATCATCTGTCTTCGCAAGCTGTAAGTATTCGCCCTTCCAATGCCACACGCATATGTATGCGTTTATGGAAACATAACTTAGTGACCCATGCACACATATAATAATATTGTGATAATAATGTCATAATAATATTGTCATTTGATATTGCGCCCTTTTATGTGTGCGAGACGATCAAATTCATTAAAAGAGGAGCCTGGATACCAATCTAAAAGAACCCTTACTTAGCTTGAAAATTAGGCCTTTGGCTGTCAGAGTGCTGTGCTCGATTCATGGTTCAATATGATATGTCACATGACTATAGTGGACCAATATAATATAAGATTGTCACCCATGAGCAACCTGTTACTGGATTTTGGCCAATAATCCCCATTACTATTTGTCATCAGACATTTGTCGGGAAATTACAATTCAGACTCACAAGGGTTAATGAGAATACTAAAAGTATTAAGCTTCAAGCATTTAGGAGAATAATGAAAGAGAAAGCAATATGTCATTCTAAAAGTAGCTCTTCATATTAACAATGATTAGAATTAAATGATATAAACGTTTTGTCTCATCAATGATTGAAACTAATGTGTGCACTCTTGCAATGAATCAAATGATAATCTTTACAGTTTTGAAGGGTTCATCATACCTATCAGAATTCAATGGAAATAGATTATAAAAAGGGGGAATAAACAGAGTGGTCGGTATATTATTTGACAGGAGCAAAACAAAATCATCTTATTGTGATGATAACTTATCAGAAGAGCTTTGGATATATATATATATATATATATATATATATATATATATATGTATATATATATATATATATATATATATATATATATATATATATATATATATATATATAAACAATACATATATACACTTATTCATACTTATTTATATACACTCAGACACATATGTGTGTATGGGTGTATATTTATGTATATGCTGTAAGCTTACTATCTGTTCATCTGTTCAACACCTTTGGCTTGATAAATATGCATAAGCTGCCTATAGATAATAGCTTCCTGTGACTAACCTCCAGCTCTTTGTATTGAGATTTTCAGATCGAGCATGGTTGAACAAGTATGCAAAATGGGGTCAAAATGAAAAAGTAGTTGATATTATTTTGATACATTGATTGTAATGCTTATGCAGTTGTTCTACTGCCAGTCTGTGAACCAATTTTTCCATATCAAAAAACAAGAAAAAATACAAATCAAGAACAATACAATAATATTTATTTGTATAAAAGTAAAACGATTATGGATTTTTCCTTCATCACATTATTTTCAACTTTGATTCAAGACCATGTTGGATTTGGTTTTCATTTTGGCCCTTATGTCTATACTTTGAACCTTGAATGATTGTATTGACTATTGATTTCATGTTGCCCAGAGATATTGCCACTTTGTCTTGAATGTTTGGAAACACCCTTTTCCTGCTTGAATGCACCACCATAGTCTGCAACTGGCCTTCCTTAAAGCTGGAGAGAATAGTGTATTGAGTTGTATTTGTAGAAATCAGCTTGCAGTATGGGTCTCATCTTATATATGCATCTGGAATGTGCATATGGTCTGACAATTTGATAAAAAAGCAATATTTTGAAAAATATTTGATTGAAAGCTTTTCTTGTTGAGTTAAACAAGCCATCTTCAATAATTTTCAATTATAACCCTCTTTGATGAGTTATGACAAAAGTTTTCCTATCCATGTATGCACTTCAGATACAAATGGATTTATGCTTGATCCCACCGTGCCCAATTCCAGTATGGAATGTGCCAACTTGACCTTTAGATGTTTGACTAGCCAACTTTAAACCTATATTTTCAAAGGCCTTTCAATTCCCTTTTCTTAGTTCCATCCACCCTTTTTACCCCCAATACAGACCCTCCTGTCATTTTAGTTGACTTCATAATTTGACTATCACATCATTTTGACCCCGGATTCATATTGGCCCCACCTTTTTAACCGTTCTTCAGACCATCTCATCTTTTGACCCACAACTGACCATTTCATCATATATTGACAATTTGATTTCCTCACTTTGTCATCTTTTAACTTACTTGTGACCTTTTGAACTGGTTAGACCATCCTCTCAACTTTTAACTCACTTGTGACCTTTTGGACTGGTTAGACCATCCTCTCAACTTATAACACCCTTGTATGGATTGGCACCTTGATAATCTTCATGGTACGATACAAATGCTTAAACAAATTTGCCAATAAAAAGCGTAATACCTTCGTGCAGAGAGGTCCAGGTAGCCATTAAGTCGATTTTACCGTTATTTTAAATCAAAATGATTCTATACGATACTTTTCAATGCAATACTTTTCCCCATTCACTATTGATATTGATATTGTATCGAGTACCGTTACCAATCCCTATGCCCTTTTCTCCTTTTCAGCCCTTGGTTAGACCATCATGTCATCTTTGACCAACTTTTCACCTTTCGACTATGGTTCAAGACCCTGGTCTAACCATCTTCTTATCTTATCTTTTGAGCCCCTTGTTAGACTATCCACTCATCTTTTGACCCCTTTGTCTTATTTTGCCGCCCTGGTTTTAATACCCATTATATTCTGACCACCCTGTCATCTTTTAACCCCCTAGTCAGACCACCCTTCCATCTTTTGACCCTGTAGTTTGACCGGTATGTGCTCTCTTGATTTGTAGTGTTCAGTTTTTTCCACCACAAAGTCCAAAGGAAGACGCTCTTAAAAACTGACAATCTGGGAATTTCCTGGACGAAGCTTCTGGATGATGTCCATGATTTTGGACAGCACCAGAAGTTTCTCTATTCCTCCATATTCAAGGTATGTCCCCTGGATGCCCTCCCCCGGCTGAAGTATTATTCTATTTTACTTCTTTTTGGATCTTTTAGGAATTTTCTAGGTTCGGGTTCTTTGCCGGGTGTTGGTGCTTTGCTGTTGCAGTAACAAACTCACTAGTTGATCCACTCATACTAGGAGACACCAGATGGTTTTACAATGTAAAATAAGTGGCATGTGAGAAAGTTGCCAGTGACATTAGATCAGTTTATGGTCTTCCCTAGTTTAATCTGCCATTACCTTTCGGCTACAATTGGTTTTTCCTTGAAGCAATATAAAAAGTGACTGTGAATAAAATTCAGAATTTTGGTCAAAGCACCCCCTGGGTTTTCTATATTTTCCCTACCATGAATACATATGTTACGAGACTATCTGGTGGCTCCGGTAATCAGTGGCTCCTACCAACTGGTGATTCTCACTCATCCTTGTTATGCATCTCCTGTGGATTGACACCAGAATACATAGCATACAAGCCTATTCACCAATTAAGCCTGATGAAATCTCCCTGTTAGAATTGTGTCTACTTACCCATTCCTGCCTCAATGGCTTCTATTACAGGTTTGACTGGCAACAGTAAGAGATTTCATCATGTATTGAGAATGGTTGAATTATGAGGCTACTGTGTCCCTGTGTCAAATCTACTGGAGTCGAAGAAGTAGAAAAGGTTCACATTGTTTGACTGGTCTATACTGTGCATTCACTGGTAGGTTTCTAGATAACGTAATTAGTGTGTCCTTAAGTATTTAAAGACACACTCTTCCTAGGCCATCATCCCAATGCACTGGTATTGACCAGTCATCATTCATCATTTATTCTTTGCAACTAAATGGAGATTAGGTATTACTAGCAATTATGAATTAAACGAAGGGTATAGAAAATTGAAATAGTGAAATAAATGTCTAGTGCAGTAAACTTAGTGGGACATCCAGTACACTTTACAATATTTCTTTCCAAAAATAATGTCAGCATAGGGACAAGAAAACTATGCTGAAGGGAGTTCATTTGTCTTGATTGTATGTAAATACTATGATTTTCTAGGTTGCAAGGAATATAACATCAATATCATCATAATCAACATGTACCAACCTCTCTCCTCAATTGACTGTTTGCCTCATAACATGCATATCAAGAATTGGATAACCATATTTGGTCAGAATGACTATATATGGATATCTTTTGACAGATGTCATGTTAGGGGTAAGAACTATCTAGAAGGGGAGAAGTATGACCACTACTAACCCATAGACATTTGTTATATAATATTTTCTCACAATTTCTCTGGTGGCAGGTTTTTGTTATTTTCTCGTTATTCTAACTCTGTAGTCTTTACGACAACTCCGGCCCTCAATAGCGATCTGATGAAGACGACAGATTTGGGCGGCACTTGGCAGAAGCTGCTGTCTCATGTTTATACATTTGGTACCCAGGGCAGCTTTCTGTTTGCCTCTATCACACCTGCAGGGGTAAGTGGAGAAGAAGGCTACAAGATATCACACTGCTCACAATATGTATCTATTGAATGAGGGAAAAATTAGAATGAATGGGTTAACCCTTGTGCTGCTGGTGGCTAATTTTGCCAATACAAAATGTAGCAAAAAAACTGAAAAATAACTCAAACCCTGGCACATTGGTATTCATCTGATAGTACTCAGTGAGAGCTATCCTATGAATACCAACATGACAGGGTTTAGATGGTTTTCAAAAATCTTTCCATCCGTGTGCTATAGGCGAAAGTAGCCTCAGCATTAGAAAGGTTAAGCAATTTTATGTATTGCAATCAGTCATTTCTAAATGATTTTGATGTTTAAGAATGAAGTTGAATGAGAGTTGTATTTTCAGACTTCAAGTTTCTCATTTACTTTCTAATTGCCTTAATTGTTGATAAATCTAAACACTTCTTTGTCATGTCAATATTTGAAGTAAATAGTAAATTTCGCTAAATGTGAATTTCAGCTCATTGTGACATATTTTGGTGAACTCTTATTAGGATGCATGCTAGTATACTTTTATAATATGCTGGGAATTAAGGTTTGAAGTTTACCATTGTTTTTCAGGCATATGTTATAGTTGTCAATGCTATGATACATATTTATGTGTGCACTACGGTTTGTAAGCTAACTTTCAATTCAGGTTCCTTTTATCATCATCAATTGTAATATCTCATTTACATATTACACTGATATTGTTGTTTGCATTTCAAAAAATGTTGTATGCATTTCAAAATGTTGACAAATCTTTTTTAAGCCATTCCTATTATCCAGCTTGTCTGTTTGTGAAGTATAGTATTTCTAGTAAGGAATAATCAGCTCATGTTAGATTCAAAAAAATGTTTATTAACCCTTATGGTGCTGGTGGTTTATATGGCCAATACAAAATGATGAAAAAACCTAAAATAAAATCTTTGAAACCCTGGCACATGGGTACTCAGCTGAGAGTACTCAGCAAGAGCTATCCAATGAATACCAACATGGTAGGGTTTAGATGGTTTTCAAAACTATTTGTGTCCTTGTGCTTTGGATGAAAGTAGCCTCAGCATTGGAGGGGTTAACATTAATGGGCGTTCCTTCTCTTTTCCTAGGACCAGAAGAGTCGTATCATGAAGGTCTCCACTGATGGTGGCAAGCGCTGGGATGAGACGCTCCTACCTACTATCACCTCAGATAGGGTAAGTCATACATATATGCTTAGATGAATAGACACATGGATTCGTCGCCACAGGTCAATAGCCATAGGACCCATTTTTGAGCACTGGACACACCTAATCTCGCCAAGTCTAGTGTCAGCGTGATATCACTAGGAGACAAAGACCAATGACAGCTCTAGTATGGTTTATATTGGATAGTAAGTGGCACACCAACATGCACAGAATGTACCTCTTAAGCCGTTCTTGTCAACATCTTGGCTATTAGTTGCATCCAGGCTGTTAAGCGAGACCTGCTGGTTGCGTATCAGGTGATCGACATTCGTGATATATGTCAAACAGCCAAATATTGAGGGGTTGATCAATGGGGCGGAATATTTCAATTTGAAATCATACCATAGAGGCATGGTTGCCTTATGGATTGATTTATTGTAGAGCAAAGACCCTTTGGTATTGATCCTGGTGCAAATATTATTGTTATACTACAGCCTTGAATATTGATAGATATAGTATGTATAGGTAACTAAAATATTAATGGCATGAAATTTGTCCCTTTATGATACTGTAAAACTGGTAATGTTTGCGTGTAGTAAATATTGCGTTTTTTTCATTTTCTCTTTTATGCATGTTTTAATTAATGCGACGCCACCAGACGTCAGATATCTGAAACAGAAGGGACAGATTTATGCGTGTTTTAATTATTGCGTCCTCATGCATTCGCATTAAAACGCAATAATTAAAATCACGCAATCATTACCAGTTTTACAGTAGTTGGTGTTGCAACCACAGGGATGTTTTTATGCTTGACAAGCAGAGTCAGACCTGCTGATAAAGGCCATTGACAGGGTAACTGAAAAGAAGTGGTCTTAGAAAACAGTCATTACATGAGTGAAATATGTTGTTTTTTCTAATGAAGAAAAATTGAGACTGGCCTAGGGTTGCATACCGTTAACACGAAACGGTACGATACCGGTACCGGTACTGGCAAAACGGTGCCTGTGGTTTCAAAACAAATCTCGGTTCCTATCGGTACCCGAGTACCGGTATGCAACCCTAGTCACTGGCCTTACAAAGGCAGTCCCTCGGCATTCCCTTGTGACCTTGTTGACTAATAAAGCAAATAGTTTAGTCTATATTCATATCAATGCTATGATTTCTGTATTATCATATCTGGTCTTTTTCAGTTTTATTCTATCCTTGACATGACAGAGGGCCTCATCTTCATGCATGTGGACAACCCAGGAGGTAAGTTAAAAAAACAATATCACTCTTACAACTAGAAAGTCATTTAGCACTCAACTCAGAGTCCATTTCATTTATAAATTTTTTTTATACATAAATGTTTGCTTAAGCATTTGCCACTTGAAAACTGGAGTCAACTTTCCCTATTAGAAGGTTTAAAAGGTTCCATTAGTCCCTAATAAGATATGGAAAAACTGATGACTCTTGTCAAGTAGATCTCCAGACATAGATGGGTAAAAAAGATGTGTGGTCCCTGGGTATAAATATATGTACATTATCTCAAAAAGCTTCAGTGGTCCCTGAATGCCATAACTGCTATTTTTTAGTTACAGGTATTTAATTTTCGCTATTTCTGTGCTCCCTAGGAACATCCGTCAAATAAATATCTATATAGTAATAGATATATAGTTTGAGTGCTTGAATGTACAAATTTAAAGTGGCACAAATATTTTACAGCAGGGCTTTAAAACAAAAATTTTAGCACCCTAAAATTAAAGCTGTATAAAATAATACTGATCTCTATCTTTATCTCTATGTTAGATACCGGACATGGAACACTGTACACGTCCGACTCTAGTGGCATCCTCCAAATTAAAGCTGTAAACAATAACACTGATCTCTATCTTTATCTTAGATACTGGTCATGGTACACTCTACACGTCTGACTCCAGTGGCATCATCTTCTCTGAGTCTCTGGAGCAGCACCTTTACCCCAACTACCGTGACATCACAGACTTCTACCGCGTGCAGTCTATCCGCGGCACGTACCTGGCGAGCCAGCTGGCTGGGGACAAGAGCATCCACACCGTCATCACCTTCAACCGGGGCGCCAACTGGCACAACATCACCAGGCCTGTAGGCGCTCCCTGCAAGGACGAGAAAAAGGTAGGGAGTCTTCTTGAATTTTTTGGCTCGTTGGTTTCCTGTTGCTCGGGGTGACTACAAATGAATGGCCAATTTGAGGGTGGGGGGGGGAGAATTTTTTTTAAAGAATTATGGAAGATTCATGTTTGTACATTTTCATATAACTTATGTATTTTATATATTTACACAATATCTCGCTGTATTTCAATAATATTGAAGTTGGAATCTTACAATTCCAGTTTCGATGGGGGGGGGGGGGGAGTTAGAATTGATGTAATGGATGCATGCTATGATTCTTTGTAGAATCTTTTTGAATTAAGGCACACATTCTCAATACATTTTATGATTAGTTAAAATGTGACAGTTTTATGGGCTGCTCTGTTACGATAATAAGGTGTGTGCGTAAGAATTTTAAACAAATGAAAAAGGTTAACTTTGATGGTCTGCCACATGGATAGTACATTATATGGAGGCTTTCAGCTCATGACATTCCTAACTTATACCAAAAGGAATATAGAATTTGATGGATCATATCAAAATTTATAAACTATTTAATTCTTGAACTTTAAAAGTCTTGAATTGATAGGTTCCACTGTACATCAAAACTTCTGTGGCCTTTATTTTATGTTATATGGTTTTCCTACATGATGCTTATTTTCTCTTGTAGGCCTGCTACCTCCAGATCCATAACATGTACAGTATATCCCGCGGGGTGCAGGCTCAGCCTCCTCTCAGCGTACCAAACGCACTGGGCATCGTCATGGCTCACGGTGAGTAGACAACTGAAACATAATGAATAGCCCCTTTCTAGGTATTAAGCAGTTATATTGTTGGGAAATTATTCTCATGAAAAAAAAAGTTTAGATCAGTGAAAAATATATTCCACCATTTTAACCTGTGTGAATCCAAATTGTTATTTTGGCCACAAATATCTGATGCCAGATTATAATGGGGATGATTGACTATAACGCACTACTAGGTTGTTCATGTTTAACAATCCTATTAAATTTTGGTCCACCATAGTCATGAGACATATCAAAATAGCACACATATGGAGTACAAGATTATGACAGCCTATTGCCTTATTTTCATGCTGTGTACAAGGTCTTTTACTTTACATCGATAGACCCAGGCCATTCTTTAAATTATTTTTGATCATCTCTCATGCATATATGCATACGCTGTTCTCTGTGTTACTGAATATATGAAATGAATATGTGCGTTTGTGGCATTGGAAGGGTTAAGTATGATTAGATTGAAGAAAAATGCTTCAGCAATTCACAAAGATAAGTGAGGAATTTATTTTCTGAAATGGAATGAATAAGGATTTTTTTTTTATATTTCTAGCATTTGAGATATTTACTGCATGGTATATTACCCTGCTTAATGGTGAAGGGCATTGCCACTGACTGCTAGCTTCTCTCAAAACCTGCCAATTCATTAACATCATCAAACACTTAAAAGGAAGAATTCTTGACTAGTTCATAAGTTCAAAAAAGTGGCAAAGTTAATTTGGACATGTGAGAAAGTTTTCAATGACATGGGGTTTGACATTGGTATTCCCTGGGTACTCCGGTTTCCTCCACCACGTACAACTCCCTAAACCCAAATTCTCTCTTCTGATTTCAGTTGTATTAACATGGCATTCCTTGGGTACTCATGTTTAGCATAAGTTGTATTGACGTGTATTTTGCTTGCTGTTTCAGGTCACGTGGCAGAGTCTCTGCAGACCACGGCCCCTGATGTGTATGTGACAAGTGATGGAGGGTACACATGGATAAAGGTATGGAAGATGCAGTATTTCACCCTTATGGCCAATACAATATACAAAATACTGCCAAAAAATAGAAGAAAAAAGTAACTGAAACCATGGCACATGGGTACTCATCTGAGAGTACTCAATGAGAGCCATCCAGTGAATACTAACAAGACGGGGTTTTAGGTGGTTTTCAAAAATCTTTGTGTCCTTGTGCTTTGAACAAAGGTTTCCTCGGCAATAGAAGGGTTAACTCCCCTTTATGCTGTAACATCTCCTTGACCAGTATCATCTAGATCTAACACACTTCTATATAGTGTTTTAGAAGTAAGCAAAACTTTTACAAAATATTTCATGGAGAGTTAGTGGATTAGGTTCTGAACAATATTTCTCCTACAAATATTTTCTGAAAGGAGCGCGGGTCAGAAAGATATGACCAAAATTCTCAGGACGGTTTTGGACTCCACTGGCGTGTATGGCTTAACCTGTGGTTCATCTTAAACATAGATTATATCTTACAACATGCTCTTGAATGGTTGACTTGATAATCCCTTCTGCTACAGAAAAGAGAAATTGCATTTAAAAACATTTTTGTGTGTCAATACAAGGTGCATTTTGCTGTGATTCAGTTTGAATATTTATCGCAAGATAGACATATGTATATGAAAAGTAGTAAACGTAATATTGGTATCATATTAACTCTTTAACTACAGGCGCCATCTGCTGGCTAGGCCCTCTGACCTAGTTAGGCCCTTACGCCCCAGGGGGTTTGCAACAATTTGCGCAAAATGCTAAAATTGTTTCCCACAGCCGTGTGCGGTCAGGGGGGGTGTAAGTCTCTCCAGCCATAAAAGGCTAAATATCATACAAAAATTCTGAAATAAAAGATACTACCTGAAACTGCTGTTCTTGTTCTTTTAAAACATGTTAGTTTTGTAGATATTACTTTTAGAATATATTATGTCTGATCAGTGTAAACCTAAGGTTTTGTAGAGAAAATGCTGATTTTGATTCAAAATAAATGAAAAATCAGGTATTTAAAATGCATTAGCCCTACTTTAGCCTAAAATTTCTCAGGTTTTACATAAGTATTTCTTTTCGAAAATGGTATATGTAGAATGCTTATTAAAAACTGATATATAGAATGAAAATTAGTGTTTGTTTCTTTGTTTTGATTTGTCATGATCGATCCTAAAGCAAAGGGAATGCAAAAAGTCTTGGCAAAAAACAAATTCTGAGAGCGCTTCAAAAGGAATTCCAAAAGATTAACTACCTCAATGTTAAAGCGCTATAAACAAATAAAGAAAGAAAAACCAAAACGTAAAACATTAATATCTAATACAATTTTAATCTCCAACGATTGAACACAAAAATCAAGTGTTGATTTGTGGCCGCCACGTTGTGACTTCCGAGTTCGCTAGCTCTCAGGAGCAACTACACAGAGATAAAACTAATGTAATAGACGAAACCTACATTAGAAAAACGAATAAAAACATATGGTGATTCCCTACCTTCTTATCCTCCTTATGGTGAATTTCTTTTGTTTTGTACCATCAGTTATAGCCTTTTTCGAAGGCTTCAAACATGATGGTCAACACGTTGTCAGGCACTATTTACGGCAAATTCGATTTCGAAATCCATTGGCCGTAAACAATGCACCTATTTCCAATCATGTCTCTATTATATTAATCGCCCAATAAACAAATATAAAATTGATATTGTTAGCTAGATGTGTGTCTCGGCTTTCAGGAAATGTATTATTTATCACGATCCAACCACGGGAAGTATTTATTTGGATCGTGTAAAGTTCGGCGAGGAGACCGCAAAATCTGCCGTTTTCAAAATGGCAGATCTAAAAAAGTGCGAAGCGATTTTCTTTGCACTTGTTTTAAAACGATCGTTTCAGCAACAAAATAGATTTATCTGGAAAAATAAAGTTGATATTCTTATTCCCTGACATCCATTTAGTCTAATTTTAATCTTTATTGAATTTAGGATGTCAGGAATAAAGGAATATCGATCCAAAACAAAACCGGAAGTGCTCCATTCACTGGCTGCGAGCTGGTCTCAACATCGCAAAATATCGTTTTTCGGCCGTGTTTTACCACTGTTTATATTTAATGTATAATATTAATGTTTTTCTTTGTCAATCTGACAAAGAAAAACATGTGAGAATAGGTGAGATATTTATATCACCTATTCTCAAGTTATTTTGCCGAATTCGCTGGATAACTTCCTGATTAATGGAAGCGCCATGACTTCTTGTAACGGCAATTGAGTGAGCGCTATTCAGCGCTCCGCAGTATAGACGCATCTGCCACGTGAGCGTCATTAGGCGCTCCGTGGGATACGGAGGTGCATGCGAGGAGCGCCTAATAGCGCTCCGTGTAGCGAAAGAGTTAAGTCAAGGTTCTAAAGATAAACAGTCTGCCAAGGGCCTTAATAGCTTGTGTTTGCTATGTAAAAATATTACCTAAAAAATGAAGATTATCTATGTATAACTATTTCTAGGCTCTTGATGGTCCCCACCACTACCAGATTGCCGATCACGGTGGTCTCCTGGTGGCCATTCCCGCAAACTCGACCACTGCGGACACGGTTCTCTTCTCCACGGACGAGGGCCGCTGTTGGCATAGCTACACCTACACGACGGACAAGGTAGTCTTCACAGGCCTGCTGACAGAGCCGGGCAACAAGGCTATGAGCGTGGGCATCTGGGGGTTTGGCCAAGTGGACCGGATCTGGCGAGTCCACGTCATCGACTTCTCACATGCTGTACCCAGAACTTGTAAGTATTGTCTTTAACCCACAGTTCCATTAAAAAGTGTTATCAAAATTATCAGGCCTGTTTTGGCCGCTCTAAGTGTGAATGAGTTAAACACATTCATGCCTAATTTAGCACTCAAACTACCGGTCTGTCTTAGGGATTTCTTTCCTACAAAAAGATTTCTGGAAATATTTGAAGGAAAAACGGTGATCACAATCAAACCGACAACTATTCTTCAAATATCATGTGAAATGATGATTAATTCCAAAGTTATTTTAATAAGTATCTTAAGTCCAGAAGACTCTCGTGCATGAAATCAGCAGGCATTAATGGTAATCTCAATACGTTTTTATGTCATTCTTGTGAATTTCATCGTACCAAAATCTAAGTCTAAGGAGGGTTTGGTCGGTAATGGTCAATTTGAATGGAGTTAAACCAAGGATTAAAAACTAATAAATGCTTTACCATGATCGTCAATACAAATGCTGATGAAAGCAAGGGAAGTGAATACTATAAATTAGTCTTCGTCATGCAAATAAATTTTGAAATTTTGCATTATATTTACTTATATTATACTGAAAAATGTCCATTTGGCTAATCTCATTGAAATTGAATTCCTGCTATGATATATCTACCCAACGATTAACCCTTTCAATGCTGAGGCTATATTCATCCAAAGCGCAAGGATGTAAAGACTTGAAAACCATTTAAACCCTGTCATGTTGGTATTCATTAGAAAGCTCTAACTGAATTCTCTCAGATGAGTACCCATGTGTCAGTATTTCAGTCATTTTTCTGTGTTTTTTTGCATCATTTTGTATTTGCCAAATTAGCAAAGGGTAAAGCTTTACTCCTCTGTCTTAAGGTGTCCACTCACTCTCCTCGGCGGGAGGAGACTATAACACGTGGGTCCCACATGAGAAGAACAATGAGGACGACAACCAGAAGGGCTGTCTCCTGGGAACCAAGGAAACGTTCTGGAGACTCAAACCAGATGCTTGGTAAGAATTCATACCTTTGTCCTTTAAAAGAGACTTCTATTTAACGATCAACCAATGTTGTTGTCTATGTACAAGAAAAACCATTTATAATTTGTTTTACGAACGCTGAAATGCTGTGTTTACATACCAAATTATATCACCAGAAAGAGAATTTGTGTTTGGTACAAGTTTTACGTACAATGTTTGTGAGGAGGCCATGTTGTCCAAGACAGAAACGTGGAGCTCAATTTTTTCAGAGAAAGCAAAACAGAATGCTGGAATCCTTGGAATGAACTCAATGGCAAATGATTACCTGTCGAGTAATCAGTAATTGTTATATTTGTACAATGTTATATTTGTACAATGTTATATTTGTACAATGTTATATTTGTAGGTGTTCTAATGGCCTGACCTACAATGCCACCCTCTCCAGGGCTGCTGTCCACTGTAGCTGCACAAAGGATGATTTTGAGTGGTAAGTTCATGTATAAAAAAAGTGTCTTAATATTACCATATCCTCTTTGTGAAAAGAGTACAAAATCAATGATCTGAGTTCCTTTTTTTTCAAATTACCCAAATTTAATTTCTGAAATATCAAGTATCTTTTAAATTGTAAATGATGTTAATGGCTTAAGTTAAACTTTTTATTCAAAATGTAGATCTTAAATTATCGACTAAAATTTAGATTTTCTTTTTTCTTAGCTTTCAAGCATTTTAAAAATTACATTGTGGGTCATATTGATAGTGTTAAGTTGACAAAACAACATAGTTTTATCTAAAGTTTAGACCTAAAAATATAAAAAAAAAAAAGAAAAAAGGACATGGCATGAAACAAATAGTCAGAAAAAATGTGGCAAGCCTCTTAAGTCTACACTTGCCTTATATGTGGGTAGATTAGAGACAGGAGTCGGATGTGTATGTACAGTTCAAATGCACCTGAAAGCCCTATTCAAATGCACCAGCTTTAACCCGTTCATGCCGAAGAGTTCTCTTTGAAATTGCCATCTGGATCTATGATACTTTTGACAAGAACTTGAGAATTAAGAATTATTTTACATGATATTCTGATTAACATTTCTCCAGATATTACCCCAAATAGATTTCACCATAATTGTTAGGCTCCTTTTAGCCAGTGCAAGCAATAATCAATAATAGGTTTTACTGTTGACTATGTTCTAATTTCTACATAGAACATGATAGCATTTATATTCTATTCTCCCTGAAGGGCTCATCACCCTAAAGTTTATTAGCGTTATGCCATAGGTACTCAGAATTTTTGGTTTCACAATTGTCCAGTCATGATTCGGTCTTAATATTTAAATGTTATTAAATGAAATTTCAAATTCTAGATTTATAAGTCATCAAGGGTGTGGTCATACTTAGGTAATGAATAGTAAACTTTCTTTCTTGTAGTAGCTTTCATAATGGTTATAGAATCGCAACATCAAAATGACTGCTTACTTTGTCAAACAGTTTCGAGAAATTATATCATCTTTCTTTAAGTGACTATGGTTACAAGTCGTCCAGTGTACATAAATATACATTACACACTAACTATCCCTCTTGCAGTGACTACGGTTACAAGCGTCCCTCAGAGCAAAGTGACCTGTGTATAAAGGACGCCAAGTTCCGCGGCCCAGAGCTGTCGATCTGTTTCCGTGGCCACGAGTCAAGCATCGTCAGTCAGGGCTACAGGAAGATTCCGGGAGACCAGTGCAAGAATGGCTTCGAGCCGCAGGCAGAGAAGCTCCGTGATCTGTCCCGGGAGTGCAAGGACGGAGACAAGTCTGTGATAATAGAGGAGGTGAACAAAGGACAGACTGGTACAGCTCAGGTGAGAGGAATATAATACCTGTAATTACAAGCATTCACCTACATGTGCAACTTCTGTCAGGTGGCTGTTGCTCCTATAGCCAACCAAACATATATATATATATATATATATATATATATATATATATATATATATATATATATATATATATTTATATTTATATATATATATATATATATATATATGAGAAAGTTGCCAGTGACTATTTTTCGGATTTCCTGTATACTGTGTACGCTGTACTATTTTAACTTCCTTGTCATAATACAACCTTCATATTGCAGATATAGTAATGATAAACAAATTTCCAAGTCTGAATACAATCTACATCAATGTTGCCACCACTTGGCTACATTCTTAGGCTTTTAGGCTTTAACCCACCACCTTGATGTTAGTTCATTGTTTATTTCTGTCATACATGACCTCTGACCTGAACTTTGCTTGGTTAACCATGGTGGGTTACATAACCCATAATGTTAGTTCAGGGGTTTATTTCTGTTCTACATGACCTCGTACATTTTATAGTTATTAGAAAAGATTTTGAGGAAGTATATTTAACCTTTGTATTGTTGTATTTCAGGCGGCAGATAATGCTGGTCGTAATGGCGCCCTGGTGGCCCTTCTCGCAATCGTCATTCTCCTTCTCGTCGCAGTCATGGTCGTCTACTTCGGCAGAAAGTTCATGTTATTAAGAAGACAGTATGTACTACTTATTAAAGCTTATTTTGTGTTAAACCCATTCATTGCCTGTAGGGCCCAAGAGTGCCCTGGTTATTAAGGTGTTGTCTTATTGACAGCACCATGGTCGTCTACTTCGGCAGAAAGTTCATGTTATTAAGAAGACAGTATGTACTACTTATTAATCCTCATTTTGTGTTAAACCCATTCATTGCCTGCAGGGCCCAAGAGTGCCATGGCCATTAGGATGTTGTCTTATTGACCATGTACTTTTAAATTTTTTATTTTGGTTATTGTTCATCAGAAACAGAGCAACAATTCATTTTCAGTTATTTTGAGAAATTAGGCTTCTTTTAAATTAGTAGGCCCAGCAGTTTTTATTATATCTTTTGCTCTGAAGCACCGTTTTGAATGTATTGAATAGAGAAATGTAAGTCAGTAGCCAACCAGTAATGCTCCTTCAACTATTATCTTAAATTACACTCAATATATTTTCAAAACTATTGTTTATGTTTATCTATTTAACAGTTTATGTGGAAGTCAAAGCTTAAACATTTTGTTTTAATCTATTTATTTCTTTCCTTCAGAAATGTGACCTACAGATACTCACTCCTGAACCAGTCACAGCAGGAGTATGATTATGATAACGACTTTGAGAACGCCTTAGCAGGCCACACACCTATCTTCCAGGACTCATCTGATGAGGTAAGGCCTGAGCACTGCAAGTGTAGTCACTTTATTCATGTGTGCCATTGTAACCACCTTATGACTCGAGGTAAATAGTAATGGCGGCATGCAAAACCGTGTGTGCACAACTTTGATTATAAATCGGTCATTGGTTGTTCAGATGGACCGGTGTTCAGTCTTGAAAATTATGACCGATTCCAAACACTAACTATTACTACTACTACTACTACTACTACTACTAATACTACTACTACTACTACTACTACTACTACTACTACTACTTCTACTACTACTACTATTACTCCTACTACTACTACTACTACTACTACTACTACTACTACTACTACTACTACTACTACTACTACTACCACTACTACTACTACTACTACTACTACTACTACCACAGCTACTACTACTACCACAGCTACTACAACTGCTACTACTACTACTACTACTACTACTACTACTACGATTACTACTGCTACAAAAAATTCAATTGAAAGCCTCTATGCTTCAAGTATGTAGAAATGCTAACCTTTATCATTATATCAATTGATTTAGAGATTGAGATTGTCATATTATGTAGTATTGGTATGTACCAGAAGCTTTTAAAGATAGGGTTTATAGATTTTAGGTGCCACCAGAATACTTTCCGAGTGGAGTTTCATGGTTTGTGATGGATCCTGGTTTCTACTCATGGCATGGATAATATTTGATAGTCCTTCAAGAGTTGTAAAACTGATTTCTGATCTATGTCCCCACATGTTTCTGATTGTGTAGGATATTGAGAGCGGGGGTCGAGGCGTCAATGGAATATCCTCCTCTTCACAGCCTCCTCGCAGGACGACGCAGCCCTCGCGACCGACGACGCAAAACGCAAAACCAAAGGTCAAATCCTACCACGATGACTCAGACGAGGTAAGCTATGTACATGCTACATGGCTCAAAATAGCCTCTTGAAAATGAAGATACAGCATTGATTATGAAACACATGTTAGGATTATAGCAATACATCACATACTATTAGGAATACAGAGATGACTGTACAGGTCTCAAAATCAAAGCTTTACAAATTGAAAGTGAACCGGCAAAAGATCAGTATTAAGGCTTCCTAAAACATAAGCCTTTACTTCCCTGGTGTGGCAAGTAACAGCTACGGAGATTAGCACCTGTCACATCAAGCTGAAAGAGTGCATTTCGCACTGTTTAGAGTAGCCCCTCACAGTATTCCCTCCTCCCTCATGTTTGCCACCCTTGTCTTGATCTTGATTTCATGGTCTATAATTGGTGGGAATCATTATATCTGACTGCCACAATGATATAAAGTGGAACTTTTTCTGGGCAAGTAAATATTGAGACCCACTTTCCCAAACTTGCGAGTAAATCTAAAAGTTGATGTTAAGCCAAAATATTGATAACTTATTTATAAAGATGTAATAATTTTTCAGCAAAGGTCAGGGGGAAGTGGGACTTTTGATCTAAGATAACCGTAACAAAACTTTACACAGGTAGGTTTTTTGGGGGGCTCTGAAATATGAATCTACTGATTACTTGGAAACATCAATGTAACAATACTAAAATCTCCTTTTATTGCAAATATTGTAACTGTTGTGTCTTGTTTCAGGATATGCTTGATTAGAAGGACACCTGGTGGTCAAAACCTGAAGCTGAAGTGGAGTGAGAGAGTGGTGAAGGAAATGAAGGAGGACGAGTGGAAGGACTGGCTTTATTTCCTTGGTTCTGTGATAACTCATATCTGGATGAATTCATGAAGAGACAAAGCCTTTTATAGCTACAAACTACATTCTATCATTCCGATTTGCCGATTTAAAATGTCCTACTTACATGGTGAAAGTCTTTGATTATGGCTTTGTGGATAATCTTTAGGCTTTGATATAAACTGTGGCTGGTAACACCAACTGGCCTAAGGCTTAGACTTAGACTTAATGTGTAGATTTACAACAATAGCAATGATTGTTGTAGACAATCAAGTTTATCTTAAGTCTTACCCAAACTGTTTAAATTTTACATAACACAAATTTATATTAGCAAAAATACTCCTTTTTGAATTTTGCATATAATCGTATGAGCTGGGAAACTGCTGAAAGTTATTACTGCAATACCAGACACCAAAATTATCACTAGTCCCAAGAACAATTTTCTGAATAAAAGTGTTTAATATTTCTTGTATTTTTTGTTTGAAGTAGGGGTGGAAGAGTTCTGAGATGTTTGCAGGTGGTTAATGGACCTCTTTTCAAAATTTACTTGTTTGTGGCAAACTTCTCTTAATAAAAAACCTCAGTCAATTATAATACACAGGTCCATTGTTTTAAGGTTGTCCATGACAATTCACCATCTATCCTACTGGAGATTACTTGGAATGTTATTCCATGGGATTCAATGGTGTAATTCAAAGATAAAACCAATCCTCCTAGGATAAGTATAGCATTGTAAGTGCAATGTTGTTAACTCCTATGTATCATGCAATGGGGAACATGCAGCATTAACCCCTTCATGCCTGGAGATCTCCTTGACAAGTGTCGTCTGGATCTATGATACTTTTGACATTAAGTTTGGAATTAAGCATCAACTGGAAAAATATTTGAAGGAGAGTTATTGGTTAGCTTCTGATCAACATTTCTCCTTCAAATACTTTCTTAAAAACGTTTGTGTTTGAGAGTTATCATCAAGATAGTCAGATGGTTTTGGATGCTGCCACCCAAATAATTTTACATCAATGGCTTTACCTATTGATGTTTTCTCCCATCAAAATTATCCCATTATTTTGAGGAAATCTCTCTGTCAAAAGCGCATTTTGGGAAATAGTTGAAGGAGTAACATTCATCAATACTGCAGGTTCGATATTTCCATGTCTACGAGATATGGCAAATAACTATACAATACAATACTGAACCTACCATTGTTAATCAGATATTCTGTGAACTTATTCCTAAATAACTTGCAAAAGTTTCAAAGATCAAGGTTTTAATTTCTATAGGAGAACAATAGGCATGAATAGGTTAAATGCGCCAAGGGCAATCTGTCAAAGTGATGTATGAATATAGAATTTTCAAAAAAGATTACCAGTTGAGACAAATTTTCGGTTTCACAAATTACTATTTAGGTAAAACATAGCATTAAGTACATCGTATCAATTATCCTAGATTGGTATCATGTATTGATAATAAGGAACCTTTTGATTTGGTTCCAATTATCCTACAATAATAAGCACCGATTGTTACCTTTTGTTGTTACATGTTCACCATTGTTATCCAACAATGCCTAGTTTGGCCAGTAGCCCATCTATCCTATTTGCAGTATCTCTCAAAGTTTGCGTATCGGCCAGCTTGGCAATAAGTTATACATATTATAGGCACCATTTCCCCAAGGTTTAATTTTTCCTTGTTTCAGCCAAATTTTCTGCAAATAAATGTACATTATGCACAGTTTTGAGCACAATTTTGGCTTGCGTGAAAGGCCTACACTCTCAGCCAAAACAGCTTGTTTACAAACAAATTACCGACCCATGTTGTACATAGTTATGATATTAAAATGCTGTCTATAATCTATAGACGAAAGTGGTGATGGTGATTTGAGCGTGATGTGCGACTAACTTAATTTCCTACCAGCATTTGGTGGACATCAAGGATAGACCCAACATCTCTTACTGACATTGGGATAGTGCATTGTATGATAGAACCATTTGTTCTTGACCCTCCTGTAAGGTTTTTTCTTGCAAATATTTCTATGGGGTTACTTTTCGCAATAATTTTAGATATCTTCAGAATAATCTCAAATTTTCACTTAGAATAATTTTGACTGAGATTGTTTTTCAAAAAGGATTGAAGGAGAAGTGTGTTTTTTAAAGGAGGATATGATCAGACCACCTTACTGCTCTGGTATGAAAGTGATAAACCAATTTTGGTTTAATGCCCTATTTCCTGGCAAAAACGGAGAGCGCCTGGGAGCTGCTATGATCAGTGTGAGTTATTGTAAGTTGAGAAGACAGTGCTGGTCTCTGTCTCCGCTCTGAGAGCTCACACCAGGCAAGGATGCTGGCTTTAGAATGACGTTAACCCATTCACGCTTAACCCTTCTAATGCTGAGGCTACTTTCGTCCAAAGCACAAGGGTGCAAAGATTTGTGACAAACCATCTAAACCCTGTCTTGTTGGTATTCATTGGATAGCTCTCACTGAGTACTCTTGGATGAGTACCCATGTGCCAGATTTTCAGTCATTTTTTAGGTTTTTTGCATCATTTGGTATTGGCAAAATTAGCCACCAGCAGCATAAGGGGTAAAGTCACAAAAAATGTTTTTTTTTAATTGTGTGAAAACCTTTTTGACCAGAGCATTTTTTTGAAAATATCTTAAAGAGAAATGTTGTTTGGAACCCAATAAACAATTTTTATCAATATTTCTTGTGAATCTGTAAGTAGTTCTTCAGGAATTTAATCTTAGTTTCAATGGTTAACTCATTCATGCTTGAGGAACTACTTGACATGAGTCGTCTGGAACTATGAAATGTCTGAAAATGCGTTTTCAAATTAGCATTTATTTACCAATTAAGTGTGGATGTACAGTGTATTGCTCATTTCCAAAAGGTGTTCTATGTATTACTTAAGCATATCTTGGAAAGAAATTTCTATTATCATACATTCAAGAATTCATGTACAAATTTATGAATGAAACTATTATTCCTTTGACAATAACAGAATCTTTGATAAAGGGTTGTTGGTAGTGTTCTGATTAACATTTCTCCTTTAAATATTTTCTCAACTATGATTTTGCCTGAAAGATTTCATAAAAATTGCAAGGCTGTTTTTGGCATGTGCGCATTAAAGGCTTAATTCATTTACATGTAGGTTGTAAACATGGCTTTTTAAACATGAAATTGTCCTGGTATCAACGCAATATATTTAGAAGTATTTGCCTGATTATTGATGTGCTTGTTGATTTCAACACTCCTTTATTTGCTTTTCAAATATCACTCTATTTTGTGAGTTATGAAGTAAGTGCTCAGATTGCGTGTGAAATCCAGGCACAAATTGGTTGACCCATTCACACTCAGAGCGGCCGAAACAGGCCTGACAATTTTAGAAATATTTATCCAACAAAGGCATTTGTTGGAAAATATCTGAAGGAAAAATGTTACTTGGAAGTCAGACAACAACTCTCATTCAATTTTTTTGTGACTTAAAGCTTTATTCACAAGTTATTTTCAAAAGTATGAAAGTAGCAGACGATACTTTCTAGAGGAACTGTGAGTGTGAATGGGTTAACATCCCATGGTTTATGTGGTCAAAATGGAATGTTATTCCTCCCAAAAAACTATGTTTGTAAATATGTGTATGATACTTGACAATGTTTTGACCTAACATTTATATCCAAACTGCTTTGGTATTCTCCCCAATATTTGAATAGACCCATCCAGACATTAGATTGAAAATTTCAAAAATTCCAATTAAAGATATTAAATCAAAGTTGGTATTATTGAAGTATTTCATGATTTTACTTTGGTAAGAAACTATTTGCTTACATACCTCACCACCAGGGTGCACTTAACTCAAAGGCCCATGAACTGAACACCAGAATGTACCAACGTTTCTATTGATTCAAGTAAGTTCTGGTTAAGTAAGTAGATTCTTAACCCTTCCGATGCTGAGGCTACTTTTGTCCAAAGCACAAGGGCACGAATAGTTTTGAAAAACATCTAAACCCTGTTGTGTTGGTAATAATTGAAAAACTCGATGAGTACCCATGTGCCAGGGTTTCTGTCATTATTCAGGTTTTTTGCATCATTTTGTATTGGTCAAATTAGCCACCAGCAGCACAAGGGATAAGTACACTTCACTTAATTAGCTAACCTATTGATATCCTAAGTGTGAAGTATAAGAGAAATGTACTGAACAAGCTGTTTATTTATCCTAGTGATCGGTTAGACGAACAGGTTATAATTGTGGTTATCAGTTAGCATACCTGTCAACCCCAGACAAAATAAAAACAGGAGATTTTCTCACGCGGCAGTGCCGCTACCATATACGATAGTTTACCAACTTCCCACCAGGTGCCGCACCTGTATATATAATTTACCAACGTCCCATCAGGTGGCTCCTACCTAATGTAGTGCCAATACTCTCAACTCTTAACATCACTTTTCCCACCATTTCCTATAGATATGTCCACTTTACACACTTTGCAGAAGGCGTGAACATCTCCCAGTTTACTTCTTGTGATATCTGGATACTCTTGTGCAATTTTATCACTAAATTTGCACATGTATTTTGCTCTTTTACGTGGAGGTGCATTTTCCTTATCAGCCTTTTTTTTAATGTTATGATGCTAGACCAGCATGCACCTCTTTCTACTTCTTAAAATTCAGCTTAATATCAATTAAAACATATCTACTGCTAAAATAGTAATAGTTATCTAGACTAATTGCAACTTTTGGGCAAGCTGGGTTCAATTAGGTCAACTGAGTATTGTTTAGGCAGGCTAGAAGAGCTGAGTTGCATGCTAAGCTGTAGGAGTTAAAGTAGATCTGGGCTGAACTTGAGGAAAAACAGGAGATTATAGTCGATTCAGACTGGTTTTCTAGAAAAACAGGAGAAAAACAGGAGACAAGAAAAAAACAGGAGAAAAACAGGAGGCAGGTAAAATGAAGTCCAAAAAACAGGAGACTCCTGTTAAAAACAGGAGACTTGACGGGTATGAGTTAGTAAAACTGTACTCTCAGCATACACTTGTAAACAAAAACTTGAACATCTTGAATTGTCGGCTTGGCTTGGGTAGTGAGTTGTGTTAGTTTTTGGTTCATTTCTGTTCAAAATGTTTCATATGTCTAGAAGTGAGGTACATCTCATCAAAAATGATTTATCATATAATTAATTATTTCATTATGTAAGAAGGTTTCATTGAGGACGTTATTTTGAATTTATGTGTATATTTTGTTGCTTTGCTTTTGCTAACTTATTTCTCATCTATTGTGTCTCTTTTCCCACTATCCTCGGTTATCTGTTTGATTTTTACGAGTATGTACTTGCTGTTATGAATGGAACTTAGGAGCGATATTGTTTCAGGAAAACAATTAAAAACATATATTTGGCCATGGAGGAACCGATCTCTGGCTCTGAAGCTTAAGAATATTGTCCTCTTAGTAACACTAGTGAAATAATATGCTCCATGAATATCCATATTTAAAAAGTAGAGTATTTAAGTCATACCGCTCACTTGGTAGTTATTGCCAAAAAGGATCTTCTCCATCCAATTAAGTTGATTTTCATTCCTCTGTTCTCTCACAATATGTGTTAGGATTTTAGTGCAATGTGCGTGCAATGATATGAAATCTTGCATACAGAATTTCTGCCAAAATGTATGGTCATTTGGTATTCTTTTTTCAGTGCTTCTGTGTATTTCCCATTTCATTTCTGTATATTTTCTTCAAAAGAGTTTGTAAATTTTGATGATAAACTGCTATATGGGCCTCCACTGTTTGGAAATAAGATCAACGACTTTTGAACTCAAAACTTTGAAATTTGCTTGAATGTGCTGATTTTATTGTTTTCATCTGCCGTATTATTTGAATTTGGACTGATTTTCATTTTATTCTGATTTTCATTGTTATTTGGGCGTTTTGCTTCTTGTTAGTGATATATTTGAGTGTGTAGGGTTCTACCTGATCATATAAAGGTCCTCACTCTTCCACACTTCTGTTTGTATTTGTTATTTGAAAGGTTGGGCTTGAAAGATATATGCATTTCTAAATCTTCCATGTTATCCAATAATGTATTATTCTAGTTATCATTGTTTTCCTTGCAGTTAAAGCTATTAATATCAGTTTATGACTTGTAAATATTATTCCTCAGTAAATGGTTTAACGGACACCTTAACATATTAAAGTTTGGGATATGATGATGATGATGATGACAATGAGAAGGCGGAGGACCAAGGTTTGGATTCATCATTTGCATTGCACACTGATACGATGCGCCCTGCAGTTGGAGTAAGGGGATTTCTTTAATGTTTGAATTAATACTGGGCAATGTTAGCTCAGGGTAGACGTGTAGGAAATTGAGTTCTTCATGAGCTTGGTTCATTCAATCCCTTGTTCATTTACTTTATTTAGGTATTTGGTTCTCACTCAGAAAACGTGAAAAACTGCAAAATACAAATCCTGTTAATGATTAGGTTACAGCAAATTATATATATATGTATATCTATCTATATATATATATATATATATATATATATATATATATATATATATATATATATATATATATATATATATATATATATATATATATATATATATATATATATATATATATATACATATATCTATATATACATATATATTTTTATATATATATATTCTTTTGAAAATCTCACTGTTACTACACATGAATATATACAAAATATAATTGAAAAAATGCCACACGGCCATTTATCCAATCCTTATTTAAGGTTTCATCGTGAATATGGTGATGCCTTTGTCAGAAAGACAGCACCAAACCAGTTTGGCCCCTTAAGGGGTGCAATGTGATGAATGAGTTGATTGTTATGAAACGTGACATGGCATTTGAAGCATGCTTAACCTTCAAGTATGGCTATTTACTAAGGGCTGCTTCTATTCTACATGTACTGAATACTACCTTGGAAACAGCTACAGTATCTACTCCAAGTAGGACAGTGAGCTGGGTCCATGCCTTAGATGAGTGAAATATATGTTACCCTTAGGGTATCTTGGTGTAACTAATTTTGTGGATTGGGGAACATGGTGTTCATTTTGATATTAAATAATTAAAAACCATAATAATTTGTTCTCTTTTATGTTGAGCAGTTTTGAGAATTTATGTTAGTTTCGCTCTCAGTATTAGAATCTCTTTGGTATTATCAGAAATGTATAACACTAGAAATGTACATCTAGAAAAGGTGGAATAGGATTGCTTTCAACTTCAAATAGTTTGAAATAAACAATGTCATTTTAAAAATAGGGTTGAATAAACTTGCCCATACATTTTTTACAAACTAATAGTGAAAACAGAATCATTTGGTTAGATAAAACAGATAAAACAGACTTTACATGAAGCTCAATGTGGGCAAACTTTCTAACTTTTTAAACCTTCCAATACCGAGACTGCGTTCGTCAAAAGAACAAGAACAGTTAGGTTTTTGAAAACCATCCTAAACCTGTTGGTACTCATTGGATAGCTCTCGCTGAGTACTTTCAAATGAGTACCCATGTGCCAGGGTTTCAGTCATTTTACTGGGGTTTTCTTTGCATCATATTGTATTGGTCAAATTAGCCAGCACCACAAGGGTTAAATTGTTAGCTGAATGCCAAGGTAAGTATGCCAATAACATCAGAGCACAATAATTGTGGGAGAGATGGTGGTGGAATTCTAATTTAATTTTCCTCGTCAAATATTTTCATAATGCATTTAAGCCTTCTGATGCTGAGGTTACTTGCGTCCAATGCATAAGAATGCAAAAGAATATGAAAAATCATCCTGTCCAAGTCATGTGGGTATTCATAGAAATGTTCTGGCTGAGTACTCTCAGATGAGTACCCATGTGCCAGGGTTCCAGTTATTTTCCAGTTTTTGTTTGGGTATATATTTTGCAGTACGTATGGGCAAACCATGTTGCCAAATGGACCCTACATGTTGTATTAAATTGCCCTCTCAAGTTCCCATTATAACCATGTGGATGGTGCTTCGAGTACCCTTCCAGTCCCATTATGATCATGTGGATTGTGCTTCAAATAACCTAGTAGTACCCAAGTACCCAAGTACTCTATTATGCTTCTTCATTTCAAAGGTCCAAGTGCTCCTTGAACTCAAGTATCCTTGAACTCAACTACTTGGAGCCGGTACCCTTTACTTATCCTTTCATCTTTATTACCTGGTCAAGCCAGGATTTTCTCGGCAAATAAGACAAATTTTAAATGATCACTTCGCCTACAGTATTCATATTGATATGAAGATTACTTATTGCTATTTTTTATTTCCAAATTCTGTGTCAGTTATGGCTCATGAAAGTGAATAGAAACCAGACCTGACGCTGGGCAAAGAGCCATCCATTATCATCCATAGAGTCATCCATTAGGTGTTTAAACAGCAATATACTTATTGTATGAAGGTTGGCACTGGTGGGAACTTGGGTTTAAGTAGAGAATACCATAAGAAACTATTTGGGCCTCTGTGTTATACATGGTGGAATTGTCCTTTAATATTGTTATAGCTGCATAGACAGATAGAAATAGATATCAAATTACAACAGCATTGAGAACATGAACAGTTATTGGTCAGTGGCAAAGAATTTGAAAAGCAATGGCGAAGAAAAGAAAATTAATATGAAGAACACCATACCCAAACCAGCTGATGTTAACAGCGTCCCTCTTGTTTTGCCCCATTTTGTATTAGCCAAATTATCCAGCAGCAGCATAAGGGTTAATATACTTATGAGAAGAAAAAATCACCATGTATGTCCAAAAGTACACTAAGCCCTTCCCCACAGGAGGATTCAACTAACTATATCAGTCACAAGTCTATCATGACAGGATATGGTCACACAGAATTTTTAAAGTCACTTGTTACAACTTACAACCCTCAAGAGCATGCTAAAACTCCTATATTAAGCTACACGCCAGAGTATCGTATACTTCCTAAACTAAGTATACCACTTTCTTGTAGTCATTTCTATTAAAACCGCTTTTATACTCATTTTTTGCTGCAAGTGGAAATCTGTATGGCTGTCACATCTAGCGTCAACACTCCATCCTACACTGCTACTAGCTGGCTGCATTTGACCCATATAGATAAGGACCTGCACGCCAGTGCCGGCCAGGTGGGTAGCGTTCTCTAGGGAGTGTGAATGACAGGAAGCACGGCTGTATCCAGAAGGACTCAATTCTAGAAGGGAAAGTGTGCATTGAGCATGTAATATTTTGATGGAAAACGCGAAGTTGTGCGGTGAAAGGCACCCGCGACCGCATGTCAATGGCTGTTATAGTTGTATCTCACTACACTATATTGATAACTTGAACAATTGAGCTTTTGTTGTAGTTAGATATGATCCCATGATATGTTGTGTGCTTCATGCACGAGTCCACCCAGCTGAACGGCACCAGCCTACCCCGCCCCCCTCCCCCTAATTGTTGGCGCGCAATAGCTCAAAGGGACTGACACCAGTCTACAGGGCTGTCCAAGCCCAAAATGCCTGTAGCAAAATTTGAACTACCTGTAGCAAAATACTTCTACCGTCTGCCACCAGGTGGCGTTTTAATGGTTCAAATTTTATCCACCAGGGGTCATTTAGTTCGCAGTTTACACACTGAGATACACACACCAAAATCCTACCGCCAATATCCCCACAGTTGATACTGGAAGTTATCCACACCCTGAACAGAGGAAAGGCACCAGATTCTGCAGGAATCATGGTTGAACATCTCATCTATGCCAGCCCCCTTGCGGCTTCAGTACTCGCAGAGATCATGAACCGGATCATCGATAGTCAAGAGATTCCCAATATCCTCAAAGAAGGAGTAATCTCCCCAGTCTTCAAAAAGAAGAAGTCCCCGAGAGACCCCGACAACTATCGACTCATCACCATAACCATGCTGTTCAGCAAGGTTCTCGAAAAGATTCTCCAGTACCCACTAAAAGCTATAATCACCCCACAACTTAACAACTTACAAAGAGGGTTCACAGAAGGTTCCTCGGCTACAAATGCAGCCTTACTCGTCACAGAGGCGGCAGCCGATGCGCAAGACCGGGGCGCCCCCATGTTTGTCCTCTTCCTAGACGCATCCAAGGCATTCGACGTAGTCTATCAGAAGTCGATGCTAAACAGTATCCACGATCTACACATAACAGGAGACCTGTGGATGCTGCTGAACAACTCGTACGAAGACATGACATCTTGCCTAAAGTGGAAGGGGCAACTATCCGAGACATTCCCCGAGGGCCAAGGAATCCGGCAAGGAGGGCTCAATTCCACCACCCTGTTCAACGGAAGAGGGAACCCGTTTCTGAACAAGCTAGAGCGATCTGGTGTAGGAAAAACAATAGCCTCCATTTACGTTGGGGCCCCCACATGTGCGGACGACATAGCCCTCTAGCAGACACAGCTACAGACCTCCAAACGATGACTGAACTAGCCTGGCTCGAATCAACCAAGGAAAGATTCGAATACAGCACCTCCAAATCCAAGGCGATGGTCTTCACCAAGAAACAAGAACCTGTAAATCCAGGCCTGCTCATGAACAACCAAGTAGTAGAGCTATCAACAAAAGAAACGCACCTAGGCATAGTCCGCACCAACGACAACCGAGCAAACGAAGCGGTACAAGAAAGAATCAAAACCACATATGCACTCCTTGGAACCGGAATTTACGGCATCAACTGTCTCCATCCGAAAGTCTCCCTGCGAATCCTCGAAACGTATGTTCAACCTACACTTGGGTACGGTTTCGAGACCCTCAACCTAACTGCTTCCAACACCCAAGAGCTAGAGGCCTTCATGCGGGGCCTCCTGCGGGGCCTCCTGAGGAGAATACAGTTACTACCGCAGGAATCAGCCTCTTGTGCTAATCACATTCTTCTGGGAACCCTACCCATGGAAGCATTCCTAGACTCCCAGGTCCTAGGACTGTTCGGACGTACACTTCGGCTGGAAAACGCAAAAGAAAAGGAACTCATATGGAGGCAACTTGCCCTAAAAGACTCTGATTCTTCTAGCTGGACCCAAAAGGTCAGGAAAATACTTGACAAGTACAGCCTACTCAGCGCTTATGACCTGCTTGCTCTCCCCCCAAACAAGGAAGAGTGGAAAATAGAAACCAGAAGATCAATCCGCTCTTACTGGACTGAGAAAACCCTCAAAGAAGCTGAAGGGAAATCCACCCTCAAATGGCTCAACAAAACATACTACAATCCTGGAACCCTCCACCCAGTGTGGGAAAACGTGGAATCCAATCCCCTAGACATAAAAAGAGGACAAATTAAGGCAAGAATACTCACAGGTCGTTACACCCTCAACGCAGATCTAGCAAGATTCAAGAAATCTGACCCCACTCTGCAACAGAGAGGACGAGACCATTCAACATTTCATGCTAGAATGCGACCACCTAGAGGGCAACAGAAGAGAGTACCTAAAGCTCCAACGCAAAGCCTTATCTAACTTCCTAGGGGCTGATTATTCAACTGAACTCTTTCATAACCCATGTAGCGTGATGCAATTAATAATCGATCCCTCCAAATTGCTTAACTGCCTACCCAACTACCCTGAGGCCATCGGAGTGATTGAACCCATATCTAGAAAACTTTGCTATTCCCTACATGTGGGACGTAGCAATTATCTTGGTAAATTACATAGTAAGAGTACCAACACCAAAGAACCAAGGACAATGAAAGATCAAGGAGAGACTACGTCTACTACAGGCGGTTGCACTGTTCCATAGTGCGGATTTACAGTTGGTAAGTAAGGGAAGTTAAATTAAGACTATGACATAGCACCAATTGAAATGTATGTTGTAACTTGAAACACTGAATCCACACATAGTACAATATAGGTTATACTTATCACAGATTTGTATATTCAAGCTTAAGATTCTTCAATATACTGGCACACACTCTATTTCACATATATAGCCAGCTTGAATATTTATAATACAGTCTGATAAGACTCGGCAAGTTTTTTGGTAAGTGAGCATCATCCGATTATAAATAAGAATTGCTCAAGCATCATTTTTTTCAAGAACTATCATCAGCATCCCTAAGTGTATTAGCATGTCAAATATTAATGAAATCTGGTGACCGGTTGCAGAGAGGTTAGTGAAGCAAGTTTTTTGGTAAGGGCTGTTCCATTTAAAAGTGTGGGGGGGAGGAGGAACGGAAGGTTTTTTGAAGGGGGTGAGGGGCCGAATTCTGAATTAGTTTATACCATTAGAGTATATATGATTTCTGGTCGGAGGGGGAGGGGGGTGTCAAATTTTTAATTACCTTCCGTTCCTCCCCCCCACCACACTTTTAAATGGAACGGCCCTAAGTGGGCATCATCAGATTATGAATCAGAATTGCTCAAGCAAAATCTTTTTCAAAAACTACCATCAGCATCCCTTAGTGTATATCGGAAGGGGCCCTATTAAGAATCGGGGCCCTATAAAGAATCAATTTGGTTTTCTTCCCGTGGAAATGTCATCACAAGATGTAAGATCATGATATTTCCTGGGTGAATACTAGTGACTTTGGGGCTATAGAAAATCTAATTGAGATTATTTGATAAAGAAGAAATTTGGCGGAAGAAGGTAGTGATGTGATGACCAAGCCACAGACTTGAAGGCTGCAATGGCCAAAAATTGACAGCCTTCCATTTTTCCACAAAAAACAAGGAACTAAAATTACTATCTAACCCTACCTAGGCTTGCCTCTTTCTTACAAACAAGAATGATTAAAAGTTAATATTTGGTCTGTTTGTTAATTCAATTAAATTGCAAAATTTTTTTGGAAGTCAATTAATTTACAGAAACCATTCTTTTAGAACAAAATCAAGGTGATTCTTAATAGGGCCCTTTTTTCAATAACACACATATGAGAACCATATTTTCCGAGCCCTCAAGGAGGATCTAAGGTGGGGGATCCACATCAACTAACCATACAGCATAAACACAAGTACCTCACCTACCTAACAGTAGGTGGGTCTGGTATAAATTCTAAACGCTGTTCTTTATTTCATGAGAAAACCTCAAATTGATTCTTAATAGGGCCCTCTCCTATAAGCATATCAAATATTAATGAAATCTGGTGACCGGTTGCAGAGAAATTAGGTAAACAAACTTTTTGGTAAGTGAATTATAAGAATTGCTCAAGCATAATTTTTTTCAAAAACTATCATCAGCATCCCTTAGTGTAATAGTATATCAAATATTAATGATTTCAGACCTCAAAATTGCCTATAGCATAGAATTAGAAACCTGATTTTCCTCAATAGTCTTTTGTGTTTCTAAACAGTTTACAAAATTGGTTACCAACACGTCTACTAAATACAAGATTTCTAGAGTTGACAAGTTGGTTTTATGAGACTACCTTTGTGGGCACCCCCATACAACGTTTTATTGATATCTAGTGCTCGCCTGCCGAGGAAAATGATGGACAGTGTTTCTTTCTTCTAACAACAACAAAGATACTACATAAAAAATACACGTCCACACTGATTATAAACGAGCAAAAATAATCATAATCACAAACTCACTGACAAAACTGGCTGAACGTAAGTATACATAAACAACTCCCAGTGGGCACAAATATTACCTGAATATTATATGAATGTTTAATTTTGGTCGGAATATTCTGGACCAATTATGAACATTTCAGCAATGTTCATGTTCTAACATTCCTGGAATGTTCTTATTTGATGTCATATGAATGTTCAATTTTGATTGGAATGTCATGCACCAAAAATGAACATTCCTGCAACCTTCAGGTCTGAACATTCCTGGAATGTTCAGATTTGACATTATATAAACATTAAATTGAGATATTTCCTATTTCATGAAAACTGAACTGTTATCAATTGCTTCCACTGCACAGACATCTTCCAATGTTCTGACAAAATTCAGAATCCAAATGATTCATTTAGCATTCAGCTCTGAATATTCTATGAACATTCTCACCTGAACATTCATACAATTTTTATTCTGAACTATGAGGGAATCATTTTTGAATGTTCGTCCAAACATTCCTGGAATGTTTCATGAATGTTACCGTGCCCACTGGGCCCCGTTTTCAATAGACATTACAGAAATCTTAGTAAAATACGTTCCTTTTCCAAAAATCCAAAACTGAAGGGGTATCTATTTTATTTTCATATCGTCTGTATTATGGCGTCCCTTTGTTTACTGCATGTTTAGTCATGCGAACGACGCCCTGTTTTTCAAATGTTTATGTATTCCCCACAACTACAACAACATGTTGAATGCTTAAGACCTTTATTCATGTGTAACATCCATGCACATATTGCCTACCAGAAGGCACAATTTACTAGATATTCATAACATAACAAAAAATTCACACAAACAAAAGCTGACTAGTGGCGCCAATGACTAGTGGCGCCACCATTCTAGTTCCGTTGTGGGGATAATTACCATTTTTCAAATGTTTATGTATTCCCCACAACTACAACAAAATGTTGAATGCTTATATAGAGAGATGACTAGAAAATAAACTTAAATTGGAATGTTAATTTGACTTAATACTGATATTATGGAATGCTTAATTTCACTAATACTGTTCAGTCGTGTTGTAGCAATTTGTCTACAAAACTAGCTGGCACATTAGGGTGTACATAGTGCTTTTCAAAAGTTTCAGCACTTTTCCATCTACCAATATGACGTACAATGTCTGGATTAACCCCAATGTCAATGGCCGACGTAGCGCCTGTAGGCCTAAAACACTTTGCTGAGAAGGTCTCAGTAGACAGACCTGCAAGTTGAATAGTTTCTTTTAATAGAGTAGACACTGTTCTAGAGTCTATGGCCTTAAACGGCGGTCTTAAAGTAATAAAAACCGGTTTGTCTGTAATATCATTTCTATATATTAGCTATATCTGAAGGACGCAACATAAATGTTAATGCCATCAAACAAATTGTTTTAAGTCTCAATTGTCTAGTGTCTAATTCCTCGTTTTCTGGCCAGGACTCAAACAAATTGAAAAAAGCTTGTACCGGCATCACTGAAGTTTTTCGCATAGCTTGACCCGTAGACGATTTGACTAGCCCTTCCACTAATTTGCTAATTTGAGGCCTAGTACTACCTAACCCTAATGCCTCTCGGTATGCCTTAACCGCCGCCAAAACAATATTCAGTTGTGATTTTGGTCTATTAGACGAATCCGCAATAGTACATAGATAATCCACCAACAACGCATCATCTTCTAAAGAAAATTGTAACTCAGAATTTTCGCAATAGTGTCTGAATTTGTTTATCACTCTATCATATTGCTGTAAAGTAGTTGGTGACCAATGCAACATAAATTGTTCAGCAGCACGTTGAGACCAGCCCTGGCCAATTAGTACTTTCCTCCAAATACTCGCCAAGCAAAAACTTTCCACCTTTTGTTGCTCAGAAGCCTGAAGGGCGGGTTCACATAGTTCATTTCTGCCCAATCTTGTTGCGATAGAGCATCTACCCCCGACGTGAGGGGATCGATATATCTGCTGTTGTACCTGGGCAACTGCGTAGTAGTCATTGATGCGAATCGATCCATGCTGTGTGGGCCGAATATTTCGTTCAGAGTTTGAAAAATCTCCGGGTGTAGACACCACTCGTATTGGCTTGACAGCCTCGAGAGTCGATCTGCATGCTCGTTGTGCACTCCCGGCACGTGCATTATATCCAATTGTATGTTTAAGTTCAGTGTCCGGGCCCAAATGCACTCCGCCAGGTCTGATAATTTTGAGATCGGGCCGCCCATATTGCGCACGTAGGCAACTGCTGTCATATTGTCGCACATTACTCGCACTGCTTTGTCTCTGAGTTTCTCGCCGAAACATAATAATGCATATAGCACAGTCAGCAATTCTTTTAAGTTTATGTGTTCCTTTACCATTTCACTATCCCAAACACCAGAGGCTTCATTGTTCAAGTACACACAGCCCCGGCCAAGATCCGAGCTATCTGTCCATATTTGAGCTTCTATTGGGCGTTTTTTCAGAGGTGATCCATTCCAACTGTTTATAGCCTCTGTCCACCAAGTTAAAGTTTCTCTAGCAGTTTCATTTATAATTAGCACATCTGCCCATGACCTCCTTGTTGACAACAGTGCGTACAAAGGCCTGAGTTTTAATTTACCTGGCAAGATGGCCTTGGACATAGCAATGGCACGACCGCATATTTTTGCCAGAAATCTGGCACTAATCACACCCTTTTTCAAACTTCTATGAACATCTTTTTTAAGGGAGCGAATTTTCTCATTAGTCATATAAATCCATGGCTGATTATTAGGTCCAACACTGTTAAACAAGAAACCAACATATACAATTTCTGTACCAGGTATTAAACAGGATTTATCATAGTTTATCTGGAAACCCAAATCTTCTAAAGTGTGTATAGTGAAATCACAATGATCAGTGATTTCTGACTGCTTTGCTGACACAATACCATCATCCACATACAGTGAGTTTTTTACCTTGTTGTCCTTTAAAAACCTAGACACTGGCCTCAGGACTTTGTGAACATAATATGGACTAGAAGACCACCCAAAAGGACATACGCACCATCTATAATAACAACCATTAAACTTAAATCCAAAATATTGTCTTCTTTCAAGATTGGCACATGACAAAATCCATTCTTTAAATCATAGTTTATCATATAGTCATTTGGTTCTATGATTTCGCTCACAGAATTAATAGTTTTATACTGAAATTTTGCAGTCTCAACAAAATCATTGAAGTGTGACAAATCTGCGACTAGTCTAAATTTGTTTTTCTTCTTTGGCACACATTTTATGGGAGATAAGTAATCTGGTTTTACACTGCATTTTTCTAAAGCTCCCAATTGTAAAAGCGATTGTATTTCTGTTCTAAGGAACTCATATTCCTTCTTAGAAATCTTATTGTTGCGTATTTCAAAGGGATTAGGAATCTCATTATTCACAAACACCATCGGTACTCCTTCGAGAATCCATTTTCGAACAGTTTCCGACACACCAATTCTGTCCCAAGCTTCGACATTGTCTGCCAACGTTGTCGAAATAAATACCATAACTTTTAGTCTGTAGCATCTGCATTGTCCCTGTCATGGGTGTCTTGCCTTTGTCCTACACGGCTGTAGAACTGAGACGCTCCACCACGAAACCCACGGCTGTAGTTTCTGTCAAATCTCCTATAATCTTGGCCTCTGTATGAACCCCTGCCTCGACCGCGGTTGCTTTGAGTATTCTGATTTGAGGCGTTGTACAGGGTGACCACTGATTGCAGTGTATCAATGGTTAACGGAGGAAACATGGAGGTGTTGTCTCTTAAGTTTCTGTACAGCCTTCCAACACCTTCACCTAGGCTGCTGTTTACTAGCACCAATGCACGCTCTTCCTGCAGATATCTTAGTTGAGCAGATATAATTGTGAGCAGGTCATCCAAATCTCCTTCCTTCAATGCCTTTCCCGGCTCCAACGTAAATAGTAGCTTTAACAAAGTTTCTCCATAACCAGCACAAGCTGATATGATGGCAGCCTTGCCTTGCTCCTGCCTTTTTACACCTTTTCTTGAGTCATCCACTTTCAGTTCAGGAGGAATCTTCACTCTCTGAATTGCATCTTTAATGCTTTTATAATGTTCTTGTATGTCAGAACGCTGGGAATTACCTTGGGCTGTATGGCTAACTTGCCTCTTGCCAGTCGTTTTGTCTCTGTAGAGAGATTTATCACTGTCAGAATTGTCTTCCCTATTATCACTCAATGCTGCCTCCACTTGATCTTGCTTCCGATTTTCACCCAGATCTTTCAAAACGTGTCTTCTCATAAGAATTTCCAAATGTCCAACTCTAGCCTCAAAATTTTGTTGGGTCTCCAAAGATCGTTTTTGAAGAGTTAATATTTGATTTAAGGTCTACGACATTTCCGCCATGCTGCGTGGATGTTCACACAAACAAAAGCTGACTAGTGGCGCCAATGACTAGTGGCGCCACCATTCTAGTTCCGTTGTGGGGATAATTACCATTTGCTGATCACTTAGTTTTGGTGACCACCGCTTGATGGCGAACGCATGCATGTTGCAAAATTACCGTGTCGCAACCTTGGCGCAAATATTCTTGTGTCGCATTTTTTGAGGCTGCTGGCGCAAAATTTTGCGACAATGCGACAGCTTGGACAGCCCTGGTCTATTCAATGCAAATTTTACGCGCACACGACTGAAAGGACTGGCTCTATAGTCTATATACACGGGGTGGCGAGAGTCGCCGAACAACAACGCAACAGGTTTTTTATGATTAAGACACAAGCGACGCCAAACATTCAACATTTTATCTACAGCATTTTATTGACAGACAATCATAATAAAATCATTTTTAGCGTGATAAAATACATTGTACATTTTTTTTAAAAAGTACCAGACGATGACGTCACTGTATCACTTCGCATCGCCACTCGCCGCAATCACCGAACAACATAGGTGTATCCCAACACTTCGTCAAGAAAAATTCCGAAAAAGAACACGCCTATAACCAACATATAGGGCGCCTAAACACTAACGACACCAAGGATTCAACATTCCACTGACAGACGATAATAATAGAATGCTTAGAAGTGTGTAATAAACGCACTGTCGGGTTATTTGTGTGGTCACGTGATCACTCGCAGTCCACTTGCTCCTCTAAGTATCTATACTGGAAATGTGTTAGCGCTGTTTTCATAGTTGGTATAGCTGTCAAGACAGCCACAATCAGAGAATTGGGCGCACGAACGTCCAGTGTGCGATCGTCCTGAAGACTCCACTAGTGGAGTGTCCAGGACGACTGGCACTGTGGCCACATCCTGTAATGATCCCAGCTCTCTTTCTTTGTTCGGCAGAAGTAAGAAGACTTCTGCTCACGGCAGGCGATCTATGTTATTAAATAAAAAGCAAAAAAACAAACAAACATAACCTGCACCGTCCATCGGAATTTGATATGCAGCATTTTTTCTCTTTATCTATTGAATGACAGTTCACATCGGAAAAGTTTTGAAAAATTGCGAAATTATTGCACTATATTTAGCATGTCAGCACTAATTTGCATATTCATATTCAAACTATACGTGCAGCGACGTTAAGACAGATCTCATGATAATTTTTGACCCTCAAAATATGGGTCTAGAGGCTATTATCCTTCAGTCATCTGTAAAATTGGCAAAGATATGACAAATACAGATTTTTGCATAATGGCGTCTTAATTTGCATAACAATGGCACGTGGGACATTTTGTCAACTTTTTAACATAGCAAATCGTTTTCTACGCATTTCATTTTACCGCCAATTAGAAATTGATTTCCGAGGGTGCATGCAACCCCGGGATGCAACCCCATCTCCTGACTAGACTAAAATGATAGAATTGGAATTGATCACGAGTGGTAGGTGATTGTGGCCATACAGTGCCCTCCCAGACAGCGGTCTCGGGTTTGGCTGCTGACTGGGCCGGGACATCTATGGTCATAATCACCTACCACCGGTGATCAATTCCTACATCGCGCAACCCCTCACTGCTCCATGACCCCTGCTGTGTAGAGCTTTTTGTCACTGAGACCAGAAACCTTGAAAAATAGCATTCAACGGCGTAGGGAAAATTGACGGGAACAGGGTCCACAAACTGAAACGGCTCAGTCACATGTAGAATCAGGGTGCAAAACAGTATTTTACTGAGCCACACCACTTAATCTCTTATACATTTGATATGGTGAGGCCTGCTCTGACGGCCGTATGGTCTAAGGCGCCGCCACTGACTGTACGCTGTCTTTCACCACTGCCTTTGTTGGAATCCCGGCCTGGGCATGTGAGAAAGTTGCCAGTGACGTGGGGGCTAGGCGGTTGTTCTCGCCGGGTACTCCGGTTTCCTCCACTACTTACAACTGGCTAGTCACGAATTAGCCACAATTGGCATAAATGAGACGAAAAACGAAATTCCAAATTTGATATGGCTATGTATTTTGTTGTCTTCTTAAAGTTTCCGCACAGCCGACATTTGGGGTAATCTGAAAATGTATCACCTGGCTTCATTTGGCATTAGTACAGGACCACAGGAATAGATAATAGAATCTAGCAAAATGGCTGTTTTGAGTCCCACTTTAAAAATGCATGTTTTAATTGCTTGTCAAGTCATATAATTGCACGTTTCAATGACAATCTTCAAGACCAGTGCTTCCAGTATTTTCCATAGTTTTTCTACTCATAATTATTTTATTCTGATCGGAGTCATTTCACTGAATTTTGAGCAGTTTTATCTAAAAGACTCAGATAAATATATATTCAGCTTATTTTTAACTTTTAAGACTGTGTCCTTGTTGAAAAGAGAGCGAATCATCTATAAATGGCACAAAGGGTTTCTATTTGACCTGCTTAAATCCTTTGCAATATCTTAGGGCGTATTTGATATATATCAAAATAAGAAATGCCTTGATTTTGAAAATTCAATCTCATAATGAAAAATGTAGCGTCGGTGCAACCATATCATATCTATAAGGTGTGAGAGATTAGCAGTGTTTTAGTGTCTCCAGTATGGAGATCAGAGGTTCTTATTTTTGTAAAAGATGCAATAGTTTCTTCACACGTATTAGTACATATCAGTACCAGATGAGAGTGTAAAAAGTGCAGATTTGAAGTAGTTGTGACATTTGAAATTAATACTCATATAATAGGGACATATAATAAACATAATTCAAAGGGATCAGTTGGAATTTTCATTTATCTTTAAATATATAATATATATTATATTATGTGGAAATAAAATGTGAGGAAGAAAAGAAATATTTTTTTCATTTTTTTGGCTGTCAGCAGTGGATAAATTTCATGATCTAAGATCAGAACACAAGACCAGTGAGTTACAAACTATTCCAGCCAGGTTAAAAATAGTATTTACACAGGGGAACCTTTTATTACTACAGTAGTACTTGAATATATGTCAATTTTCTTTCACTTTCATCACTATTTGATGAAACAAGTTTGTTGAAATCTACATTTCTATGTAACTTTAAGTTAAATGGATGAACAAGAATTCACATCTAAACAACTACTAGTATTACTTTTATTTATTTCTAAGACCTCGAGGTTCGCTTTCATAGAAAACCAGTTTTAAGTATCAATTCAAGATGGAAGCATAATGTGGCAGTTATGTAACACTAAAACCTCTCCATCTGACCCTTTAAATAGACAGACATAAATAAATATCAGAGATTTTTTTGTGACATGGTGGTCCCTTATGCAACCCCGATTATGACTCAGCCGAAAGTGTAGTGCAAGATCAACTTTGCGTCAACGCAACTCCCTGTAAATCAACACGCCTTACGTAATATATGCTGTGAAGACAATACTCCTCTATGGCTTGATGGATGAGCTGACTGGCCCAATGGACTGGTCCTCCAAATATTATGAGTGGTTAGCCCTCACTGAACGTAGACCAGCTGCTACGGTGGATAACGATCGTATCTGCAATGCCCCTGGACTACTTGAGTATTGGATTGAATTCACTTTCTCACACTCACGATGTTTACACTACCGCCGAGAGATGCCAACTGCTGAATAAACCCTCAAAGAAGTCGGTTGCTGGTCACAATCGTTGAAACCTGCACTGTGATCTACAAAATTGTAGGTTACGTAATAAGAGGAGACCATTTTTTCACACTTTTTTGCGCCATGAAGTTTTTAGTATTGAGACACGCAAACTTACTGCAACAGTGTGCGAGAAGAACAATTCTAAGAATCTCACAGGACTGCTTCCATGACACGATCCCGGGGGGGGGGGGGGGGGGGCACTCAGGTACAGAGGGGGCCGCACCTGCGTTACGTATTTCGCGGAAGAAGGGGTCTTTTTTAAGACCTCCGCATGTCCGCGATTTTGTAAAAGAAGGGTACTTTTTTGTACCCAGGTACGAAGTATGGGGGTCAAAATCCCCTTACAATCCACGAAATATTCGCGGCTCTGACGCCGAGTGAATCCCGAAGTGACTGGGCGTCCGAGTTTGCTGCCGCCACTTGCTGCCGCTAAACACGCAGAGGATTATACAATCTTAAGTTAAAATACGTGTTCCCGTTCATCCAATGTCAGTGTTTTGATAAAAGAAGGGGTGTTTATTTAGAGGAAAAAATCAGCGTTTTATTCAAATAAGGGTGCCTTTTTGGCCACAAATCAGTGCTTTAGGGGTATCTTTAAATTTTGATGACGAACGTATGCGCCCCCCTAAATACCCAAGTGCCCCCCCCCCCCCCCCTCCCCCGGGTACGCGATCAATTAACTTATACACCCCAAGGAGCACCTGCTAAGTATGTTGATTATGCTGGTACTGGTGGGAAGTTTCTTAGAAGTTTGCAAAGGCTGTACCAGGATACAAAATGTGCAGTAAGAGTTGGTGGTCGTTTAACTGACTGGTTTCCAAATAATAGTGGGCTTTAGCAAGGATGTTTATTATCACCAATTCTCTTCCCCATTCTAATTGATGACCTGGCAAAGGAGATCAAAAATTTAAATATTGGAGTCAAAATAGGTGATACACTACTGAGTATCCTCTTATAGCGGATGATATAGCTATCCTTGCCTCAACCCCTGAGGAACTTCAGTTAAGGCGATGGGTATCATTGCAAGCCAGTTAAAAGCCCTGTCCCAAAACACACCTTAACGCAGCATAATCCTATAACTAGGTGTATCTCCCGGTTCCTGAGTGTTATCAGGTAGAGAATATCATCGCCACCAGTCATTATTCAATCCATATTCTGTTTTATTTCAAAATTTACAACTTTTCTTTCAAATGACATATTCTCATTGATTACGCAGGTGATGGTCACTGCAGGTTCAGAGTTACTTTAGGGATATCATTGACTATGCCCAATAAAAAGTATTTTTTTTATTTTTTACTACTGCAGATTTTTACAGGCCACAACGTTGAAAATTCTATTTAGAAATCTCCACACCAACTACACTTGGTAACCTCACGTGCTCATAGCCAGCACGTATTTATAGCCTCCTGACCACAAGCCATTGTCTTGAGATCGTCGAGGTGTATCTTTGTGAAACTGTCTTTTGTTCCCAGTGCTCAGAAGTGATCAGCGAGGTATGTCCACTACTATCAAAGGGGTTCCTATGCCTCCACAGACGAGAAACCTCACTAAAATTTTCTATGTTATGGCCTGTACAAATCTTTAGCAGTAAAAGATTAAAAAAATACTTCTTATTGGGCATAGTCAATGATATACCTAAGGTAACTGTGAACCTGTAGTGACCATCACCTACGTAAGTAATGAGAATATGTCATTTGAGTGAAAAGTTGTAAATATTGAAATGAATTAGAATATGGGTTGACTACAGACGGCTGACTATGATATTCTCTCCCTGATAACACTCAGGAACCTGTAGATACACCTTGTTATATGATTATGCTGCTGTGAGGTATGTTTTTGGATGGGGCTTTTAACTCGCTTGCAATGGTACTCATCCCCTTAAGTTCCTTCAGTACAGCATAGCGGCGCCACTGGTCTCTTCAATCGGCTGCAGATGAGGTGCAGCCGTCCTGACCGCAGACACCCCAATCTCAAGCAAGGGCGCGTTTTTTCAACCTTGACCACATTCATGCCTGTGATCCCAAACATTGACCTGGTTAATTAAGGCATTCTCCTGTGTTCCGAGTTATTTCAAAAATAGCCAAAAGTGAACTGTTGGTCGAAAACCAATTAAAAATCAAAGAACGTCTCCTTTGCAAGCCCTATTAATGCACGACTGAAATTAAGTTTATTTTGGTCACAGGCAATTTCAATCTTAATTTCTATATAAATATATGTATATTTTCTATGTATCCAAATATATTACAGCAAAGGAATTTTGAGTGGTTGAAAATGAAATACTACAGAAACTGTCTGCGATGTGCGCATAACAGACAGACACACCACTAGCAATCAATAACTACCATTCTCCGCTCTACAAGAACCAACCCTTGGTTTACTGCATAGAACACAAGGTCCAGTGATTTGCCGTAACACCACTAGATGGCAGTACCAATTTAATTCACGAGTGTCTGTATGACTAATTATGACAGTAATCAGATAAATCATTGTATAATGTTAAAATACATAACTTTTATGGGCGTATATTGTATATATGTATATATGTATATTTTTACAATTGACTACAATGTAGATCATCTACATCTATAGTAGATGTATATATATGTTGATTATTCTAATGAAATTATTGTATTTCCTCTATGTACCACAAAAGGCGGTTAGAGAGTAATAAAGTTTGTATTCGTATTCGAATTCGTACGAGTAGGCCGTTTTGCGAATTTCAAATAAACAACAACTCGAAATTCTAGTTTTATTGGCGTTATATGTACCTTGTATTATTGCGCACAGGCATACCAGAATCGTAATTAATGAGACAGTTGCTAACTTGAGTGTGGGGCCATGAAACCCGTCCAGCGACAATGCAAATGGCGACCGAGTGAGTATTTTGGTGCACATGATCACTTCAGGCATAAACTGTATAGAGTTAGCAGCATGATAGGAGTTTATTTTGAAGTATGCCTGTGGGTATGGTTACAAACAAACCCATATTGGACTTCAAAAACCTTACTGTTGCATAATTTGGTTGTCAAATCTAAACGTTTGGATGTTGTAATTTTCCCTTTATTTTGATCAATATTTTCATTTGTTTTGCACTATCCAGGACTTTCATGTTATGGTTTTCATGCAGGTTGGTTGTCTTCGTGCTCTGCACCTATGCATTATATAGACCCTCTGATATGATGGGCATACAGCCTGATACAGGCTGTATTCTAGGGAAGTCGGTTAACACTCTGTAAACCCCTACTGAAGCACCTTAATGCTGGATACAATGTATGTGTGGTTCAGAAATTGGCGGCTCACATTACGATCTTACTGTCGGTGCCCAAGCTTTAGCCCAATCAGCAAACAAAGCACTTTCAGTTCTTCTATGTAAGACACAACATTTTGGGGGACTGGCTTTTGCCACTTATTCCGAACTTTTCCATACAGGGATTGCTAGTATTTTAGATCATGGTGGTTATAAAAACCAACTTGTGTCGATAACGTACAACATAGGGCAATCCGTGCCTTTTTAGGGGTTGGAAAATATACGCCAAATCCTGCCCTGGACTCCCTAATGGGTTGAACTAGTTCACAAAATAGAAGGCAAACTCTAGCTATGGAAAACGACCGCCTCCCCAAAATCTTAATGGACTGGGACCGTAAACTGGCATTAGAAGGCAGGAAAAACTGGTATTGGCACTTCAGGGAGATAATGGCTGACTGTGCCCACACTGAGTTTGTCTAGGCGAGCTTTTGTCTAAAGAATACAGGACATACTTCTTGAAAAGGCCCAACAAACATGGACAAATAACTGTGTAACCACCAGTAAACTCCGAACCTTCTACATTGTATGCTATTTGTGGTCTCTCACTCAAAGCTGATGTCATAGTAACTACCTATATTAAGGACGCACAGATCAGTAGTCGCAAAACTAATGTGTGGCACATCCAACTTTGAAATTGAAAGTGGGCGCCACAAAAAATTTCCAAGGCAAAATCGTTTCTGTATATTATGCCAAAATATGGAGGTGGAAGATGAGGTGTATTTTATTATAAAATGTCCTTTTTATGACGATTTGAGAAATCCCATATCGCAACTATCCTAAGTTTACAGAACTCACTGATTTGGAGCAACTTAAGGTTATCTTTCAATCAGAGGATTTGTCAAAAACTGCATCATTTTCTCTCAATATGATGTACGACTGGAGGTCACAAATGTTAACTAGCAACTGATTGTTATTGAACCTTAATAGTCATGTTTACCTACTCGACATGACCTCGGCTGGCTAAATTTTAGATGGGTATTAGAAAATTGTGTATAAAAGAAGTGACTCCTTATATACAAGACTCACTATAACATAGTTATGATTGACTATCTAATATATCGTACAATTTATATGATGAATGTCTATTTGATAATATATAAGTATATTTTTGATTGTATTTGGTCCATTATAAGCCTTCGTGGCTGGCCGGATTTTTAACACTTGTGTATTGCATGTAATGAATGTCATTATCTGGATTAGACAATTAACTCTTTATCAACAACAACAACTACCAGCAGGCACGACGCTAGGCGTGGATTGCCAATCGCCACCAACTGAAATGCGATTGATAATCCGGGCCCGGGCGGGCAGCGACGATTGGAATTATATCCGTCAGAAGAAGAATGCATTAACAGCTCTTCAGTGAGTTTAATAAGTGCCATTGAAATACTAACCATGGTGGAAGACATGTTAACTGATCTTATGCCACTTCGAGGTATTCAGTAGAAATGGTATTTTTCGGCAGAGGTCTCAAACTGGGCGCTTTGATCGTGGCCCAGGGAGGGAGGGGGGGGGGGGGCACTCAGGTACAGCGGGGGGCGCATACGCTCGTTATCAAAATTTAAAAAATGCCCCTAAAGCACTGATTTCTGGCCAAAAAAGCACCCTTATTTCAATAAAAACGCTGACTTTTTCCAGTAAATAAACACCCCTTCTTCTATCAAAACACTGACATTGGATGAACGGGAACACGTATTTGAACTTTAGATGTTATAATCCTCTGCCTGTTTAGCGGCAGCAAGTGGCGGCAGCAAACTCGGAAGCCCAGTCACTTCGGGAGAGCCGCGTATATTTCGTGGATTGTAAGGGGATTTTCATCCCCCATACTTTGTACCTGGGTACGAAAAAGTACCCTTCTTTTACAAAATTGCGGACATGCGGAGGTCTTAAGACCCCTTCTTCCGCGAAATACGTAACGCGGGTGCCCCCCCCCCCCCGCCCCCGGGATCTAGGAGAGCCCTGGTTATGCCACAATGGTTATGAGGCCACGTGTGGCGTTATATCCGTTGCTGTCCTACACATTTTAAAATTGCACTTTTCAGGCAATTGAGCATTATTATTGTCAAATTAGACATATGTTTCCAATCTTTCTGATGACATTCGTATGTATCCTGGTAATCTCTTTGACGTCCTTTTAGTTGTTTAGTGTTATAATCGCTTGGTTTCTCTGCAAAAAATGCTTTATTTTCAATTTGTGTGATTTTGCATTTTGGCCTATTCTGCTCCATGGAGTTCAGCCATGGTTGTAACCATGGTAATTTTGCTGTTTGTTACTCAGCAGTGACGGCAAGGTGGACTCTAATGCAGTTGCCAAGCTGATTGGGTTGCTTTGGTGCCAACGACGTCGTTAATGTCGTTTGGTGGAATGTTCCAAATAGTTAGGTGTGCCACAGCGCATTTGTGTTGGATTTGTAGTTGTTCTTATTTCAGTTGAGTTTTCGTTACGCTATAATTGTTTGTACGTTGCATTTTTCTCAGTGTTATGGATTGTGCCGTTGTTTTTTGCCGGTCATTGCTAGGTGTTTAAGGTTTTGCGTCGTATGGTTTGGCAGTGAGTTGTGTGTGTTTCAATTGTTGTGCTTATTTGATCGTTTATTTCTTGTCTTACTTGGGGTCGTAAAAATGACTGGTTTTGTGGTGTTGTGGCGTAGTGGTGTTGTGTTGTTCAGTTGGTGTTGGTATGTCGCAGGAGTATTTGGTTGATGCGGTAAGTTGGCGTACCGTGTTTGGTGTTTGTTTGGCTGGTTTTTGTGTGTGGCGTGTAATGGGGGAGTCCCACTCACGACTTTTAGGGTAAGACAAGGTGCGAATTGGAAATTCGCAGCTTGTCTTGCCTTTTCTTAGCTTATCGCGTTTTTTCGCAGTTATTCTTAGCATTTCGTAGCTAAAGCCACGAATTAAAAAAACGTTTTACATGTAAAACTTTTGTGTGCGACAAAGTTTATGTCGTAGTGATGTGTTTTTTTGTCGTACGTTGACGTACATAGTTGAACATCATTTCGTATAGGTTCGTATATTTTCGTAAATTATCGTACATTGTTGTGAATTATTGAACATCGATTCGTAGCATATCGTACATTTTCGTATGCATTTGTACCTTGACGTACATTTTCGTACAGAAATTAAATGTACCTTTTGACTTGAACATTCAAAATAGGTTTACATTACCCACTTTATCTTGAAATAACATGTTTTCTTGCCAAATTTAAACTATCAAGTCACGAATTGATGGTGACTTCATAAAAAATCGTAGTGCTGTTACGAAGTTTGCAATTTTTTACTCGAACATGTTCGTATTTTGACGGATATTGTCGTAATTAGACCTGGTTCACACATGATATTTTAGATTAGTTGATAGGTGAAACAGAAAATACTGCAAGAGAAAAAATACAATTCAAATGCCTAAATTTTACATTTTGTGGCCATTATGACATGAATTTACCCAAAAATGACCCTGAGAATCATCACATGGTAACACAATGGAAACCCTGGTTCACACATGATATTTAAGATTAGTTGATAAGAGACCTAGCAACTACTGCAAGGTAAAAAGTACATTTCAAATGCCTAATTTTTACATTTTGTGGCCATTGTGACATTGTTTTACCCTAAAATGACCCTGAAGTCATCAAATAACTACCCATTTGGAAACCCTGTACAACACAAGGTACTTGATTGCCATTGATGGATGAATAAAAATATCACCTGAGGGACAAATTTATAAAAATAAAGTTTCTCATTCATTTTTGTGCCTATTTTGATGCGTTTTTACCCTAAACTGACCCTGAACGCTGATATAGGTCACCAGAGGTCAATTATGTTGTATGTAGATAAGTGTTACAACACAAGGTACTTGATTGTCATTGATGGATGAATAAGAATATCACCTGAGGGACAAATTTATAAAAATAAAGTTTCTCATTCATTTTTGTGCCCATTTTAATGCATTTTTACCCTAAAATGACCCTGAACGCTGATCTAGGCCACCAGAGGTCAATTATGTTGTATGTAGATAAGTGTTAATTGGTTGTGATACTTCTGGTAGAACATGAAGTTCATTGCCATACTTTTTGAGGTGATAGAAATTTATCTAACTCCAAAGGAAATGACCTCCAGCGGCAATTTTGAAAAATGGCCGCCAAAGGTGACCTAGGGCATTTTCAGAGTGCCTGCAATCTTTAAAATAGTTACTTTGCCATCAACTACCACTGTACCAAATTTGGTGCTTTTATCAAAAAGTGCACGATTTTATCCCTTATCCGCTGGACTAAGAGCCTTTATATCCAAAGAGGACCAAGGGATCTTTTAGATGCAGGGTATCCATAGACAGATCCACACATCCCCATTCTTTTATAAGGCGAGCAGGGTGCCACACCAGCTTAGGGTTCCCCGGGAGGTGCCAACTCCTATTGCACACCATAAGGTGTGCCCCTTGCGGGGTGTGTTGGTGAAGGGACTGGTTTAGGTTTACTAGCTTTCAATGGTAAGCTTTGGTTATGGTAAGTAATGAAACGTGAAACCTATAGAAATGTGATTTTTATAATTTCGTAGGCTCTATCATTCTATGGAATTTTGAATCAATACCTCAGTCATGCTAGATTTTGGATCATTTTGCTGTAATATAATGAGAGATGGATAATTTTCATAAACCTACGAAGCAATCACAGTGGAACCTGTGAACATGGGGCACTCATCAGAAATTCTGAAGTGCTCCATATATGCAGGTCCCTGACATCACAGGTCATACAGATCAAGAGTCAGAGTTACATAAGTATCATTCTGTGAGATTTTATTCCATTTATAATTTGATATACATATGAGTCATTCAAGTATGAAAAACAAAACACCCACATTGACCTTTCAAATCCCAGTCACTATGTGAGAAAGTTCCTAAACCAATTACAACTGGTTAGTCATGACTTAACCATGGTATGGCTGAAATAGTGATGAAAAAACAAAATTCCCAACTCCCAAATATTTGTTTGTTCCTTGATCCCAGACAGGGCATGGGAGAAAGTGATCACTGACTTGGGGTTAAGTGGTTGATCACTGGGTTACTATAGTTTCCTCCATCATTAACAACAGGCTAGTTATAATTTAGCCTTAATATGGCAGAGAAAGGAGGATAATAGAAATTCCAAATTATTTCATGAAACAGGATTTATTTTGAATCCTCCCTACTCATATTTTCATCATACTGCTCTTAATAGTTCCTATTCAGCAGAATATAGGTTGTCGCTGCAAAAACACCGCACAATTAGGACCACGCCTTTTGTCAGTTTGCCGCCTAAAGATTAAATGCCCCCACTCTCCTAGCACAAAGCTTTGGGAAATTGGGCTCCTATCACTCATGGTTAAACATTACCAAAATATTCCACTAGCCAGTGATGGACTACTTGTCCCCAACATTTAGTATTCCTTCCACCGATTCCCCTTATATTATATACAGTACTTAAAGTCCAGTGGACCTACAAGCCCATTGTTTAAGCATCCCTACCATTTTTTCTTAAATGATTTGTATAGTCACAGGCTACAGGGGTACCTTGCGCTGTTACAGTATGCAGGTACTGCTGTGAAAATGCTCTTTTACAGAGGTAATCTATGAGGTTCCACTGTACATTATCCTCAAATACAATTTTCCACCAAACAGTCTTAACAATTAATGAATAACTAAAGTCAGTTCTATTTTTGCTTGCAGCTTGCATTAATTTGGTAATACGTTTTTCCTGTTCCAACACATCTGCTGTAGCATTACACGAATTAAGAGTCAAAGTAATGTACATGTGCATATGTTCTCATATTAGTGATGATATTACTAGTACCTTTCAGATTCAGTTTCTGCATCTAACCCCCCAAACAGCAATCACCCACTTACATTAAGAAGGCTGTGTTTTTCAGGAACACCTTCCAGCATTTCTTTCTTCTCAAACTGTTTAATAACAATGTTGTACACAGCAAGAAAACATTAGGTGTTTTCACTTTGTTGATTTTGAAATTCATCAAAATTAAAATCACTACTAGGGAGTATTTCCTGGTCCTCAACTGGCCCAGTCCCTTATACTACGAGACATTCACTCATGAAGAATGCTTTATCGCACTCAGGAAAAAAGCTTTATTTTTCTTTATGTGTGATGAATGGGGAACATCCTAAAACCACGTCTTCATAGACCACTTTTTTGTGAAAAGACTTTGTTTCCTGTGTTTTCATTCTTATAGGGGTCTATATAGAATCATTTTATAATAATGAAACACCACATCTACCTATAAAAAATCACTCAAATCACTTAAATTGTTAAGCAGAGGACACATGAAACTTAAAACACACCTCCACAATCAGAGAAATCCTAATGAGTGTCATTGTACCAAATTTGAATTCCTACCATGAAATTTACTCTCTCTTGAAGCAAATCTCTAAATTCACATTTTTACTTACCCAGAGCCATAGTTTATCATTAAAGGCTATATATAGTAAACATAACCGAGTTACATAGTCAAAAAATTCTTTGGTGATTTTCTGTGGCAAAATTGTGCAATTACAATCCTTGCATGGTCTACAGGTTGTTGGACCATTTAGTGTGTACACTTATCTCACCAGGATTCAGTTTGAGTATAACAATCTAGAGATAGGAGGATCAGGTGGTCCCATCTACCTACCATACCTGGTACTACAACACAGCGTTGGTCAGCACAGACGGGGATGTCAATTTTTAGGGACTATGAACCTAGTCTAGTCGTACCATAGTGACAAGATCTAATGGTATTTGTTTGTCTACTGTCTGACGACTGATTGGGCGAGTCAAAAAGATGTAAATGGAATAATTTTAAGGAGGATTTTTGGGGTATGAACTATCCTGCCCCGGCCTATCAGCCTCGTTCTCATTATCAATTTTCACTGTCATTTTATTTACGAAGTCTGCCACCGGAGCACGATCGGCAATTAAAGTTAGCCACGCCCACAAAGATCACCGTTATCATCTTCAATGCGCCGAAAATTACGCCAAAAAGCACGTGCTTGCAATCAGGCGACAATACAGTGAGGTGGGATTCAGTGTTGGATCTACATTATTTCAGAACTGTAGACCATGTAGGTGCACCCACCTGCTGAAGGGCTAATTAACCCCTCTGATGCATGAGCTAAAGCAGGACCTAATGGTATACACTAAACATTAAAAAGTTATGCTGAACGAATTGAAATACTTAAACTTTGATAAAATACTTTTCATCTTCAAAAACCGGAAACAATAATACAAAGCATGCTGATATACGAATTTTCTTTCATATACTTATGGATATATTTTTGCGTATTAAAACACTGGATCAGGGATATTCGTAAATGATTAAGAAATGTTCAAAGATCATTTAGTACTGTCCAAAAATGGATTATTGAAATGGTTGTAAAATTGGTTGACCAATGGTGAATATTAATGAGCCTAAATCATATGTATTCTTATTTCATTTATGTAAATCTTAATTTATTCAGACAAGTTAAGGATTATGAATCATATTGAAAGCGCTCCTACTGGATATCTAAAGAACTAAGAGAATTTCCTTTTGAACTTATTATAAATGTAGTGCTGAACCCTACCTCACATATTGTGAAATTTCAAAAGAGCTTTACAAAAACAGTCTGTTGTTGAAGTCACTTCACTCAATGTAAAGAGGGGACAATACATGTACCAATATCACCCTATAGGTGGTGCCCTTTTATCAGAAAATGGGGCAAGGGGACCACTTTTAAGATTTTTCAGAAGGGTCACAATCAAACGAACCTCCCTAGAAAGTTTGAGTGAAATGGTGCTGTTAGACGTGTGTGCGAACAATTGCTCAACAGTATGGAGCAAACATCCCTGGTAGTATTAATAAAAAAAACTCTAAAACAATAAATTGTCAAGAGAAAATCAAGCGTGCCGGCTTTCAGTAAGCACCATCACCAGATATAACATCAAACCACGTTTAAAAGCCCTATACCAATAAACACATACACAAACAAAAGCCCATAAGGAAGGAAAGTCTAGCCAAATCCCTAAAAAAGCTCTAGAAATAGTTTTGATGGCGTTTTTCGTTACAAATCGTCATCCATGCTTATTCATCTCTACATAGTGTGGGCTTTAGTGTAGGGGTGGATGACATGTCTGATTTTGCTGCATAAGGGAATCTTGGGGCATTTTATGGTAAAAATCACCAACAAAGCATGTTTTTGGGGATTTCCTTCTAGAAATTTCATTTTTCAAGATAGAAACTCAAAACTTGATACAAATGTGTTCAAAAGGATACTTTTGATTCTAGAACATGTATATATATATATATATATATATATATATATATATATATATATATATATATATATATATATATATATATATATATATATATATATATATATATACTGTATACCGTGTTAATATTGCGCATATAAAATAATGCGCTCAGCAGATAACTGCCTTTGATGCGCATTTTAATTATTGCGCATTGATAACCTCCAGCCAGGGTGCCAAGGGTATGCAACCTACCCGGCTAGTGGGAAGGGTGGCGCTGCTATACTACTGGTTCACTTCGCAGACCTTCATGTTGACTTTGTGAACAAATTTTGAACACGATTTACATGAAATGACCGTGAAGAGAACACGAAGTAGCCCGAAGACAACACATTCTTTTCTTGTTTAGTCGTGTTTGGTGTTTTTTGCATTCTTGTTAGCTTCAGCACAGGTCATGTTCACTTCACATGGACTTGGTTTTATCTACCTGTTTCGTTCGTATATCTGCGTCTTTACTTTGTGTTGTGTACGTGTTGGATTGACGTTAGGTATGGTTCATTGGCTTCAAAAAGTATTTTTTCTGCGTAAAAACATATTCACTTCGGCCTCCGTGTGCGCCTAGCTTAACTCTGATTAGTGTTTACCGGCATGCTTGATCATGCTCGAGTGTGCAGGTCGTCTACATCGTAATTGAACTTGAATATCAGTGTGTTGAATGGTACAAGAATAGGGATCCAATATCCAAGTAATTGATCACGCTCGAGTGTGCAGGTCGTCTACATCGTAATTGAACTTAGTGCGAGCAGAGGCCGCGAAGGGTCTTTATGTTGAATGACAAGTCGTAATATCAGTGTGTTTAATGGAACAAGAATAGGGATCCAATATCCAAGTAAAAGTGCGCAGTTTAATGAATGCGGACTCCATAGGTGTGCAAAGTACGCATTAATTAAACTGCTGCAATATTAACACGGTATACAGTATATATATATATATATATATATATATATATATATATATATATATATATATATATATATATATATATATATATATATATATATATATATATATATAAATATATATATATATATACATATATATATATATATATATATATATATATATATATATATATATATATATATATATATATACTAGTATATATATATATATATATATATATATATATGTATGTATGTATGTATGTATGTATGTATGTATGTATGTATGTATGTATGTATGTATGTATGTATGTATGTATGTATGTATGTATGTATGTATGTATGTATGTATGTATATATATATATATATATATATATATATATATATATATATATATATATATATATATATATATGTTTGTGTGTGTGTGTGTGTGTGTGTGTAGATTCATGGAATGCCAATAGGATATTATTTTCTTCAAATACTTAACAGCAATGCATTAAGCAGGTCATTCACGTCAAGTAAAGTAATGACTCTTAGTGATGGATTGCACCCATTGAAGCTGTGGTGTTTGAGTAACCCAGTAACCTAAAGGAGTAGCATAAAGGGTAGTAGCCAACCGTGTCGTACCACTAGCAGCCAACTGCTATACACAAGGGCCCGATATTATAAAGGAAGGTTAAATTTAGCATGGTAAACCCGCGAGCAGGTTTGTTCACCCACTGCTTGTGGTTAGCAGCAAAAGGGTTGCACAAAAGAAAGAGTAACAAGTCCACAGAGGAAGAGGTTGTCCGCCTGGTAAGCCCAGTATGCGAGCGAAATAGCCTATTTTTAGCCACTATTTTTGGCCTCAATCTAGCCTAGCTACTAGGCTTTACTCTATTTTACTTAATTATACAGCTATCCATTCTCACACCTACATCACACATGTAGCCTATTGTTATCCATGTAATTAATCTCCACAAGTCCCTGGGGGAGGGGGGGGGGGCACTCAGATACAGTGGGGGGCCTCATCCGCGTTACACATTTCATGGAAGAAGCGGTCTTTTTTAAGACCTCTGCATGTCTGCGATTTTGTAAAAGAAGGGTACTTTTTTGTACCCAGATACGAAGCAAGGGGGTGAAATTCCCCTTACGATCTTGGAAACATACGCGGCTCTGACGCCGAGTCTCTCCCGAAGTGACTGGGCTTCCTAGTGAGCTGCCCCTACTGCTGCCTCTAAACAGGCAGTGGATTATAAAATCTAAAGTTAAAATACGTGTTCCCTTTCATCCAATGCTAGTGTTTTGATAAAAGAAGGGATGTTTATTTACTAGAAAAAGTCAGTATTTAAAAAGAATAAGGGTGCTTTTTTAGCCTGAAATCAGTGCTTTAGGGGCAATTTTAAATTTTCATAACGAGCGTATGTACCCTCCTAAATATCAAAATGCCCCCCCCCCCCCCCCCCCAGGCCACAAAGTTATGACATCTACATGTGGCCCCTGGTGGTGCAAAAAGGAACTAATAAACCCTGACTTCTCTTTTGACCTGCCCAGTGGTTCAGAACTCTGCCTTACTTATGGTAACTTATGGTAACTTAATAATACTAACATGCAACGTGGGTCAAACTAGAGGGCTATATTTTCACCCACCATTTAAAGCCGTAATTCCCTTGAAAATGAATTTGACAGTTGTGTTGACGATAGATTTTTTCCTATAACATTCTAAGTGACAAAACTATTTAAGATAATGAATGTTTTCTGCATTAATTTTTCCAAAATTCATCTAGTTTCTATTTTATTAATTTTTAATTGGTCTATCAAGCTACGATAATTATATATGCATATGTATATATATATATATATATATATATATATATATATATATATATATATATATATATATATATATATATATATATATATATATATATATATATACATATATATATATATATATATATATATATATATATATATATATATGCTTATATATGCATATATATATATAAATATATATATATATATATATATATATATATATATATATATATATATATATATATATATATATATATATATATATATATATATATATATATATATTTGTGTGTGTGTATACATACAGTATATATATATATATATATATATATATATATATATATATATATATATATATATATATATATATATATATATATATATATATATATATATATATATATATATATATATATATATATATATATACATATGCAAATATATATGCATATATATACTGTATATATACATGTGTATATATATATATATATATATATATATATATATATATATATATATATATATATATATATATATATATATATATATATATATATATATATATATATATATATGTATATTTTACACCTACTGTGCTGCCCTCTTTTTGTAATGAACTGCATTTTGACACCTTTGCTCAGGAAGTGACCTTTGACCTGACCTGATTACACAGGAAGTGACATACCAAGAGGTGAAGGGTCAGGGTCAAGGACACTCAAGACTCAACATGTAGCATGTGAGGACCTTTTACCCTAAATGGTCTCTATAACGGCCTGAGGATTGCACAAGCATGAAACCCAGGGTTGCCAACTTGAGACTGAGTATGTGACTTGCTCCTATATATATCTTGCTCTGCTTCTAAGGTATTGAGCACTCTACTACAAGTTGTTGACCACATCAACCACTCCTGCTCCTGGTATTCACCTGTTGAGCTCTCTTGTCAACTTACTGTACAGCATGTCTACCAACATGGAGAAAAGGAACTTTGGCTACTCATTGAAAAACATTCCAATCGCTAGCAAAAATGCATACATGAAGAAAATGATGGAAAAGATGGAGAGCGTGGTGCGCCGAATGAGGTGGAAAGCCATATTCTTCGAAAACGAAAAGGCAGGAGCCAGTAAGATCACTTATGGCTTCAAGACTAACAAGGCTCCAGACAAAATGGAACTCCTGAATCCCTTCGAAAATGACCTCTACAACCTGATTAGTAACATCCAGTTTAACCCAAGGCGTAACACATTCCAGCGACAGTTGGCCTGTGATGTAAAGGAAATCAGTACATCCAAGAATGTCCTTGTGTCCGCTGACAAATCTACAAACCTCTACAGCATGAGTAGGGAGTCATACAAAAAGCTCCTGAATGACAATATTACTAAAAACTACAAGAAGTCATGTGACGACACCAAGAACAAAATCGACCGCGAGGGCAAAGGCATTGCCTCAAAGCTAGAACTTGACGACCGTATGGAAATCTACGCTGAGAGGGAGGCCTTTATCACACTCAAGGACCATAAGGAGAATTTCCAATCCAAGCCCACATGCAGACTTATCAACCCTGCCAAAACCGAAATCGGTATTGTGAGCAAACAGCTGGTGAAAAAAATTAACAGAAACGTGCGAGAATCCACAAATCTCCAACAGTGGAAAAACACCCAGGCCGTCATAGACTGGTTTAGCGACCTCAAAGACAAGTCAGACAAGACCTTCATCAAGTTTGACATCGTCGAGTTCTACCCCTCAATATCAGAGGAACTGCTAGAAAGAGCGATCAAGTATGCCAAGTCTATAAGCGCCATCACAGAGCAACAAGAATCCATTATTTGGCATTCTAGAAAGTCCCTCCTCTTCAATGAGAAATCAACTTGGACCAAGAAAGATGAGAGTCTGTTCGATGTGACCATGGGGAGCTTCGATGGCGCAGAGATATGCGAGCTCGTCGGACTTTATATTCTCCACCTACTGTCCTCCAAGTTCAACAAAGACCAAGTTGGCCTATACAGAGACGATGGTCTAGCTGCCTTCAAACTATCTGGGCCCCAATCCGACAGGGCAAGAAAGGACATCATCCAAACATTTAAAGACTGTGGCCTGCGTGTGACTGTTGAGATCCTCCTGCATCAAACAGACTTCCTAGACGTCACATTTGATCTGCCTACAGGCCGTTACTGGCCTTTCCGTAAGCCAAACAATGAACCCCTCTACATCCATACAAAATCCAACCACCCACCCACCATCCTGAAGCATCTACCGGATGCCATCTGCAGTAGACTATGCTCAACATCAAGTGATAGTCAAGCTTTCAATAAGGCAAAACCCGTCTATGAAGATGCCCTTAAAAACAGTGGTCACCGACATAATATGGAGTATTCTGCACCACAGAGGTAACCGAGAAATCGCAAACGCAACGTTATATGGTTCAACCCCCCATTCAACCAAAACGTGACAACCAACGTTGCCAGGAACTTCTTGGATCTTGTGGATAAGCATTTCCCACAACACCACCGATACCACAAGCTGTTCAACAGAAACAACGTAAAAACCAGCTACAGCTGTATGGGCAACATGGCCACCATCATCAGCGGCCATAATGCTAAGATCCTCAACCCTGCGCCTACAGAAGATCCACGCACATGCAACTGCAAGAGGCCCGACACTTGCCCACTAAGCGGCAAATGCCTAACCAAATGTGTCGTGTACAAAGCCACTGTCACAGCCCCTCCCAAACCTGTTCGCCACTATTATGGATTAACTGAGGGCCCCTTCAAGACCCGCTACTACAACCACACCAACTCATTCCGAAATAAGAGCTACAAGAACGACACCGAACTATCCAAATACATATGGGATCTTCAGGACAGCAGCCAACAATACCAAATCGAATGGGACATTGTACACCATGCAGCACCATACAAGTGCGGCACACGACGATGTGACGTCTGCCTCACAGAGAAAATGGTGATAGCTACAGCAAATCCAGCCACCATGCTAAACAAGAGGGCAGAAATTGTATCTACATGCCGCCACCGTGCCAAGTTCCGATATGAGAATGTTCTGGACGCACCCACCTAAACTGTGAAATCGGACCCCGCCTCCAGCCTTTAGCACAAGGGCAATATTTTTTACACCTACTGTGCTGCCCTCTTTTTGTAATGAACTGCATTTTGACACCTTTGCTCAGGAAGTGACCTTTGACCTGACCTGATTACACAGGAAGTGACATACCAAGAGGTGAAGGGTCAGGGTCAAGGACACTCAAGACTCAACATGTAGCATGTGAGGACCTTTTACCCTAAATGGTCTCTATAACGGCCTGAGGATTGCACAAGCATGAAACCCAGGGTTGCCAACTTGAGACTGAGTATGTGACTTGCTCCTATATATATATGTATATATACATATATATATATGCATATATTTATATATATATATATATATATATATATATATATATATATATATATATATATATATATATATATATATATACATATATATATATATATATATATATACATATATATATATATATATATATATATATATATATATATATATATATATATACATATATATATATATATATATATGTATATATGTATATATGTATATATTTATGTATATATATATATATATACATATACATATTATATGCATATATATATATATATATATATATATATATATATATATATATATATATATATATATATATATATATATATATGTCGTGTACCAGAAGTCGATCCGTACCAATCGACGATTGGTACAGCTACGCTGTACCAGAAGTCGATCGACTTCTGGTACAGCTATTACCTGTACCAAAAGTCGATCGACTTCTGGTACAGCTATTACCTGTACCAAAAGTCGATCGACTTCTGGTACAGCATTAAACTGTACCAAAAGTCGATCGACTTCTAGTACAGCATAGCTGTACCAATCGTCGATTGGGACAACCATTCATTTATGAGGGTCATGTACCAAAACTTAATCTGTAACAAAAGTCGATTGTGAAAGCGGCAGTCAATTCAGTGGACTAAACATGGATGTTTCACAAACTGATTTTTATAGTGAACACATTATTTAGCATGTTTTGTTTTTGTCTAAAAGGAATTTGCCTATCTAAGGCCACCAAATCACCTTTTTTACTCAAATTTATTTTCTTTTTTTTCCTTTTTTTCTTTTTTTTGGGAGGGGTTAGTTTGACTGACTATTTTGTAATAAACATAAGTCCAATTTTCTTTTTCAACTTATCAGATTCTATGTCTTTAATTAAAGAAAAAATTAAAGGGGTGAGATAACATCCCTTAGGAAATAATGATGACCATCTTTCTGTGCTAATGTTCATAGTATTTCAGGTGTTCACCTTTTACATTTTTGTTTAAAACCTTTAAGGCAACATGTCCAATAGCCCAGGTTAACTCTTTAAATTTGATTTAATTGCATTTATTGATAGTGGAGTAAATATGTTTTTTTATTTAAACCTCTAGTATGCGTTATTTATCACCCCATGATTATTTGCACTATGATCATCTTAATACAATTCACTGAATATATCTTTAAAAATTGGTGAAAAGATTTATTGAGTAGTTAAAGAGAGGTATTGTGACTTAAAATATTTTGCTTCTATGATTAAAATAACAGCCCCTCCCTATCTAAGTTTTGAATATAGGAAAGTCAATACAGTTATACACTGAAAATAAGTCTGAATATTATCATTTTGATATCATCAAAGTCAAAGTGATGTTAAAAAACAATAGAATTATCATCAATACGGAGGACTCAGATATAAAAATAAGCCTGTACCAATCGTCGATTGGTACAGGCTTAAAGGCTGTCCCAAAAGTCGATCGAGTATTGGTACAATTAATGCTGTCCCAAAAGTCGATCGACTTCTGGT
>OZ012687.1:19522957-19582662 GCA_963942565.1 Maea johnstoni
ACAACTAAGTAACTTGCAGCAAAACTGTGATCTAGGTCACTGTTCCTTTGTTTTAGCTTATCACCATGACTAATGGAAACGTGGTCTTTCAGTTGGTTGATATCTGAGACGACAGGATGTATGCCATGTGTTTAAACTTCACCGAAACTTCGGTAAACGTCTACCCAAAACAGTAAAGGTATAACTATGACATTCACTGCAATGGGTAAACCTTTACCTTAAAAAGTTGAGGTTTACCGAAAACCGTTGTAGGTTCTCTGCTGGAGGTGAACCTTAACATTTCAAGCGGGTTATCATTTATCGATGAAAAATTATTTGGGAAGATGTTCACCCAGCAGTAACTAATTAGTGCAACGTTCACCCACATTATACAAAGGTTAATCTTTTTCAGATAAATGAAACTCCAAACTAGTTGAACCTTTACTGATCCTTCTTACAGTGTATATATATATATATATATATATATATATATATATATATATATATATATATATATATATATATATATATGTATGTATGTATGTATGTATGTATGGTGTGTGTGTGTGTGTGTGTGTGTGTGTATGTATGTATGTATGTATGTATGTATGTATGTATGTGCGTGCGTGCGTGCGTGCATGCATGCATGCAAGCATGCATGCATGCATACATACATACATACATACATACATACATACATACATACACACACACACACACACACACACACACACACACACACACACACACATATATATATATATATATATATATATATATATATATATATATATATATATATATATATATATATATATATATATATATATATATATATATATATATATATATACATATATGGCTGCCCCAGAATACCTTATCAGGACATCGGGGCAACTAAGGTCAACATATGGATGACCTGACAGTTTCTCTTACTCTGCATGTATTCAATGAGAAATTGCTTTTGACAACTAGGTAAATGAAGTGTTTTCATGTGGAAAAAGAGGTCACCTTTGAAAGGTGACCTTTGAAAGTTTCCGCGCGATTGACTATGGGGAGTTGAGGCCAGCATTCCTGGCGCTCAGGCTAACCAGGTGTTGTAAGGATACCTTCAGGTAAAAAAGCGAGTAGTGAAAGCACAGGGGATGGGGATACTTCCACTGATGTTGATTGCGGTATAGGTTATTCTGCATATCCATTTATCTATCTATCTTTCGGTATGTATGTATATATATATATTAATGTATATATATATATATATATATATATATATATATATATATATATATATATATATATATATATATATATATATATATATACATATATATATATACATATATATATATATATATATATATATATATATATATATATATATACATATATAAATATATATATATATATATATATATATATATATATATATATATATATATATATATATATATATATATATATATATATATATATTACTTACATACATATATACATACCTACATACACATATCTATCTATTTATATTTTTAACTATCTATCTATCTATGGATAAATATAAATAAATAAATAAATATATATATATATATATATATATATATATATATATATATATATATATATATATATATATATATATATATATGTATATATATATATATATATATATGTATTGAAGAAATGCAACAATAAATCACTATTGTTTCTTTGTCTTGATCATTCATAATCGTACTTTGCAATTCGAACCCATACAAGCCCCTGTCTCCTCTTACCCGAAACCCAAAAACCCTGACAAAAATAGCTCGTGGGCCCCCAACCCCACCCGATTTGACAACCCCCCCCCCCCATGTCTTGTGTGTGCAATAAGACCAGGCGCGGATCCACACCGGTTTGCATCGAAAGTGCATCGTTTCATATTAAAGTGCATCGGTCAATTTTGAGAGTCCAAACTCACCATTCCTTGTATTTGTTTGGGAAGCAGTGGCGATTCAACTGTGAGAGGTTAGATTGTTACTTAATGGCGTCTCTGTCCGTTAGAGCAGGAAGTGAATGACCGTAGATGTGTATTTATAATCTAAGGCTCCAGACGACCAGGCCAACTAGGATTCCCCGGGGAGTCTGGCTAATCGCCATCGTGCGCCAGGTACGGCGGGATGGGGTAAGGGGGGGGGGGGGGGGGCGGCATCCTCTCCCGTCATCAATTGCACTTCCGTCTGAGTGATGCATCCTGATTCAGGGTGCACCAGAGACAATGCCAACCTAGGCTTGACGGCAATCTTGATCAGTGACTAAATATCGTCTAATAATTCTTGTTATGCCAACTATTAATGGTTAAATGGGGCTGAACGATTGTTTTTGTTGGGAAATCTGTGTATTTATTTCGAAACCTTGTGTTTAAACCTTTTCATCATAATCAAGCCCCTGTTGGACAACAGACATACAGACCCCCAGTTTCTTATTAGCTTTGGATGAGCATTACCAGAGAAGTTCATTACATAGTAAATCAAAATCTCTGGCATTGCATACAGAAACTTGATAGTCTCAGTACTTTTCTCTAACATCTAGTGTAAGAAATGAATGAAATATATCTCGTTTTAGCGTCGTTTGCTCATTGGGTTACTTTGTGAACATATGGTTATTTGAGTTTTTAAATTCAATTAAAGCTGAATGTTTAGGCTATCACCAGGAAAAAGTGAAATACATGCTGCTAGAACGGCTCCCACACAACCTTAGATGAAGAAAAGAAAGGATATGTAGCGAGAGACTAATTACTATATGTGCTGTAGTGAAGGCTGGACATGCCAGGGATCTCTGATCTGGCATCAGTGTGAGGTCACGAGGGGACAAGGACCAATCAGGGCTCTCGTATCATTTACATAACATAGACACCTGTGCACCGGCATGCACAGAGTACGACTTTTGGGCTATTTGTTGAGGCTGGCCTGTTCGGGTTGACCGGCTAGTTTCATATCCACTTGTTTTTATTTATCTATGACACAATCAGGAGAGGTTTTGGCCTCTCATTATTGAATTTCATCAAGACACAATCGCTTCAAATTGATATGCATTTTGAGTATCTTATTTAACAGATTTGCTTTAAAGTTGACATATTTATAGAAAAGGGGTTTTCACAAATTTATCCTATTTTGACTTCGTTGAAAAGTTGTGGAATTGGAAAGGTAAATTATGCATTTTTTAAAACTTCAACAGCAATTTCAAAATAAATTTAAACGGAGTAAAACCTACCCTTCCCTGAACATCTGTGATATTTGACGGTCCGTGATTCATGGTTTGCAATAGGGACACTAAGTATTTTTCAGTTTTTACCCCCCCCCCCCAAAAAAAAAAAAATCTGCACCCAGCTAAAAATGTACGTTTGTTGTCCCATGTACTTGCCTTTCAATCAATCTTTGTGTAGGTTAAAGTGTAAAATAAAAGCGGGATAGAGGTAAAACTGTGTGAATTATAAAGAAATTAACCCCTTGTGCTACCCTTATATCTCATATCTATAGGTTAAGATTAGCATGCTAGTGGCAGGTTTGAATAATGTGTAGTCCCTAATTTACCAAAACACCCTGATGAGGGGGTTGTGTAACGCAAATGCTGGCGTATGGATCATTTTTAATTTAATTTTTATGATAAAGAAATGGTCGTGTGAGAAGTGAGTGTTCGCCATTGTCCTTTAGGATTCCTTGACAAATTAATCAGTTTCCGTTTCTAAACATACATGTTATCTTTTTTAATTTACAGCATGTATATACTGGAGCAATTAAATGATAGAGTTTTGTAAAATAAACTTAGGCATATCATAAGGTATAAGTATAAGTTAACTAATGCATATGGAAACTATAATCTGTACTTTAATACAAAATACGTTTGCTGTTGGTCAGCGAGCAATATTAAGCTGTGTAGTGTGTGCGTGTACGTCATCATCCAAATCAGTCCATGAAAAGAGTCCTTTTACAGCACATATTAATTTTCTGCATATTCGTTGCTATCATGGACGATGTCCGTGCCCTTCGTGTCGGATGCTGGAACTGTAGGGGATTTCGCTCCTCTGCACCGTATATAGAGAAGCTTATAGATAATCTTGACGTGCTTGCGCTCAGCGAGCACTGGCTCCATAACAATAGGCTCAGAATGCTCAATGAACTTAGTCAAACCCACGCAGTACATGCTAGAGCGAGTCGGCACTCAGCTGATGAACATTATGGTACAAAGAGGGGGCAAGCAGGCGTGGCCATATTCTGGCGCAAAAGCATATCTGTTTTTTCAGCAGTGACGGACATCGTTCATGATAGAATTTGTGCCCTTAGATATCAGGATGAGGACAGCAAGCAGTTAGTGACAACACCTTAGACCACTCGGCTGATGGGGCAGTCACCGGAGTGGCGAGAGACAACAAGCAGTTAGCGACAACACCTTAGACCATCCGTCAATGTCTGTACCTGTAGGATTTCACAACTACAGTACTGTAGCTACACGTCCTGAGGCAATTTCAAGAATGTTGGGATTCTTTGGTAATTTGTTTGCTATGTCTCTAACCGCTCGATATGTTTCACAAATTCGAATCCAGGAGAATGAGAAAGAATTTCTAATGACGTCGGGTTATGGGGTGGTTTTGCCACGCACTTTGATTTCTCCCACCATTTACAAAGGGGCCAGTCACAACCTAGCTGTAATATGGCAGAAAAAGGACGGCAAACGAAATTCCAGATTATTTACTCTATTTTTCAATTATCAAAACTCTTTCATTATGAAGTAAAGTGAGCTGATGTTCTTTTATAAAAATGCTTGCCAGAGAAAATGAAGCCAGCTGTTTTTCTTTTTATTCAAACATTTGCATTATGAGTTGTGCATCACATGATATTTAGCAACTGTACCCCGTGCACCGAACGGTAGAATTTGTATCCACGTTTCCTTTTATCGTACGTGTCACAAACGCCTTCTTCTTTTCAAAAGAAAAAAAAAGTGGGAAGTCATTCACCTCAGCGGTCTCAAGGTTGGAAAGGCGTTGTCGTGTTTCGGGCCTGGATATCTGAAGCATGCCATCATCTGGAAGCTAGACTGAAACGCCAACATCAGCATCACTCTTAGTGTGACATTCATTGTTAACCCGCCAATCGTGGAAAGTTACAGATTTTAATCTTTTAAAACACGTACAAAGTTTCGAGACAGCTTATAGTCCAGCGGTTAAGGGCCATTTTTTGGCCAAATCGTTCACTTTTCGATAAAAGCGTCAAATTTGGTATATAAGTACTTTGGTATGTGAAGGTTCATTTCAGGTTGCGACCCATCTTGGCGGGTGCCCCTGGGGGTCAAAATATGACATTTAAAAACTAACGTCCAATCAAAAATCTTCTATAAGGTGTTCATTATCATAGTCATGATTGCCCCTCGATATCTGCATAGGTAATAAAAATGAACATACATACATAAATACAATTTGGTTCTAGCAGCAGAGCATTGTCTGCTATTGGGGCAGCCATCCTGCAATGTTTGGTAGAATCGGTGATTGCATCATGCACTTAGGGGGTAGGGAGAATTGGGAATTGCATCATGGGCATAATCATCTGAGGCAATGCTCAACTCTCCCTTACCTAAAAAGCAGCTGGTTAGTATAAGAATACTGGGAGGTTAATATAGGATTCTGAGAGGTTAATACAGCCTTATATTAACCTCCAATTGACCAATCAAAAGCCTAGAACTTTGCCAATCATGAGATAAATATATATATATATATATATATATATATATATATATATATATATATGTATGTATGTATGTATGTATGTATGTGTGTGTGTGTGTGTGTGTGTGTGTGTGTGTGTGTGTGTATGTATGTATGTATGTATGTATGTATGTATGTATGTATGTATGTATGTATGTATGTGCGTGCGTGCGTGCGTGCGTGCATGCATGCATGCAAGCATGCATGCATGCATACATACATTCATACATACATACACACACACACACACACACACACACACACACACACACACACACACATATATATATATATATATATATATATATATATATATATATATATATATATATATATATATATATATATATATATATACATATATGGCTGCCCCAGAATACCTTATCAGGACATCGGGGCAACTAAGGTCAACATATGGATGACCTGACAGTTTCTCTTACTCTGCATGTATTCAATGAGAAATTGCTTTTGACAACTAGGTAAATGAAGTGTTTTCATGTGGAAAAAGAGGTCACCTTTGAAAGGTGACCTTTGAAAGTTTCCGCGCGATTGACTATGGGGAGTTGAGGCCAGCATTCCTGGCGCTCAGGCTAACCAGGTGTTGTAAGGATAACTTCAGGTAAAAGAGCGAGTAGTGAAAGCACAGGGGATGGGGGATACTTCCACTGATGTTGATTGAGGTATAGGTTATTCTGCATATCCATTTATCTATCTATCTTTCGGTATGTATGTATATATATATATTAATGTATATATATATATATATATATATATATATATATATATATATATATATATATATATATATATACATATATATATATATATATATATATATATATATATATATATATATATATATATAAATATATATATATATATATATATATATATATATATATATATATATATATATATATATATATATATATATATATATATATATATTACTTACATACATATATACATACCTACATACACATATCTATCTATTTATATTTTTAACTATCTATCTATCTATGGATAAATATAAATAAATAAATAAATATATATATATATATATATATATATATATATATATATATATATATATATATATATATATATATGTATATATATATATATATGTATTGAAGAAATGCAACAATAAATCACTATTGTTTCTTTGTCTTGATCATTCATAATCGTACTTTGAAATTCGAACCCATACCCCCACCCGATTTGACAACCCCCCCCCCCCCCCCCCCCATGTCTTGTGTGTGCAATAAGACCAGGCGCGGATCCACACCGGTTTGCATCGAAAGTGCATCGTTTCATATTAAAGTGCATCGGTCAATTTTGAGAGTCCAAACTCACCATTCCTTGTATTTGTTTGGGAAGCAGTGGCGATTCAACTGTGAGAGGTTAGATTGTTACTTAATGGCGTCTCTGTCCGTAGAGCAGGAAGTGAATGACCGTAGATGTGTATTTATAATCTAAGGCTCCAGACGACCAGGCCAACTAGGATTCCCCGGGGAGTCTGGCTAATCGCCATCGTGCGCCAGGTACGGCGGGATGGGGTAAGGGGGGGGGGGGGGCGGCATCCTCTCCCGTCATCAATTGCACTTCCGTCTGAGTGATGCATCCTGATTCAGGGTGCACCAGAGACAATGCCAACCTAGGCTTGACGGCAATCTTGATCAGTGACTAAATATCGTCTAATAATTCTTGTTATGCCAACTATTAATGGTTAAATGGGGCTGAACGATTGTTTTTGTTGGGAAATCTGTGTATTTATTTCGAAACCTTGTGTTTAAACCTTTTCATCATAATCAAGCCCCTGTTGGACAACAAACATACAGACCCCCAGTTTCTTATTAGCTTTGGATGAGCATTACCAGAGAAGTTCATTACATAGTAAATCAAAATCTCTGGCATTGCATACAGAAACTTGATAGTCTCAGTACTTTTCTCTAACATCTAGTGTAAGAAATGAATGAAATATATCTCGTTTTAGCGTCGTTTGCTCATTGGGTTACTTTGTGAACATATGGTTATTTGAGTTTTTAAATTCAATTAAAGCTGAATGTTTAGGCTATCACCAGGAAAAAGTGAAATACATGCTGCTAGAACGGCTCCCACACAACCTTAGATGAAGAAAAGAAAGGATATGTAGCGAGAGACTAATTACTATATGTGCTGTAGTGAAGGCTGGACATGCCAGGGATCTCTGATCTGGCATCAGTGTGAGGTCACGAGGGGACAAGGACCAATCAGGGCTCTCGTATCATTTACATAACATAGACACCTGTGCACCGGCATGCACAGAGTACGACTTTTGGGCTATTTGTTGAGGCTGGCCTGTTCGGGTTGACCGGCTAGTTTCATATCCACTTGTTTTTATTTATCTATGACACAATCAGGAGAGGTTTTGGCCTCTCATTATTGAATTTCATCAAGACACAATCGCTTCAAATTGATATGCATTTTGAGTATCTTATTTAACAGATTTGCTTTAAAGTTGACATATTTATAGAAAAGGGTTTTCACAAATTTATCCTATTTTGACTTCGTTGAAAAGTTGTGGAATTGGAAAGGTAAATTATGCATTTTTTAAAACTTCAACAGCAATTTCAAAATAAATTTAAACGGAGTAAAACCTACCCTTCCCTGAACATCTGTGATATTTGACGGTCCGTGATTCATGGTTTGCAATAGGGACACTAAGTATTTTTCAGTTTTTACCCCCCCCCCCCCCCCCCAAAAAAAAAAAAATCTGCACCCAGCTAAAAATGTACGTTTGTTGTCCCATGTACTTGCCTTTCAATCAATCTTTGTGTAGGTTAAAGTGTAAAATAAAAGCGGGATAGAGGTAAAACTGTGTGAATTATAAAGAAATTAACCCCTTGTGCTACCCTTATATCTCATATCTATAGGTTAAGATTAGCATGCTAGTGGCAGGTTTGAATAATGTGTAGTCCCTAATTTACCAAAACACCCTGATGAGGGGGTTGTGTAACGCAAATGCTGGCGTATGGATCATTTTTAATTTAATTTTTATGATAAAGAAATGGTCGTGTGAGAAGTGAGTGTTCGCCATTGTCCTTTAGGATTCCTTGACAAATTAATCAGTTTCCGTTTCTAAACATACATGTTATCTTTTTTAATTTACAGCATGTATATACTGGAGCAATTAAATGATAGAGTTTTGTAAAATAAACTTAGGCATATCATAAGGTATAAGTATAAGTTAACTAATGCATATGGAAACTATAATCTGTACTTTAATACAAAATACGTTTGCTGTTGGTCAGCGAGCAATATTAAGCTGTGTAGTGTGTGCGTGTACGTCATCATCCAAATCAGTCCATGAAAAGAGTCCTTTTACAGCACATATTAATTTTCTGCATATTCGTTGCTATCATGGACGATGTCCGTGCCCTTCGTGTCGGATGCTGGAACTGTAGGGGATTTCGCTCCTCTGCACCGTATATAGAGAAGCTTATAGATAATCTTGACGTGCTTGCGCTCAGCGAGCACTGGCTCCATAACAATAGGCTCAGAATGCTCAATGAACTTAGTCAAACCCACGCAGTACATGCTAGAGCGAGTCGGCACTCAGCTGATGAACATTATGGTACAAAGAGGGGGCAAGCAGGCGTGGCCATATTCTGGCGCAAAAGCATATCTGTTTTTTCAGCAGTGACGGACATCGTTCATGATAGAATTTGTGCCCTTAGATATCAGGATGAGGACAGGAATGTGATAATTTTTATAAGCGTATATATGCCCGCACAAGGTTCGTCAGAAGACCTATCTGCATGTCTAGATGACCTGTCCGAGGTCGTTTATACTAGGGAAACAGGTGCCAAAATCGTGATTGCCGGCGATTTCAATGGGGACACTGGTTCTTTAGGTACATCACGCAGTTCATCGCCCCCTACGCGGCAAGGCTTCAAAGTTCACTCTTTCTTTAATAGACATAATTTAACGGCGGCTAATATGCTCCCCTTTACGACGGGTCCAGTAGACACATGTGTGGGGCCTAATTTCACATCAACACTTGATTACATAGCTGTGAGTGCTGACGTCATTCCAGACGTTGAGCGGTGTAACGTCCTTGGATACGATGTTCTCAACACATCGGATCATCAACCAGTGATATGTGTTATGAAATGGTATTGAACCTATAGCTGTGTCGGATGAAAGGCCAAAAAGAGTTAAATGGGAAAAGTTGAAACCAGGAAACGTAAAGTTAAAATACGAGCTTGCGTTAAGACCAGATCTAATCAGACTAGCAAGGCGTATGCGTACATCTGTGATCACTGAACAATTAATAGACGATATTTTCAATGACCTAACTATCTCTATTCATAAGATCAGTGATAAACTACCTAAGGCTAAATTTCGTATACACCAGAAACCATACTGGAACGATGTGATGGATCTCTTAAAGGCAGCCAAAATAAAAGACTACAGAATGTGGGTCAACGCAGGCAGGCCGAGGAACCCTGACCATTATCTGTATATGCGGTATAAAATTTCAAAGAAGGCTTTCCTCAGACGACTATCCGAACTAAGTAGAGAGTTTGAAAATGCTGAAATTTTGAACGCCGTTAAAATGGCAGAGTTAGACCGAAACTGTTTCTGGCGACTTATTAAAAAAGCACGCAAAGCTAGTGGCTCTACTTCTATAGGTATAAGAAATAGTGAAGAAAAAGTAGTCCACGGCATAAATGAGGTACTAAATGTTTGGAAAGCTCATTTTGAAAAACTTGGGACGCCAACATTTTCTGAAGAGTATGATAACAAATATTATACTGTGGTGACAGATAGAGTCAGGAATCTTTTCGAGAATAAGGGTGGGGACAACCCTTTTTATGCTACCCCTTTTACGCAACGGGAAATTCATGAGGCTATAATGACTCAAAATGGGAATAAAGCCCCAGGGTTTGATAATGTCACAGGTGAACACATCAAATACGCCGGTGAAACCATCGATGAAGTTCTTCTGTTACTTTATAATTCTATGATGGATCTCGAGTATGTCCCTGTATGTTGTAGGACCGGCGTTCAGGTGCCTTTATATAAAGGCAAGGACACCTGTACGCTGGACCCGAACAACTACAGGGGCATTACTTTGCTCTCTGTTTTCAATAAGATATATGAAATTCTTTTATGGAAAAGGATTCAGGGGTGGTGGACAGAAAACGAAACCATCTCTGATCTGCAATTTGCGTGCAAGAAGGGCTTGTCTTGCACTCCCGCAGCATTCCTCTTAAGGGAAACAGTGGCCACGTCGTTGGAGGACGGAAGTAAATGCTTTGTGGCCTTCTGCGACGTGGCCAAAGCATTCGACACAGTCTGGATAGACGATCTGTTTATTCAGCTGTGGGAAATGGGAATTAGAGGGAAAGTATGGAGAATGCTGTATCTGTGCTATCAAAATTTTCGTTGTTGCATGAAGGTTCAAGGACATATGTCCGCCTGGTATGAATTAAAATGTGGAATTCATCAGGGCGGATATATGTCCTTGATAAAATACACAGCTTTTATAAATTCACTACTTACAACTGTGCAAAACTCAAGGATATGCTGTAAAATCTACCGAACGCCAAGTGCGCCTGTGGGTTATGCAGATCACTTGGCCGCATGCTGCAGACAACAAAGAGACCTTAAAAGAGTAATGCAAATTGTACATGCCCACGGACGCACTTGGCGGTTTGATTTTAGCGCCAAAAAGAGTGGCGTCCTGGTATTCGGAGAAAATAAAAGAGAGCACCAGGCGGGAAAAAACGAAAGATTCATTATGCTTGGAAATGAAAGGGTTGAAGAGAGAGAAAATTACGACCATGTAGGGTTCAGAGCTTGTATTTTCGAAGATGACTTATCTGGTATTGAGGAGAGATCATCTAAGGGCAGACGTGCTCTAAATGCGATCTCAGGCCTCGGAATTCGAAGAAATGGGCTTACCATTCATGCCTGCTGTGTTATTTTCTGGAGTATAGTGATCCCAATAGCAACCTTTGGTGCTGAGCTCTGGCCTCTAGACGATAGATGTTTAAGTTTATTGGAGTCTTTCCAGACCTTTGTTGGCAAACGTATTCAAAGGTTTGGACCGAAATCACCCAATTTATGTACTTATTTTGCGCTTGGGTGGATGAGAATACAGAGGTTTATTGAAATCAAAAAACTTTTATTTATTCACTCTATTCTATCACGTGACGAACTTGATATGGTAAAGGTAGTCTTTATTAACCGCGCCAAATACGTTTTTGATAATATCGAGATCTGTGAAAGTAATGAGCATGGAAGCCCTGTGTATGATATGCTAAATATTGCTATTCATTTCGGTATTATAGAAATAGTTAAGAACATGGTATATAGAGGACATTTGTATAGTAGAGCACACTGGAGAGAACGAATATGGAAGAGGGCATGGGAGCTGGAAGAGGTATACTGGTGTATAGAGACGCAAGGCTTCAAAGTTCACTCTTTCTTTAATAGACATAATTTAACGGCGGCTAATATGCTCCCCTTTACGACGGGTCCAGTAGACACATGTGTGGGGCCTAATTTCACATCAACACTTGATTACATAGCTGTGAGTGCTGACGTCATTCCAGACGTTGAGCGGTGTAACGTCCTTGGATACGATGTTCTCAACACATCGGATCATCAACCAGTGATATGTGTTATGAAATGGTATTGAACCTATAGCTGTGTCGGATGAAAGGCCAAAAAGAGTTAAATGGGAAAAGTTGAAACCAGGAAACGTAAAGTTAAAATACGAGCTTGCGTTAAGACCAGATCTAATCAGACTAACAAGGCGTATGCGTACATCTGTGATCACTGAACAATTAATAGACGATATTTTCAATGACCTAACTATCTCTATTCATAAGATCAGTGATAAACTACCTAAGGCTAAATTTCGTATACACCAGAAACCATACTGGAACGATGTGATGGATCTCTTAAAGGCAGCCAAAATAAAAGACTACAGAATGTGGGTCAACGCAGGCAGGCCGAGGAACCCTGACCATTATCTGTATATGCGGTATAAAATTTCAAAGAAGGCTTTCCTCAGACGACTATCCGAACTAAGTAGAGAGTTTGAAAATGCTGAAATTTTGAACGCCGTTAAAATGGCAGAGTTAGACCGAAACTGTTTCTGGCGACTTATTAAAAAAGCACGCAAAGCTAGTGGCTCTACTTCTATAGGTATAAGAAATAGTGAAGAAAAAGTAGTCCACGGCATAAATGAGGTACTAAATGTTTGGAAAGCTCATTTTGAAAAACTTGGGACGCCAACATTTTCTGAAGAGTATGATAACAATGATTATACTGTGGTGACAGATAGAGTCAGGAATCTTTTCGAGAATAAGGGTGGGGACAACCCTTTTTATGCTACCCCTTTTACGCAACGGGAAATTCATGAGGCTATAATGACTCAAAATGGGAATAAAGCCCCAGGGTTTGATAATGTCACAGGTGAACACATCAAATACGCCGGTGAAACCATCGATGAAGTTCTTCTGTTACTTTATAATTCTATGATGGATCTCGAGTATGTCCCTGTATGTTGTAGGACCGGCGTTCAGGTGCCTTTATATAAAGGCAAGGACACCTGTACGCTGGACCCGAACAACTACAGGGGCATTACTTTGCTCTCTGTTTTCAATAAGATATATGAAATTCTTTTATGGAAAAGGATTCAGGGGTGGTGGACAGAAAACGAAACCATCTCTGATCTGCAATTTGCGTGCAAGAAGGGCTTGTCTTGCACTCCCGCAGCATTCCTCTTAAGGGAAACAGTGGCCACGTCGTTGGAGGACGGAAGTAAATGCTTTGTGGCCTTCTACGACGTGGCCAAAGCATTCGACACAGTCTGGATAGACGATCTGTTTATTCAGCTGTGGGAAATGGGAATTAGAGGGAAAGTATGGAGAATGCTGTATCTGTGCTATCAAAATTTTCGTTGTTGCGTGAAGGTTCAAGGACATATGTCCGCCTGGTATGAATTAAAATGTGGAATTCATCAGGGCGGATATATGTCCTTGATAAAATACACAGCTTTTATAAATTCACTACTTACAACTGTGCAAAACTCAAGGATATGCTGTAAAATCTACCGAACGCCAAGTGCGCCTGTGGGTTATGCAGATGACTTGGCCGCATGCTGCAGACAACAAAGAGACCTTAAAAGAGTAATGCAAATTGTACATGCCCACGGACGCACTTGGCGGTTTGATTTTAACGCCAAAAAGAGTGGCGTCCTGGTATTCGGAGAAAATAAAAGAGAGCACCAGGCGGGAAAAAACGAAAGATTCATTATTGGAAATGAAAGGGTTGAAGAGAGAGAAAATTACGACCATGTAGGGTTCAGAGCTTGTATTTTCGAAGATGACTTATCTGGTATTGAGGAGAGATCATCTAAGGGCAGACGTGCTCTAAATGCGATCTCAGGCCTCGGAATTCGAAGAAATGGGCTTACCATTCATGCCTGCTGTGTTATTTTCTGGAGTATAGTGATCCCAATAGCAACCTTTGGTGCTGAGCTCTGGCCTCTAGACGATAGATGTTTAAGTTTATTGGAGTCTTTCCAGACCTTTGTTGGCAAACGTATTCAAAGGTTTGGACCGAAATCACCCAATTTATGTACTTATTTTGCGCTTGGGTGGATGAGAATACAGAGGTTTATTGAAATCAAAAAACTTTTATTTATTCACTCTATTCTATCACGTGACGAACTTGATATGGTAAAGGTAGTCTTTATTAACCGCGCCAAATACGTTTTTGATAATATCGAGATCTGTGAAAGTAATGAGCATGGAAGCCCTGTGTATGATATGCTAAATATTGCTATTCATTTCGGTATTATAGAAATAGTTAAGAACATGGTATATAGAGGACATTTGTATAGTAGAGCACACTGGAGAGAACGAATATGGAAGAGGGCATGGGAGCTGGAAGAGGTATACTGGTGTATAGAGACGCAAGGCTTCAAAGTTCACTCTTTCTTTAATAGACATAATTTAACGGCGGCTAATATGCTCCCCTTTACGACGGGTCCAGTAGACACATGTGTGGGGCCTAATTTCACATCAACACTTGATTACATAGCTGTGAGTGCTGACGTCATTCCAGACGTTGAGCGGTGTAACGTCCTTGGATACGATGTTCTCAACACATCGGATCATCAACCAGTGATATGTGTTATGAAAGTTAATGGTATTGAACCTATAGCTGTGTCGGATGAAAGGCCAAAAAGAGTTAAATGGGAAAAGTTGAAACCAGGAAACGTAAAGTTAAAATACGAGTTTGCGTTAAGACCAGATCTAATCAGACTAGCAAGGCGTATGCGTACATCTGTGATCACTGAACAATTAATAGACGATATTTTCAATGACCTAACTATCTCTATTCATAAGATCAGTGATAAACTACCTAAGGCTAAATTTCGTATACACCAGAAACCATACTGGAACGATGTGATGGATCTCTTAAAGGCAGCCAAAATAAAAGACTACAGAATGTGGGTCAACGCAGGCAGGCCGAGGAACCCTGACCATTATCTGTATATGCGGTATAAAATTTCAAAGAAGGCTTTCCTCAGACGACTATCCGAACTAAGTAGAGAGTTTGAAAATGCTGAAATTTTGAACGCCGTTAAAATGGCAGAGTTAGACCGAAACTGTTTCTGGCGACTTATTAAAAAAGCACGCAAAGCTAGTGGCTCTACTTCTATAGGTATAAGAAATAGTGAAGAAAAAGTAGTCCACGGCATAAATGAGGTACTAAATGTTTGGAAAGCTCATTTTGAAAAACTTGGGACGCCAACATTTTCTGAAGAGTATGATAACAATGATTATACTGTGGTGACAGATAGAGTCAGGAATCTTTTCGAGAATAAGGGTGGGGACAACCCTTTTTATGCTACCCCTTTTACGCGACGGGAAATTCATGAGGCTATAATGACTCTAAATGGGAATAAAGCCCCAGGGTTTGATAATGTCACAGGTGAACACATCAAATACGCTGGTGAAACCATCGATGAAGTTCTTCTGTTACTTTATAATTCTATGATGGATCTCGAGTATGTCCCTGTATGTTGTAGGACCGGCGTTCAGGTGCCTTTATATAAAGGCAAGGACACCTGTACGCTGGACCCGAACAACTACAGGGGCATTACTTTGCTCTCTGTTTTCAATAAGATATATGAAATTCTTTTATGGAAAAGGATTCAGGGGTGGTGGACAGAAAACGAAACCATCTCTGATCTGCAATTTGCGTGCAAGAAGGGCTTGTCTTGCACTCACGCAGCATTCCTCTTAAGGGAAACAGTGGCCACGTCGTTGGAGGACGGAAGTAAATGCTTTGTGGCCTTCTACGACGTGGCCAAAGCATTCGACACAGCCTGGATAGACGATCTGTTTATTCAGCTGTGGGAAATGGGAATTAGAGGGAAAGTATGGAGAATGCTGTATCTGTGCTATCAAAATTTTCGTTGTTGCGTGAAGGTTCAAAGACATATGTCCGCCTGGTATGAATTAAAATGTGGAATTCATCAGGGCGGATATATGTCCTTGATAAAATACACAGCTTTTATAAATTCACTACTTACAACTGTGCAAAACTCAGGGATATGCTGTAAAATCTACCAAACGCCAAGTGCGCCTGTGGGTTATGCAGATGACTTGGCCGCATGCTGCAGACAACAAAGAGACCTTAAAAGAGTAATGCAAATTGTACATGCCCACGGACGCACTTGGCGGTTTGATTTTAACGCCAAAAAGAGTGGCGTCCTGGTATTCGGAGAAAGTAAAAGAGAGCACCAGGCGGGAAAAAACGAAAGATTCCTTATGCTTGGAAATGAAAGGGTTGAAGAGAGAGAAAATTACGACCATGTAGGGTTCAGAGCTTGTATTTTCGAAGATGACTTATCTGGTATTGAGGAGAGATCATCTAAGGGCAGACGTGCTCTAAATGCGATCTCAGGCCTCGGAATTCGAAGAAATGGGCTTACCATTCATGCCTGCTGTGTTATTTTCTGGAGTATAGTGATCCCAATAGCAACCTTTGGTGCTGAGCTCTGGCCTCTAGACGATAGATGTTTAAGTTTATTGGAGTCTTTCCAGACCTTTGTTGGCAAACGTATTCAAAGGTTTGGACCGAAATCACCCAATTTATGTACTTATTTTGCGCTTGGGTGGATGAGAATACAGAGGTTTATTGAAATCAAAAAACTTTTATTTATTCACTCTATTCTATCACGTGACGAACTTGATATGGTAAAGGTAGTCTTTATTAACCGCGCCAAATACGTTTTTGATAATATCGAGATCTGTGAAAGTAATGAGCATGGAAGCCCTGTGTATGATATGCTAAATATTGCTATTCATTTCGGTATTATAGAAATAGTTAAGAACATGGTATATAGAGGACATTTGTATAGTAGAGCACACTGGAGAGAACGAATATGGAAGAGGGCATGGGAGCTGGAAGAGGTATACTGGTGTATAGAGACGAGGTGTCACAAGAGCTTAGAGTTGATAAATAAAATATGTGTCAACTCTCAGTATCTCGTGTGGTGGCAAATTTCAGACAGATCCCACTACCTGCTTAAGGAATGCGAAATTATGGCGAAATTATTATGCCATGCGAGCCTGCTCAGAACCGATGATGTCAGATTAAAACGTCTGCCAGTAGCATCTAGGTTCTGCCCGTTATGTGACCATAGTGCCATGGACGATACTTTTCACATGGTCATGCAGTGCCCTTTTTTTACAGGACAGTAGAACTAGGATGTTTCATGAAATCGAACGTATTTGTGATGCCTGTGAGCATGAGCAGATTAACGTAAATAACAATATATTTCTGACACTTATGGGAAAACCTGCCGCAAACTTCTCTATAGAGCTCATGATAGCAATCTGGGAATGCTCAGCTCGGCACATAGCAAATATGTACCTGTGCAAACTTAGAACAGGGATCGGTTAAATGAAACACCCTACTGTCCACACTAGACTATGACCGAAATAACAATGGATTTCGAGAAAATGCTTTAAATATATAATACAGAGTATACCTCCCATGCCTCTTCAAATAATGTATTTATAAGGTGTTTACCTTTTTTGTAATTTACTGTTATGATTTATATTATCTGTATGAATTGTATTTTATGGCTTATGTCATGGTCAATAAATAACATACATACATTATGATAAAGAAATGGTCGTGTGAGAAGTGAGTGTTCGCCATTGTCCTTTAGGATTCCTTGACAAATTAATCAGTTTCCGTTTCTAAACATACATCTTTTTAAATTTACAGCATGTATATACTTGAACAATTAAATGATAGAGTTTTGTTAAATAAGCTGATAGTGCATCGGTCAAATTGGGAAGCTCGATCCGCCCCTGCATACCTACATAGAATTATACCTTTAAGTCCAAGTTGTATTCTAACTTGAGCAAATGGATATGTCTGATGTGTTTACATTTTCAAGGAACTCTTGGGTTATTTCAAAAGGTCAAATAGAGGTCAAACCAAGGTCAAATTTTAAAAAAATGCATTTTTAAACTGTGGAAAAATACTTTTGTTTTCTACCTCGCAGAACAACTTATATCTCACCCTAGCAGGTCAATCAGAGGAATAAGTGATCATTTAGTGTCCATAATTGCCAATAGATAGAGGTTGGCTATCAAGGTCAAGGTCACTTCTGAGCACATGGTTCAAACGCACATTGTGTGCTGGGCTAATATAAAAGATACAGGTAAGTTATTTAAACTTCCTGAGCAGTAACTGTGAATTCTTGCTATTTAGACAATTCTTTAGTATAATAAACACAGGTTTAATCTTATTAGTGCTCTGGTTCAAGCTGAAATAATTTCTACAGGCAATGCTGACAGTGCTTAAGGCAAGCATATACAAGTTATGCCACATCATACCCTATTATTGGGCCACCTGTTGACTTCAGAACCTGGTGTAAAAGACAATCTGAGACACATCCACAGTTCAAGTACTTGTATATTGTCTTTGTTTTGGAACTTCTGATCCTGGAGTTTGTTAGGTCACTTAGGGAATGAAACTTCAACATGTATCTGCAAACGCTTGATCAGCTAGCTTCCTCGATGTTTGCCCTTGACCATAATCATAATACCAGGTGGCTGCCTGTACACATCAGAGATATGAAGGTTTTAAAGGACAAGCATTCACTAATCCAGAGGGAGTTTCAGGATGGAAAGTTTGTGGTTCAGAAATCCTATCATATATTTTCTCTCATTATTGCCTTGGATAAGAATCATGAGCAAGAGAATGAATCTGTAAAAGGTGTAAGAGGTGCCATTGGCCTAACTGAAAATCCATGTGCTCTGCAAAGGTGGATGATTTCGGGTCTTGAGGTATCTCGTACAGTGAAGGAATTTGAAAGATCCTTCCTCCAAAGCCTAGACAATGGTGTCCATCACCATGAAAAAGAGCATGGAGTACAGCTGTCTTTCGCGAAAGATGTAAAATCACTGATCATTGCTATTGAAGAATTTGGTAGCCCTTTTATGGAAGACAGCCCGGATTTATTGGTGCTTGATACCAAAGACATTATGCCAGAGCCTATTATAACGGCTATAAGCACTGAAAATCGGTCAAAAACAGTATGATGCATACATTAGGGACCGTTTGGAAGGTAGCACCAAGGCAGTGTCAGACACCATCTCTAGAAACAAACTTCCACTGTTTGGTAGTCTGAAAGAAAGAACTAAAGTGAAAACGCACATTTCCTCTCTGAAGAGTGACTGTAATCCCTTTGCTCGATTGTACATTTCATGCCAGATGAGAGATGGTAACCTAGAAGAATTCTTTAAACATGAGAACCCATCTGCACCACCATCTTTGGCATCAATGGAAAATCTGATCTACTTCCTTGTTTCGAGCAGAATAGAGTCCTATCTCCACCAGAAGTGGATGTGAAAGTTCTAGACGGTGCAGCATTAGTAAATATGCTGCCACCTAGACAATGCAAAACCTTTGACGAATATGCAAGGACAGTGTTCCTGCTATGTATTATAGTACAAACCCAGTAGGCAGAAAGGTTGGACATTGTGTGGGTTTGTTATTATCCAACAAGCCTGAAGCAGAGTACTAGGGAAAGACATGGCCACAGTGCCCGCAAAAGGGTCACAGCTAAAGCGACAGTTCCTGGAAACTGGCAGAATTTCTTGGGTTCTGATGATAACAAGTGTGAACTCTTCACCTTCCTCGCTGTACATATAGAATCCACCAACATTAGGGCAAACTGTTAGTCAGCTCATGTGCAGAAGACATCTTAAGCTCTGAACCTGTTGATAAAGATGGTCTGTCACTATGTAACCATAAGGAGGCTGACACCAGGGTATTTGTCCATGTAGTTCATGCTGCCAATAGTAGCCATGGAAGGGCTATGATTCGCACTGTTGACACAGCTATTGTTGTGCTTGCTGTGTCAAACATGCATTACATGCAGAATGTCAGAGGACTGTGGTTGACTTTTGGCACAGGAAGGTCTTTCAGGTATAAACCATGTCACTCCATTGCAGATCAATTCAGCAAGAAAACATGTAATGCCCTTCCATTCGTCCATGAATTCACCGGATGTGACAGTTTCTGCCTTCTTGGGAGTTGGCAAAAAGACTGCATAGGAGACATGGAAAGCATTTCTTACTGTGACTCCAGCATTAGTCAAGCTCTCGAGAAGACCACAAACCATATCAACAGAAGACCTTGCGCTAATTGAAAGGTTTACTGTGTTGTTATACAGTCGAACCTGCCCCCTAAATGGTGTGAACCAGGCCCGCAAGCCCTATTTGCACAAGGCAACCGGACAATTGAGCACATCCCACAAACTGAAGCAGCCTTGGAGCAACACGTCAGAAGAGCAGCATATCAAGCTGGTCATGAATGGGACCAAACCTGCAAGGCACTCCAAGAGCAACCTGGGGTTGGTAGCCTGTACCTGAAGGTGGGACAACACTGTGAAGTACATTACCTGAGGCTTCCAAGGCATGCCATGAATTGATTTATTGCAAGTGTAAGAAAGCATGCAGAGGACTGAGTTGTACTGCCCTGTGTCTGTGCGCTGGTAATTGTCATCTGCCAACAAGACTCCAGTAAACAGATCTAAGAGGTATGAATAATCCACCACAGGCAGGGACTTAGCCAGGACCTGACCTACCTGTCTTTCGGACAGGCAGTTTCCTGAAAAACACCTATTTGGACAGGCAAATATTTCTCTGAAGAAATTTTAATATAGACTTTTTGGGGGTTATAACAACATATTTTCCTAACAATTTATCTTCTAGAACATGGCTTAAATGTATATTGCCCTTATTGACACAAAAGGCTGTAAAATGTAGTTGGTATAAGGATTTGAAGTAGCTGAGTAGCTAAATCAGGACGGGCAGATGTTTTGGAATTGCTGTTTTGGACAAAGATTTTTGAAATCCTGGCTAATCCTGTCAGTGCAATAAAGGCAAGTTTTCTTGATATATTGGTGGTGGTGTGAACCTAAATCACAAATACAACATTCACCACCAGAGTCAAGATTGTATCTTTTGAATGAGCAATATGCATGGTATATGAACAGTATATAACGTTATTGTTATACAACCTCCATTTGACCTCTTAATGCTTTAAAAGTGACCTCCAATGGTGTTATGATGGTGCTAGGAGCCTAAATCACTAAATCAGTATTCACCATCACATCATAGTGTAGATCAGGTTTTCATAACCTATGCAAAAACAAGGTATATCCCCAAAATCTGTATTTAAACGTGTATGACCTTCATTTGACCTCTACGAGCCTTGCGCGTGACCTACAAATTGTTTAACGGCTTCTTGATAATTGCTTGAGTATTTTCATTGTGATATAACCAAAAACCAAGAAAAATATGATTGTAACAAGGTATTCTGAAATGGCTGGTTATTTTTAGAACTCCCAAAAACATGAAATATAGTCGATATTAAGGTTGGGTCTCAGCTTTAAATGAAAGCCCATGCTAAAAACTACCTATGTACCAATTTTGGCGCTTTTATCGAAAAGTGAACGATTTTTCCCCTTAACCGCTGGACTATTAGGTTCGCTTTATTCTAAGGTTCCCTGTATCTCTCCAAAGCCAGGGTCTGTCCCATAGTCTGGTGGTATAATACATTTCAAACTGATCGCTTGATATGGCTAACCCTGTCAGCGATAGTTTTTTCACCCAAAACATACCTCGCTGCAGCATGATCATATGACATACTAGGATTTTCATGGTTATGGCCTGTAAAAAAGCAGTCAGGAGTTATTCTGAACCTGCACTGACTGTCACCTGTGTACAAAATGCTATTTGAGTAAAAAGTCGTAATAGAGTAGAAGATGGTTGGCTCTGCTATTCTCTACCTAATAACACACGGGAATCTGAAAATAAACCTTGTTATATAATCATGCTACTGTGAGGTGTGTTTTGTGATAGGGCTTTTAACTAGGTCTCAATGGCTCTGACCACCTTAAACTTATCACGCCACATACTATTTGGTTAGCCTTTCCATGTGCAGTGTTTCTTTTGATAACTTATACTTTTGATATAATTAGGTTTAAAGACATGGTTGGGTATTCGACAAGCTGATAGTGGCATCTAATACTTGAAATATATTTAAATTCCTTTAAAATATACCCCACAATAAGAATTCCTTGAAACCTTGCATATGCTATCCTTATAAGATCCCCTTTGGAGATCTTAAATAAAAAGGGGAGTTACCAGCCATCCCGTCCATATAGGTGGCGCCAAGGTGGCGCTAAATTTGCAAATTTCACGTCTAAAATTGAAAATCCATTAAAAGACTACCCCGCTATAAGAACTTTATCAAACCTTGCACAGACTTTCATTGTCGGGTCCCCTTAATTTGAACATGTAAAATAAAAAAAGGGGGGTCACCAGTGCTGCCATCGATATAGATGGCGCCAAAGTGCCAAACAATGTAATTCGCACACGGAAGTGCCACTTTCACAAATTTAAGGGGCATTATAATAATAATAATATTGTCATTTGATATTGCGCCCTTTCCATATAAACATGCTCAAAGGCGCATTACATTCATTGTCAGAGGATAGATGTTGATATCCACATAGTTATTTGATAAATACATCTTTGAACAGATGTGTTTTCAATTGTCGTTTGAAGATTGCCACACTCCCAGCTGCCCGAATATTATTTGGGAGCTGATTCCATAGTTTTGGGGTACAGGCACTAAATGATCTGTCACCGTAGGTTTTCATGTTGGTTCTTGCATTAACACGAAGGCAGTACCGTATCATATATCATCGAAGCAGTATAGATACAGGTGAGACACTCATTAGTAAGCTGATTGCTTTTGCTATATACCAGGTAGCGTGCATAAAGACTACAGTATTATGAATCGAACTGGAAGCGGTATGTCATACAATACACTTCCTCAAGGTCGGCACTACTGTCGGAGGGCGGGTAACTGTGATATTCAATCATCTCCAACCACGTGGGCTCATCCGGGCAGTCGCTAAAAAGCTTTCAGTCATAAAAGGCACATCCACGTTCCCTGCATCCAGTCAAACCCGCACCTTTCAACCCGTGAAACACCCCCTTGAAGCATACCCGTGGAACATGGAGACCAACATGAAACAGTGGGGCAAGCAGGCGTTCTGGGGCCTAGATTTTGGCATGGATCCCCAATGGTGCCTGGATGACGAACAAAAGAGGATCCAACATGATCTGATACAGCTTTGCAAAACAACTTTAAGACCAAATGCGGTAAGACTTACAAACATTAATCATTTAAGAACTTTTTTGTTTTTATTGATTGAGTGTAATTCATATATACCAGTAGCGCACAGAATCATCTTTTTCAGAAAGGAAATACCCAAGAAAGTAAAATCATTTGTGGCGTGGTGAGGTCAATAAATGGGATATTATCAGTATCGTCGTTTGATTTGAATCCTACCTGATATCCATCCGTTGTCATCCGTATCCCGCGAGGCAGAGCCGAGTGCTATAAATATGACTGAGGGTTGATGGAATGTAGGATCTCACTTTCAAACAGGGTGGAACGAATTTATCGCATGCTCTTTCATGGTAAAAAAAAGGAAAAATCATTAGAGATATCTTGTCGAGCGAAGGTGGCGGATAGAGGAAGCCTATTTGAGCGAAGCATTTATAATGTTAACACACCCGAGGGTACTTACCTCCGTCCTGAGATACTATGGCTTGGAAAGCCATCGACCATTTTTCCAGGTAAAGAAATATAAAAAATATCAGTTAATTCCTGTTTAGAAATCATTATTGGAAGGGGTGGGTATATTCAAGTAATAAACAAAAATAAAATCACACACATCTGCTTTAGTTAACTTTTTATTCAAACTTGAAGTTTTTGGTTCAGCAAGATAACGGAGGTTAAAAATCACCTCATAACAGAAAGATGTCAGATCAGACTGGTCACTTATTATGCCAATGCAATCAAACACAAACTAATACCATAAAGAATGAGCTAGGATCCATGCCAAACTGCAATAAATGCTGACAAATATGTCAGAAAATGTATCCTGCATTGGATATTTACACTCGAATATATTGAGAAATTTGATTAGATAAGGATTGTTTCCTAACACCCTTCATTCCTTTTCTCAAAGAAACAATAACTTTATAGTTATACATATGCTTCTTGTCTTTAAATATCTAGACCATTTATAACAATCATAGACTCTCCTATTTTGGTTGAAAAAGAAACCGTTAGACCATTTTATTAAGCTAACTTTCAAGGTAACGTAGGTTAAAGCTTTCCCCTAAATTTTGTGAATGTGACATTTATGTTTGTAATATATTAAAAAATAAATGACAGCACCAGAAGTGAATGTGGCTTGTTATCACCTGCTCTGCTGTAATTCTCTATGCTGATTGGTCAATAGCTGTTAGACCCGGAGCCATTCACACTTTGTAGATTCAATATCGAACGGCAGAATTCAATTTTACCACTTAGCCAGCAATCTAACCCCTAGAGGTTACCAGCCTCGTTCTGACCTCCAAAGTTTTTTTGAATTTTTTTGAGATGTATTTGTTATTTTTTCTTAGCATGAACGAGCAGGTGATACATTCGTTACGCCCTGTTGGAAAGTGCAATCCGGCCTGCTATCCAACCGAAGTCATCCAGATGACTGAGGGCGGATAGCAGGCCGGATTGCATTTTCCAACAGGGTGTAACTAATATTATCTTGTTGTTGAAGCCTCATTGTCAAGTAGTTGAAGTCAAAATAAAGCGTGTAAATATTAATAAATATCTTTTTGAATAATGTTAGATACTTTTCTATCTTATTATAAAACAATGCCTGAATGTTATATTTATGCTGTGTGTGCACCATCTGGTGGCAGAAAATGGTGCTATTCTTTACTTCTATGTAATATGACAGATACATGTAGCCCATGAGCCAGAGGCCAAACTTGGACTTGTCAGCACCATACTGACGTGCAATTTCCGACTAATATTTTGGAATTACCCAATTCTTCTCAGCTTCAATATTTGATGTGTGATAACAATGCAGGGGCGGCAGCTTAGTCAAAGATATTCAGTTATTAGTGACACGTCCTCTAGTCTCCTGATGGATAAATTCCTGATAAATAAGGAAAGTATTTTGAGCAATTATGATAGGTTAATGATTCTTAAGCATCCAGTATGTCATTCTCTGCTTTGACAGACATGTATGAATGAATAAAGAATAAAAGATTATCCAAACCATATATATATATATATATATATATATATATATATATATATATATATATATATATATATATATATATATATATATATATATATATATATATATATATATATTGTGGGATATGCAGCTGGATATCTGTAGAAATCTGTATTTTTTCATGGTGACTTTTCGAAATAGTTCAATATTTTTTCCTTAGTGATCAGGAATTTATCCACGAGGAAACTAGCGGACGTGTCCCTAAAACTAGTATCTTTAACTAAAATGCCATCCATGCATTGTTATCACGGATCAAATTAAAGCTGGGACTATGGGGAATTCAAATATATTAGTCAGAATTGAAAAAAAATAGTCTTTTCAGTCCATTTGCATAGTGTATGCGCCATAGTAATTTACCCCAGGCAGCCAGCCCAGACAAGCCCTCTTGAAATAAAAACAAAGAAATGAAAAATATTCTGAATAAGTAGATTAAGGCACCATTATGAGTTTAAATGTTCAAAAAGGCCCTATCCTGTCATATGAAATACAACATGTAAAATTTTTTGGGGAAAGGGGGGAATCTATGATGAAATTTTGAATTGGTAACAAAGGTTAATGGTAACGGAGGTTGAAATTATTTCAATTATTGCCTGATTAATTCTAGTATCATCATGGCGGCAAATACTGATACTGTTTTCAAGTATGTGTGTCACTGTCAGCTGAACACAAAATAATAGGAGAGAAACACTTAATTAAAGGATTATGAGGATGCACGGAGGTTACTGAAAAAATTACCACAAAGCCATGAAATTATTAATACTTATCTTTTGTATGGAATGAACAGTCAGTGAATTAAATGTTAATAATTACACCATTGTTCTACAATGCAGGTAGAATTCAAAATATCAAAATCACAACATTTTTAAACATAGTGATTAATTTGAATCCTTAAATAATGGTAACAGAGGTAAAATGCATATGCATATTCGGAAAATATTATTGATCAAAATCACTCATAGATTTTGCAACAGGCCCATTAGAAAATTGCTATACTTTAAACAAGCTTTTGTATACATGTTTGTTTTTAGGACAACTTTAAATGGAGTACATGATATATGCAATCTATAGCAAAATCATTGGCTCTTCAAATGGTGGAGACAAACAGTTTTTAGTATAATTCACAGATTCCTTCTCCTATATACAAAGATCATCATAACTATACCTTGTGAAATGATATCTTTAAATTTATGATTACCTCATAAAGTGGGAAAAATGAACTGACGCATGGGTGATTAGGTTTTTGCATCCAAATCTTTGTAAATATGCAGGGGACATGTATTTTCAAGAATTTGGCCACTTTCTGTTAAATGACTGATCAATATGTTCAATCCCAGGCCCTTCTTTTTGTAAGGCTAATAAACGCAAACATGTATATTTTTCAATCCCTCTCCCGATTGGATCGTAACTAAATCATGTATTCTACTACGTCTACTAAATACCACCAACTCTAAACTTAGAGCTGCACTGCAATGCCTTTCTGCCGACCATAACATAATAAGCATGTAGCTAATACTGTAGAGATGTTGTAACTCGCCCTTTAGAAACATCTGTGATCGAAACTTCGCTCGTCCACCATCTAATTTTTGAACCATCAATACTTGATGTAAAGATTTAGGTCAGTGATCGATGTCAAGAAAGTTGACTTAGGTGCTAGGTAACTAAAAAGTCGAATGAGGATAAACTTCAAAGGATGGGTGATACTTGCTTCAAAACTCTTAGGTGCACCTTAGATGAGCAACCACAAGTGTTATTCTGGTCCAAGGGTGCACCTTGTATGGTAGTTGTGTGCGGAGGGGCGTTGTACATTACCTAATTCACCACATAGCCCAATTGAAATGGTGTTTCCGATTTCATGATAAAACAAGCAACATCTAGAAATATCGCCACTGGTTTGACAGGAAACCATTGTTAAGCATCATACAATATCTTAACGAAATACACATTTGTGTTTTTGCGATGGATTAAAAACAAAAGAAAAAAACCTGTACAGAAAAATGACGGTGGTGTGGTGGGCCTACAAAGGCCATAGAAAGGATGCACATGTAGCCACTGCTGTCCAACTCTTGAGTGCAAGGGGCACAGCAAGTCCAGGCAAACTAGCGTGTTTCAAAAAACTAATTGCATCAGAAATTATTTTACCACAATGCATTTTTCCAATATCACAAGATTAGCATACTAAAACTCTAGAAAAATCCCCGCACGAGAAGTATGCTAATTAGCATAAATCCAATATGGCCGCCAGCAAAGTAGAAATGGCTATATCTCTGTAAAGGACTCATGGTTTTAAGTCATGTAAAAACCTAAACTAGGGTTTTTATGAACAAGAATCATTTGACATGTATTTCATTACAATTTTCTTATAAACTCATTTACATAAATCTAATATGGCCGCCAGTGAATAGGAAATGGCTATATCTTTACAACCAATACCCCCAGCAAGGGGCACACTAATGGTGTGTAATAGGAGTTGGCACCTCCCGGGGAACCCTAAGCTGGTGGGCACCCTGCCTGCATTACAAAAGAAGGGGGATTTGTGGATCTGTCTATGGATACCCTGTATCTAAGATATCCCTTGGTCCTCTTCGGATCTGAAGGCTATGTTCTTACTCTACCTCTTTTTTTTCTTTCACCTAGAATAATTATGCTTTGTCATTGTTCTTTAACAATGATAAAGGACCACTTTTTGATAATATTTCATGTTACTAAATGACCTCGGTGTGTAGATGTGCCTTTAAACGCTCATTCATTCATTCATTTATACAACCAATTCTCATTTTTGAGTTATGAGAATTTGTATTCTGAGTTCCTTTGACCTTAAAGCTCATAGAAAATGTATTTCGGAGATTTGCATAATCTCAGCATGGAAAAATGTCAATTTGCATTAATCCATTATGGCGGCCAACAGATGAGAGCTCTCTGACCACTTCTTGTTCTTAAAAAATGGAAACAACTTTACCATGGTTTTCAGGTACAAGGATCCATTTGAAATCCCCCCTTTCAAAACAAAAATCTTTATTGCATAAATCCAATATGGCCTCTTATAACTGAGGAATTTTGAAATGAAAATTTGTATCCTGAGGTCTTTAGGTGCTAAAGCTTATTATAATGTCTTTCAACACAATTTTCTTTTGCACAATCTCAGCATGTAAAAATGCTAAGTATCACCACAAACATATGTGAAATGGCTATATCTCTGTAACCAAATGATTGTAAGTCGTGCAAAAATATATACTATTGTGTTCTCAAGTACAGAGATTCATTTGAAATACCTTTCAATAGAGTTATAAGCTCAATTGCATAATCCAACATGACTGCCAACAAAATAAATGAGAAATGGCTATACCTCAGTAACTAAATCTAATCTTTGAGTCACAAAAAATGTTTATATCCGTTCTTTTAGGTGCTAAAACTCATTTAAAATGTCTTTCAACACATTTATTTATTTGGACATTTGGACAAATGTTAATTTGCATAAATCCAACATGATATCTTATAACTAATAAAAGATTTCCAGTAAGGGTTGGAGTGCTCCTCATCTTGGCGTCTCGGCGCAGCGCTGCTCATCGCTTCATACGCACACCTAAAAAGCAGACCAGTCAGACGCTTATACCTCCCAGATACGAATAGCAACCACAGGCAACTATCGCAACACGGGTCTGATGCAGCTATCATTTGCACATGTCCCAAATGCACATGGTCATTTATAAATATGAGTGTAAGTGCAATCAAAACAATATATCAATATATTATGACAGCAATTAGGCTTTCCTGACAGCAATTAAGCTGTATTGAGAGCAATTAGGCTCTCAAACAACCAGCAAGCATATGTGTTATTGTTAGAATTGAGTAAATACACCCTTGTGCATGCAGTGTGCTGGTAACTGTGTGCCAAAAGTGCATCAGTTGAGAATTGATGTCTATACTAGCCATATATGAACAAGTGTTTAGGGTTGAACTACAAGGGTCCTATCTCTAACTGCTGTATAGGGACCATCCTGACTGACCAGTAATTTAACCATTAATGAAGCTAAAATGATACAAGTCTTATGAGGAGTCAATACAAACACGTATCAAGATCATTTATCCAGCTGCAGCTACAGACAAGATAACACCTCTTCAAAGTCAGTGCTGGCTATTAGGAAAGGCTACACAAAAATAACAACACTAGAAAAGGACAATATCTCCATGACTGAGCGGCTCCTCAACATCAGTGCTGACTATCAGCATAAGCTTAACAAAAATACCAGCATTCAAGAAGACAGAAGACTTACCAACTCCTCTACACAATACACATGTTTCCACACATATATAACTAGTCCATAACCTATAGTAATGTTCATCTGAGAAATTTTGTTAGTCAGTCTGATCATTTCTTATATTATATATACCCGGCTGAGAATTGATAACTTAGTAGGTGGAGACCATTTTGTTATAAATGAGCTGGGTGGACCTTTTCTTTTCTATTGATATTTGACATTTCTTGTATCTTATCCTGGGTAAGGTAAAAGGCACAATTTGTTGATATTTGATACCAACATTCTGTGCCTGAAGTGACCATATTATGGTGAGATTTGATATAGAGAGAAGCGCCGAAAACATTTCCCGCTTGTGTGCAAGCCTGTGCAACTATGCAATAGTTGGCCTCTTATTCTGCTCAGTTAAGCAGTTGAACTGACTATGAGGAAGAGGGTGTAGGTTTTGACATGTAGAAATCCATAATCACAGTATATTAACTCAATAAGACTAGTACAGCTATGCACTCTACTTTAGGTAAAAAGATGAAGCCATTGAGGTATACTAAACTATCTTTATACCTTTACCCCACATCCTGAGGAATACTTCACAGACAATGTCTTTACAATTCTACCAAAGGAAATCGCTAAACCATCTTTATATTTCATGCATAAATTACATAATGGAATGTTGAGAGAGAAACATCCAGTTGAGTACCAAGAAAGGAATGGTATCAAAAGGAACGAATAGGATTGTGCGTTTCTTTTGAATTCAATGCTTTAGCAATGGCGAGGTAGAAACCCGGAAGATAATCCCTTCCCTCCACAAAGAGTTCCAAGGGAACCTTCAGTTGAAGAAGGACCAAATAGACAGCCCTCCATTAGTTCATGGTAAATACCTGTGTTGAGTACCAAACTGCTATTCACAAACCAATCAAGCATTCTTATATATCCTTACAAACATCTTTTCATATGAAATTACTTCTTTTGAAAATAATTTTTTTCTGGCTTCAAGGTCAGGCATATCTATTATAAACGTATCAGTCTTCGTACTATGCCAATACATTTCCTAAAGTACAATGATTTCATACCCACTTTAACATGATCTCATGATGTTTTTGCCATTTTTGTCTGCATATCATGTATTCATCCATACTCATGTAATGAACAATAGGCTTGTGATAGACTTGTGTCATTCTTACAGGTTAAATTCGATGAAACCAGCGAATTTCCCCGAGCAAACATAGACGCCCTGGCCTCCATTGACCTCCTTGGATTGGTTGTTCCCAAGGCACTCGGCGGTCTTGGCCAGAATCACGTGTGTGCTGCCGTGGTGACGGAAACAATAGCTCGCTATGGTTGTGCCAGCACTGCAATGGCATATGGTGAGACAAATTATTATTACATTTCATTCAAGGAATGCAGGACTTTTAAACCTTATAACACAAGCCTAGTATTATAATGTGAATACACCAGAATGAATAGGAGGATATCAGATTAAGTACAAAACAGGAATTGACATAAACAAGCAAATATTGCCATAGAGAACATCTTAATAACATGTTTGTTTATGACGACATTTCACTCATAGTTTCAATCTGTATATCTAGTATAACATTTATCAGTTGATTTCCTCTTTTATCCTATTATGCTCTTTCTCAAATTAGAGTGTATTTCTATTCCAAATCTAGATATTCTCTACTGATACTCACAGTATTATGAAATGCATTTTTACAAACATAACTTCAATGTGGAAGTCTCACTATACATCACTGCACACTCATTTTCATAGTTATCCCTTTTGGCAGGCATATTTACTCTAGACAAATGTGGGTGTCATAATAACCTATAGAATATGTGACATTAGCCTAGAACCGCAAAACTATTTACATAACTGATTACAGCTACCTTAAAACCAGGCTATTTGGATTGTGTTTATTCTTTCATTTGCCACCATTTGAGCCTCCCAGTACCAAATCTCGTCAGAGCAATATACTCCACACATGCAATAATACAAAGGACCCAGTTACCAAATACAGAGCCCTTTATAATCCACATGCAATACTAAATCATTAAATCATTGCACACCGTCAGGTGCTGCCATCTATTGGTATCAATGTAAACTGACTTCTATCAATACATCATCTGCTGTCCCCTACAGCTACCTAAGCCATATTTATGTCAAATATTTTCTCTCATAGCATTTCAAGTTATATACAATTTCAACCCAAAGCCAACAAGGACTTATTTAAACCCTCTCTACATTTCTTCCAGTTATGCATCTGAGTGCATGTGGGACATTGCTTCTTCATTACCATGACAACAAAGCTGTTCAAGACGTTCTGAGGAGATTGGATGAAGATAGGTTGATTGGAACAGAAGTCTACAGTGACCCTGCTACAGGTAAAGTGAGGCGCAAAGGCATAGTCTGAAAGAGCAAAATCAATCAATCACGTTCATTAATGATATAATGTTATACGATACCTCCTAAACCGCCAGACATCATAAATAAATATCTATCTATCTATCTATCTATCTATCTATCTATCTATCTATCTATCTATCTATCTATCTATCTATATATATATATATATATATATATATATATATATATATATATATATATATATATATATATATATATATATATATATATATATACATATATATATATATATATATATCTATCTATCTATCTATCTATCTATATATATATATATATATATATATATATATATATATATATATATATATATATATATATATATATATATATATATATATATATATCAGCCATTCTCCCTTAAGGGTCCACATTGGGGCTGGAAGTTGGTCACGAGGGTTTGTGTCACAGATCTTTCTGAGACTAATTTTTTCTGAAACTAGTATATCTCAAGGGCAAAAGCCCAAAAAATCTGCCTACAAAGTCTTCAGACAATTTTTTTACAGCAGTTTGAAGTTGAGGCTATCCGAATTTCAGAGGACCACTCAAAATATGACCTTTATTTGATTTCAGGCTTGTAATAATGTATTGAAAAGGCTAATACCCCATTGTATGCTACTTTTATGAAGTAAACTGTATGATGGTTCAAATAAATACAGCTTTTGCATATATTTCACTTGTTTTTTCATAATTTTGCCACTGTTTTGTAAGGTATAGTTTCAAAACTGCAATGAAGTCCTGAAAGTATTGTATAACTTTAGCTGTAAAAGTGAGAGATCTTTCTGAAAAATAGTCTAACCTATCTCAGGGAAAGGACAAATTAGTGCTCTGGGACTGGCCCAAAAGATGTAGAGCATAGGTGAAAGCATCGCTGGTAATAGCGCATTGATAAACGTTTCGTAAGTTGCGATATTTTTATGTAGAAATTTGTAATTTTTCAAAATTAATATTTATGTTCAGAAATCATCTTAATAGGCCTAAAGACACCTAATTAACTTAATTTGTTAATTTGGACTTCATTGCAGTTGGCGATGAGGCTAGGATCTTTTTCGTTTGTAGGTTGCAGAAAATGGTAAACTGGAAAACACATGAATACAGTCTAAAAATCAAAAGGTTTATTGAATAAACATGTCAAATACGAAATTAAAATATACATAGATATCACATGCACCTATCCCAACAATCGTTGGCAAGGCTGAGCCACTTTGGTATGTTAAATTTCACCCAGAAGGCACTTCAAAGTATAAAAGTATAAAATGAATTAAAATGAGGTATATCTTCTCGCTTGGCAACACCTTTCAAAGGCTATAATGGTGAATTATATTGTACTACTCATAGTTATTTGACCTTTTCATAATGATGGAAACAATTTCCAACTGCATGAAGCTAGTTTGGACAACATCTCTTTGACTAAAATAGTTTGTAGGTTTCAAGTCTGCTACCTTAAGTTGTATCTCAATGTGAAGCTTTGAAACTAGGTAGGTAAGCATCTAATGTCCATTCTTACCATATATATTGGAAAGTTATACATTGTGCTATTGAAATCACATCAAAATTATCGCTTTGGCACAGCATTGATCAGTACAAAATATCTGTTTTTTTCATGACACAGATATGGAATTATCACATTTATGATCACATAACGGCACAATGGCACCCTTAAATACTTAAAAGTCCACTCATAAAAACAGAATGAGACAAACAAAATAAATAACGCAAGTTTCCCAGCACTTTTACACTACTACTGAACTTCAAAGTGGAGTGTTTGAGTAAGTTTTGTAAGTAAGTAAGTTGCGCAGATCTTCTCCAAAATGATTGGACCTCATTGAACATCATTAAAGGAAGTAAGTTAATACTTGCAAACTAAAATTCAACACAACTGTCACATTGAATAAATCACATAGATGGAATGTTATTGGAGATAAAACATCTTCACAATGTCATTTGTGAATCATTTTGAGAATTATACAATAAATAAAAATGGTTTACACCTTAAACCAGCATCCCTAATACTTTTAACAGATGCAATGATTATGCATAGAAGTTATGAAACCTTAACATTTAAACATCCAACAGAACATTTGGATTAACTTTGAAAATGAAGTGTGAATTTGTCAAAGTCTTGGACAAACTTGTCCTTGAATTCTGACAGTGGCATGTCGGTGCTGACAATCTTGACTTTGCGCTTGCCATCTCTCGCATCTAGAACTTTCTGCCACTGCTGGACAGTAACCTCAGTGGCTGTGACTTTATCCACCAACCCCTTAACTGCCTCTTCCGTCTGGTAAGATTTCACAAAGACATCAGGACTTGGAGTGAGGGGTTCTGTGAGTACCTTCTTCAGGGATCTGAGAAGCAAGGTGGAGTTTTCATGCTTCTAGCACAAGCAGTTGTTCGGCTTCAAGCAATTGGAATGTCTGATGTGCTTGGGTCGCAGCTTGTAGAAAGATGACTTGCTCTTCTTCACTTGTGGATTTTCAGCAATGAACTTCTCATATAAGATGTATAGGTAGTCATTGAGGATCCTTGTTTGGACCTTCTCTCCATCAACTGTCAAGCAGTCCTGCTTGCCAGGGTTCATCCTAGAATTGTCGTCTCTCTCTAAGAAAGACCTAACCTGTCTCTCTAGCACTACCACTGGATCTGGATGAAACACTGTAGTCCCCTGGCTTGGAGATGTGACAGTACTACTACAAGCACTTGTAATGTCACTTGATCCTTTCTTCTCCATCAGTTCCTCCAGCTTCTTGCATCTCCTTTGGAATTTCTGTTTCTGAGCTTTGATATTCTTAATCTGTTCCTCATGCTTTGTAACCTGTCGGTTCAATTTTGAAACAGCCTTTGCGACACGTTTCTTCTTCCTCTTTTGAGTAGTAGACTTTGGACCAGTACCGACTTCGGCGACATGTTTCTTTCTCTTCTTTCGAGGAGACTTTGTAGTGGCTACAGCTGCAGCTTGTCTTTTCCTCCTTCTGGGGAATTTCACAATCAGTGTACCTGAAAGTAGACAAATAAACAAATGTATGAATAAGAGGAAGAAAGTGTGTCACGAAAGCTGTTTCAAAGTTTAACTTAGACAAATATCAGGTAGGTATGTGGTTATAATATTTGCAATTGTAATAATTAACAGATCAATTAATATTAGCATCAGTTCAGAACATTACTCCAAGTGGGATTCAAGACAAATATCATTAATTAACAGATCAATAAATATTAGCATCAGTTCAGAACATTTCTACTTCTAAGCAGATTCAAGACAAATATCAGATAGGTATATGTAGTAAATGATTAGCACGAGTTCAGAACAGTACATACATTCAAAAGTAAATCAGCAGGTAAACAGGAATATAAAACACTTACTTTATTATTCACAGCGAGAAAATCTAAGTGCATGAATAAATAAATGAATAAATGTTGAAATACATACCTCTGAGTTCCTGCGCTCCATCACCACCATCACTGCTGTCACCACCATCATCTGTCTCATCATCATCATCATCACTGTTAAATCCATCAGTTGACCAGTCCTCACCTTCCTCCACATCAGCCTGAGCAGCCAGTTTCTCTTCCCGCTTCTTCTTACGGTGTCTCCTGACCCCAATATTGGTTAACCTCCTGCTCTTTGCCTTCTCTTCTTCTGTCATGTCTGCTATCTTCTTTTGATAACCTTTCACTCTTTCACTTTCTCTTCTCAAGATGGTATCACCCAGTTCAGCGATTTTCTTCGCCCTATATCGCCCTTGCCGCTCTGCATTGCTTAGAGGAAGGGGTCTGGGCCGTGTAGAATACATTATCCGGCTGAAAAAGTAAAGAAAAGTGTCAAAATAAGCCATGTCCTCAAAAACGTAACGTACAAATGAAACAACACGTAACGAAAATGTCCTCAACTCAAATCGAGATGTAAATACCCCCCCGCCATGTTGTTTTGATTTATTTACAAGCACAACATTTCAAAGTTGTCTAAACTTACGGCAAAATACGCACAGACATCTTAAAATTTCTGTTAGCGGAGCTTCTATGCTACCCTACCCCCAAAATGACACTGATTTTTCAAAGATCCCATGATTAGAAATCGAAAAATTTTATGAAAAAAACACTCACCGCTGATTCTGACGAGTCTGGCAGCATGGCCTAACATCCCCTCTTGACGTCAGAAATGAAAACGAGGCCATTACCTCATTATTTTAGTCTGTAGGCTTGTCGATAGATGGCAATGTCGGATTGCCTAGAAACTTACACAACGTTTGTACGTGACGGTTTTTCGTACTTATGCTTCCCTGCAGGCTTAGAAATAATTCTTTCTGAATTTATTACAATCTTTATTTGTACTGTGCCTGAAGGTCTTTTAGATGCAAAAAGAAGATCTTCCACGAGTACATGTATAGGGTGGTATAATAAGATCGTAAGTTGCGCTTGCTATCGATACGCACCAACCTTACCCCATTTCGAGGTCTGTGGGCCTTTCTTAAAACTTGGTCTCAGACTTTTTGTTATTTTATCGAAAAGTTGAGATGTTTCCGCAGATGTAGAGACCAAAAAATCATTGAATACTATTTAATATGGTACATGTCCCGCATAAAATAGCTTGATGCGAAATGTACAAACAAAAATTGAAGACACGTGTACAGACCTACCTAATGTATATTTCAAAATGAAATATTCTGTTTTTGTGTCAGAAATATCAAAATTCAAAATATTTCCAATAAATATAGATGAGGTTTTCCTAAAACAATCCGGTTTTTTAATCTTTTCACACAAAATCATATTTTAACCTTTGCTGAGGACACGTTAGTCCGTTTCGCCTTGTTGCTCTTCCGGCCTCAGAAAAAATATTTCTACTAGAGTTAGGACACAAGTTATGCATGACTCTGATGCACATTGATCCTAGCTACTGGCTGATACCAAGTAAGCCAGTATTCATGCAGTATTTTTCCCTAGGGGGTCGAGGGTCACGCAAATCTCGTTATGTGGACCCTTAAGGGAGAATGGCTGATATATATATATATATATATATATATATAGCATAAACATAGTATTAGTGTATTAACATAAGTTCATATTGATGTGCCACTTCGTCATTTATAAATCTCATTATCAACTTTCTATTTTAAGGTTCACATTTATGGTTTCCATTGACCTCGAAGACTGAAATTCTTGAGGATGGTCGCATAAGACTATTGAAGTATGGCTCCTGGGCAACTAGTGCTGGCCATGCAGATTGGTATGTGGTTCAGGCAACTAGCCCTCAAGCGAAGGGAGATTCGTCAATGCTGTCAGATTTTCTGGTGTTCAGTGTAAGTTTTAATGCTCATTAAACCACCTTTTATTCAACATTATAAGCATTATTGTCAATGCTTTGATGCTCAATTGTGAAAAAATGAAATGAATGTGTAAGTTTATAGGAAATATAAACTTTTTGAGGACTTTCATTCTTCAGAGTCAGACTGTATTTAGTCAATGTCAGGATAGACTGGGCAATAGAAAAAAAATAACGTATCACGTATATGAAATATCAGCTATCATCCAATCACAATTATAATCGAAATTTTCACAACCAAATAGCATGTTTAGTTTAGTATGTTACACAATTAATGTTGGTGAATTCCGGTTTGACATAGTGATATTTTGATACTATCATACATGCTTGTGCTCTATTGTATACCCAATATCCACCAAAATCTGAATAGTAATGTAACACCTTGTTTTGACATTACAGGATGAAATCAGACGCGTGTCAGATGAGTGGTCAGCTATGGGCTTGCGCGGGAATCAGTCTGGAGCTCTTTACTGTGATGAAATATTGCCCAGTGTTCGGCTACTTGGAGATCACGGTAAACACTCTTCATGCACTTGAGGCTAGTCCATGACATTCCATCACGAGTTTACCTAAAATGGCAAATACAGTATGTCTTAATCAAAACAGAATATCTCCGCTAAGCAACGCAATCTTTACATACCATGCAACTTTCCATTTTCCATACTTGTTGTCAGTGATTTTTACCAGAGTATACTTGAGATTAATAAACTTCAGGTGAATTTGTATGGCATCAACAATTATTCAATGACTAAAGCATTTACAAAGCAATGCACATCCCATATCTCATATCCACTATCAAAAGTGTAATGAAACTAGATTTTCTTTCTAGGTTAATGATTGAAGGAACACCAGAAGCAGAAAATTTAATAAAGCAAACTGACTAATCTCGAATTATGATATCAAGATGAATAACAAGGGAGAACATCTATGTGATTATTGAATAACAACGTATGAAATAATAATGATAATAATAAAATTGTAATAATAATAATGATTATAATAATAATAATGATAATAGTAGTAATAATAATAACGATAATAACAGGAAATATTGTTAGTTAATGGTGCCATGTACTTCCAACAATGGTAGTGATATACATCATCTAAAGTTTAAAAATGTTTGATACGAATGCTTCATTTGGTTATAACACTTCAGATAAGCAGTTAAATATCATTAGGAAAATGACAAGCTATTCTTAATTTTTCTACAACAAATCAAATAATTCTTGCATTTTTCTGATATCATATAAACATAAATAGGAATAAAGATAATTGAATTGGTATACTCATGTTATGTGATTTTTGCAGGTGATGGAGCCCGAGGAAATAATGAGATAGTTGTTCCCTATTTCGCTTTGTTAGCGTCTGCTACTTACAATGGGATTGCCCTAGGCGCCATAGATCTGGCCAAGAAACACGTGACCCAGAAACGCCATGCTGATGTGGGTCTCCGTGTATCTGATTATCCCTTGATTCAGGTCAGTAACAAAATACAAATGCGGTTTGAATTGCACAATGGGTTTAAATACTGCAACACCAAGCAAAAATGAAAAGATGTCTAATCCCAATGCATATATGAATATATTCTGGAATGTTGATAATTGTTTTTTGATATCTAGATATATAATCATATTTTTTCATCATAATTATTGTTCTAATTTGATAATTCCTTTACTATTCTCTTTGTGGTTTCCAGGATTACTTTGGTGAGTCAATCACCCAGACGAATACGTGTCGTTTGGCAGTTTTTTCTACTGCCAGTGGCATAGACAAAGCCACAAACAACAGTGACTGGTCAATTCACAAGGACCCAACTGTGCGGCCAAGGTAAGCAGAAGTGCATATCGAAATAAAGCAGTGATAAACTGCATCCCCAAACATTTCACAACATTTGATTATTCATATATCTTACTTATAGTTGGACTTCTATTTTGCAGAATACACGACTTTCAGGCCTGTAAGTGCAATTGTTCTCTGATCCTTGAATGTGAATTTTCAACCAATGTCAAACCACTCAATATCAGATAATGGCTATGATATTTAAAGAATTTAGATGATTTATATAGTTCCATTTTAAATCAGTTATGCTTAATTCAATCATTTTACATTCATAGGTCTTTTAGCCCATAAGTTTACTGTAATGTAGCATTCGAAATCTTAAATGATGGATGTACTGTCTTAGAGATACCGTATTCAGTGCTGAGCTTTCTATACATTTTATTAATGATATTTGATTAATTTTTGAAGTATTCTTTATGCAATATACGAGCTTACTGTGTAACACTCTTTACTATCCTTTATGATTTATTCTCCTTAGTTATTTCTTAAAATTTAACTTTTTATGTGCCGGGCTTAAACTTTGATTATTCATAATGATGCCAGTATATGTTGTTCACTTGTCACTTCAAATGTCTAGTAAGATAAACGAAACATATTAGTAGTGGCTCCCAAGAAAATGTTCGGAATTCTTGTCTTTCGCAGAATTCCTCTTGAAAGGTTCCCCAGTAAAACATTCTTTGCCATATCTATGAGAGTTCTGGCTGACCAATACTACATTGGAAAATAAACTTGGACCTGATTATAATGTTACAAATGATTGACGGAGCGTTTTTGGTCTGATCAATATTTTTCCTTCAAATTTGTTTGAAAGATGCCCGAATCACAAAGATATTCTAAAATTCATCTGGACGTCTTTGAGGAATAGAGAAATAGATATGTAAGGTAAAAGGAATAATAGAGAAACAATGAAAAAGGTGTAATAGTGAAGCATAAAGGCCAAGCCAATGACGAGGCCTAAGTTTCACTTATAAACTACTTCGATTTCTTTCTCTGACCTAAAACAAAACAAATTGAAGACATCAGATATGTCTGCCTAGTACCCCTAACGGCAACGTGTGTGTCCTAGTTTCATTTTGTGTTGGCCTTACATTTTCTGGATCATCCTTCTGAGAACAATGACCTAAACCTTATAATGTCAATCCTTCTTCTCCTAGGAGTGCCTTCCTGTTGTGGACCATGCAGCTGAAGGTTCAGAGTACGTCCAATGTCTGTACTGTCACAGACAAGATGCTGCACGCTTGTGGGGGATCTGGCTACAAGACAGACTTAGGTGGGTAACCGATGTCTATTTTCAACCACATTCAGGCAGAAATACCCATTTTAAATAACTCTACTCCAATGGGTGTTGAGAATGGTTTCTGGTTCAAAGGTCCATATTTGGATCAGCCAACAATAATGTTATAACATGAGCGCAATGATAGGCATATGCCAGTGGGTTTTTTTCCATGTAAAAGATCATATCCTAGCTGCTGTATTCCTATTAACTATTATTTTAATCTTAAATGTCAGAAATAGCTTTGTCAATTGGCGGGCTTAAGAAATAACAAATTTGCTATATTGTGTTTCCCCTGATAGTTTTGTGATCTAAGGAGTTGTCACTGACTACTAGTAACTAGCTGTCTCTCATCACTGCCCGGCTTTGTGCCCTGGCAACAGCAAGGAAGTTGTCAGTGCCACGAGGTTAGGCTGATTTTTTTTGCTAGTCACAGCATAGCCGCAATGTGGCGGAAAGGTGACGATAACTGACATTCCTATGATAGGTTCCCTGTGTTAACATATTTGATATAAATAACATTTTTTAATTTTGGAACTTTTTTTTTATTTTCCTTGAAGCAAAGCACTTTGGCCGCCATTACATCTATATATATATATATATATATATATATATATATATATATATATATATATATATATATATATATATATATATATATATATATATATATATATATATATATATATATATATATATGCAAGGTAATAGGTTACAAATGGTTTCTGTATTGATAATAACTATGTGAATACTGTACATCTGTATTATAAATAACATATGATTAAGGTGTGTGCATTTGAGTAGCATTGACCAAAATGTGTAGAAAACAAAAAGTATATTTTGTACTATTTCTTTCTTTTAATATTTCATTTTACTAAAGATCAGTTATCACAATAACTTGAAAGAATGTTTTCTTTCTAAAGGACTGGAAAGGTTTATTCGTGATGGAAGAGCTGGCTGGGTCATGGGTCCTAGCAATGAGGTGATGCGACAGATTGTGGGCAAGATTGCATTGGGTCTTCAGGTCGATTTGTGGTAGGTTGGCATTCCTCTTAGGGGTCTACGTGGTCTAAGGTATTGCAGATTACTGCTCTCTCTCTCTCTCTTACCATTTTCTGCATTCAAATACCAGTCAGGGATTGCGTAGAAGTTGTCGTTGACATAGGGTTGAGGCCGTTGTTTTGCCGTATTTCCGGTTCCTCCGCCAGTTACAACGGGCTAATCAAGACTTAATCGCAACATAAAAAAAAAGTGACAATAATCGAAATTCCAAGTTCTCATTCCTCTTACAAATTTCTGCTCTCTTTGATAATCTGATCAATTTCTAATGAGCTGATAGACTATTTGTCATTAATTCTTGGGTGTTTGAAATAGTTAAATTTCATTTTTCCAGAAAAAATCGATAATCTTTGTTTATATATATATATTTATATATATATATATATATATATATATATATATATATATATATATATATATATATATATATATATATATATACACATACATACATACAATCATATATACATACATACATACATACATATATGCATTCATACATTTTTATATATTGCTTAATGTCACCTCTTTAACAGGGCCCAGTTTCCAAATGATCGCATCATCAGGTCTGAGACCCAAAAAATGACGCCTGATAAGAAAAGGGCCTTAGCCAAGAAACTCCTTGCTGATGCCCTCCTTGAGGAAAGCGATTATACTGGTGAAAATGACTTCCAAGGCAATGACTTTGAAAACCCATTCAACACTGCACCACCACGAGTGCTGGGAACCATTATAACTGCTGATGTTAGACATGAGGGGGCACTCTCTCCAGACAAATACACTGAAGTTACTCTGAAATCTGTCAAGACCTTGGCTGACGGCCTGGCGGAGTTCAGATTCTACTTGCCAGAGAAGACCAACCATATTGGCTGCAATCCTGGCCAATATATACAGGTTCGGGTACAGTCTAATGGTCGAAAAGAGGAAAGGCATATGTCTCCTATCTCCTCAACCAAGAGCTATGGCATCATAGATCTGGTTCTGAAGTTTGAATCTTATGGAAAATTCTCCAAGTACTTCAAAGGTTTATCTCCAGGTAAATGTACTGAGGACATTTTAGGAAGTAGTAGTAGTATTAGAAGTAGTAGTAGTAATAGTAGTTAAGTAACTGTTTAATAGTTATTTAGTAGTTGCATAAGTAATGATGACAGTAGCAATAGTAGTAGTAGTAGTACTTGTAGTTGTTGTTTAATAGTTGCAGTCGTAGTAATGGAATTAGTCGTAGGAGTAGAAGTATAGTACTAGAAGTAGTTCTTGAAGAAGCAGTGGTTTAATAGTTGAAGCATTAGAGATCGCAGTATAGTAGTAGTAGTAGTAGTAGTAGTAGTAGTAGTAGTAGTAGTAGTAGTAGTAGTAGTAGTAGTAGTAGTAGTAGTAGTAACAGTAGTAGTAGTAGTATTAGGAGTAGTAGTATTAGGAGTAGTAGTAGTAGCATCAGTAACAATTGTAGCCATTGTAGTAGTTGTCAAACAGCACAAGGCGGCTGCTTGCCTGTCATATCTCACTTCATTCAAAATACCTTCATTTTGTAATCATCTTCTTTTAGGGGCAAAGATTGACATGCGAGGACCTTGTGGCGGATTTGAGTATACCCCAAACAGTACAGACCATCTTTCTCTGATAACTAGTGGGGTAGGTGCTACCCCTGCTATCCAGATTGCTCGAGAGATCATCTCCAATAGAGAGGATAGCACCTCAGTTTCATACGTCCATTTTTCCAAGACAGATGGGGAGATTCTGTACTATGATGAACTGCAGAGATATGCCAAGGATAACAAGAACTTCAAGCTTCACTTGACCGTGGAGGAAGGAGGTGACACGTGGAAGGGAGAGGAGGGGTTTATTGAGGAGGAACTCCTGGAGAGGAGTCTGCCCAAACCAGGAGAGAAGAAGCATAAGATTGTTATGTGCGGAGGGCCTGCTATGGTTATGAGTGCCCTAGAGTACCTACGTAGGCTAGGCCACCCCAGTGAGAGTATCTATGTGTATGGTCAGTTTGGTGTTAATCAGATTCGCTCGGTCTATGGGAAGGGGACAAAATTATCCCCTCACTGTCTTGTGAAATGATTTATTTGAAAAAAACACACATTCAAATATACTTACATTCATACATCCTTGTTAGTTTGTTTGGGCTCTTGGAGAAAACATTTATACCAAAGTAATATCTTGAGAAATAGTTAAGTGGAAGTCTGGATTCAACAATTCCTCTTAAATCAATTTTCAAAATATTTTATAGAATAGTATATCCTAGATCTTCATATCATTTCTACTTTTTAGGGGCAAATGGGCTAAATGACATGTTTATTTGTACAACTTCATTCTGGGCAAAGGGATAGAGTGTGTCGCAAATATAAATTATAGAAGCAAGACACAAGGTCTCCCTTGTATTACACCTATTCGCACAAAACTTATAAACATAAGGAAGTCTTAAACGAATCTAGCCTTCATAGTTTGTTAAAGTATAAGACTGAACGTATTACCACTAAATTGCACAGATTGGCAAGTTGAAAAATAGATTAAGAGTGATAGTACTTGTTGATGGTTTTATACACTTATCACTGTTATTCTGAAAAGGTGCATTTCTATTGTAACCAGTGTGTGTAAATTCATATTTTAGCAATAATGGCTTTTGCTTTAATTGACACATGCTATTTATTCAGGCACGTTGTATGTGTGATAAGTCATTGGCCAAACCAACACATCGTTTCCATTATATATCAGGGTAGCTTACGGGGTAAACCTTTAGATGAAGCTTTTCCTTTTTCCTTTAATACATTGTTAAGCTATTGCATTGTTCTGATAGTGAATTTTATTAAGCAAATGGCATATATTTTATATATTCTATAAAAGCATTGTAACATTGTTTACCAGTTACAAATGTATGTATATATATATATATATATATATATATATATATATATATATATATATATATATATATATATATATATATATATATGTGTGTGTGTGTGTGTATGTATGTACTGTATATCTGGAATATTTAGAGGTATTCCAATTTTTGCTTATTTTCGCTGACCTCTATAAACTGTGAAAATTGAAAAATCATTGAAGCGTGCTACAAGAACTGACAAGAAAGTTTCGAATATTCCAAAACTTTCTTGGGGGTACGAGAACATAACAGGAACATCCAAGAACATATAATGAAAAACCAAAGAACATACAAGAATCAACAAGAAACATGCAGAATTTCTCCAAGAACTGGAAACTTTCCAAATTCTTGGTATGTCTTGCTATGGTCTTTGGGACGTCCTTGACAATGGGAAGGGGGCTTAATCATACAGCCAAGTCACTGTTGTTGTGTCACCAAACCATTTGGAGGTAACCTGATGTCTAATCCAAATGGCAATACAGGGCATTTAATCACTAATTGTGTACTGTGAAAAAATCAGGATATACGGTATATAGCCCTTCTTATCGCTACCATGAATGCCGCATATTTTCAATACAAAAATATTCAAGGGGTCTAATAATAATAAAATGATTGCTCAGTGTGTAATTCATGAGGATATCGACTGTATACCTGCACAATCTCATATATGACTTTTAATTAAACAAAATGTTCCAAAAATACAATTATTTCTGTTTCTGCATATTTACCCTAAACGTGGGGTCACTCAGTACAATACTCATCTTAAACATATGTCTTCAATGCTTTCACTAGACAAGGACCTTATTAACTGTCAAGAGTAATTTGAATGATAAATGATGCTAAGAAGCCACAAAACTAAGGTGAGATGGTCTTTAGGTGACTTTTCACAATGTGCTGTATATAGCCATCACTAAAGCTACTATGTATGAAGCCAATTCCTTAATACAAAATGTGCAAGGGGGGGGGGGATCTAATAATACATCAAATAAGCTTATAGTGCCTACTGTTTGAATATATCTATTGCCTGCCTGAGCAACTTTACATATGACATAAAAAATATTGAAAGTCATTTTTACCCTTTTCTACATATGTACCCTAAATGTGAGGTCACTCAGTGCAGACAGAACTTCAACATTTCATTTTACTTTTCTTCACTAAACAAGGACCTTACTAATTATTGGGAGGAGAGTAATCTGAATGAGAAATGTTTGTAAGAAGGCCACCAAACAAGTTTTAATTTCATTCTCCATAGAGTTAGGATTTTTGCCATTTTAGAGTTTTTTGTCACCTGATGGTCTGTTATCAACTCCCACATGGATATAAGCATGGTTCATATCACTCAATCTCTTCAGAACTTTCTAATTGATTTTTCCAAAACTCCAAATTCACCAGATGAAATGTGCAGATTGTACAAAAAGAAATAATTTCTCTTAAAAACACCCAATTTCGGCCATTTTCTGACCAAAAATTAACCTTCAAGGGTCATTTATCACATTGCTTTACACTCACATCTCATCTTTATCTCCTGAAGTATACTGGTGCAAGTCTGACTTCTCTGTCTCAAAAAATAAAAATAAATAATAATAAAGAAATCCCAAAAAGAATGCGTTTTTAGACATTTTTGAGAGAAATTGCCCCAAAAGGTGGTCCTGATTTGAGTTTAACATCTTGAATCATGATCCTCACCTTTCTGCCTACAAAACCATACCATCTTGGTACTGCCCTGATGGGGGATGATGCACGGTAGGCCATGGTAGCCCACAGACTAATAAACACACACACATATATATATATATATATATATATATATATATATATATATATATATATATATATATATATATATATATATATATATATATATATATATATATATATATTTATATATATACAGGGGAACTTGGATATGACGGACTTATTGGGACCAGGAAAATTGGTCCGTAATATGCAAAATCCATCATATACATATGACACATACCGGTAGTTGATATGCATGGAACTGGGAACAAGCATATTGCCCGTCATAGACAAAAGTCCATCTTACAGTGGTCCGTCATATCCAAGTTCACCTGTATGTATATATATATATATATATATATATATATATATATATATATATATATATATATATATATATATATATATATATATATATATATATATATATATATATATATACATATATATATATATATATATATGTATATATATATATATATATATATATATATATATATATATATATATATACATATTTATATATATATATATATACATATATATATATATATATATATATACATATATATATATATATATATATATATATATATATATATATATATATATATATATATATATATATATATATATATATATGGCTGATATTGAATCTTAAACTTTTAAATTGTAAGAAGATAAATCAATATTATGTTCCACAATAATGTTCCAAGTGCTGATATGCAATGACCCCAAAACCCTTGAAATCGTGTTGCGTGAACGTTTCTTAGAATTCAATGTATCCATTGTGTTATAGAACAAAGAATCAGTGGGAGAATACAAAGCTCTTTGTGTTGTTATATATGGTGTTTCATACGGATATATGTACTACTTTACTATATTCAGATTTAAGTTGATCGTATCAAACATAACACTTTGTTTAGCAGTGCACTGACCACCAGTCGATGAATTATCTTTTACCGATCCATGCTTTGGAATTCCTCGGGAAATGTATTAACACACACACATATATATATATATATATATATGTTGCAGCCCAACTTCCGATCCAGCCCATCTTAAGATGGGCCAAGCCCAACTTCCGATCGGAAGTTGGGCTGGATTTGCTGGCCCATCTTAAGATGGGCTACCCAACTTCCGATGACCCAGATAATACAGCAGCCCAGCCCAACTTCCGATGGCAATGATTTTTTATAAAGTGTTCATCTAGAAGTTTAGAGCCTTGTTAGAATATTTGTTTATTGAATAAGATGTGAATTTCATGAGACAAATTACTTGCATATCATTGTTAAATATTTACTTAAACACTACTGAATACTTCTGATTATGCTGAAATTTGAATATAAGTTGATTACAGATTCTTTTCTTTTGTAAAAAGACTAGAAAAACAAAACAAAGAAATAATTATTCAAACACAACAGATTAATTTACACTGGTAATGTTTCTTATGGTGCTGGATTCCAGCACCTGTTAATTGCAATCCTTGATTGATTACATTCTTTTCTGGCTTCTAGAATGAGTTGAAAACGTTGTATATGCCCTACAATTTTTTTACCTGTCTAACAAAATATAAGTATCTATTACATTATTTATAATAGATGTCTGTAAAAGTATAAACATTTCATAATAATAAGCCAATTAAGGTAACATGGTACATCTATATTACTTTTCTTTATCTACATTCAGGATGAAGGGCTTCTTTCTGACACATCTTAATAAAGGTCTCACTTTTAAAAGTTCAACAACCAGTTTTCTGATATACTCATTGCTCTTCAATATTTGAAAAAAAGGTTTAAAAAATAATTCAAGCTAAAACATAAATATTTCTCTCTTCCCTCTTTTACTATTGACTACCAAAAAGATAACTTTCTCAACTGCTTCATCCAAAGTTGGCCAATCCAAGATCATAATGTCTAAATCTTACTAAATTTTGATCTGCCAAAATTCAATATATGTGTCGTTTAGGTAGAAGTACCAATTCAATATGCATACACCTTATCTCATATCAATTACAACTTGAACCATGTATGTTCATTTCTTACTACCTCACCTCATCTAGGTACTATAAGTGCCCTGCTCTGATGAATCTTGATAAAGGACACAATGTTTTTGTAAATTCTGACAGTTTTTTTTTGTCTATTTCTACTGTCCTGCCAGTCACATGAACCCCCTTAATTAATGCATTTACACTTATTTTGGCACACACATGATTATATGATTATGTCAAGAATTTGCAAGGGGTTAAAGAATACCTAAAAATACTAATAAAAAAGCTTAAAAGACAAGAAAAAAATTCCCTTTTCCCTTTTTGAGTCATTAAAAAAATACCATTGCTATTCCTTCATTCAAATTGTAAATGATTCATCATCTAGCTTATGTAATGTAAGAGCACACAACCCATAAATAACAAAGAAAGGGTAGTATTGTGCAAATTATCTAATTGAATTAACTTTGAATTAAATTAAATCTGAAAAAGCTTAAAATTCCATTTAAATGACTCTTTAATTTGTTGTAAAAACATGATTCTTTTATTTAGTTTTTCTGCTTACACTCAGCAATAATGTTTTGATTAATCAGGTAATTCTAGCTACCCATTTCAATTTATTTCTTGGACTAATATTATCTTGTAATTTAAAGTGGATGCCCTATGAAAGAGTTGAAAATTCCATATTTACAAGATTGCAAAAATTCATATGAATATTCATGAAGGGTTACATCCTGGTATCTATAATGATCGGAAGTTGGGCCAAGCCCATCTTAAGATGGGCCAGCCCAACTTCAAATGACCTACATCCTGGTATCTAGAGATCGGAAGTTGGGCCAAGTCCATCTTAAGATGGGCCAGCCCAACTTCAAATGACCTACATCCTGGTATCTAAAGATCGGAAGTTGGGCCAAGCCCATCTTAAGATGGGCTAGGGGTCATCGTAAGTTGGGCCAAGCCCATCTTAAGATGGGCTACCCAACTTCTGATCGGAAGTTGGGCTGCAACATATATATATATATATATATATATATATATATAATATATATATATATATATATATATATATATATATATTTACATATATATATATATATATATATATATATATAGTTAGAACGGGGTATGTCTACACCTCGGGTGATCATCTGGGGAAGATACTCTGGTAGGATTGACATTGCTCTGGATATACATAGTGCTGATGTATTGGGTACCTTAACAGGTGTATCGAGGTCTCAGATTAAGATGTGAGTGACCTTATGCGCGTGATAGTTTAATCACGGTATAATCTTTTATGCCTAAGTGATTAGGATGACCAGGTTAGGGCATATAGGGCAAAGAGTTGTCCTTAAATTATTTGCGTTCAGTGTATTTCATGAGGTTAAGTCCTCGGGGTACGAAGCACCTGAGTCTTTTTATCCATTTTGATTCCAATTCCAGTCGCATTGTAAGGCTGGTTTTGGAGTCAGGGTGTCCTTTCGCGAAGTTCAATACCTTCACGGAAAGGGACCTAATGCCATTATGGCCAGGTTCATTGAAGTGCCTGCCAACGATGTGTATGTCAGTGTTTTGGTTAATGTTCCTGACATGTTCTCGAAGTCTTTCAACCAGTGGTCTTTTGGTCTGGCCTACATAGTGTTTGCCACATGCCTGGCAGCAGAGGCAGTATACTATATTGTTCGATCGACATGAGATTTGTGACCTAGTATTGTACTCTTTATTGGTGACAATACTTGTGATTCTACCGGTTTTGTCAAGCATTGTGCAATATTGACAATGTTGTTTTTGACACACGTTGAGTGGTGTGTTGGTGTTTCTAACCGCTGGCTTTGCGGTGTCGGAAATCTGACGGGGCAGTCTTGCTCTGACCAGAATATCACGGAGATTCTTGGCCCTTCTATTCCCCTTGATCAATTTGAGGTTGAGTAGGGGTCTGGTTGAACTGGATTTCTCTAGAATGTCCCAGTTCTGTTGTACTACTTTATCGCACTCCCTGAAATTGGGGTGGAAAGTAGTGATGAGAAAAGTACGTTCTTCTCCCTCATTAAGGTCATCCTCCTCTTTCACTGATGGATTGAGGAGGGTTGTCCTATCAGTATGGAATACCCTTGAGAATGCTTTTCTGATGACATTGGCCGGGTATTCTGCCTTGATGAAATTTTTAGACATTTCTCTGCACTGGTGCAGGAATGCGTCTTCGGTGCTGCAGATTCGTTTCAAACGTAGAAACTGACTGTATGGGATGCCGTCCCTGCAATGGCGAGGGTGGGCGCTCCTGTAGTTGAGGTAATTGTGACTGTCTGTAGGTTTAGTGTACAGATCAGTTTGTAGATTGTGGTCCGCATCTATTGATACGGTCACATCCAAGAAATGAACTTCAGCAGTTGATGATTCTGCTTCGAATTTGATGCTTGGAAGGCATCCATTAAGGTAGGAGACGAAGTCATTAAGACTATCTCGTCCGTGTGTCCAGATGATGAAGATATCATCTATGAATCTCTTCCATACTATTGGTGATGGATTGTGAGGGTACACAAAGGTGTCCTCGAACCAACCCATGAAGGTGTTGGCATAAGAGGGGGCTACTCGGGTGCCCATTGCTGTGCCACCTGTCTGTAGGTGATACTTCTCATTGAAGTCGAAGTTATTCTTGCTCAGGACAAGTTTGAGGAGTTTGATAAGGCTGTCGTTGAATGGAGCACGTGCGAGTGGTCTCTCATTTTGCAGCATGATTCTACAAGCCTCTATACCTTCAGTATTAGGTATATTGGTATAGTGGCTGGATACGTCTAGAGTAGCTAGAATAGCTCCTTCTGGTAGATTATGAATAGGATTTAGGACACTTAAAAAATGAGTGGTGTCTTTGATGTAGGACCTGATGTTTTTTACCCCTGGCTGTAGGAAAAAATCGACAAATTGTGATATTCTTTCGGTGGGGCATCCGTTGCCAGAAACAATAGGCCTGCCCGGAGGATTGGATAGATCTTTGTGTATTTTTGGCAGCATATAGAACTGTGCTGTGCGTATAGGGGTGTGTGTGAGATAATCGTAGCATTTATCATCTATTTCTTTGTGTGAGCGCATATCATCTAAAACTGTTACCACTTCTTTGTAATGAGTAGAGGTCAAGTCTGTTTCAGTTTCGATATAGAATTTTGGGTCAGATAGTTGTCTGACACCTTCTTTTATGTATTTCTGTCTATCCCAAACGACTACTGCACCTCCCTTGTCTGCAGGTTTGATTACTATGTTGGTATCTTTTGACAAGGACTGGAGGGCGTGTCGCTCCTCAACAGTTATATTGTGATTCCTGATCTTAGGTATATTAGAATCAGATAAATCCCTATGGTTCTTGAAGATAAAGTTTTCCAAATTAATGACAGGAGGAGGTATCCATGCCGATGGTAATTTAAATAAAGGGTGTTTAAATGGTTGGTGCAATTCAGGTGTAGGTACAATGGTAATATCTCGTAGTGAGGTGTCGTTATTTGGGTTAGGTAATTTATAGAAATGTAAATACCTTTTAAGTCTGAGGTGAAGTTTGTCTAAATCTTCATGGAGTTCACCCATATCAGGCTCACCCGGGGTTGGGCAGAATTTCATTCCGCGTTCTAATATTTGAATTTCAGATTCGGATAGTTGTCTGTCTGATAGGTTAACAACTGACGCATGAGTAGTAACTTCAGATGAGTTATTTTTATTAGTATAAATATGTTCATTGGAATGTGATACATCTATCGAAGTATTGGCACTCGTCAGGTATGAGGTAGATGAATTCTCAGTTAGTGAATCTAGAGAATTAATATATGAATTATGATATAAATAATTATACTCTTTAGGAAGTTCAGATGAATCTTGGTAATGAGTATGTAATGATGCCCCCGAGGTGTCCGGCACCTGGTGAGGCTGAGTAGTATTATCACAGGAAGAATATGTATAAATATCTAGAGGACTATGGTCGACATTTGTGGTTGATGTCGAGGCGTTATTGGCATGTATGAATGCTAGACAATAGGTTGGAATGAGACATTGATTGTACAATGGTATAACATCATCTATCCTAATAAAATCACAGATAATCATATGGCGAATTATCCGGTCCTGAGATAGGACTTTAATAAAAGGTCCCTTGAGGTAGAATGAAGTAGCTTGTTGATGGCTACATTCATAGAGTTCTTGATCAATAAGTTTGTGATTGGTGCTCATAGAGCTAATAAACATATGAACTGTTAATTCTAATAAGACCTTAACTAGGTAGTAACATTAACAGGTGTCATTGGGGATCTGGGTTAGAATCCCTGTTGTAACAGGATTATCGCGATCCTGTGTGTGTTATCACACTAGGTATATCAGTACCTATAGTCACGAGAACCACGTTGGTTCTGGTTTGTGGGTTGGTTCATTTCTTGAACAACTTGTCGAACTATGGCCGCCATCGCTTGGGGGTCCATGTTGTTCCGGTTGTTGGATGGTTGCCGTTGGTTGAATCTCGGTGCACCACCTCTACCCCTCCCTCGGTTGGGGGGACCGGATCTTGAGTTGAATCTTCCACGACCACTGTTGGGGGATCGTGATCTCGATCTGGATCGGGATCTTCTCCTCTTACCCCTACCCCTCCCGGTGTTGTAGTTCGGGTTGGGGTCCATGGGGCGAGCTCCCATACTGCTGCTCCCCGGTTGCGGGTTGTCATATGCCCGGTTCGGGGGAATGTTGTTGTCTCTCCTTGGTGGAGAGGGTGGGCGCTGGCGTTTGTTGGGATTGTTGTATCCTCTGACCCTAAGGTTCTCTACAATCGCCGCATCGGTGACAGGGTCGGCGATCAGGACTGCATTGTGGGCGTCCAGTCTGATGTTCCAATGAACATATTTATACTAATAAAAATAACTCATCTGAAGTTACTACTCATGCGTCAGTTGTTAACCTATCAGACAGACAACTATCCGAATCTGAAATTCAAATATTAGAACGCGGAATGAAATTCTGCCCAACCCCGGGTGAGCCTGATATGGGTGAACTCCATGAAGATTTAGACAAACTTCACCTCAGACTTAAAAGGTATTTACATTTCTATAAATTACCTAACCCAAATAACGACACCTCACTACGAGATATTACCATTGTACCTACACCTGAATTGCACCAACCATTTAAACACCCTTTATTTAAATTACCATCGGCATGGATACCTCCTCCTGTCATTAATTTGGAAAACTTTATCTTCAAGAACCATAGGGATTTATCTGATTCTAATATACCTAAGATCAGGAATCACAATATAACTGTTGAGGAGCGACACGCCCTCCAGTCCTTGTCAAAAGATACCAACATAGTAATCAAACCTGCAGACAAGGGAGGTGCAGTAGTCGTTTGGGATAGACAGAAATACATAAAAGAAGGTGTCAGACAACTATCTGACCCAAAATTCTATATCGAAACTGAAACAGACTTGACCTCTACTCATTACAAAGAAGTGGTAACAGTTTTAGATGATATGCGCTCACACAAAGAAATAGATGATAAATGCTACGATTATCTCACACACACCCCTATACGCACAGCACAGTTCTATATGCTGCCAAAAATACACAAAGATCTATCCAATCCTCCGGGCAGGCCTATTGTTTCTGGCAACGGATGCCCCACCGAAAGAATATCACAATTTGTCGATTTTTTCCTACAGCCAGGGGTAAAAAACATCAGGTCCTACATCAAAGACACCACTCATTTTTTAAGTGTCCTAAATCCTATTCATAATCTACCAGAAGGAGCTATTCTAGCTACTCTAGACGTATCCAGCCTCTATACCAATATACCTAATACTGAAGGTATAGAGGCTTGTAGAATCATGCTGCAAAATGAGAGACCACTCGCACGTGCTCCATTCAACGACAGCCTTATCAAACTCCTCAAACTTGTCCTGAGCAAGAATAACTTCGACTTCAATGAGAAGCATTACCTACAGACAGGTGGCACAGCAATGGGCACCCGAGTAGCCCCCTCTTATGCCAACACCTTCATGGGTTGGTTCGAGGACACCTTTGTGTACCCTCACAATCCATCACCAATAGTATGGAAGAGATTCATAGATGATATCTTCATCATCTGGACACACGGACGAGATAGTCTTAATGACTTCGTCTCCTACCTTAATGGATGCCTTCCAAGCATCAAATTCGAAGCAGAATCATCAACTGCTGAAGTTCATTTCTTGGATGTGACCGTATCAATAGATGCGGACCACAATCTACAAACTGATCTGTACACTAAACCTACAGACAGTCACAATTACCTCAACTACAGGAGCGCCCACCCTCGCCATTGCAGGGACGGCATCCCATACAGTCAGTTTCTACGTTTGAAACGAATCTGCAGCACCGAAGACGCATTCCTGCACCAGTGCAGAGAAATGTCTAAAAATTTCATCAAGGCAGAATACCCGGCCAATGTCATCAGAAAAGCATTCTCAAGGGTATTCCATACTGATAGGACAACCCTCCTCAATCCATCAGTGAAAGAGGAGGATGACCTTAATGAGGGAGAAGAACGTACTTTTCTCATCACTACTTTCCACCCCAATTTCAGGGAGTGCGATAAAGTAGTACAACAGAACTGGGACATTCTAGAGAAATCCAGTTCAACCAGACCCCTACTCAACCTCAAATTGATCAAGGGGAATAGAAGGGCCAAGAATCTCCGTGATATTCTGGTCAGAGCAAGACTGCCCCGTCAGATTTCCGACACCGCAAAGCCAGCGGTTAGAAACACCAACACACCACTCAACGTGTGTCAAAAACAACATTGTCAATATTGCACAATGCTTGACAAAACCGTAGAATCACAAGTATTGTCACCAATAAAGAGTACAATACTAGGTCACAAATCTCATGTCGATCGAACAATATAGTATACTGCCTCTGCTGCCAGGCATGTGGCAAACACTATGTAGGCCAGACCAAAAGACCACTGGTTGAAAGACTTCGAGAACATGTCAGGAACATTAACCAAAACACTGACATACACATCGTTGGCAGGCACTTCAATGAACCTGGCCATAATGGCATTAGTCCCTTTCCGTGAAGGTATTGAACTTCGCGAAAGGACACCCTGACTCCAAAACCAGCCTTACAATGCGACTGGAATTGGAATCAAAATGGATAAAAAGACTCAGGTGCTTCGTACCCCGAGGACTTAACCTCATGAAATACACTGAACGCAAATAATTTAAGGACAACTCTTTGCCCTATATGCCCTAACCTGGTCATCCTAATCACTTAGGCATAAAAGATTATACCGTGATTAAACTATCACGCGCATAAGGTCACTCACATCTTAATCTGAGACCTCGATACACCTGTTAAGGTACCCAATACATCAGCACTATGTATATCCAGAGCAATGTCAATCCTACCAGAGTATCTTCCCCAGATGATCACCCGAGGTGTAGACATACCCCGTTCTAACTATATTATCAACTTTCCACACCGAGGAGATCACGCTCTACACATACAAGACCCCTATGTATGACTCCCCAACATCATAGCATTTTCACCAACATGACGAATTTTGGTATTAAATACACACCACTTCAGCACCCTGCCACCGATAGGTAACAGGACATACTTTTATACTACACCACTAGTTCACCAAGAGAGGCAACATCACATACCTCTCGCAGCACCTTAATAACTAATCCGCATATCCAGCGGGCAGTAGCCCGTTATCCCAACGGACATCTACATCGATTACATCAACATAAGGATAATCTACTGTTACTAATAGGGAGGCATTCCACCATCCCAACCGCATAATAGGAAAAAAATCCTCTGACGAGACCCCTCGTGGGTCGAAACCGCTTATCATGTAGGCTACAACTAAACCCTACATGCATATTTCGGGACACACATCTGACTGTATCCCTATGACGTCATCAGTGTCCCCCCCTGTTGACCTAGACGACCGCAAAACAATATCACGTGGTCTATTCTTGGTGCAAACACAACGCTGGAGTAACGGTGCGCCATTCCCATCACTGGAAGGCAAGCGGTAAGGTACAACCTATTCGCCTCCGAAAATATCCACCCAGAGCCATCTTACCCCGTTCTAACTATATATATATATATATATATATATATATATATATATATATATATATATATATATATATATATATATATATATATATACAAATATATATATATATATTTATATATATATATATAAATATATATATATATATATATATATATATATATATATATATATATATATATATATATATATATATATATATATATATATATATATATATTTATATATATATATATATATATATATATATATATATATATATATATATATATATATATAAATATATATATATATATATATATATATATATATATATATATATATATATATATATATATATATATATATATCTCTACAAACAACTTGTTCCAAGAGGTCAAGGTGGGTGATATGATAACAGATCACAACCTACTGTTATGCACTGTCCACCATCCCAAGCCACACCTGCAGGAAAAGAAAATAGTGACTAGAAAGCTCCGATCCATCGACCTGCCCAGTTTTAGGGAAGATATTGTGCAAGGGCTGACGGTTAACGATCATAGTGAATCTGTTTCAGATCTTCTGAACAGATACAATGTTCATCTTTCCAGCGTCCTTGACAAGCACGCACCAAAGAAAGAGAAGTCTGTTGTAGTTCGACAGCTACAACCATGGTTCACGGATGAACTACATCAGGCAAAAAATGAAAGGAGGAAAGCTGAGAGACTGTGGCGAAGGACCGGCCTTACCGTTCACAAAGAAATCTACAGGGCTGAGAAGTGCAAGTATAATACTTTACTACTAGACAGTAAAGCAACCTACTTCAATGAAAGAATCACAGAATGCGGTAATGATTCAAAAGCTATTTCAAAAATTATAGACGACCTTCTTTTTCGACACAAAACGACAAAATTGCCAGCGTATAGTTCTGCTCAGGACCTCGCAAATAGATTTGCAACATTTTTCAAAGAAAAAATTGACAAAATCAGAGATGAGCTACCTGATTGCTCTGACATCGACCTGAACATACCCCAGGATAAGCCTCCCTCAACTCTAAGCTTTCTTCAAACCACAACACAGGAGGAGTTATGGAAGATCATATGTAAATCTCCTTCGAAAAGTGTACATTGGACCCGATACCCACTTGGATCATCAGGGATGCCAAAAATGAACTGCTTCCAACAATCACAGACATCATTAACGCTTCACTGAGGTCAAGTGAAGTACCTACATCTATGAAATCAGCTGTGGTCAACCCTCTGCTTAAAAAAGCTACCTTAGACCCTGAGATACTAAAAAACTACCGCCCTGTTAGCAACCTTTCGTTTGTATCAAAGGTCTTAGAGAGGGTGGTTGCTCAGCGACTGACAAGTTACATGACAGATAACAATCTACATGAATACCTTCACTCGGCATATAAACCCGGTCACAGCACAGAGACAGCACTGGTGAAGGTACAGAATGACATTCTTACAAGCATTGACCAGCATGGAATTGTTATACTGATCCTTCTTGACCTAAGTGCAGCATTTGATACCATCGACCATGATGTGCTGTTTTCTAGAATGGAAAGCACCCTGGGTATAACAGGGCCAGCCCTTGAATGGTTCCGTTCATATCTTGGTGACCGTACTCTTCGAGTTCAGATAGATGATTCATTCTCCGCATCACAGGAAATCCTATGGTCTGTACCACAAGGATCAGTGTTGGGCCCTCTGCTCTTCCTGATTTACCCCCTACCCTTAGGAATACTGATAAGAAGGCATTGTCTAGAACTCCATGCTTATGCGGATGATACGCAACTCTACATCTCTATCAAACCTATCAATCAGCGTGTAGTGGACGAAGGTGTAGCTAAGTTGGAAAACTGCCTCACTGACATCTATACATGGATGTCTCAAAATAAACTGAAATTGAATGCAGACAAGACAGAGGTGCTGGTCATGGGTACCCCACAGATGCGGGCGAAAATCTCCATTCCTAGTATTACCGTAAATGGTGTAATAGTACCAGTTCTTAATGAACCTGTCGGTAATCTGGGTGCTGTCTTTGATCCGAACATGAATATGTCTGCACATGTATCAAAAGTTATCAGGTCTGGAAATTACCACCTTAGGAACATTGGGAAAATAAGGAAATTTCTCAATACTGATACAACCAAGAGTGCCATCGTCTCACTGGTGACATCACGCCTTGACTATTGTAATGGACATCTCTGTGGAATTACTGATGAGCTGCTATGCAGGCTCCAGAAAGTCCAAAACAATGCTGCTAGAGTGATTAGTGGCTCCAAAAAGTATGATCACATAACACCAGTTCTAAAAGATCTTCACTGGCTGCCCATCAGGAAAAGGATTGAGTTCGAGATTCTGCTTTTGACTTTCAAATGCATGCAAGGATGTGCCCCTCTATAACTGTTAGTCAAACAAGCTAATACAAGGACTCTAAGATCAAACACTAAGAACTTACTACAGATACCACTCACTAATCTGAAAAGGTTTGGTGACAGAGCATTCTGTGCCTATGCACCACGCCTTTGGAATGAGCTCCCTGACAACATCAAGGCTTCTGATAGTGTGCAAAACTTCAAGAAACCGCTGAAAACATTGCTTTTTCGAAAGGAGTTTAATTGACTATATGGACCATGACAACATTATAGGTGGAAAGGGCGCTATATCAAATATCAATTATTATTATTATTATTATTATTATTATTATTATATATATCGGTGGTCTGGGGGTCGCAGCCAAAGCGTTGTTGATGCTCTGAGATGCATTATCAGCCATTCCTGGCACTTAAAATTATGAATTTTATGGACTTACTTTTCAAGAAATTTCATTTCATTTCTAGTATTTCTTAGCCATATACTGAACCACTTATTACACACTACTTATTTTTGCAATGGATTTCATAATACTAATTTATGGGTAAAATATTTCTTTATTTCTGAAACTGTAATGATTGCGTACATATTACACTTCACATTCACTATCCCCACAGGGCGGGGTAGTGAATACCTCCAAATTCTCCTTAACAGATATCCCATTTACAAGTTTTTGACGTGCCCAATCGGCCAGTGGACAAACAAGTAATGTAGATCTTGTCAGTGTGCAAATCAACACGATAAAAGTTTATTTTCAAATTAATTTTTCAATTTTTGAATGCCCAAAATATGGTTCACAAAATGTGCACTATGCGAAAGGTGAGAACACTATCCCTGCCTCCTCCCGGGGATTCAATTAACTGGTGAAGTTACCTGGTTAATCCTTAGTACACTCCATCCAAAACTGGCAAAAGAGCGCTGGCTACCAGTATATGTTGACCAGTATAATCTACCTTTAATTGAGCGGTGACTTGTCACCGGAACCAGCGACGTGGA
>OZ012687.1:19582862-19700362 GCA_963942565.1 Maea johnstoni
ATATATATATATATATATATATATATATATATATATATATATATATATATATATATATATATATATATATATATATATATATATATATATATATATATATTTATATATATATATATATATATATACATATATATATATATATATATATATATATATATATATATATATATATATATATATATATATATATATATATAAATATAATAATGTAAACATAAATATATATTCTTTATTATTATCGTATATTGATTTATGTTTATTTATTTATTTTATTACTAGATCTAGTATTTATATTTAGTCGTTTTTTCATTTGTATTATCATTTTATTTGCTCATTCATTTTATGTTTTCCCATAGAAAAATGACAATGCGGCTACCCATGTTTTCCTAACATACTACGCGGACCATGACCTCAGAAAGATATTGAGTATATAAACCACCCAACAAATGGGCACAACAAAATTTTTTTTTAAGAAACCTAGATTGAAAGCATATGAACTCCTTCCTAGTATGGTGACAGCACTCACCTTCTTTATATTCTCAGTCTTTTCTATATTCTCAGTTTTTGAAGAGTTCTCAGTGTTTCTAAGTGTTTGTGCATATGTTTATTGACAGGGCTGTTTTTATGTGGCTTGTTCTGTCTTGTGATGGTTCTGGATACTTTTTGGAAAATCTAGCAATGTGACATACTGTTTTTATTTCATTTTGGAGAAGTCTATATTATCACCATTCTTTTGATATGCTGCAACCCCCTAGAAGGATAGATAGTTTCCATGGTAACGGCCTCTGAATTCCATTATACTGTAAAAAATAAGGAAATTTCAGGGCATTCTGGCATCATTGTTGTCACTGCAGCAATTATAATATCAAAAGCCTACGTTAAATGTTTTGCTCCCCCCCCCAAAACAAAACACACTTTCCATAGGAATATCAATGTGAAAATGTATTCAATGACAATGAATAAGTGCCGATTCCTGCCTGTTAACATGGCAACCATCGCCATTATTGGAGACGGCAGACCATGACTGAATTGAAACAAAAAGACTTCTCAATACCTGTATACCTGGAATACTCTTTAAAGGTAATGGTCTTTAATTTCCACGGTGTCCCCGGGGGGGGGGGGGGGGGGGGCATTCAGGTACAGAGGGGGACACATACGCTCGTTATCAAAATTTTAAAATACCCCCAAAGCACTGATTTCTGGCCAAAAAAGCACCTTTATTTTAGTAAAAATGCTGACTTTTTCCAGTAAATAAACACCCCTTCTTTTATCAAAACACTGACATTGGATGAACGGGAACACGTATTTTAACTTAAGATTTTATAATCCTTTGCCTGTTTAGCGGCACCAAGTGGCGGCAGCAAACTCGGGAGCCCAGTCACTTCGGGAGTCACTTGGCATCAGAGCCGCGTATATTTCATGGATTGTAAGGGGATTTTCAACCCCTTACTTCGTATCTGGGTACAATAAAGTACCCTTCTTTTACAAAATCGCGGACATGTGGAGGTCTTAAAAAAAAGCCCTTCTCCCGTGAAATACGTAACGCGGGTGCAGTCCCCCTCTGTACCTGGGATGGTGTCTTATTGACTTTGACTTTGCAAAGGCATTTGATGTTGTTCAGATGTTCAGATGCCTAAATCAATTTTAAATGTTCAAAAGCCTTGCCTTTATACAAATACCTACCTCCTATACCTATCTTACAACCTTTTGCAATCGATAATTCTTTTTCATTGTTCTGATACACCTAACTTATCATTTTTTGTCACCATTCTTTTGATTGCTCTTTTAACATGCATCTAAAAGATTCTTTGGTCCTCTTTGGATCTGAAGGCTCTGCTCTTACTCAACCTCTCCTAAACCTTTCACCTAGAATAATTATGCTTTTTCATTGTTCTTCGTAAATGACAAAGGATCCTTTGTCATTGTTGAAAAAGGATCACTCTCTGATGCTATCTTATGGCACTGAATGACCCCTGTGTGTCCATGGGCCTTTGAACACTCATTCATTTATTCTTTCTGATACCTGAATTATAGAAATCATTGATACCATCTGACAATGCAGAAATGACTTATTGACTTTGACTTTGCAAAGGCATTTGATGTTGGTCAGATGCCTAAATTAATTCTTAAATGTACAAAGACCTTGCCTACAAAGGATCCTTTGTCATTGTTCTTCAACAATGAAAACGGATCACTTTTTGATGATATTTTATGGCACTAAATGACCTCTGTGTGTCCATGTGCCCTTGAACACTCATTCATTTATTCTTTCTGTTGCCCGAACAATGGAAATAATTGTTTCCATCTGACAATACAGAAATTGCTGCTAAGCAACCACAATAGGTTCTTTTTAACTGTAGCCTGAACAACGGCAATCATTGTTTCCATCTGACAATACAGAAATGGTTGCTAAGATACCACAATAGGCTATAGGCTTAAAGTAAATAGAAGCAACAAGATGGTCTACAAGAAGTTCCAAAGGAGAAATTGTTGGAGAAATGCACACTGGTTCCAAAAGGAAAACGAGAAACATCTACATGAAGTTAATAACACAGAAGGCCACCAAGAAGTCCAAAAAGAGACAGGTCATGAAAGACAGCAGAAGACTTATATGAGACCAACAAGAGATATATATAATCTGGGACTGCAGTCTTCAAACCAACCAATCTCCATCCTTTGGCCGCAGCCAGCCAACCCTGAAATTCTAATTAAAGAGATGCAGGATCAATTAAATACTGAATGAGATAATGTAACAGGAAATAGACTAAATGTAACGAAGCTTGCTAATATGATATCAGATATAGCAACATCGCATCAAGTTAAATCGCCTGCATGCAAACTAGAAGTGGTGTTTCCAGCTGCACAAGAAGTGACTTATGCACTGGGATGTGAATTTGTTGCCCCATGCCAAAAATGTGTGTGCACAAGTATTATAGACATCAACTTCATAATGTTATATCTGCAAAGGCTGTGGCTACCTTGACACAAGCCTGCTTTTTATGCTCTTAGACTGTAACACAGTTTCAGAGCGAGGCCTCAAGAAGTCTGCTTTGTAGCTGGCACCGTTGTACGAACAGCGGGAGCCCTGCAAATCAATGAAAATATTAATAAACTGAAGGAACTTGTTTCACACCTGGAAGACCCTCCACATATTGACCTAGGAATTGATACTGCCCATAACTACCCCATCAAAGGGAAAGCATTCTCACAGCCATGCAGGTACACAATCAAGTTCACCTGTAGTGGAGTACACAACAAAAAGGCATATGATAGTTCATATGGGAGTTGAAAAATCAAGTCTGTTGCAACATACCTGCCGGTCACGGCATATATAACCAAAGTCTTCCAGAATGTAGTGTAACAATTCCCGCCCACCAATCCCTTATTAATGCCGAGCCTAAGGCTGCTGAGGAGGCCCTGCAGAAAGTGGTGAGTAGGAATTTGAAGGTTGCCACCTTTCTATATGATGGCACCCATCAAGTCATGGCCAGACCTAGAGTAGAGCAGCCATCAGTCAGCAAGCTCAAAAAGTTGTCATACACCTGAACCGAAATATGCGCAAAGAAGTATGGAAAAAGAACTTCAGCTGTGAGCTTCTTAGAGGCAAAGACAGTCATACAACAGCCAAAAAAGCCCTCAGCAACTTACTAGTCAATTGTTGTGCTGGGAAATTGAAATTGTTTAGAAAAAAATTCTCAAATGACAAGCAATTCATTGATAAGGTTGGGAAGTGTAGAGGTAACTTCGTAAACTGCCTTTCAGGTAAACACAAAGCTTGTAAAAGATCATCAATGATGTGTAGAGAGTATGGTGTAAAGGGTAAGTTTTATGGCACAAGGCACATTAACTTTACCCCCAAAGGATGCACAATCAGTCCAGAAAGTAATTGACTACAAACTAGGAGCTGATAAGGTAAAAGCTCAAAGAAAGATGTTGGATACAAATAAAATTGAGGTATTCCACAACTGTGTGTTCCGTCTGTGTCCGAAAAGTATGATGCAAAAGAAGACCCGTAAGGCTAGGAATTTTAATGCTGCTCTGATTGACAGTGTACAGTTAGCAAATTTAATAGAAGCTATGAGTAAAAGTGCTGGTTACACTTTGTCTTTTTTCGCATTACTTGGTTTGAGGTCTCTGCAGAATAGAATAAATTATGATGGGCTACACCGAAGAACAAAGCGCCTTATCAAAAAGCGTTATGAATGCATCATAAAGAAATTGAGGCTGAATAACTCTCAAATGTTCCAAGCACATCAAGATCATAAATATCAACTACAAACAAATTAAGCAATATTTGCTATCCACCAATATTTGAATTATACATCATTGATTATAATAAACGATTAAAGATATTTGCCTGTATACAATTACTATTTACTAATATGTTATTTATAGTAAACATCTTAAAATGTCTGTCATCATCTCCTCATTTCTTTTTGTGCTGTAGACATGAATGACTAATCAATCATTTGTAATTAAAAACACAATGAATACACAATATTCAACAATAGGAATATATTTAACAGTAAGACCAACATACCTATTTTAAAGGGGCATCCACCTGGCCAACAGTAATTTTAAAAGAACACAATCTGTGTAACCGGTGTGTCCAGTAAAACGCCCTGAGCATGACAAGCCCACCTTTGAAGATTAGTCACTCAAGTTTCCTTTGATAAATGATTTGGATTGATGCAATATGTATTATGGCATAGATGGGAAATCTCTAATCCTGGTGAATTAAGATTTACATTATTAGCTAAACTGTAAATTAAGTGGTGTGCATATTAGGGAGATGATATCCCAGGTGTCAGGATAGAATCAATATCCTTCCCAAGTTTCATCTGTTGGTACCCACTTCCGGAGACCGCTCTGGACCAAATATGGCAGCCTCCTTGCCCTATAGCCATTCCCAAGCTCAATTTTTCGAAGAGTCTATTCTTCCGGGCAGCATTTAGCTGGCCAGGGTCAAATCTAGAGCAAAACATTGCTTCACAATAGCTCCGAGTTCCTTTAGTGGAATATTCAGATCAGGATGGACCCTCATTGACATGTGAGTTCCATAAACAGTGACAAGCACTCATGAGTGGTATATTAGTACATGAATTACAATACCACTACTTGTAGCGCTTCTAGCGACGAACCACAAGCAAATATTACGATCCGCTTTTATTATAAAATGGATCAATTCGCGAAATGTGGATCCGTTAATATTAATACCTTTACAGTAAGCGACTGAATGTTTGCGAAAAGGCCAATATTAGTTTCATCGGTAAGAACAAGGGACTGACATTCTCATTTTGGAATTGCTGGTCTTTCTGAAATAACTGCTCTTTAATTATTTCTTTCATTTATTTATTCATTTATTTATTTATTTGTGGCCCATCGACAATCTCACAACACTGTACAACATGACCCGATGTAGAATGTATCATGCACACATGCCAAGTGTACACTCAATCTCTGAGCATGTGTGTGTGTATGATTCTTGTCACAAACCCTAACTTGACAATCTGGATGGTATTTCCTTAATCGTGACTTTTCTTGCCACATTTAGGCTAAGTTGAGACTAACCAATCGTGAAAGAGGTGGTGAGCTGAGTACCAGGGAAAACACCATCACTGGTAAGTTTTTGTGAGAAACAAAGGCCAGTTATTGACAATGCCCTAGACTACTCCGCTATTGGGGCAGACCCTGGAGAGGTGAGAGACAGCAAGCAGTTAGTGACAACGCCTTATAACTTAGACCACTCAGCTATTGGGGCTGACCCAGGAGAGGTGAGATACAGCAAGCAGTTAGTGACAACACCTCAGGCCACTCGGCTATTGGGGCAGACCCTGGAGAGGTGAGAGACAGCAAGCAGTTAATGACAACGCCTCAGACCACTCGGCTATTGGGGCAGACCCTGGAGAGGTGAGAGACAGCAAGCAGTTAGTGACAACGCCTCAGACCACTCGGCTATTGGGGAAGACCCTGGAGAGGTGAGAGACAGCAAGCAGTTAGTGACAATGCCTCAGACCACTCGGCTATTAGGGCAGACCCTGGAGAGGTGAGAGACAGCAAGCAGTTAGTGACCACGTCTTGGAGCACTTGGCTATTGGGGCAGACCCAGCAGAGCTCAGTGATTGGGGCAAATCTAGGAGAGTTGAGAGACAGCAAGCAGTTAGTGACCACGCCTTGAACCACTTGGCTATTGGGGCAGACCCTGGAGAGGTGAGGGACTGCAATCAGTTAGTGACCACGCCTTGGAGCACTTGGCTATTGGGGCAGACCCCGGAGAGGTGAGAGACAGCAAGCAGTTAGTGACCACGCCTTGAACCACTTGGCTATTGGGGCAGACCCCGGAGAGGTGAGGGACTGCAATCAGTTAGTGACCACGCCTTGGAGCACTTGGCTATTGGGGCAGACCCCGGAGAGGTGAGAGACAGCAAGCAGGTAGTGACGACGCCTCGGACCACTCGGCTATTGGGGCAGACCCAGGAGAGGTGTGAGGCAGCAATCAGTTAGTGACCACGTCTTGGAGCACTTGGCTATTGGGGCAGACCCAGCAGAGCTTAGTGATTTGGGCAAATCTAGGAGAGTTGAGAGACAGCAAGCAGTTAGTGACCACGCCTTGGACCACTTGGCTATTGGGGCAGACCCAGGAGAGTTGAGAGATTGCAATCAGTTAGTGACAGCGCCTCAGACCACTCGGCTATTGGGGCAGACCCCGGAGAGTTGAGAGACAGCAAGCAGTTAGTGACCACGCCTTGGACCACTTGACTATTGGGACAGACCCAGGAGAGTTGAGAGACAGCAAGCAGTTAGTGACCACGCCTTGGACCACTTGACTATTGGGGCAGACCCAGGAGAGTTGAGAGACAGCAAGCAGTTAGTGACCACGCCTTGGACCACTCGGCTATTGGGGCAGACCCTAGAGTGATGAGAGACTACAAACAGTTAGTGACAACACCTTAGATCACTCGGCTATTGGGGCAGACCCTGGAGCGGTGAGAGACAGCAAGCAGTTAGTGACAACGCCGTAGATCACGCGACTATTTGGGCAGACCTTCGAATGGTGAGAGTCCGCAAGCAGTTAGTGGCAACACCTTAGACCACTCGGCTATTCGGGCAAGCAACACCACAAGCCAATACGTCGACTGTTTTATACACCTCTTTCTGAACTTGCAGGAATATGCAAATATGGTACTGTGCTGCCATATGTTCTTTGGCATTTACAAGTATGTGGACATTTTTGTAGAGTCAAAGGTAATTTATTTGCGATGTCGCTGACTGCTCAACGTGTCTCACCATAGCCCCGTGGGTTATGCGGTGCTTCTCGCGATCACTTTGATTTCCCCACCATTTACAAAGTGGCTAGTCACGACCTAGCAGTAGTATAGCAGAGAAAGTGAGGACATACGAAATTCCAGATTATTTAACCTATTTCTTTTACTTAAGGTCTTACAATACTCTATACCAGTGACACCTATTGGGTATAGGATAAACTAAAATAATATATTACAATTTACCTGACGCGACTGGAAAAATTGAAAAGAAATTGATTTTTACTGAATATGTACCAACTATGATTATACCAGCCCACTATAAATAGTATCCAGAGAGTTTTTTGTTTTCGGCTGCTGTGATTTTCATATTCATTGAATTTGATGTTTTGACACTTTTTAAGACATAATATGTGATAATACATGTGTATAAAATGGGGTTCCCTTGCTCAACAATATCTTATATAAGGATGGGCATATATGGTAACAATTGAGTAACTCTTTTCTAACGTTTTCATAAAAACTTGCCCCCAAAAAGTCCTATTTCACAAACTTTGACCATCTGTGGTTCGAAAACTAACATGATGACCTGTCATGTCTTCTTATTAAGAGCATTGTGTAGAAAGTGTAGACAAAATTAAGTGAAAATTAAACTAGGGAATTCTGACTTATACCAATTCTGGGTTAAAAACTTGTTTCTCGAATTCCTTGATTTTGCCCAATAATTCCTATATAACAGCAAAAAAACAGTTCCAACATGGCAGAACAGTATTTCAGGCAGTGCCTGTATCTCTAAAGGGATAAATATAGCAAAGAAAGAAACCAGTTTTAGAGAATGAGATGTTTGTGACATAAATTGCAACAATATTTCAAAAATCTGTGGAAAAAAAAACTAAGTTGATGACCCCATGATTTTAAGTTGTTTTGAAGATCACTCTGCTATGTTCTTTTCTCATGCAAAGTTTCAGGAAAATTTAACTGAGATTTCTAAAAGTGTCGTAAGACCTTAATTATTAAACCCCTCTCACTATGAATTAGAGTCTGCTGATGTTCTTTTATCAAAATCCTTTTAATTCAAACCTTTGAATTAGTTATGGACCGTATGGTGTTTTAGAACTGTACCTCATGCAGCGAACAATATAATCTGTTTCCACGTTTCGTGTTGTCGTACGTGCCTCAAATCCCTTCTTGTTTAAAGATAAAGTGTGAAATCATAGACCTCAGCTGTTTCAATGTTGGAATCACGCTCACACCAACGTCACTCTTGGTGCGAAATTCATTTTGAACTCGTCAAGTGTGAACCGGTACAAATCTTAACATTTCAAAACACGTACAAGGTTTCGCGATGATTAGGTTCGCTTTATTCTATACAGCCTGGTAGGCTAGATAACTTTGATACTCAATCATCTCGAATCACGTGGGCTCATCCGGGCAGTTACAAATATGTTTCAGTCATAACAGGCAGACCCAAAATCCCTGCATCCAGTCAAACCCTTTCCCTTCAACCCTTGAAGTATACCCGCGAAAAACCCCCTTGAAGCATAGCCGTGGAACATGGAGGCTAAAGCCCCTTTTACACTAGCAGAAATTTTGCTGGCAACTTGCTGGCGACGTGGTGGCAACCGCTAGTTGCCACCACATTGCCACAACGTTGCCAAGACATTGCAAAAGGTCTAAAAAAGTTCATGTGTGTAATTGGACTTACAACGTACTGACGCCTCATTGACGTCTCAGTGGCCACATGGTAAAGACATATAGCAACCTGGTGGCAACACCGTAGAGACCACTGACCACTCCATGGCAAAGCAGTGGCAAACGCTTGCAATGCATTGACATCAAGTGGCGACGCAGTTACAACACGATGGCAATGTGGCAATGTAGTTGCAACACGATGGTGAATTTCTAAAAATTGTACATGTAATTTGTAATTTTTTCAGCTATTTTATCAATAAATTATGAAATAATATGTTTTTATGTGTCACTTTTCAACAAAGTAGGGTAAATGCATAAGAAAAAAGTGAAATATTATTTTCATCTCACTTGGCAAATCACATACCTTTACCACAAATAATTCACCTTCAGTTACAGAAATAAACATGAATTCCAGTGCATAAATAATGTATTATTGTAAACTTGTATAATGCTTTGCGCTAGAATGAATTTTATGGGTCATAAGTCAGAGGAAGTTTATAAATTGGTCAATCATTTGTTTTAATTTTAAAGGGAAACAATTTTGGCCGCTCTCTCAGTTGCAAGCCGATCTGCCCCTTTTACACTAGCCGAAATTGTGCTGGCAACGTGCTGGCGACGTGGTGGCAACTGATGGTTGCGGCGGAGTTGCCACCGCATTGCCCTTATCGTCAATGATCGTCAGTACGTTGCCAGTAGGTTGTAAGTACATTGCCTTGCATCGCCAATGGTTGCCTAATCACGCAGACGCTTGGCAACTTTTTCAAACTGTTTGAAAAAGTCGCCAAATCGCCAAGCGTTGCCTTGGTCGCCAGCATCGTAAATGCGTTGCCAGTGAGTCTTCAATTGTTGTGACAGTGTTACAAGAGGTCGCCAATACATCTCTATCATGTTGTCAATGGTGTAGTCAATGTTGTCTTTGGAGGTGTTTGGGACATAAATTGCATTATTTATTAAAGATCTGTGAAAAAAACGAAATTGATGATAATGGAGTTATATTCAAAGGAAAATATGAAATATTAATATCACTGATTCTTCTGTGGCAGAACAACCCTAGAAAACGATGCGAAACCAATTATCTTTAATCATTGGTTAATGCATGTGGTTAATGTGGGTTAACAATCAAACTTGATGCTCAAGACATGTCAAAGCTTTCACAGTAGTCACAAAAAGGGCCTACCATCCAGGTGCATGTAATATCTGCCTAATAAGGCATACTTTGGGCTAATTTCAAATGTTGCAAATCCAAAAATAAAAGCAAAACAACAACTTTTGATTATAAATTTGTACTTAACTAGAAAGCACCCACCCTGCAGATAGTAAACATGAAGATTTTCAAATTGACAAAAAGCACCTAGATATCTGATCGCAACATCACTCATGATTATTTCTAGTTCTATCTTGGGCGTCTTCGCATCGGTTGAGTTTAGATCCCAGTCAGATTTGAGCGTTCCCGGCATGCTTTGCAGTCTAGTGACGTCACTGTCAATATGGATGCTCGTCATGTCCTCGATTTAGTTCTACCTAGTCCTTTCATAAATTTCGCGATTAAATGGCTATCGTTCACAAACTCAAATATCATTTTTTGCTGCAATATGTACGCCTGTATTGTTCACGGAAATTTGGAAAATATTCCTTTCGTTTTTATTAAGATCTTTCACCACAAATGTTCTCGACAATGCACGTTTTATCAGTCGCGGTATGTGACTTGTTTTTCAAAAATTGGATTAAAAAGACTTCATTTCAAAATGAATATTATGGCCAAACATTCGTTTGTCAATTTGTTTCAATGAAAAAATATTAGAACACAGAGATATCCCTGCGACCACACAATTAGGGCTAGCTAGGTTATGTACCAAAAGTTGAAAAAGCTTGGCTAACAGATATGAAATCGATAAATGAGATGTTAAACCGGCTGAGGCTCATGTCATTTGCAGTCGTCCTAGTTATTCTCCATGAACTTTGGTCATTCAGTTAAATTTACATATTTGTTCGTAATTTCTTAATGCTACGAGTATTCTCATGGTTAGGGTAGTGAAGGTATCGCATGCTAATGTGATCTTGCAGTTGGTAGACCCTGCTTACGCTGCCGCGCAGGAACTCGCTAAAAATTAAATTTGGAATTTTCATTTTTGGTCAGTTTTTCTGCCAAGTTGCTGCTAGGGCGCATGTAGTTAGGTGTGGATGATAGGGAAACCAATCCGCAGCTTGGTTTCAAGTCTATTGCATCAATCTTTCATGCCCCAGCAGGGATACAAATTCAGGCAGGGTTAAGAGACAGCTAGCAGTCATTGACAACGCCGTGGGCCACACGGTAGGCCACGGTCAAGGTCAGTGGAGGGTATCGGGGCAAACCACCGATACACCCTCGCTCAAAATTAGCATTCCCCTCGCGCTCCCGATCTGATGACAAATCGAAAGGGAGCCCGGGAAAGCGCAACAATCATCGATTGTGCTTGCCATACTGTAGCCAATGATGCTACTTATATAGGTAGATTGGAGTACAGTGATGTGCTTAGAGTAGTTGACCAAATTTTAACTTTTGCAAGTTATTTGATTGAATAAAACTGTTCAACTATAACTTTATCGAAATTGTAAATAGTTTAGAATATTTCTATTGAAAGAAATATTCGTACTTGTGTTATATTGCGGAATTAGGTACCTTTTACAGTACAGACATTTAATTCCTGAACCAGTCGACCGTACGTCTGCCAGTGCCTGGTTTTGAAACTCCAATGGATAACAAGTCAGAAAAAAATAAGCCAAGCACATCAATGACCCACGTACCTTTCGAATCAAAGCTACTTTCATTTGTGAGGTCATCCATGTATCCATGCCCAGGAAATTGTGTAACAATCGGGAATGCAGTCGTGTATTACGCCCAGGCTGCCCGGGCATTTACTGCAGGAATTAAATGTCGGCACTGTACACCTCTATAGGCGTATTTGCATCTTGTTTTATCGCCCCTCATGGAAATTAATAGACCACAGTTCCGCATTGTCACCCGTGCATTGTCGACCGTGATTGGGTCACAATTTCGAAAATTATCTACTTTGCGTATTGCACGATATAAAAACACATTTGAAGTTAGTTAGTGGTATACTATTTTTATCTATCTATTAAAGTGTTGATAACTCTTCTAATGTTATACTTTTGTTGGGAAATGTTAAGAGCTGGTTCTTCATCTCATTTTAAGCCTAGCTAAAATGACTGGAGAAGAGCCAGCAGCTACCACTGACTTCTCCTGAAAATGTGTTTTTAATATAGAGGATAAAAAGACATTTAAGGGGAAAAAATAAAGGACATCTCATCTAAGGTGTACATGTACATCATTATAATTTTCCCTAATCTTGAGGGAATTTAATAATGCATCTTTTCGATAATAGATAATAGATTTATAATGAGTCTTTGCATAATCTGGACAAAATCTAGATTATGCACAATCCGGATATTGCCTAATCCACACTGAAATCTAGGATTCACATCAGTCCGCATTATGTAGAGTTGCCTGTATTGCATTTTTTTTATTATGTATTAAACCATTGTTGAAAAGGAATACATAAACACATATATTGTTGGAAGGTTTATTGATGAAATACCGGAAAAAATACAAATAACATGAAACATCTTTACAATTTCAATACAAAATACTATTATATGCCTACTGCTCATTCTTGGCTGTGGATGGTCAGACCATGGTCACATGACCACCGTATAAAGGTGATATTGGGGTGCAATATTACTTTCCAACACTCAGACCCAGAGTTGTCAGGTTCATGTGCTCAATTCTCAACTTCAACTCTTGAAAAGTAACCCAACAGAAGTGAATTCAGACAAGGAACTCAGAAGAAATTGGGCTTCTTGTAAAATCATAATTAGGAAGGGAATTGGGAAAACACATTTTGAAATTAAATAAATAAATCATTACATTTCTGAAATTAATGCATGTGACTTTATATAGTATTTATAGTATTTTGATTGCGATAATACTGAATTAACACAAGAATATATTAAATATGAATCATATTTACATTTTCAAAATTCTTTAAATTAGTAAATTATTTTATTTGAATGAGCAGTAGGCATATAATGAATAAATATGGCACTTTGGGTTCACGCAATATCAATTTCTATTGCACTCTGAAAAATGATATTGCACTCGGCGCAAGCGCCTCGTGCAATATCATTTTTCCGTGTAGGCAATGGTCTCCAATGGTCTCCACTGAGTTGCCAACTATGGTGACTGAGTTGCCAAAGTTGCCACTACCTTTCCACCAGGTTGCGAATGGTCTCCAGTGGTCTCCACTGAGTTGCCAATTGTTGTGACAGAGTTGTGTAAAGCATTGGCAACCTGGTGGAGACGTATTGGCAACCTCTTGCAACACTGTCACAACGGTCGGAGACTCACTCGCAACTCGTTGGCAACTCATTCACAATCTGGAGACCATGGCATCGCTTGGCAACTTTTTTAAACAGTTTGAAAAAGTTGCCAAGCGTTGGCGACCAATGACGATGATGGCAACGTAGTGGCAACGTCCTGGAGATCATTGGCGACGGGTGGCAATGTGTTGGCAATCCCCCGCAACTATCGGTTGCCACCACGTTGCGAGCAAGTTGCCAGCAAAATTTCGGCTAGTGTAAAAGGGGCTTAAGATGAAACAGTGAGGCAAGCAGGCGTTCTGGGGCCTAGACGCGAGGTTCCGGAACCCGCCGATAGGCGGCTTCAAACACGTTGATCGCCTTAGTGGAACGCCATGGATTCTTTCATTAGAGAAAACTTGGTTCTTCCAGTTATGTATGATAGCGTCCACTCTGTTTTGGTCAAACAGCATGGATGCATTCAATGGACCAATTGTACTAAGAATACACTTTTAGGAAATTAAATAACCTTTTTTAAATCATTGAAATTAGCGATTTTACAGTTTTGATGAAGTCACAAGTAATTGGAAGCTAATTATAATACGCGACGGTGGCGACGCGTAGCGGCGTTCATTTACACTACAGACCTGTAGTGTGAATGAACGCCGAACACGAACACGTTACAGTCAACCTCCCCCCCCTTACTACATCCAATCTACTGCCGACACATGGCATCCAACCCTAGTTCCGAAAAACTCTGGATTTTGTCATGGATCCCCAATGGTGCCTTGATGACGAACAAAAGAGGATCCAACATATTCTGATACAGCTTTGCAAAACAACTTTAAGACCAAATGCGGTGAGACCTACAGTCATTAATCATTGATGAACTTTTCTGTTTTCATTGATTGATTCTAATCCATGTATGTACATACCTGTTGCGCCATTTCTTCTTCAAATATTCTTTTAAATTTAACTCTGGTCATATGAATGATAAGGGGAAATAAAATAATTCTGAAAATAACTAAAACTTTGAAGGAGAGTTGTTAGATAGGTGCTGATTAACAGTAGTACTGTAGGTAATAGATTAACAAAAAAATGGGGACTTGGTAAGGTTCTGATTTAAGTGTCCTTTTGAAGTATTTCAATTAAATAAGCTCTCTGTTCACTAAGATAAAACCAAAATAGCGAAGGTGATTTGGGGCGACATGCATGTAGCATTTAATTAGGTGTTTCTCCAATAAAGGGATATGGAATAGATACCTCATGCTTTTTGAAACTTTGGCGGATAACTGGAGGAGGAAGATCTATAGCTGCAATCCACTTTCGAAGAGCGCAATGTCAATTTCCACACAGCCGTACCGCTAGAACTGATTGTCTGTCTATAAAGGTAAAGAAAGGTAAAGGTATTCGGTTTATAGTCGTGTATCCATCGAGGCGCTCACACGACCTTCCTCCCCTAGCAGGCCTGTACATACGAAACCATCTGAACTGGTACTCAGGAGCCTAAGCTTTCTGTAACTGACACTATAAATGCTTAGTTTCTTCATACATAATAAAACACTCTATTTAAAGGTACAAAGGTCCCGAGCGCCGTAAAGGTGTTTTATATCGCTAATTCAAGTGAGAAATATTTGCCCGACGCTCTGCGCCAGGCGCGTATGCTGAATGAACTTATAGCTTGTTGTGCGTATATTAATTCAAAACTTACGTTTGGTTAGGGGGCGGGGGAGGTGATGACGAATTCGTTATCCTCTTTATTAAAAAGGAATATGGCCTGCTGTCTGCGTTCAGCTAGCCATATTGTACTCATGCCCCGCCTCGTGCAATATGGCTGGCTTCCCGCAGACACCAGTCTGATTCACAATTGGTTAGTCAAAACTTAGCCGCAATATGGCAGGAAAAGTAACGATAAACAAAATAGCGTCCAGATTGTCAAGTTAGGGTTTATGACCACTCAGAGTCACACACACACACACATACACACACACACACACACACACACACACACGCTCAGAGGTCGATAACTCTTGGTCCCGACGCATATTTCTCTATATTAGCGTATTCCGAATGGTGGGAAAACCGGTATCATAAGCCTATCGCACGAATGATAAACCTCAATCTGACATTCTGCTTCATTTCAGCTAGTGTATGTTTTTTAGATGTTTTTCTATGTTCTGCTTTTGTATGTAGTTGTAGGGTATCTGGTCACACTGGTTATACCTGCATGTTGTCACTCACTGCCCTTTTGTCCCTAACCACTCCAGGGTCAGCCCCAAAAGCGAAATGGTCTAAGGCTGCCATTAAGGCTTTAGGCGTTGTCAATACACACAGAGTCACACACACACACACGCTCAGATGTCGATAATCCTTACGCACATTCCTCCAAGTTAACTCATTCCGTATGATGAGAAAAGGGTATCATCTAACTATCGCATTATAAAGAAACCTCAATCTGCCAGTCCCTTCGATCACGTGTTTCATTTCAGCAAGTGCATGTATTTAAGATGTTGCTGTAAAGTTCTGCATGTAGTTGTTTTGTACTAAGTGTTAGGCTATCTGGTTACATTGATTATATGTGCATTTTCTGTTCTAATCTCACCTTAGATACCAGGACTGCTAACTGTTCATTAACGTTACTGTATTCTGATATTTCCTAAGTGAAGACGGCCAATGGTCTAATATACAAATATGACATCCCTGTGGGTTTGCCAACATGATTGTCTACCCCGAGTGAGCATTAAGGCTTTACGAGGGGTAGGCTATCATGTTGGAAAACCCACAGGGATGTCATATTTGTTTTATTATACCGAACAACCCCCCTCACCCCCGGGCACCTAAAATCCATGCCAGTTGAAACTTACAAACTCACTTGGGCAGTGCAATATCGAAGCAGCAGGTTTACCGTGCTGACCATGCTGGGATATCCTATTTGTTTTATCATACCAAACCACGTATGATCTCAAGTGGGTTGAGATTTTACTATTTTCTCTAAATTAAAGCACTCGTTATTTTCTTTATCGTTGTTCTCAACACTAACATAATTCCATTATTGAAGGCGGCATTCTGCTCAGGCCTTTTCACATTTCGCCACGCATGGGGATCTTGAAAGCATCACGTCCTCAACAATATGGGGAATCATGAAACGGCACCTTGGCAACGGGTGCTAATGCGTCGTCTCTTTGACAGCGGGTGCTAATACGTTGAATGGTGACCGCTGTCAAGGAACCTACAGAGACACAGGTTGCTAACAGTCTTGACACATGGCTCTCATCCAATAGGATAAGAGTATTCTCACGTGAGGTATAATAATGTTTTCTTAATGGTCTAACATATCTTGATGCTAAGGCAATATTTGCGAGTCCTACATTTTCATGAAAGCACTGATCACCTTAAACCTATAACTTTTCCATGTGCAGAGTTTCTTTTGATAACTAATTTGGGTGTTATGCAGTACTTTTGATATAATTTGGTTTAAGTTCGGAGTACACAACTAACGTAGGGGCCACTAACACAAAGGCTCTAATGTATCATGCATATAGTTTTTTAAAGCAGTCCTTTCGTCTGTCATTATTTGAAATAATTTAAATGTAATAGGTAGATACAGTAAAATAATCAAGGAAGCTGTGTTGTATTTGCTATATACCTGGTACCGTGCATGAGGATTACACTACTATGAATCAAACTGGAAGAGGACTATTTTCGTAGCATACAATTTTCTCAAGGTCGGGACTATTGTGGGAGGGTAGGTAAAGGTAACTGTTATACTCAATCATTTCGAATCACGTGGGCTCATCCGGGCATCTGCTTATATGTTCCAGTCGTAAAAGGCACACCCACGATCTCTGCATCCAGTCAAGCCCGCACCCTTCAACCCGTGAAGTATACCTGTGAAACACCCCCTTGAAGCTCACCCGTGGAACATGGAGGCCAACATGAAACAGTGGGGCAAGCAGGCGTTCTGGGGCCTAGATTTTGGCATGGATCCACAATGGTGTTTGGATGACGAACAAAAGAGGATCCAACATGATCTCATACAGCTTTGCAAAACAACTTTAAGACCAAATGCGGTAAGACTTACAACCATTAGTTATTGGTGAACCGTTATTTTTTTATTGAATGTAACGCCCAAATTCAAGTAGTAATATTGAGTTTCAAAAGTTCAATATTAGCTCTAAAAGTGTGAGTGGCTGCAGGTCTGACACCAACTGACTACTCAGCACGAATTTGTTGGAAAATAGGCTGAAAATCGCGTTCGCGATATGTATACGAAATGTACGAAATATGTACAAAATTATACGAAATCCCACGACACTAGGTATGATCGATGTTCGAGAATGTCCTTATATATGTGACAGAGTACGTTGTATATGGTAATTTGTCAAAAATAGGCGAACAAAGTCGTAGTTGTGTACGAATATCTAGGTGTGCATGTATGCGAATGTGTGCGAATAGAACGATTCGTAACTTAACGAAATAACTACGAATGCATACGACATACCCACGCATATATACGCCAATTGTACGTTCACTTACGACAATCTTCGTGTAAGTACGAATATGTTCGAAATAAAAGTAGGAAAATTCGTAATTACACGACGATTTTTGTTTAAATCACCTTCAATGTGTGACTTTGTTTGTTAATTTTGGCCGAATAACGCGTTATTTTATGATAAAGTGGGTCATGTAAACCTATTGTGAATGTTTAAGTCAGAGGGTACATTTAATTTCTGTACGAAAATGTACGTCAAGGTACGAGTACATACGAACATGTACGACATGCCACGAATCGATGTTCAACAATCCACAACGTACGATAATGTACGAGAATAAACATATACGAAATCAGGTGTTCAACTATGTACGTCAATATACAACAAAAACACAATACTACGATATAAATTTTGTCGCACACAGAAGTTTTACATGTAAAACTTTTTTAATCGCGGCTTTAGCCAAGAAAAGCTAAGAATAACTGTGAACAACCGCGATAAGCTAAGAAAAGCTAAGACAAGCTGCGAATTTCCACTTCGCACCTTCAAGTTTTACCCTAAAAATCGTAAGTGGGACAGGGCTATAATGCTGGTCTCCCACATACGAATTTTAAGGTGCGACAAGGTGCGAATTAAAAAGTCGTAGTTATTCGTGTGTTGTCGTGATTTATTGTGGTTGTTCGCAGTCAGTCTTAGGTTTTCGTAGGCAATGCTGCAAATTTAAAAAAAAGTTTTATATGTAAAACTTTTGGGTGCGACAAAAATACTGTCGTTATGCTGCTCTCCCACATACGAATCTAATGTGCGAACATACACGATATCAAATCTACGATTAAAGCCACGAATTGGCTATAAAATTGGTGTTTTCCACATTCGTTAGATATGTACGTTCAACCACTTTCGTAGGTTGTTGTACCTTGTCGAACATTTGATTAGTGTACGAAAATGTACGTCAATGTACGATAACATACGACAATGTACAACATGTTGCGACAGCATATTCGACAATGTACAACAATGTTCGCCAAAAAATACTTCCCTACGACAGATTTTTTGTCGCACCCAAAAGTTTTACATGTAAAACTTTTTTTTTAATTCGAAGCATTGCCTACGAAAACCTAAGACTGACTGCGAACAACCACGATACATCACGACAACACTCGAATAACTACGACTTTTTAATTCGCACCTTGTCGCACCTTAAAATTCGTATGTGGGAGAGCAGCATAATGCTGGTCTCCCACATACAAATTTAATGTGCGAATATACACGATCTCAAGTTTACGCTTGAAGCCACGAATTGGCTATAAAATTGTTGTATTTTCTCATTCGTTAGATATGTACGTTCAACTACGAAAGTATACGACATCCCACGACAGCATGTACGATAGATGTACGACTACAACATCAGATGTGCGACATTGTACGTTTTCTATCATAATATGTCGTAAGTAGGCGAACATATTCGTAGTTGGCTACGAATATGAAGGTGCGTATGTATACGAGCATGTGCGAATATGCACGACATAAACACGAATAATTACGTCATGCAAATACGCATATATACGCCAGTTGTACGTCTACTTACGACAATATTCGAATAAACACCAATTTGTTCAAACTAAAAATAACAAAATTCGTGAGTATACTACGATTTGTGGTGAAATCATCGTCAATTCGTGGCTTTGTAAGGTCACTTTTGGCCAATTACCTATTTATCCATTCTGAAGTGGGTCATGTATAAAGTGGCACCTCTTCGTACCTTAAATGAGTGTACGCAAAGGTACGTGAATGTACGATTACATACGACAGTGTACAACATATTACGACATGATGTTCAACAATGTACAACGATGTTCGACAATGTACGACAAAAATGACTTCCCTACGATAGAATATTTGTCGCACCCAAAATTTTTACATGTAAAACTTTTTTTTAAATTCGCAGCATTGCCTACGAAAACCTAAGACTCACTTCGAACAACCGCGATAAATCACGACGACACACGAAAAACTACGACTTTTTAATTCGCACCTTGTCGCACCTTGAAATTCGTATGTGGGAGACCAGCATAAGGAAGTCATTTTTTTGTTGTACATTGTCGTACATTGTCGAACATCGTTGTATATTGTTGAACATCTTGTCGTAATATGTTGTACATTGTCGTATGTAATCGTATATTCACGTACATTTGCGTACACTCTTTTAATGTACGGCAAAGTGTCACTATATACATGACCCACTTCAGAATGAAAAAATAGGCTATAGGCCAAAATTTAATATACAAAGCCACGAATTGACAATGATTCCACCATACATCATAGTGTACTTACGAATTTTGCCATTTTTAGTTTGAAAACATTCGTAATTAATCGAATATTGTCGTAAGTAGACGTACAACTGGCGTATATATGCGTATGTATGACGTAATTATTCGTGTTTATGTCGTGCATATTCGCACATACTCGCATGCATACGCACCTTCTTATCCGTAGCCAACTACGAATATGTTCGCCTGCCTACGACTTAGTATGATAGAAAACGTACATTATCGCACATCTGATGCTGTAGTCGTACATCAATCGTACATGCTGTCGTGGGATGTCGTACACTTTCGTAGTTGAACGTACATATCTCACGAATGAAGAAAATCAGCAATTTTATAGGCAATTCGTGACTTCAAGCGTACACTTGAGATCGTGTATGTTCGCACATTGAATTCGTATGTGGGAGACCAGCATTAGTGGGACAGGGCTATAACACACCCAAGGGTACCTACTTTAGTCATGGGATGATGACTTGCAAGACAGGCCATCCACCATATTTAGCCAATCATTCACAGAAGTGAAGCGCGTGCATATCAAGTATCGATATGTTCAACCCCAGGACTTTTTTCGGAACGCCAACATTCGAACATGTATTTTCTCAATCACTTGCGGGAGTGGATCGTAACTCAATCGTGTGCTCAGAATACCACAAACTCTAAATAATCAATTAACAACATCATTAATTCGCCCCACTTGAACCATATGTGTCCACATCCTCGTTCATAGTCCAAGCCAAGCTTTATCAGGATATTTATGAACCATGCCTGCTTGATATATAGGTTTAGGTCACTAGTCGCGAGGTTAAGCAAATTTACTTGTGCAACATGTAGTTGTGTGCGGAGGGGCGTTGTACATGTCCTTATTCACCAGACTGCTCGTGTAAAATGGCGTTTTCGATTTCATCATAAAACAAACAACGCCAAGTATCGCCAGTCACTGTGGTATGATTGCGAAATGAATTTCTAGCAATAAAAAAGGTAAATGAATTTCTAGGAAGGACTGGTTGCCTGGATCATATTCCTGGCAATGGGAACTATCATTGAAAGAGTCGGAACAACGACCACGGGCGCTTAACTCAGTATGTCATAGAACATCAAAGGCAAAAAATGTGTATATATATATATATATATATATATATATATAAGCTCACCTAAGAACCCTTTGCTACAGGTCACTTTCCCTCGATGCTTTTGCAACACGGAACCTGGTATACTTCTAGATGATACAACTTGCAGTATATAGGTCATCACTGGGTCACAGTGCCTTTGTTTGTTGAGTATGATACACCCTCGTTTCAAGTCATTCAATTTGAGAGCATTTACTAGTGTGTTCAGTTCTGAATGCAGTTGCATATTGATGACACCACAGCCTCTTTCTGGCGAGCTCTGATAGCTCTAAGTTGGGTTCCTCCATGAGCTGCTGAGGCAGTGAATTTGCTTTATTTTGCAAGATACAAATTGAAATATCTCGGTCAATCTGTGGAGTAAAATTGTAACCAAGGTGTCCTTAAAAGGGTGACATTGAAATCTAAAACATATATCTTTTTTGAGGGTAGAGTTAGGCTTTAAGCATCACAACAGTATTTTCCCTGCAGGGTGTAATATTTTTGAGATAACCTCCTACTCTTAGTTTTCATGGATGTCTGTCTTGCCATCTTGGTTATTTCATGGCCCAGCCTGTGCTTATTTGGATTTTTTCGATCTTTTCCACTTAGCTTAATGTTTTTAATCATTGTACTGCCCTTATACAGACACTTTTCTTTTTATGTTCTTGTATACTTCAAAAGATGCTCTTTGGCATTTTGTGAAATTTTGTAAATGCCTAACCACAACTGGACATTTATCACACATACAGTGTCAACCTTTTATAACCAGGTAACGGCAGACATCTGGTCGACTGGTGCAGGAATTGAATATCTGTACTGTACTTAGGGGCAACATGGTACCATCTAGCACAGAGATTAAGGGGTATATGTGCTTATTTCAGCATAACAGAGTTTTGTTGCATTTTATGAATCCTTGGCATCATATAGAACAAAGAGGTTCTTTGTTTGCAAACATAAAGATAATTGTAACACGTTTTGTCTATCTCATTATCATCCAATAAAATTCTGAGAAAACTGTTAATGACATTTGTGTGTATTTCAGTGAGATCCTCCTGGGTCTCTGTATAGAATTTAGTATCAGTTAGTTGTCTGTGACCTTCATTGATATAGTCCAAAACATTTTGTAATACTACTGCATCTGCCTGTCTGTAGATTTGATCATTATTGATTCATTGCCTGAAAAAACTTTTAATCGATAAACTTTCACCTTCAGTCAAATTATGATATGCGGTTTTGATCACCTCATGGGTTAGAAGGTCCATTTCATTTTGTCTAATGAATAATTCCAGTGACGTCACCAGAGGGCGCTTTCACTTAGAGGGTTCTCTGAATTTGGGATGGCCTCTCATCATCTCCTTTTTCAATCTGCAATTTGGAATCGTATTTGATATTATTAAGATACTCTCTTAATTCTTCATAACTCGGTTCCCCGGGTGTAGGGCAGAATTTTAGACCCCTTTTAGGGTATACACAGTAGACTTATTACTGTTGTTATTAGAATTCAAATGGACGTACATATCCGTATCATATTCTGAAACTACCAGATGTGGTGTGCACCTTGTGTAAACTATACACTTAGATGCTAGATCATAATTATCGGTGATATTATATGGAGTATAATTAGATACATGTAATTGTGAAGCGACTTGAGACCCTGGTCCTTGCTGTATAGTATAAATAACACACTGATGATTTGGTATCTTGTTCAGGTAATTTTAGAACAAGTTAGTCCTCTGTAAAACACGAATAAAACATGCAAAGTGTAGATAAAGCACACAAAAATTGTAACATAAAGGACTCGTTTAACATGTTCATACACCCCACGCTGGTGTGATAAACTTCTGAGGGGGTGGTGATATTTAAAAACATTAGATGATGGGTACATCTAAAAATTACATCTAAAAAAAGATTGTCTGTATGCATGAAAACACTGCGATTAGTTCAAGTTGTTTGATCCAGGGGTCGCCATCACAGATCATCCCCAGATATACACATGTTTACCTTGGCAACCTACGAGGCACCATGGCAACACATGGACCCGATAATTTTACCTGTGAGAATGCCCATAAGTTGATTACAAATCGTTGCCTGTGTAACATCACAGGAAAGTGGATAACTAGCATATACGACAGTGTTATAATATGATAGATTCTACTGCCTAGCGGTCTACCTTAAGATGGGGCCAAACATTAAATGGTGTATATAACTGGTTTACAATACTAAGCCCTTTTCCAACTTGGTATAGTCTATTTTGTGTGCTGTTTCTAACCTGTGCGTAGGTTAATGTCGATCTAGGTACTCCTTAAGAGTAAAACATGCCGGTGTAGCGGACCACCTTAAGCAGCAAGCAATTATCGCATGTAATATATTTAATGCTTTGACCTATGCTTTTCTGAGCTTTATGATTACCTTACGTTAATTTATTAAGTTATAATATGTTATTTAGTTTAGCCGAGCTCTATAGCTTATTTGAATCTTCTAAGCACACAGTTCTGTATAAAGCCTCACTGTGACTTTCTGTATACCTGTATAATATTTATGATCTGCTTGTGATGATTTCTGTTTCTTTGCGTGCCCTTTTGCCCTGCACGTTTTTTTGCTATATTTGTAACGATCGTATAAGTATGATTTTGTACCTTTGTGTATAGTCAATAAAACATACAATACAATACAATTAGCAGAAAGGTTCGTTTTTACAACACCAGAGAGGATCCTCCGTCTTCCATTTTTCTCCAGTCGTCTTAGTTCATCTTTATACCTAATGCCCAAATTACACATTGGAGAAACCCTCATTCAGTTGAGTACCAAGGAAGGGAGAAAGCTTTCTCATATATCTTTACAGAAGTCTTTTCATGTGGGTTTACTTTTCTGAATGTCACGCATATTCAGTATAAACGTATCAATCTTAATGCTATGCCAATACTTTCTATAAAGTACAGTGGTGTCGTATCCACTTTAACATGATCTTATGACATTTTCGTCATTACAAAAGCAGACTTGTGTCATTTTTGCAGGTTAAATGCGATGAAACCAGCGAATATCCGCGAGCAAACATAGACGCCCTGGCCTCCATGGGTCTCCTTGGATTGGTTGTTCCCAAGGCACTCGGCGGTCTTGGCCAGAGTCACGTGTGTGCTGCCATGGTGACGGAGACAATAGCTCGCTATGGTTGTTCCAGCACTGCAATGATATATGGTAAGAAAATAATATTTACATTCTAAGGCATGCAGCAATTTTAGTACGAACCTATAACTGAAGCTTAGTATCAAATTGTAAAATACCGTATATTAAATGAGAGGATATCACACAAAGTACAAAACAGAAATTGACAAATGTTCTATTCCAAATCCAGATATTCTCGACCGTAGTTTATTTTAGTATACTATACATTTTTACAATTTAAACAATTTCAATGTGTAAGTCTTTGAATTATGTATCACTGAACTGCACACATGGAATATTACCTTTTATTCGTCGAATTTCACAACACAGGAAAACGTCTCCTTTATGTTGGAAATGTGTGCCATGTACATTCTCATAGTTATCCTTCTTTTGCAGTAATACTTACCTTATACAACCGCAGGTGTACACATTTAATCTATACAATATGTTACTTTAGCCTAGAAACGCCAATGCATTTTTATGTTTGATAACGGCTACCTTAAAACCTCAAGCTGGGTGGAGTTTGTATATTCTTTCCTTTGCCACCAAATATATTGATATATTTTTATCAATGATTTCATGAGAAATTCAAACAAGCATCATGCCACTGGTTGGATATGGCTTATAAGATTAATTCGTGAGTATAGGGGCATTCTGAGATGTTTACAAAGTGCCAGCACTTAATTTCTGCAATAAATGTTGCGTGGGCAGCCTGAGCTTAATACACGACCGCCTGCCCGATTGCCACCCAATTTCCTGGATGGATGCGGCAACAGATCTCTGACCTCAAAACTGAACGTAATTCTGATTCACAAGCTACGTGGGTCGTTGGTGTGCATGGCTTATCATTTTGGTATGTTATCAATGGGTGATTTTACAACCAGGCACTGGCAGACAACCGGTCAACTGGTGCAGGTATTAAGCGTGTGTACTGTATCTTAACGCCTCTACACCCTTTGCCCCATAATCAGATCAACGGTTAATGTAAGAGACAAACCTTTATAGGAAGATCTCATATAGGCTCGCACATGAGCCGGATAGGTTTTTGTTCCTATTCTATACATCGAATGTAACCAAAGAAGGGTCGGTTCAAATATAAATTACCAGTATTGAATGTTAACATATGTGCTTGAAATTTGGCAAAGTGATAGGTGAAAGGATTTTGAAAAAAGATATCACATTTTTGAATATAAACTGTGTTAAAGATATATGAAAGTAACATGTGATACCCCTCTCTCTGTTTTGATATTCCTTTTGTGTTTTTATAAAATTAGGATGTCTTGATTCATATTTTGTATACATTCTCCATTTGAAACCAATATGCATATATTGCTTTTAATTTTTTTTTACCCCAAAAGTCTTGCACCTTTCTGGAATGGTATTCTGGTGGTGCTTAATTTATTACTCATGTGAAGTCCTTTCTGGCAATATATTGAATGAATGAATACATGAGTGTTTAAAGGAACATCGATACACTAAGATCATTTAGTGCCATAAATCATCATCAAATGTGGTCCGTTGTCACTGTTTAGAACAAAGCATAATTATTTTAGATGAAAAATGAAAAGGAGGTAGAGTAACAGCGGAGCCTTGGGATCCAAATAAGACCAAGGGATATTTTAGATGAAGGGTATCCATAAACAGATCCACACATCGCCCTTCTTTTATAAGGCGAGCAGGGGGTGCCCACCAGCTTAGGATTCCTCGGGAGGTGCCAGCTCCTATTGCACACCATAAGGTGTCCCCCTTGCGGGGTGCAATATATTCAAAAGCAGGGTAGAGAAAGAGGGTGTCAAAAAATAACCCATTAAATAACGTATACCATATTTGTATTAATTATTTGCTCTCCTATCATTTGCAAATACATACCATTTAAGGTGACAATTTAGTACAGGAAGATCATCACGACTAGGTGGTGTCTTTGGCTGGCCCCTAAGTATGGATATCAAAACAAAATATTGCACATGAGGAGTGGTCACCTGCCACGAATCTCAACCTTGCAACTTTCAATTGTGGAACGACCACGAGAACAAAGGGTGGGCCCTTTGGGCCCTCCGTGTTAAATTGGTCCCAAACAACAAGGGTGTCTGGTTCGACCATGCAGATTCCTTCGAAATAGACCATTTTGACCAATATTTTCATCTCATTTTCTGGCTGAAAGTGAATAAAGATACGGTGTTCGAAGTCATTGTTTTAGAATATGACAGATATGAATCCCCTCTAGGTGCAAGGTCATGTCATAAGTACCTCGTATTATGACAGGACCTGAAAATCAGCATTACCTACGTAAACCACGTGCTGTTAGTAATCTTGAGGCATATGGGAACATTTAAAAATGATGTTTTTTTTAACATACTCATCGTGCAGATTCCCGGTTTAGGTAGGACCTTGCACCTTACCAAAGACATAAATGATCAAATGGTAGAGTTTGGTTTTCAAGTAACTGGTGAGTCTTGACATTTTGCCAAAAAACGAAACACAGACAGATATGTGCATAAAGGGTTCCATATCAACTCAAAATAGCAAATTATTGATAGGTTTATCATTATTCTGTAACTATGAGATGTAAGCTATACAATAGCATAAGTGCAGTTGTCTACATTTGACTCAGTTTTCAGATATCTTAGTTTTAAAAATGACCCGGTTACCGGGTAGGGTTCTACCTTAAACCCAAAGTCTACACGTACTTGTTCAAACCATGTCTGTATTTCTTCCAGTTATGCATATGAGTGCAGTTACAACATTGCTTATTCATTACCATGACAACAAAGCTGCTGAGGACGTTCTGAGGAGATTGGATAGAGACAAATTGATTGGAACAGAAGCCTACAGTGACCCTGCCACAGGTAACGTGAGTCGCGAAGGCATTTAGAATTAAGCGGCAAAATAGATAAATCAAGTTTTGAATGCAGTTTCATCAATAAGGATATACAATACCTCCTAAACCAACAAAACTGGATGTGTATATATATATATAGACGCACATATACATATATATATATATATATATATATATATATATATATATATATATATATATATATATATATACATATATATATATGTATATATATATATATATATATATATATATATTTATAAATATATATATATATATATATATATATATATATATATATATATATATATATATATATATATATATATATATATATATATATATAAATATATATATATATAAATATATATTTATATATATATATATATATATATATATATATATATATATATATATATATATATATATATATATATATATATATATATATATATATATATACATATTTATATATATATATATATATATATATATATATATATATATATATATATATATATATATATATATATATATATATATATATATATATATATCATAGATCTGGAATATTTGACAGCATGGCTGATAGTGATTACAATCATAGACATACTATACAATACAATATTTCAATGTCTGAACAATACACAAAATCAAATCTTGGGACAGAAAAACACTGAGGGACTGGACTAACAATTACAATTAGTAGTAGCTTATTAGCTCCCACATTTAATACATTTGCGGCGACTGAGCCAACAGTAAACAATTAAAACGCTTAATTAAAAAATCAAAACAATTAAAATTTGATATATATAATACTATATGTATATATATACATATATATATATATATATATATATATATATATATATATATATATATATATATATATATATATATATATATATACATATATATATATATATATATATATATATATATATATATATATATATATATATATATATATATATATATATATATATAGTATGAACATAGAAATAATATATGAATCTAATATATTTGTGTGCCGCTTCATCATTCATAAATCTCATTATCCCATTTCTATCTAAAGGTTCCCATTTCTGGTTTCCATTGACGTCGAGGATTAGCATTCTTGAGGACGGTCGCATGAGACTATTGAAGTATTGCTCCTGGGCCACTAGTGCTGGCCATGCAGATTGGTACATTGTCCAAGCAGCTAGCCCTCAAGCGAATGGAGATTCGTCAAAGCTGTCAGATTTTCTGGTATTCAGTGTAAGTTTTTTTCTTCAGTGTCAAACAGTATTTTGCCAATGTCAACATAGACTCAGCTATAGAAAATAATGAACGTATACATGCATACGAAATATCATCTATCACTCAGTCGCAATCATAATTGAATATTTAAACATTAAACAGCATGTGCGACTGAATATTGCACAAAATAAATGTAAGAGAATTCCGGTTTGACATAGTGAAAATCTTTATACCATCACACACGCTTGTGCTCTATTGTATACCTGAAGTCCACTAAAATCTGAATAGTAATGCAACACCTTGTTCTGACATTATAGGATGAGATCAGACGCGTGTCAGATGAGTGGTCAGCTATGGGCTTGCGCGGGAATCAGTCTGGAGCTCTTTACTGTGATGAAATATTGCCCAGTGGTCGACTACTGGGAGATCACGGTAAACACTATTCATAAAGTTGAAGCTAGAGGCTATTTATGAAGAAATACTAACCGATCACACATTATAATGTTAACAGGCACAACATAGAAGTCATCTATGTATAACACTTCACATAAACAGCTGAATATCCTTAGAAGTATGACGAGTTATTATCTTCTTTTTCAATGAATCAAACAATACCTGCAATTCTCTGAGATCATATAAACATATCTAAAGATAAGTTGATTTAATTGATATACATATGTTATGTGGTATTTGCAGGTGTTGGGCGCCTAGGAAATGATGAAGTAGTTATTCCGTATTACAATTTGTTAGCGTCTGCTACTTACAATGGGATTTCCTTAGGCGCCATTGATCTGGCAAAGAAACATGTGACCCAGAAACGCCATGCTGATGTGGGTCTCCGTGTATCTGATTATCCCTTGATTCAGGTAAGTAACAAAATGCAGACGCGGTTTGAAATGCACAGTGGGTGTGACGACTGCGACACTAAGCAGAAATGAATAGATGACTAAACCCAATGCATATATGAATAGATTTTGAAATCTTGTTAATTGTCCTTTGATATTTAGATTTATAATCAGAATTATTCATCATGATTAATAATATGATTTAATTCTTATATATCCTGTATATTCTATTTGTGCTTTTCAGGATTACTTTGGTGAGTCAATCTCCCTGACGAATGTTTGTCGTTTGGCAGTTTTTTCTATTGCCAGTGGCATGGACAAAGCCACAAACAACAATGACTGGTCAATTCACAAGGACCCAACTATATGGCCAAGGTAACCAGTATTTTACATTAGAATAAGGGGTATCTATGAACTGAGTGCAATCCGGAACACGTCATAACATTTCTCTTCAATTAGTTCCCTATCATTGCAATAGTATAATGTATATATTGTATGACGTGTATTCTGCCATTTTTAGTTTTGGGGATGGATATTTGATAATTGCAGTAAGGGAAGCAATACATTGTCAATTTAAATTTGTTGCATTTTGATATACATATTACTTTTAGCTGGACTTCCTTCTTGCAGAATTCACGAGCATCAGGCATGAAGATGTGATTGTTCTCCTAGAATGCGATTTTCTAATCAATATCAAGCCACTCGATATCACACATGATGTTTATGATACCATCCTTAAAACTAAGATTTACGGAGTTTCTTTATAAATCTTCCTCCTCGATATATACAATATATGCTTAATTCAATTATCCAAATATTCCCAATAATTGAAGACACTAGTTGTAAACTGTAATGTAGCATATAAAATCTTACATTCAAGATATACCATTTTAGAGATACAGTATTCAGCGCTGAGGTTTTTCTTATAAATCTTATTTCATGACATATGATAAAGTGTGAAGTATTCTTTAGGCAATATTACGGTGCAACAACCTTTACTTTCATTCATGCTACATCTTTTTGAAGTTGTTTTGTAAAATGCAACAATATAATTGGTGCATCTGTGTCACTTCAGCTGTGTACTAAGATAGAATGAATATATTTTCAGTGGCTACTAAAGTCTTCTGCAGAATTGCTGTTGAATGATTCCCAGTAAAACATTCTTTACCATAGCTATGCCTTCGGCGCTATTGTTAGGACCAATGCTACGCTTGAAAATAAAGTTGGACCTAATTATTATTTTACTAATAAATGAGGGAGAGTTTTTTTTTGTTCAGATCAATATTTCTCCTTTAAATACATTCCAAAGATGCCCTAATTAAACACAAAGATATGCTATAAATGATACCTCTGAAGAAAAGACGAATAGATATGTAAGAAAACAGGAGTAATACTGTGAATAAGAAGTGTATTAGTGAAGCCTATAGGCTAAGCCGAAGACGAAGCCTTAGTTTCAATGATACACTACTTTAGACTAATTTCTTTCATCGCATAAGCCCATGTCCAAAGGCAAGAGTGTCTGCCTAGTACTCCAAAATTTTGGAACCATTATGTCTAAGTTGTTTTTTGTGTTGGCCTTACACATCCTAGATCAGCCTTATGTGACCAGTGACCTGAACCTTCTAATGGCAATGCTTCTATTCATACCTCAGGACTCCCTTTCTTATATGGACCCATCAAGTGAAGATTCAGAGTTCCTCCAATGTCTGTACTGTCACAGACAAGATGCTGCACGCTTGTGGGGGATCTGGCTACAAGACAGACTTAGGTGGGTAACCGATTTTTTTTTCTACCACTTTCATGCAGAAATACCTATTTAAGAATACCCTCTACTCCAATGGGTATTGTGAATGGTTTCTGGTTCCATAAATGGGTTAAACATCCATATTTGGACCAGCCAACAATAACATTATCGCGTGCTACAAGCGCAATGATAGGTGTATGCCATTTTTGTTTTCCGTGTCAAAGATCATATCCTAGCTGCAGCATTTCTTTTGAATATTATTTCTATCTTAAATGTCAGTAATAGCTTTGTCGATTCGCAAACTATAGGAGAGAAAGTTGCTAGTTACTTAGTACATGCGGTGTTTCTTTGGCGAGGACTCCAGTTTCTGCCACCACTCACAACTGGCTAGTCACGACATAACCATGATATGGCAGAAGAGGTGACGATAAACAAAATTTCCTTAACAGATTCACTGATCCCATAAATAGAATATGATAAGAACGTCTGCATTTGTCTAACATTGAACAAAACTCAGTAGAAAACCTAAGGTTTATTTTGTACGACTTGCATGACATTAAGTGTTTTACTTAGACGTGTATCACAATGACTTTTTTCTACAGGACTGGAAAGGCTTATTCGTGATGGAAGAGCTGGATGGGTCATGGGTCCTAGCAATGAGGTGTTGCGACATAATATTGGGAAGGTTGCACTGGGTCTTCAGATTGATTTGTGGTAGGTTGCTATTCCTCTTAAGGACCAGCCCCAATGGCCGAGTAGTCTGAGGCATTGCTGATTACTGCTCCCTATCTGACCATTTTCCAATTTCTCATTTCTTTTACAGTCAATGCTTTGCCGTAATATGCAATTGGATTCATAGTGAGCTGATAGACTCTGTGTTATTAATTCTTGGATGTTTGCATTAGTTATTTTTCATTTCTTTTCTCGAATATTTGAAAATCTTTGTTTAGTCCAACAATACATGTGTGTATGTATGTATATATTTATGTTTGAATTTAAGTATGCATGAATACATTTATATATATACACATTTATATATATATATATATATATATATATATATATATATATATATATATATATATATATATATATATATATATATATATATATGTGTATGTATATATATATATATGTATGTATATATATATATATATATATATATATATATATATATATATATATATATATATATATATATACATATATATATATATATACATATATATATATATACATATATATATATACATATATATATATATATATATATAAATTTATATATGATGCTAATGTCACCTCTTTAACAGGGCCCAGTTTCCAAATGATCGGGTCATCAGGTCTGAGACACAAAAGATGACGCCTGATAAGAAAAGGGCCTTAGCCAAGAACCTCCTTGCTGATGCCCTCCTTGAGGAAAGTGACTATACTGGTGAAAATGACTTCCAAGGCAGTGACTTTGAAAACCCATTCAACACTGCACCACCACGAGTGCTGGGCACCATTATAACTGCTGATGTTGGGCATGAGGCTGCACTCTCTCCCGACAAATACACAGAAGTTACCCTGAAATCTGTCAAGGCTTTGGGTGATGGCCTAGAAGAGTTCAGATTCTCCTTGCCAGAGGAGACAAACCATACTGGCTGCAATCCTGGCCAATATATACAGGTTCGGGTACAGTCTAATGGTCGAAAAGAGGAAAGGCATATGTCTCCTATCTCCTCAACCAAGAGCTATGGCATTGTAGATCTGGTTCTGAAGTTTGAATCCTATGGAAAATTCTCCAAGTACTTCAAAGGTTTATCTCCAGGTAAATGTACTGAGGACATTTTAGGAAGTAGTAGTAGTAATAGTAGTTAAGTAATTGTTTATTAGTTATTTAGTTTTTGCATAAGTAGTGATGACAGTAGTAATAGTAGTAGTAGTAATAGTACTTGTATAGTTGTTGTTTGATAGTTGCAGTAGTAGTAATGAAATTTCTCGTAGGAGTAGAAGTAGTACTAGAAGTATTTTTTGAAGAAGCAGTGGTTTAATAGTTGAAGTATTAGAGATTACAGTATAGTAGTAGTAGTCGTAGTAGTAGTAGTAGTAGTAGTAGGAGTAGTAGTAGTAGTAGGAGGAGTAGGAGTAGTAGTAGTAGCATCAGTAACAATTGTAGCCATTATAGTAGTTGCCAAACAGCACAAGGCGGCTGCATGCCTGTCATATCTCACTTCATTCAAAAGACCTTCATTTTGTAATCATCTTCTTCCAGGGGCAAAGATTGAAATGCGAGGACCTTGTGGCGGATTTGAGTATACCCCAAACAGTACAGACCATCTTTCTCTGAAAACTAGTGGGGTAGGTGCTACCCCTGCTATCCAGATTGCTCGAGAGATCATCTCCAATAGAGAGGATAGCACCTCAGTTTCGTACGTCCATTTCTCCAAGACAGATGGGGAGATTCTCTACTATGATGAACTGCAGAGATATGCCAATGACAACCAGAACTTCAAGCTTCACTTGACAGTGGAGGAAGGAGGTGGCACGTGGAAGGGAGAGGAGGGGTATATTGAGGAGGAACTCCTGGAGAGGAGTCTGCCCAAACCAGGAGAGAAGAAGCATAAGATTGTTATGTGTGGAGGGCCTGCTATGGTTATGAGTGCCCTAGAGTACCTACGTAGGCTAGGCCACCCCAGTGAGAGTATCTATGTGTATGGTCAGTTTGGTGTCAATCAGATCCGCTCGGTCTATGGGAAGGGGACAAAATTATCCTCTCACTGTATTACCAAAAAAATCTTTTGAAAACACACACATTGTTGTGGAGTGAATTGACTTACATTTATAAATCTTACGATTCTTGCCTAACATAATACTATCTAGAGGGTTCACATGGTTTTGCTCTTAGAGAACATAATAATATCACAGTAATATTTTTAGAAGTATTTAACTGGAAACCTGTGTCCTATTGGGTTCAATCAGTTCCTCTTCAATCAGTTTTCTAAAAGTTAAAAGTACTCATACTAGCTTTGCTCTTTAGCTGCAAGTGGGCCAAAATATACTTTTTACGTTTTAAAACTATACACCATCATCCTAGGCAGTGTGAAATAATGTGTTGCATATAGAAATTCAAGAGGCAAGCCACATCTCCAATGTGACACACCTACTAACACAATACTTATAAATATTAGGTAGTCTTGAATAAATCTAGCCTTCAGAATTTGGTATGGTATTAGATTGAACTTGTTAACATTCTCTTGAGAAATATGATAAGAATAATTGCACTTGTTGAAGGTTTTATGCATTTATCACAGTTATTCTGAGAAGGCTTGTATTTTTTTTGTAACCGGTATGTGTACATTCGTATTTTTAGCAATGCTGCGATGTGTTTTGCTTTAAATGACAAATGATATTTGCTGAGACAAACAATATTGTAAGAGTGAATAGACGTAATTATATATATATATATATATATATATATATATATATATATATATATATATATATATATATATATATATATATATATATATATGTATATAAATACATATTTATACATATATATATATATATATATATATATATATATATATATATATATATATATATATATTTATATATATTTATATGTATTTATTGGCCGATGTTGCAGCTTATGCGGCTGTTATCAGGAGACATGGGAATTGTCAATGAATTTAAACTTTTGCACTTTAAACTCTGAAAATTATGAGGAACAATTCATTAATCAACATACATCAGGATAATGTTGATTGATGAGAAAGGGTTTACTGTTCACCGAAACCATTTGTATCATATCTTCTGTTTTCTCTCTCAGTGCTACACGGTATTGCTGGTTCAATGGTTAGGCGCATTGCTCCTCACTCCATAGATGCAGGTTCTTTGAAAATGTTTTGTTTTTAATTTAGCGCTTCATGGTTAACATGTTTCTAGTTACCCCTTCTAGATACACTCTTTTCATAGTTTGTCTTTGCAAGTAGAACACACAGGTTTTATACTTCTCTTATTAATTGGAATTTTTTCTTTATTCAATTGCATGTACTGTGTAATGAAAGAATTACAATTACATCGAGATGTAACTGCGCAGCGGTATAATAGTACAGTGGTACATAAATATTTTGCCTATTTTAGACATATATTTAAGGAAGGCAATTGTCAGATATATAAGTATGCTGTATGTTTACATTTGTAATAGATATATTGTACTGCACATGGGTATATAATAAAAAAAATTACATTCAAGCTCTTAGCAACTGTATTGTTATAAGTCATTGCAATAAACAGATGATTAGATGCCATTTTTTCTCAAATAGTTGCTTGTATGGTGCAAATATCTCTCCAGGTAGTACATATTTTTAACTTCATTTTTGATGTGAAATTTTGAAGGCTTTTATACTTGGGTCCCGAGGTGCTTCACGAGTTCAAGTATGTATGCAGGAGCATGTGTGATAGATATGTGGTGTATGTGATACACTCGAAAACATGGTCCCTTCAAACAGACTGACGCAAAACAGGGGTTCATAATGTACTTATCCAAAAACTGTGAGAGATATGACATCACCATTTTCCTTTAGTCGAAAACATTGAGTCCCAGTGGAGAGGTCGTCCTAAGCCTGTGTATCCACATAAGTTCTAGAATTAGACGTATAGCGAGTGACTCTTCAGAGTCCGGATTCTTTCTACCAAACTGTAAAACAAAGATATTGACATCGTCCAGACCATTGTGATCAGGATCATTAAAATGTCTACCCACACTGTGAGTGTTGTTATTTTGAGAAATAAATCTGAAATGTTCGCACATTCTTGCTCTTAGTGTTCTTTTTGTATGTCCTACATATTTCAATATGTAGGACATACAAAAAGAACACTAAGAGCAAGAATGTGCGAACATTTCAGATTTATTTCTCAAAATAACAACACTCACAGTGTGGGTAGACATTTTAATGATCCTGATCACAATGGTCTGGACGATGTCAATATCTTTGTTTTACAGTTTGGTAGAAAGAATCCGGACTCTGAAGAGTCACTCGCTATACGTCTAATTCTAGAACTTATGTGGATACACAGGCTTAGGACGACCTCTCCACTGGGACTCAATGTTTTCGACTAAAGGAAAATGGTGATGTCATATCTCTCACAGTTTTTGGATAAGTACATTATGAACCCCTGTTTTGCGTCATTTTGTTTTGTCTTACATGATGTTCTTACTTCCAGCTTGGACCCTTGTCATGCGACTAAGGTGTTTATTTTCTCCTGGCCAACGTCTTGAACCCAATGTTCTCTCATGCCCTATAATACACTGATGAAGTCATCATAGTGTATTTTTATTTCCTATCTTTAGACCACATCCAAAATTTCTACAATATCTTATTGACATCATGTGATGTTGCTTATCTCTCTACCTTTCACACTATTTCGATACCACTACAAATTCTTTATTTTCCGCCTCCACCTCTGATGATTGCTTGTAAGCATGAAACCGCAACAAGGGTAAATCACGTGATTTTGCCCAGAGGGAGCCACCGCCCGGCCCCTCCAAATGTATACACGCGTCTACCATGGCAACCCACGAGGGACCATGGAGACACGTGGAATTTTCTTTATTGACATGAGAACGCTGGCCAGCTGTTTGACAACCACTGTCAAATGCGGTTAGGTCTTCTTCTTGCACACCGGAGAAAATCCTTCGTCATCTCTTTTTACCCCTGTCTTCTTAGTATGGTCCCTTCAAACAAGCATTTTGGGCATCAAATGTCTATGGATATACTTCGATTTGGACTATAGATAACTGGCAGTATTTCAGTGGGAAGGGCATAACAGATTTTCCAATCACGTTTACCTTACTCAAAAGTAATGTAGTCTAGAATTGGGAAAGTACACCCTTTTCTTATTATTTACCAAACATTCGAAAGGTGAGCAAAGGATTGAATTTTGAAATATGGTTTTGCATTATTTTTTCGGCCATATTCGGCCATCATAAGTCGTGAGCCTCTCACTTACGTATATCATACGCATGTTAACCCATTACATACAAGAGCTTGCTCTTGGTCTCTCACCACTGGAAAACATTTACATTAATAGTCAGACTGAACAAAATGGGGCATTAGTTGCAACTTCTTAGAATATGAACAATTGAGATTTAGAATTCAAAATGTTATGATAAATCACATAGATGGTACAATGTTTATACAACCATGTTTGCTCTTCTTAATTCAAATCTGAAACCTCTATTTAAAAGGTTGTGCACGCCTCTATACAAGTATGGAAAAGTCCAACAGAAGCATACCTTTTCAAATTAAGGGAAAATGGGAAGAAAGTGTAAGTGATAAAGTCACTTTCGATTAAATAAAAACATGCTTCAGACTTTGTAATAAGACAACAGAGTGTACTTATTTTAGGTATATACAGTTTAAGATTCTACACAGTTGACTAGTGACTCGGACCTCATCAGTGAAAATGGGCAAATCATAATCTCAGTCCTGTCTATTGCTTCATTGTCCCTCAAAATCCAACTCTGGAGTGATGTTGAAAAATGGGTGATAAAAGATATTCAACCTAACTACAAGATATATGGCTGGGATAAAAGGTGTGGCTATTCAAAGTCATCCTTTATCATATATGCTATTATTCTTGACACAAAAAGGTAATATACATGAATAGGCAAACTGGTAAGGGAATGCATGTTAACTTAGTTAAATACCATGTTTATCAACAACTTAAGAATGATGAACACAAAGGAAATCTCAATATGACCATGCCACAATTTGATGAGAGGTGGAAAATGGTGTATGATTCTTTGAGGCACTTTGAAAATGGACATTAAAATGTTTTCCCTTTCATTTGCTGTCACAAGTTATCAATATGTGTATTGCCTTTTGTTTTGGTGTTAGCCTAATTCATTCTTCAAGGAGCACGTGATTACCTGTGGTTAAAATACAATACGATGACGCATATGTACTTATAGATGCAATAAAAATCAACTCTGAGAATTAAAATAACTGTCTTTAGTCCACTATCACGTTGGCTACTATGGACAACTATCATTTAGTCAAATTAGCATAGTATGAAGTCATCATGATTACTCTGTCACAGTTGTTATGTTTACACAGGGATCATTGACTTATTTCTTGACGCTAGACAACTTGGGTTTACATGGACAACTGGGTGTCTACAGCCAACTGCTATTTAGCATATTCTGACGTCAATAGGAATAATGTAAATATACATATATATGCTTTATTATTTTTATCATATATTGATCTATTTGTTTATTTATTCATTTTTACTGTTATTTCTTTCATTCGTTTATTCATTTTATTACTATTTTATTTGCTTATAAATCTCATTTCTCCTATAAGCAATAAAGGCAATGCGGCAGCCCATGTTGTCCCAACATATTACTCGGGCCATGACCTCATAAAAATAATTGAATATATAAAACAAGCCAACAAATGGACATGCCAAAAGAACTGGTAAGAAACCTAAATGTTGAAAGCATTTGAACTTCTCCCTATGACGGGGACAACGTCTATCTTGTTTATATTCTCAGTGTTGTTATATGCTTAGTGTTTGAAGAGTGGTCCTTCGTTTCTTATGGGCTTTTTGTGTATATGTTTATTGGCACGACTGTTCTTACGTGTCCTGATGTTCTGTCTGGTGATGGTTGACCTGAGGGAAGTGTTAGCCAAACAAGCCAATACAACGACTCTAAGATCAAACACTAAGAACTTATTACAGATACCACACACTTATCTGAAAAGGTTTGGTGACAGAGCATTCTGTGCCTATGAACCACGCCTTGGAATGAGCTCCTTGATAACATCAAAGCTGCTGATAGTGTGCAAGAAACAGCTGAAAACATTGCTATTTCGAAAAGAGTTTATTTGACTATATGGACTATAAACATATGTCCACTGACTATTCTTTAAAGCGCTTTTGAACATTATAGGTGGAAAGGGTGCTATATCAAATATCAATTATTATTATTATTGTGTTTCTGGATGGTTCTTCCTGATGTTTACGGGTGATATGTGGGGTTGTGCAAGTGTGTAGTATATGATAAGTATGATTGGTTTATGTCGAGGAGTGTGTGATGTGTTTGGTGTTGTTTGAAGAATAGGTTGGTGGGGTTAAGCTGTTTGTGAACTATTTTTAAGAGATAGTTTGATTTTTGGTAAGGTTGTTTGTAAGTGAAGTATGTTTATGATGACTTCTTGTAGGATGGGTTGTGTTTCGAGATTCATTCTTATGTGTAGCTGTAATGTTTAAGAGTTGTGATTTATTTAAAATTTTACTGTGTGCGATTCATTTCTGTGTGTTTTGGGAAATGATATTTGCTATCTATTTGTTTATGTGTTTTGGTGTCTCAGATCGATGAACACGACAGTATGAACGTGATGCGATAATGTTTCTGCACTGAAGAGACTATCCAGTGATAGCGTTACAAGGTACAACTTTCATGGCACCTACACAATACTGTGATGCTGTGACAACCAGCATGCCTACATGTATGAAATCCTCCTGCTATAAACTATGTCCTTATGATTTAAGCAAGGAAAGACACGCCCCTAAAACTCCACTATGTAGGTGTTCACTCTACCCTCCGTTTTTACAGACGTGAAACACGCCCATAACACAACAACATAATATGGGTATTTCCAGTTATACATCGTACTTACCCAAGAAGCATACCGACAGTAAATCTCCCGTACCTCTTATGCTCCTCTTGTGGTACGGGCACAAACAACAGGAACTGGGTTAATGGGCGCACTGGGGCACATCACAAGGTCGCTAGTGAGTGGCAATACATCTTTCAAATGTTGAGATTTTGAAAATGCAAACTAATTTTAATTTGACAAACTATCCGCACACATAGCGTAAACAAGTTAACCCTGGTATGTCTGTAGTATCCAAAAACATCCAGCTTTTTATGAAAGTATCCCTATGACCAGGACATCATTCCGGAAAAAATGTGTTAGAAATATAGAGTAGAACCAAAGCCAAACCCCTGTCATATATGTTGTGGCAGCTGTGCATTATTACAAAGATATTGACAAAGGAATCATAAATCCAGAGATCATTTTTCAAGGGGAACCCCTGGCATGAGTGAGTTTTTAGTAAATACCCCCTTGGCAAGAATTGGAAAAGTGCCCACTTGGGACACACAATTCACACCTCGGCCTGACCTGGAAGTCTGGTATGCTCATATGACATATCATCTCTGACGATATAATGTACTCTCATGTGTTAATGTGGAAATATTTATATATGTATATATATATATGTATATATATATATATATATATATATATATATATATATATATATATATATATATATATATATATATATATATATATATATTTATATATGTATATTATATATTATACCTCTTGTAGAATTCTAGTCCTCTGATTGGTCAGTTACAGAGCCCCTATTCTGAATAGTATGCCTGTATTTGGGAGGAGGGTGCTATTGCCGGGCAATATTTTCCATCAATAGAGCATGGCTAGTGTCCCTGTTCGTCAATAGATAGCGCTTTGGTCCATTAATGAGTTCAAGTGAAATATCTAGGTCAATCTTACTAAATTTGTTTTGCGGGAAATGTGTGTTTAAAAATAACAATATAAATAAAAAAAGAATTTAAAAAACAAATTAGAAAAAAAATACAATTTTTTTTAAAATATATTAAAAAAAAGTTTCCTTAAAAATATGATTCAAAAATAAATAAAGTTTTCTTTCTTTCTTAGATAGACAATCAATCGGTATAATAAAACAAACAGAGCTTAGTCAGGTCCTATTGCTTCTCACTGTGACCTATTTCTTTGTAGTTCCCTCGGGACAGTGCTCTATTTGTTAAATATATGTGTGTGTGTGTATTTATGGAATGGCAATAGGAGATTTTTATCTTCAAATCCTAGACAGCTATGAATTAAGCAGGTCATTCACGTAAGTCAAGTAAGGTAATAACTCTAAGTGATGGATTGCCCCCATTGAAGCTGGTGTGTTTTTGTTACACGTGAGCAAATGTGAAGCGAAGGCGAGTAACCCAGTAAGCTAAAGGCGTAACATGAAGAGTAGTAGCCAACAGTGTCGTACCACTAGCAGCCAACTGTGGTACACAAGGTTTCAACGGGTATTTGCTAATGGGAAATGGGCTCTACATGTATCAAGCCTAGGCCTGTTGCATACACCGCATGGTAATTATCAAGCACTTTGCGGTAGACCTAGCTACGTTATGTTATGAATCAAACTGTCAGGTGCTTTTACTGGCATGTTGTTTTGAGTATGCAGGAATGTCAGCAGTTACTTATTAAGAAATACCACACTTAACTTTTCAGATCAGTTTGGTAAGGACCCTTGCAATACTTTGTGATACTCCAACTTTGCTATGTTGGTCAACCTATCTACATTTACTATTATGTAACACCTATCAGAAGCTCTGTATTCCTATCTATTCTTGGAAAAATAAAAACTGTAGAAAATTCTGTTTATGTAATTTGTTTGAGACTTTTGACAAATATGTTTTTAATTCTGAAATGTGTACTAAATCCCACTTTTTTGTTGATCTCACATACAAGCAACCTTTGCTATTCTTGCACATAGTTGGTCTGATCGTGTTATGATTCTCCTACCAGTGTGTCTAAATACACCCCAACCCCTCTTAAAAGAACAACTAGACATGCTGAAAAGTATTTTTTTAAATATGTTATATTAGTTTAGCAAATGTCTGATATCAGAAACATATATCATATACGGATAGGTAATGTTGGGAAAATGGACAACCAGATTCCAACCCAATTTGCTTCACATCTATTTCATTTGAATGAAAAGTATTTGAACCTCCCATATTAGAATGGTTGTGTTCGGTTGAAATTATTCTTAGAGGGTTGCTCTATAGTCCAGTCAATATAGCATTGCCCCAAAACAAATTGCAAAAGAATTTTATTAGGTAGAGGTAGAACTGGGGTATCCCAGAAAGAAATCCCCCAAAATCAACGAAGTGGAACCTTGATATTTGGGTCACTTTACCCCCAAAATATACACAAAACATGCAATTTCTGGGATTTCATCATAACATCAGGACATTTAACCCTAGGAGCCTTTGACTTTGTAGATAGTTTTTATTTCGTGGTTATTAACTCCAGATGATGCGTTTTGATTGAAATTAGTCTTTTTTGGCCAATTTTGGGGAATTGTCAGCCAAAAATGTTCAAAAACGTGCAATTTGCGTATGCCACGATACATTTGAAGTTAGTTAGTGGTGTACTAGTTTTTATTTATCGATTAAATTGTTGATAACTGTTATAATGTAATACTTTTGTTGGGACATGTTAAGAGCTGGTTCTTCATCTCATTTCAAGGCCAAAACAAAAATGACTGGAGAAGAGTCAGCAGGAACCACTGACTTCTCCTGAAAATGTGTTTTTGATATAGAGGGTAAAAGGTGAGAAATCATACACCTCAGTGGTTCCAATATTGGAAATATGTTGTGGTGTTTCGGACCTAGATATCTAAAGCATGTTAGCATCCGTAGGCTGGACTGACAAGCCAACATCAGCGTCACTCATAGTGCGGCATTCATTGTGAACCTGTCAAGTGTGAATCTTTACAGATCTTAACATTTCATACGTCCAAAGATTGATGTTTAGGTTCGCTTTATTCTAAGGTTCACTGTATCCCTCCACAGCCATAGTCTGGCCCATGGTCTGGTGGTCAGTTACTTCAAACCGAACGCTTGCTATGTCTAACCCTGACAGCGAAAGTTGTTTCACCTGTAAAGTTGATCAGTACTATTGGAACCAAGTTAAGAGCCCTATCCCAAAACATGCCTCACAGCATATTAACATAACAGCAAAAGCAGTCAGGAAACTGAAGTTTTCTTCATTATGTCACTCGTCAATACTATCCCATAAATTACTCCGAACCTGCAGTGACCATGACTCGTGTACGAAATGCCATTTGAGCGAAAAGTAGATAATATTGAAATGAATTAGAAAATGGATTGACGGAGGAATGTTGGCTATGAAATTCTTTACTGTAAGGTATGTTTTGGGATATAATAGGGCTTATAACTAGGTCTCAATAGCTCTGACCACCTCAAACTTGTCACAATACATACTCAAATATAGTACTCAATCCACTTGGTTAACCTTTCCGTGTGTAGAGTTTCTTCTGAAAACTAAGTCTTTTGATATAATTTGGTTTAAGTGCGAAATTCGCAAACTTATGGGACATTAACACGAAGGCCATACAGTTTCATATCCCATAATGCATTGCAAAATCCATTGGCCGCCATGTTGGAGGGTAGTTCATGTAAACAGACATGACTACTCCAATGGAGAACCATGCTATCCTTTCAGTCTACGCTAACAATTTAGATAAAAACACTAAATCTAGGTATCTCTGTAAGATAAAATGTATTGGGAGTATAGACCCATACTGTTTACCACTAAATCAATTTGATTTCAGTGTAGAAAATTTACCTAACATAACATATATCCTGATGTTTTCACATATCTGGTATGCACAACATCAGCCTATAGTACTTACAAAGCAGATGTAGAGCTACAAGGGATTGGAGGCGTACAACCAATTTGTCAATGGGTGGGTGAGAGATATTGGATCAAAATATATTAAGAATAGGTCATTGGTGTTAACAAAGTTAAATTTCTAACTTACATAAACTGGTTATATTCTAGTGGATATCCTAAAAATGTATCCATCCACGCAGCTATGTCCGCTGTTGGTCATTGAAAGGTCAGAAGTGTTCGCTTCTGAGACAAGTACAAGCACATAAGAAAATCTAAAGCAGGCTAGCAGTTTGATATACTTGTTCCATTCTGATATAGGAGAAAATTGGCCTGGGAAAAGGATGCATAATCAGGCAGATAAAATTTATAGGGCAATTAACACTGATTTGAATGTTTGTAGTAACTCGAGTTACCATCCCTGCTATCCAGACTGTGGTTTTGAGTGCATGAATAAGGCCGAGCAAATGGTTTCTTTTTGATACTGTAGAATAGTTGCCCAGAAAAGGGATACTTTAATTGAGCGTTAAGTTCTATTGGTCAATTAAGACTCGTTGGTATGTTTGTTAAAGCTCCTATAACCAGCCTTGTGTCCTGTGACTGCGATAAAGGTTTCTTGGTGCATAGAGAGGGCCAAGCGAAATATCTTAGTTTCTTGTGGGCTTTGCCTTTTCAAATTAAGAATTAATTATTTGCAGTATAAGGTTTTAAACATACATGAACTATAGCTCCACATCATTTGTTCTAGGTTCTCCACTTCCAAGAAATCAATTATAATTGCTAACGGAGAAGCCAACGTATGCCTATGAACTATGGATGGTATATATGACCATATGGAAAGTTGTTTAATTTAATGGTATATAATCATTTGATATAAGTTTAAAATTCACCCTTGCACTAAGTAGTTTTCTGTTCTAATGTTGGATATGTGTGGCTACTGTGAGATAAATAGAACTAAAGATATCCATCCAAGGAAGCACATCAGAATACTGCACCTGCATTAATACCATTTATAGATGGGTGACCCTTAAGATTTGAAATTAGAAAATAAAATAACAGAAGTAACAATCGGAGCGTAAAATATTTAAAAGGAAATTTTATATCCAAGCAAAAGGATAATACCCTTTCATCATTGTGGAAAAATCTTAAGAAAGTATCCAGCAAGCATTATATAGTGTTCTCAAAATATTCTATCACTCCTGGCAAAAGTCTCCCGCTATGTTGCTCTAGGTAAGATTAATAATGTGAAAGAAATATGGCCCAGTCAGTTTTTACAATTAAATAGTGATTCAATAATGGAAAGGCAGACTTACTCAGGCAGTATTTCTTGCCACAGAAACCCAAATAAATTCATCTTAGAATTTAAAGTACAAAGCTGGGTTTCTACACTAAAGATGTAACATTGTCGTGTTACCCACTTCAGAGAAGGTTTACACTCAACATTTGTGTTGTCATATAGGGCAGAAGATTTTCCTACAGAATTGTAAGATGTAGTAAACTTCATGACGATTCCAGTAGATACATACATTATTACATCTAAGTTTTGAATTGGCTTAGCCTTAACATCTACAGTACACAGCATTTGGTCTTGATGACCCTAGTGATAATCAACATTCCAGATTGACCCTTAGGTTGAACTTTGGGGTTAGCTGAAACCCCGGTAATATTCTTGTTTACAAATAGGAATGGCATAATCTTTAAAAGACATCAAATGATCAGCATACTTGTTATGAAATATAAGGCAAGTGTAAACTATTTTGTGGTTGGTGCTGTTGACTGTATGGGCAATAGCTAACAACTACAGCCATTCTCATGCTGCTTTATTCTTCTTTTAATCCTTAAGGTGCTTGAGAGTAAGTGGGAAATGGGAGGATAGTGTATTCCTTTTCTTTTTAGAGTATGTTATGTCAAAACAGAACAAAAATGAGCATTTTCCACATGAGCAAGTGACCATGCAAGCATTATCCTATGCATTGTTTACTATCACTAGGGGACATTCACCCTCCGTCATGGCGGCCCATAAAACTGTGACGTCATGTGAACAGACTCAACAGTGGAAACACTCAGTAGGAAGATGATTGCTTTTGCTATATATCACGTACCGTGCAAGATTATAATTACCACACTGCTATGGATCGAACTGGAAGATGTATGTCATACCATACACCTACTCACGGCCGGGACTATTTTCGGAAGGAAATTAACTGTCTTACTCAATCATCTCGAATCACGTGGGCTCATCCGTGCAGTTCCTTACATGTTCCAGTCGTAAAAGGCACAGCCAGGTTCGCTGCACTCAGTCAACACCTTTCCCTTCAACCCGTGAAGTATACCCATGAAACACCCCCTTGAAGCATACCCGTGAAACACCCTCTTGAAGCATACACGTGGAACATGGAGACCAACATGAAACAGTGGGGCAAGCAGGCGTTCTGGGGCCTTGATTTTGGCATGGATCCCCAATGGTATCTGGATGACGAACAAAAGAGGATCCAACATGATCTGATACAGCTTTGCAAAACAACTTTAAGACCAAATGCGGTAAGACTTACAAACACTTATCATTTAAGAACTTTTTGTTTGTATTGATTGAATGTAATTCATATATACCTGTAGCGCCCAGAAACTTCTTTTTTAGAAAAGAAATACCCACGGAAATACATTATTTGTGGCGTGGTGTGGTGAATAAAGTGGATATTATCAGTATCGCCGTTTGAAAGTGCGGTCCGACCTGATATCCACCCGATTGGTCATCTGTATCCCTCAAGGCAGGGCCGAGTGCTATAAAGATGACTGAGGATGTATGCCAGGTAGGATCTCACTTTCAAACAGGTTGGCATGCTCTTTCATGGTAAAAAGAGAAAAGATCTTTAGATATATCTTATTGAGCGAAGCTGTCGGATAGACGAAGCCTATCCGCGCGAAGCAAGCAGGATTGTAACATGGCCGAGGGTACTTGAAAAGCCATCGACCATATTTTCGCTAATTTTTCACGCAAGTGACGAAGAAATGAAGCGCGTGCATATAAAGGATTGATCAATATGTTCAATCCCAGGCCATTTTAGTAACGCCAATAAATGCGAACATGTGCTCTACTACGTCTACTGAATACAAAAAACTCTAAACTTAAAGCTGCACTGCTATGCCCTTCTGCCAACCATGCCATAATAAGCATGCAGTTAATAATGTAGAGATGTAACTTGCCCTCTACAAACATCTGTGTCCAAAACTTCGGCCGTCCATCATAGTATTGTTAAACCAATCACTACTGTTAAGATTTAGGTCAGTGGTCGAGGTTGAGAAAGCAAACTTAGTTATTAGGTAACTAAAAAATCAAATGGGGATGGGTGTGAGTTGCTTCTAGACTCTAAGTGCAACATATATTGTAGTTGTACGCTGAGGCGCGTTGTACGTGTTCTAATTCACCAGATAGCCCAAGTGAAATGGTGTTTGCGATTTCATGACAAAACAAGCAATACCTCGATGTATCGCCAGTGGTTTAATTGCAAACCACTGTTAGACATTTATATACAATACCCTCAGGAAATACAAAATAGTGATTTTGAGATTGATAGCAAACAAAAGAAAAGAACTAATTCTATGGAATTTGTTAATGGAGTCTTGTGTCTTATCCCAGATTAATACTTACATTCACAAGAATAATCCCAGACGGTCTGGGATAATACTGGTAGGTCTTGAGACAAATTTTGTTCCTAGACAATAAAGATTTATCCCAGACAACCAAGATTTGCCTGGGATTAATCTGCGAACCTTCGCAGATATGTCTTCTACCACCTCAAAGAAATTCTGCTAATTTTTTGACATGCTGAAGAAAATTTGAATCCTGAGGTCTTTTAGGTGCTAAACTCATTTAAAATGTCTTTCAACACATTCATATCTTGTGACATTTGCATAACCTTGCATGGGAAAATGCTAATTTGCATAAATCCAACATGTCATCCTATACATATTAAAAATGGCAAGTAAGGATTAGAGCGCCTCTTGTCTTGGCATGTCCTGGTCTTCTCTCAGATGCCGCATTAGGCTCGTTTTTTTGAGGGAGTAATTATTATTTCAGTAGATCCGTCCAAGTAATACTTTCAATACCACTCATATGCCTTCAGACACCCAGGCGAGGAGCGATAGACGCACACATACCACATCCAGACGTGCCCAGGTCAGGAGAATTCGCGCACATATACCATATCCAGACGCCCTGTACACATAACTCAATTTCACCACACCCAGACATGGCAAGACACCTTTAAACCTGTCAGACGATAAACCCAGATCATCCATACATGACCAGACACCTTCAGACGACCAGACAAGTCGCGCTACCCTCACACATACTACACACCCAAAGTTTTTCGGAACTAGGGTTGGATGCCATGTGTCGGCAGTAGAATGGGTGTAGTAGGGGGGGGGGGGGGGGGGGTTGACTGTAACGTGTTCGTGTTCGGCGTTCATTTACACTACAGGTCTGTAGTGTAAATGAACGCCGCTACGCGTCGCCACCGTCGCGTATTATAATTAGCTTCCAATTACTTGTGACGTCATCAAAACTGTAAAATCGCTAATTTCACTGATTTAAAAAAGGTTATTTAATTTCCTAAAAGTGTATTCTTAGTACAATTGGTCCATTGAATGTATCCATGCTGTTTGACCAAAACAGAGTGGACGCTATCATACATAACTGGAAGAACCATGTTTTCTCTAATGAAAGAATCCATAGTGTTCCACAAAGGCATTCGACGTGTTTGAAGACGCCTGTCGGCGGGTTCCGGAACCTCGCGTCAAGATGTTTATACCTCCAAGACGTAACGAGCAACCACAGGTAACTATCACACCAAGGATCTGATGCAGTACTCATTTGCTCATATCTCACATGCATGCGTGTGGTCATTAATAAATGTGAGTGCAAGTGCAATCATAACATTATATTAATATTTTAGGACAGCAACTAAGCTGTTCTGAGAGCAATTAGGCTCTCAATATGCAAAAAGGCGTATGTGTTATTGTCAGAACTGAACTAATAAAGGCTTATCATGTCCCAACCAATGTCTGGGTCTGCAATGACTGCCTATACATGAGCTGTATGGAAGCATATTTCATAAATTGAGCGTCTTTTGCCATCTGACTGCTGCCATTTCTAGGTCAATGCCATTCAAACTTTTTTCTGTATTTAGAATGATTATATTGAGAAACTGATTGCTGTACATGTACACATTCCATAAATCAGTGTACGGTTGAAGTTGGTGTCTTTACAATTTAAAAAAAATGTATATAACTTTCCAACATGAATACTGTATGTAGACACAATAAGTGTAGTAATAAGTATAAGTTATGGTGAAGATGTAAATAACATATTGCGAGACGCATGTCATTGTGTCCCGGCATTGTGTATTAAAGGTACAAATATAAAAGTAGTTAATCTAAGGTATGAAGGATACTGCTCTCAAAGGTGTTATAATGGTGTTTTCTTTTCATCATGCCAGATGTGTGTTGCTTGAACGTGAAGCTCATTACACATCTGATATCTTGGTGAGAATGCTGTCTTTAGACAGCTTCCTGTCCTACATGGACTTTCTGGTGATTCACCAAGAGTTCGGATGGGGAGTGTTTGTCACCCGAATACAAATCTGGTTTTGTTGATTTATACAAAGCTTTGAAATATAAATTGCTCCTAGGCAGCCTAATTGCTGTGAGGACAGCTTAATTGCTGTCCTTACAAAATAACTATCATTGGAGGATGACTTGCTCTTCGGAAAGTGTATTTGCTATCAAGTCAACCTAATAGTTGCGTTACCATATGTAATGGATGTTACGAAATGATATAAAAGTAGACTTATAAGTTAGTGTTGCAAGCCTTGAATGTATTGATAGCGAGAGTGCCTATGTCTAAAGCAGGGCTCCCACTTACATGACCTCCAACTAGACTTCAACAAGACTAAAACACATGCAGTGAAGTGTGAAGAACAAGTAGCTGTCTTGCGGTCAGAAATCACTGAACCCTTATACGCGATTGCACTGAGAATGCAACACGATACCAACTTGATTATTTAGACTGCAACAAGAATGCAAAATTTAATGAAATTGTCCTCAACAAGATTGCAATATGATTCATTTTAACGAGAAATAACTCTAACACGACGCTAATGAGTATATACATACTATAACACGACTGCGATATATCTTAATTTGTTTCTAACACGTGTTAAAACACTGCTACCTGCAGTCAAACGATTGCTTTGAGACTGTAGAGCATGTTACAGGATGTGTTCTTGATATGGAACCCATATTTGAAAAAACATTTGTAATAAGCAGATGTAAAACATGCTAGTACAAGATAGAATAATGTAATGAAACATTCAATGTACAAAATCATTGATTATTATCTAATCAATATGAATTTTGATATTTGATTTCTACTTTGTTCAGACATTTTACCAACATCGTAAACGTTTTGAATACAATATTTAAAGAAACATTTGTAATAGGCGGAATAGAATGTTTAAAACATCATTTGTAATAAGTAGATGTAAAACATCAACCATAAATGTTGATAAAATATGGTTTAGTGTTATCAAACATTATCGTGAACAGATATAATATTTTGAGAAAATATTGATATATTCTTGTCAATGTTTGCTCATATCATATTTGTATTGTATAACATTATCTATATTTATCATTTCACCAATATTTTTACTCGGGTAATTGAACATTTTCCTTATGTCTTACTCATGGTTATTGTGAATGTTTTACACAATCTTTTTCTTTAGTCTTTTAAAGATATTTTGAAAATATTTTGTGTTTGCCGGGCTTTCTCATCATTTTTGTGTTTAGTTTTCCTTGTCCCCTTCATGTTAACCTTGCACTCATGTTGTAAGCGATACTTGAGGAGCTTGGATCATGGGATCAAAAAAGAGTGGGAAACTTAAAACAAGTGGTAATCTTTTAGACGCATTAAAGTCATAGTGTAATCTTTTTTGTCAATTTGCATTCGTATTGACATCATGTTGTTATTGTGTTAGGGTCGTAGCAAATATTCCCACGGGTATAAGTTTAAAAAACAGACTTTAGACTGCATCATGACTAAAATAACTGTGACACGACAACAAATACAGTAACAAGATCGGAATACGACAACAAATACAGTAACAAGATTGTAACATGACGATTACGACCAGACTTCAAATATTACGACAGTTTTGAACTTTTCAAAGCTGTCGTGTTGGACACACGACTAAAAAAACCTGAAATGACTGAACACGACTGTAAGACGACTGCTACTTGTTTCATTACGACAAGGCAGTCGTGTTGCAATCGTGTTCGAAAATCGTGTCTGTGGGAGCCCTGCTTTACGCTTATTGGCCATCTTTTAGTATGTTGCGACAATGGTTTGGGTGAGCAAGAGCTGCACAATGCTGTTCCATTTATGAACATTAATAATGGGACCCACTTACTAGGAAATCCAAATATAAGAAAAGCCAGCATGCTTACGTTATATTAGCTGAAATGAAGTTAATTTACAGTTTCAGTAATCTAACAAACTACTCAAGTTAAAGGTTTCTTTGGGGAATTTTACAATGACTTCAAGTATTATTATTCCCTTTAAATGTTATGTTTAAATGGAATTGTGGGTTACTGCAATGGTCTGTATTAACAGTAGGTAATGAAAGTATGGATTTAGGGACCAACCGTACAATTGAAAATATGCTTTGGAAGTGGTAATGAAGATTCCTCTGACATTGCACGATGAATGAATAAATAAGTGTTTAAAGGCACACCGACACACAAAGGTCAGTTATTGCCATAAAATATTAGCAAAAATAACAATGACAAAGCATAATTATTCTAGGTCAGAGATGAAAAAGCGTAAGAGCAGATAACTCAGATCAAAAGAGGACCATGGGATCTTTTAGATGCAGGGTTTCCATAGACAAATGCACACATCCTCCTTCTTTTATAAGGCGAGCAGTGTGCCACACCAGCTCAGGGTTCCCCGGGATGTGCAAGCTCCTATTGCACATCATAAGGTGTGCCCATTGCGGGGTCATTTACTTTCTGAAAAGAAGTAGTCTTTCACAGTCAAGGGGAGTTCTGCGTTGCCTTGGATGTGTTGGCAAAAAGCAACATAGACCACCGCTGGGTGTCGTGCCAACGGATGCTGTTCTTCACCAGCGAATAATCATTTGCACAATTCCTAGGTGGTCCTCTCCATCAATTCAGATGGACAGTGTCTATATTGTGATATTCTGTCCAATACACATTTGGACTTAATTGTCCTACGAGATCATAATTGCTTTCAGGACAGCCTAATTGCTGTCCTTCCCAAAGAAAATAATGTAATAATTGCAAGATATACGCAAGCTGTCAGTAAGCGTAAAGCCCCATTCTCACATTCACGACTTCAGCCACGACTATGCCGATCTAGCGAATAGACCGAGTTATACGTTTCGAGTACGCTATTATACAAATTTTGCGGTTTTTCTTTTTTAAAGAGGACTGTTATTCGACTACCATACGATTGGCATACGATTGACGGCGACCGTTATACGATGCTCATAGGTATATCCCGACTATCATACGCTGCTCATACGCTCGCTATACGACTTGAATACTTGAATAGCGTATAGCAGTCCTGTACGATCGTACGCACAGCGTATGCAACTTTCCCTCGGATTTGCATACGCATGACGCCGATGTCAATACGACCCTAAGATGTCTAAAAAAACTCTTAAAACTCCCAGAAAGTACTCCTAAAATTACGGGTTATATGCAGAGACTGGAATAATGCCAGCTGAACAACAAATATCAAAGAAGAAACTTCTCTTCCTACACAGAATTCTAAGTGGGCCTCCGACAAAATTAATCAAACAGGTATATGATGAACAGAAAAAACTGGATATGCCTGGATGTTGGAATGAGGAGATAAAAATAATCAAACAGAAATACAACCTCGAGAAGTACAGTGATGAGGAGATAGGAAACCTCAGTAAATACTGCTGGAAGAAAACTGTTGAAAGTGCAATTAGAATGAAGCTTCAAGTTGAGCTTGAAAGTATGAGGAAAGAGTAATCATTTGAAAGGAAAGAGTACCTAACTGAACTAAAATCAGAAGATGCTAGAGTTGCAATTAAAAGCAGGCTGATGATGCTCAACCTTGCCACTAACTATAAGAACGGAAGGGCCAATTTGGACTGCCCCCTATGTGAGGAGGATGAAGACACTCTAGGTCACATGACTCGCTGTAGGAAGTACAGTCATCTAGACAGCAGCTTCTATACTGATGACCTATTCAGCAGTGAGACAGTGAATATACACAAAGCGACTATAGCTATTAAGGATCGTATGCAGATACGAGCCCAGCTCCTGACCAATCAGTGAGCCTCCAGAAATTGGAGAAAGGAAACAAGAAAGAAAGAAAGAAAAATACGACTGCTATACGCTGTTGCCGACCTTCATACGCTGTTGCCGACCTTCATACACTATTGCCGACCTTCATGCGCTTCTCATACGCTACCTATTGGCACCTACTTGTTATTGGAGGTGGCGCTGATCGACTACGACTGTTTTGAAATTTTCAAAACAGTCGTAGCCGACGCTGACTTCAATACGACTCGTGCAGACTTGCTAGACTGTCATACGTCAGTACATGTACTATTGCCGACTCACCCCGATCGACCAGGACTGCTGAGTCGTGTTCGATCGTGGCTGTAAGTCGTGAATGTGAGAATGGGGCTTAAGTCATGTGTGTAAGTCATGGCTGTGTCTTGCCGGTGTTGCGAGAGTTGCTTGTGGTTGCAATTAGCGTCTTGCAGGTATGGTAGGTAGGGCTCCTCGTGTAGACAGGAGGCTTCAAACACGTCGAATGCCTTAGTGGAACGCCATGGATTCTTTCATTAAAGAAAACTTGGTTCTTCCAGTTATGTATGATAGCGTCCACTCTGTTTTGGTCAAACAGCATGGATACATTCAATGGACCAATTGTACTAAGAATACACTTTTAGGAAATTAAATAACCTTTTTTAAATAATTGAAATTAGCGATTTTTGATGACGTCACAAGTCATTGGAAGCTAATTATAATACGCGACGGTGGCGACGCGTAGCGGCGTTCATTTACACTACAGACCTGTAGTGTAAATGAACGGTGTAAATGAACGCCGAACACGAACACGTTACAGTCAACCTCCCCCCCCCCCTTACTACACTCATTCTACTGCCGACACATGGCATCCAACCCTAGTCCCGAAAAACTCTGGGTGTGCTACTTGTGCGAGTAGCGCTCCTCGTGAGGGCGTGTGAAGGCATCTTGGTTACTAATAATCGCCTGACAGGTGTGAAGGCGTCTTGCTACGTCTTGGTGTGGTATGTGTGCGGGAAGTGGTACTCGTCTGGGCGTCTGAAGGCAACTGGGTTAAGCATTTGACAGGTCTGGCTTTGAGGTGTGAATAGATGAGTGGCGTCTGGCCATCTGGTGGTAGCAATGAGCGTATGGTAAATAGTGTCTCTTCAATTTTCATAAGTAAGGACACTTCCCCTGCAACACGTCTGGATAGGATCACTAGACGTTTCAGACGCATCCAGATCCAGACCCTTCTCAAAATTTAATATTTTGGCTGAAATTCTTGTCACAGGGTATATGTCATATAACCATACCGTTGACCAGTGATCTGAGCATGTTGATTGAAACCCCCTACCAAGTTCTACACTATTTTTATACTTCTACCCCATATACTGAGGAATACGAACGATCATATCTTTACAAGTTCCCCAGGCAAATCGTTAAACCATCTTTATACTTCATGCCTTAGTTACACAATGGAATGTTGAGCGAGAAACATGCGGTTGAGTACCAAGAAAGGAATGGAATTAAAAGGAATGAATAGGATTGTGCATTGCTTTCAAAATTAATACTTTAGCAATGGCGAGATAGAAACCTGGAAGATATTCACTTCCTTCCACGAATAGTTCCAAGGGAACCTTTAGTTGAAGAAGGACCAGAGACAGCTCTCCATTAGGTCATGGTAAATCCCTGTGTTGAGGACCAAACTGCTATTCACAAACCATTCAAGCATTCTAATAAGGTTTTGCCATTTTTCGCCATTTTTGTCTGCATATCATGTATTCATCCATACTCATATAATGAACCATACCTTCAGCATAGTATGGATGTCACAATGATAGACGTATGTCATTCTTACAGGTTAAATGCGATGAAACCAGCGAATATCCGCGAGCAAACATAGACGCCCTGGCCTCCATGGGTCTCCTTGGATTGGTTGTTCCCAAGGCCCTTGGGGGTCTTGGCCAGAATCACGTGTGTGCTGCCATGGTGACGGAGACAATAGCTCGCTATGGTTGTGCCAGCACTGCAATGGTATATGGTGAGAATGTTATAATTGCATTTTATTCAAAGCATGCAGCACTTTTAATACAAACCTTATGACCCAATCCTAGTATTATAATCTAAATACCATATATTGAATGAGAGGATATCAAACCAAGTTCAAACATGAATTGACTTAAGCAAGCAAATAAGCACATCTTACTATAATGTTTGTTTAGGAATACGTTTTACTCATAGTTTTAATCTGCATATCTAGAATACTATTTTTCAGTTTATTTCCTCTTTTATCTTTGTATGCTCCAACTTAAATAATGGTGTATTTCTATTCCAAATCTAGATATTCTCAACTGTAATATATGTTTATCAAATTTTTAAAGAAAAATTCAGGCAAGCATGGAGCTACTGTTTGATTATGGCTTATACAGTAGATTTCATTTGTAAACATAGGGGCATTTTGAGATTTATACATATGTTAACGCCTCTGCCTCATAATCAGATCGACTGTGAATCTATTGACAATGATATTCATTATGAAATATACATTACACCTATAATCTCAAACATGTTAAACAGATATGTAATGAACAGAAATTATCAGAAAAGACAAAAGCAGCCTATGTGTGCTAATATAACCTAGAAAAGGAAATGCTTTATATCACAAAAGCGTCTCTTCGGGAATGCAGTTTGGGGAAACATGAAGCACCTGGTACATACAAATCAAAAGAAAATCTGTTTGTGTGTCAACAAAATATGCCAAAATCTACTTTGCATCTTCTATGCCATACGTCTCAACGGACGCAAGTACATAGGCTCAGAAGACACCCTTTAAATCAACAGTAATAGCTATTTAAGCATGTCCAAGACAAATGAGGTATTTCAAAATGCCCAAATACACTGAGTATGTCAAATGTCGGGCTTTAAACCTATTCTTTCGACCTCTCCTTTCATTCTGTACATATGCATACAATATCTTCATAAAGACTTGACGCACCACATTTTCGGTGTTCATCTTAATAATTGTCAGGACAAAGTGCCTTGAAGCTCGCTATTCTCCCCAAGCAAGACCATATAGACTAGTATAGTTCAGGGATGGTGGAGAGAAGCGCTGTACACGCCTATATGCAAACCTCGGGAACGCCATGAGATCTTCGCTCTCATTTGCCAATCATGAACTAATTTTCACGACAAATTTCACATGATTGGTATGACAATTCTCTAATAAATCATACTGCATGCCATGATAGTAAGTACATTACTCCTTGTAACAAATACGGCTGCAGCGTTCAAGGCACATCTGTTCTTAGAAATGTTCTTATCTAGTCTAGCACGGTCGTCATCAAAAAGCCTTAATACATGGATGATCGTAACTTAATACACGTTTCTTTCACATACGTTTTGGCTTATTTGAAAACCTGTACTTGATGTTCTTCTTGTGCAATGTAAGAAACACACCTATATAGGAAGCTCTCATGGGCTTGCACATTACGGAACGTTTTTTGTTCCTATTTTCTATATCAAATGTCACCAAAACTGTGGTAAAACTGTGTTAAACAAATAAACCCAATTAACAACCTTGGACATATTTCTTCCAGTTATGCATCTGGGTGCAGTCGGAACATTGCTTCTTCATTGCCATGACAACAAAGCTGCTGAGGACATTCTGAGGGGATTGGATAGAGACAAGTTGATTGGAACAGAAGCCTACAGTGACCCTGCAACAGGTAACGTGGAGCATGGTCTGAAAGAGCAACATAAATAAATCATGTTTTGATCGCTAGTTCTTCAATGATATAAGGATATGCAAACCACTTAAACCAAAGGACATGAATATACACACACACACACACACACGATTACCTGTAATTTAATTGTCATCATTTGTAAATCTCATTTATCAATTTTTTATCTTAAGGTTCACATTTATGGTTTCCACTGACGTCGAAGACTGAGGTTCTAGAGGATGGTCGCATAAGAGTACTAAAGTATGGTTCCTGGGCCACTAGCGCAGGCCATGCAGATTGGTACGTGCTTCAGGCAGCTAGTCCTCAAGCGAATGGAGATTTGTCAATGCTGTCAGATTTTCTGGTGTTCAGTGTAAGTTTTAACGCTAATTAATTCTGGTTTCCCACTATCAAGAACTCAGACAAGAACTAAAAATTCACTCAGCAGTGGGTTGATTTGTCTGGAAGTCGTGGTCAAAAAATGAGCAAGAACAAGAAATTCCAACATAAGAAATTCCTAATTAGCTCTTAATAATTCCTAGGACAGTAGCACAACTATGCTAAGAATTACAGTATCTAAGACTAAAGGCTAATAAACAAAAAAAGCACTTGAACAATATTCAAATGAGTTTATTTTCAGCATATTAACATATCTTTATCTGGTGATACTAACATGATTCATTTCAATTGTTGTTACTGTAATATCTTAAAAGATGTGATCAACAGATTGAATGGGATTTGGGAATGTCGGTTGACCTGTGCTGTTCCGGGTAGCAGCCATTTGCTCACTCATCTTTACTTTCTTCTTTTGCTAATCAGTTTTACAAATTGTTGGAGCTTTTCTTGAACTTTTGATTCACATGCCTCTGCAACATAATACCATTTTCACATAAAGTGACCTACTTTCCGGCAAGTCACGTGATGCTTTCTACTTACTTCTGGTAGTCGTATCATATTTGTAGTCATTCTAAGGAATGTTCTAGGGACAATTCTTAGGACATTCCTGAGAATATGGTTGGAATTACTTTTAATGAAAAATGTGGTCCTGAACACACAAGAATTAAGACGAATACCCTAGGAATGTCTTAGGAACACACCTAGGAATGAGTTAGGACCAAAAATTATTGATTCATGACTCAATAATTGAAATTCCAGGAATATTATGAACATGTTCAAAACCTTGAGACTCTGCTAGGACTTAGCCAAGATGGTCCGAGATGTTCCTTGGAACAAACACGAATAAACAACAATGACATGGAGAATCTTCCAAGAACACCAAAATGTGGTGTTCTGGGCAAGGTCTTGTCTGGGTTCTTAATAGTGGGAAACGTGCTTAAACACCTTTCATTCTATAATCTGAAACATTATTGTCTATACTATGGTGCTCAATTATGGAAAGAAAAAATGAACGTGTACCTGCATGGGAAACATAATTTATTTGAAGACTTTCATTTTTCAGTGTCAAGCAGTATCTATCCAATGTCAGAATAGACACGGCTATAGAAGAAAATGAACATATACATGCATATAAAATATCAGCAATCACCCAGTCCATATCATAATTGAAATTTTAAAAACTAAGTAGCATGTGTAGCTCAGTATCTTATGTTATCAGTATCGGAGGATTCCGGTTTGACATTATCATATTTTGATACTATCACACATGCTAGTGCTCTATTGTATACCCAGTATCCACTAAAATCTGAATAGTAATGTAACACCTTGTTTTCACATTACAGGATGAAATCAGACGCGTGTCAGATGAGTGGTCAGCAATGGGCTTGCGTGCGAATCAGTCTGGAGCTCTTCACTGTGATGAAATATTGCCCAGTGGTCGACTACTGGGAGATCACGGTAAACACAATTCATTGACTTGAGGCTAGCCGATGGCTTTCAATCACATGTTTATCTAAAATGTCAAATACAGTATGTGGTAATCAACAGAATGTCTCTGTTTGGCACAGCAATACCATGCAACTTTCCATGGACATTCCAATGGATGTGGCACCTTTTCAGCTATTAGTCAGTGTTTTCCCAGAGTATACGTGATATTGGTAAACTTCAGTTAAATTGTTATGGCATCAACACTTATTCAATGACTAAAGCATTTCCAAAGGATTGCATATCCCTTATCATATATATCTCATATGCAATGTTAAAAGTGAGACAAAATGATATGTATTTCTAGGCTAATGATTAAAGAAAGACCAGAGACAGGAAATTTATTACAACACACTAACTAATCATGCATTATTATATAAAGATAAATAACAAGGAAGAACATACATGTGATGTGATTTACACAAGAGGCACTGATAATATAATAACAATGATAACTAAACATGTATGTAGTTGGCGATAGCATGTATTTCCAACAATAGTAGAATAATATACAACTTATGAATTTACGAAATGCTTAATACAAATGCGTCATTTGGAAAGACAACTTCACTGAAGCAGCTTATTATCATTAAGAAAATAAGTTACAATTTCATGTTTTAACAAATTAAACAATTGCTGCAATTTTATCATATAAACTTCACTAGGAATTAAGATATTTTACATTTATGTGCACATGTTATGTGATTTTTGCAGGTGATGGAGCCCGAGGAAATGATGAGATAGTTGTTCCTTGTTTCGCTTTGTTTGCGTCTGCTACTTACAATGGGATTGCCTTAGGCGCCATTGATCTGGCCAAGAAACACGTGACCCAGAAACGCCATGCTGATGTTGGTCTCCGTGTATCTGATTATCCATTGATTCAGGTCAGTAACAAAATACAAATGTGGTTTGAATTGCACAGTTGGTCAAACTACTGCAACACCAAGCAGAAATTAATTGATGTCTAAACCAAATATATATATGAATAGATTTCGAAATGTCTTTTGATACTTACATTTAGATATATAATTATAATTATTCATCATACGAATATTATAATTGGATAACTATTCATTATTCTATTTTTGTTTTTCAGGATTACTTTGGTGAGTCAATCTCCCTGACGAATGGTTGTCGTTTGGCAGTTTTTTCTACTGCCAGTGGTATGGACAAAGCCACAAACAACAACGACTGGTCAATTCACAAAGATCCAACTAGGCGGCCAAGGTAACTAGCTTTTTACATTACAATAAAGGGTATATATAACCTGCAATACCGAACATTTCGTAACATTTCGCTTCAATTATTTCACTATCATTGCAATAGTAGAACATATATATTGTTTGGCGTGTATTCTGCCATTTTTATTTTTTTGGGGATAGATATTCGATAGTTGGAGTGAGCAAAACATTGTTAGGTTTAAATCTATGGCATTTGATATATATTTAACTTGTAGTTGGACTTCATTCTTGCAGAATACACGACTCTCAGGCATGTAGATGCGATTGTTCTCCTAGAATGCGAATATCCAATCAATTTCAAACCACTCAATATCACACATGAAGACTATGATACTCAAAGAACTGATATTTATGGTGTTTCATCATAAATCTTACTCCTCTATATATACAGTATACCATAGGCAGTTATGATTAATTCAATCATTAAATATTCCTAATAACAATAACCACTACTTTAAGGTAGGTCCAGCACTTATGACATAAGCTAATATTTTCCTCAGTTATGGCCACTAGGGGATTCTTACACCTATTAAACCAATCATATATGTCCTAAAAGGATATCTTTTCAGCTACTTCGCAGTATACATTTTATTTTCTATTTTAAAATTTCAATGTTTTATAGAGAAAAATGTAAAGAGGGGATTTTTCAATTAAATCACTTCAAGCTCACAGTTAAAGAGCAGAATTGTTGAATTACAAGTTCATACAATTATCTAGAAAAGGGTGTCTGGGATTTCTATTATTTGCATTATTTTGGGAGGTATCCCTAAGGTTATTCTGACCCTGCAGTGACCACTACATGTAAAAGTAATGAGATTATGTCATTTGAGTGAAAAGTTTTAGATATTGAAATTGGATGTGGGTTGATAAAAGGACGGTTGGCTATGATATTCTCCACCTGTAACACTGATGAATCTGGAGATATGCCTTGGCATACGATATTGCTGCTGTGTGGTATGTTTTGTGATGGGATTTTAAACCAGCTTGCAATTGTACTGATCAACTTAAAGTTATGTATCATACGAAATATTAATTGTTAGATATAACGTTTTAAAGGTACCATATATATATTCAGGCTTTAGGTTTTACCCATACATTTTCATTTATGATATTTGATGAAGTGTTGCAGTAATCTTTATGTAATATTAGAGCTTACTGTGTAACACCTCTACTTTTGGTTGTGCTTTATTTTCCATTGTTGTTTTGTAAAATATGACTTTATGTAGCACACTACCTTATGACGCCGGTATAATTTGTGCAAGAATTACATTTCAGATTTCTGGATAGAATGATAGAAAGAATATATCAACAGTGGCTCCCGAAAGAATCTTTAGCTTTACTCACTCTTCGGCAGCCCAGTGCAATATCACATATTACCGGTCTGAATATTCCTGGAATGTTCAGATTTGACATTACATAAACATTGAATTGAAATATTTCCTATATTATAAACACTGAACTGTTTATACCGAGTGCTTCAACTGCAAAGAGAACTTCAAATATTCAGACAACGTTCTGAGTACAAATGATTCATTTAGCATTCAGCTCTGAACATTCTATGAACATTCTGAAGTATGAGGGGATTATCTGTTGAATGGCTCCCCAACAAAACATTCTTTACCATATCAATGCCTTTGAGTGTCAGGACCAATGCTACTTTTGAAAATAAAACTGGACCTGATTATAATTTTTCAAATGATTGACGGGGTGTTTCTTGGTCCTAATCAATATTTCTCCTTCAAATATGTTCCAAAGCTGCCCTAATTACAAAGATATTGCAAAAATACATCAGTACATATTTGAGGAATAGTGGAATTAATATACATTATGTAATTGGGGTAATTGAGAAAGAGTAAGTAGCATATGGCCGAGGCAAAGACAAGGCCTCATTTTTACTAAAACTATACTTTGACGTCATTCTCTTACTTAAAACAAAATGAATGGAAAACATCAGATAATCCCAAATGCCAAAAGTAAGAGTGTCTGTCTAGTAGCCCTAATGGAACCTATGTGTCAAAGTTGTCTTTTATGTTGGCTTCAAACTTTGTAGATAAGTCTTATGAGACTAATGACTTAAACCTTCTTCTCGTATATCAGGAGTGCCTTCCTGTTGTGGACCATGCAGCTGAAGGTTCAGAGTACGTCCAATGTCTGTACTGTCACAGACAAGATGCTGCATGCTTGTGGGGGAACTGGCTACAAGACAGACTTAGGTGGGTAACCAATGTCTTTTTTCTGCCTCTTTCATGCAGAAAATACCCATTTAAGAAAACCATATATTCCAATAGGCAATGCAAATGGTTTCTGGTTCCATACATATTGATAAAATGTCCATACTTGTATCAGAAAACGATAACCATAACGCAGGCTATGAGCAAAAAGATGGAAGCATACCATTGTTGTTTTCCGTGTCAAAGATCATTTCCTAGCGGCGAATGTTAGAAATAGCTTCATCAATTGGCGAGCTATATGAAAGACAAATTTTATATTTTGTGTATTTTTGCCCTGGTAGCTGTGTGATCTAAGGAGTTGCCACTGACTACTAGCTGACTGTCCACCCTGCCTGACCTCGATTCTTGGCCACAGCGAGAAAGTTGATAACGACTTGGGGTCAGAAGGTGTTTTTTGGTTGGGACTGGCTAGTCATGAAGAGGTGACAATAACAGATTCACTTATCTCTCATCTTTAATATAAATAGCATATGATTAAGACGTGTGCATTTGTGTAACATTGACCAAAATGTGTAGAAAACATTTATTTTGTACTATTTCTTTCTTTTAATATTTCATTTTACTCTGGATCGTATATCACAGTAACTTGAAAGGATGTTTTCTTTCTACAGGACTGGAAAGGTTTATTCGTGATGGAAGAGCTGGATGGGTAATGGGTCCTAGCAATGAGGTGATGCGACAGATTGTTGGCAAGATTGCACTGGGACTTCAGGTCGATTTGTGGTAGGTTGGCATTCCTCTAATGAATCTAAGTGGTCTAAGGTGTTGCTCATTACTGCTTGCTGTCTAAAACCATTGTCTGCGTTTGAATCCCAGTCAGGATTGCATTGAAGTTGTCAGTGACTTTGGGTTTAGGCCGTTGCTTTGCGACACTTTTGGTTCCACCACCAATTACAACATGCTAGTCAAGAATTAACCGCAACATAAAAGAAAAAGTGTTGATAATCAAAATTCCAAATTCTCATTTCTTTTTCAGTCCATGTTCTCTCTGATAGTCTAGTTAATTTTTAGCGAACTGATAGACTAATTATCATTAATTGTTGGATGTTTGAAATACTGTAGAACAAACAATGTTAGCGTCTGTTTACATATAGCGTACATAGCGTGTGGTTCCGCTTTGCCATATATAAAAACGCTGTACTTTTTTCTTACTCTACTGGCTACCATCGTTAACATAAAGATACGCTATGATGCAAAAACTACCCAATTCTTTATATTTGGGACATTCATCATATATGTGTTCTACAGTAGTTTAATTTCATTTTTCAAAAAATATATATATAAATGTATATATATATATATATGTATATATATATATATATATATATATATATATATATATATATATATATATATATATATATATATATATATATATATATATATATATATCATATATGTATATTATATGTATATATATATATATATATATATATATATATATATATATATATATATATATATATATATATATATACATATAAATATATTGCTTATGTCACATATTGAACAGGTCCCAGTTTCCAAATGATCGCGTCATCAGGTCTGAGACGCAAAAGATGACGCCTGATAAGAAAAGAGCCTTAGCCAAGAAACTCCTTGCTGATGCCCTCCTTGAAGAAAATGACTATACTGGTGAAAATGAGTTCCAAGGCAGTGACTTTGAAAACCCATTCAACACTGCACCACCACGATTGCTGGGCACCATTATAACTGCTGATGTTGGACATGTGGCTGCACTCTCTCCCGACAAATACAAAGAAGTTACTCTAAAATCTGTCAAGACTTTGGCTGACGGCCTAGCAGAGTTCAGATTCTCCTTGCCAGAGGAGACCAACCATACCGGCTGCAATCCTGGCCAATATATACAGGTCCGGGTACAGTCTCATGGTCGAAAAGAGGAAAGGCATATGTCTCCTGTCTCCTCACCCAAGAGCTATGGCATCGTAGATCTGGTTCTGAAGTTTGAATCCTATGGAAAATTCTCCAAGCACTTCAAAAGTTTACCTACAGGTGAGATTACTGATGACATTTTGCATATTTTTAGTTATAGTAGTAGAAGTAATAGTAGTAGTAGAACTGTCGGTAACAATAATAGTGGCTACCAAACCACACAATGTGGCTGCCTTTCATATCTAACTACATTCAAAAGACCTTCATATTGCAATCATCTTCTTCCAGGGGCAAAGATTGACATGCGAGGACCTTGTGGCGGATTCGAGTATGCCCCAAACATTACAGAACATCTTTCTCTGATAACTAGTGGGGTAGGTGCTACCCCTGCCATCCAGATTGCTCGAGAGATCATCTCCAATAGAGAAGATAACACCTCAGTTTCATACGTCCATTTCTCCAAGACAGATGGGGAGATTCTGTACTATGGTGAACTGCAGAGATATGCCAAGGATAACAAGAACTTCAAGCTTCACTTGACAGTGGAGGAAGGAGGCTACAACTGGAAGGGAGGGGAGGGGTTTATTGAGGAGGAACTCCTGGAGAGGAGTCTGCCCAAACCAGGAGAGAAGAAGCATAAGATTGTTATGTGTGGAGGGCCTGCTATGGTTATGAGTGCCCTAGAGTACCTACGTAGGCTAGGCCACCCCAGTGAGAGTATCTATGTATATGGTCAGTTTGGTGTTAATCAGATTCGCTCGGTCTATGGGAAGGGGACAAAATTATCCGCTCACTATCTTGTGAAATGATTTATTTGAAAAAACACACATTCAAATATACTTACATTCATACATCCTTGTTCACATGTTTTGGCTCTTGGAGAAAACATTTATACCAAAGTAGTATCTTGAGAAATAGTTAAATGGAAGTCTGGATTCAACAATTCCTCTTAAATCAATTTTCAAACTATTTCATAGAATAGTATATCCTAGATCTTCATATCATTTCTATTCTTTAGGGGCAAATGGGCTAAATGACATCATGTTTATTTGTACAACTTCATTATGGGCAATGGGATAGAGTGTGTCGCAAATATAAATTATAGAAGCAAGACACAAGGTCTCCCTTGTATTACATCTATTCACACAAAACTTATATGTGTGTGTGTGTGTGTATATATATATGAACATTGATGAAAATGGAACAAGACTATAAATCTAACTTATATATATATATATATATATATATATATATATATATATATATATATATATATATATATATATATATATATATATATATATATATATATATATATATATATATATATATATATATATATATATATATACATATATATATATATTTACATATATATATATATATATATATATATATATATATATATATATATATATATATATATATATATATATATACATATATATATATATATATATATATATATATATATATATATATATATATATATATATATATATATATATATATATATATATATATATATATATATATACATATATGTGTGTGTGTGTGTGTATGTGCATGTATGTACTGTATATCTGGAATATCTAGAGGTATTCCATATTTCGCTGACTTCTATAAACCGTGAAAATTGAAAACTTGAATAATAAATGACAGAGTATTGTTTCAGGGCGCCTGGCATGATTTGGGGCATGCCAAACGAGTTAGGACTAAGCTACGCCTGTTCTATGAAGGCGATAGGACTGTTTGAAGAAAGTATTAAAACTATCCAAGAATATGATAAGAAAATGTTAAGATTTTTTCCAGAACTGTGAAGAATGTATGAGGAATAAATAAGAACAATGTAGGACTCCAGAGAATGTACTAAGACTATAAAAAATACTGTATTAAGGACATCCTACGACTGTTGTAAGATTATACTAGGAATAAAAAGTAACATACAAAAATCAATGAACTGTTTTGATATATCAATTTAGGTTCACGTCACATGATACACTGACTTACTTACCACTTCCGCCCTTTGCAAAGTACACTCGTATTTATCAGGTCTTTTTCATAGTTTGTCCTTAGGCTAAAGACTTGGCCCCTTTCTTAACTGTTTTGGTGATTTGTTTGGGCGGTTCATCATGTATCTCTGTGTCCTCTACCATTGGAGCATCCACATGCACATCAGCAACAGCCATGATTTCAGTAGAACTGTTCTCCCATTTCTTCCCGGATTGAGGTGGTGGTATCTTTCGATACTGTCCTTTCTTCTTTATCCATGAGTGTTTCCACATGTTTATTATCAATATGTCCGGCATCTTCGTTGGTCTACACATATTCAAAAATAGCATTTTTGTCAGAAATATCCATCTGTAGATTCCTTACCGCCATTCCACTACCTTAGTGATTGCGTAGTACATTCTTCTTCATTTCTAGTACATAATCAGAAATGTACCACACCTTTAGCAAGAATTATGCACCCAAGAACTGGGAAGAATCAACAAGAATTCACAACAATGTAACACTAACGTGTTAAGAAGGTGTTACATCTGTACTAAGAACTCAAATCATTGAAGTGTTCTACAAGAACTGCCAAGAAAGTTTTTAATATTCCAAAACTTTCCTAGGGGTACCGGATCATAAGAAGAACATCCAAGAACATACAACAACATATAATGAAAAAACGTACATACAAGAATCAACAAGAAAAGCCTGGTTCACAATGTCAAGAACTTATCTTGAGACTCGGCCAAGAACACCAAAAACATCAAGAAGTTCGTGTCATCCCCAAGTCTCAAGATAAATCATCGGGAATTTTGATTTTTGGAACTTCGTTTGGGATAAGTCTGGGATTGTATCTAAAATCTCTGGGATTGTCTCCGCATGTCGTCGACAATTCCCAGATAAGTCTGTGTAAGTTAAAGATAGTCTACAACCTAACCAGATAATTCTCAGGACAAAAATAATGCACAAGAACTTCCCCAGATTAAACCCAGATAATTTGAAGAAAAATCTTGGACACATCCCCATGTCATTGATGAGTTTCACGCCTTACACAGACTTTACCCAGATTAATCTGGAAATATTCCCCATTACTGAAGAACAATCCTAGAATTCTCCCAGAACTACAAAAGACGGCTACTTGATGGGTGAGGCCCAAGGAGAATTCTGGGTAATTCCACAACATGGCTGACGCACAACGACAATAAATTGATCTCTTGAGGGCGTACCTGAACTAATGGTTGTTTTGCATTATTGAAAGTGTCATTTTACTTTTTGTACTAATGATATTCTATGATATATTGAAAGACACACGCAGTATTTCTTTGCTCTTTCAACAAAGTTTTTATTCACCCTCTCTCTAGAGTCTAGAGTGGTCAGGAAATTGTAAAGTTTTATTTTCTCTCCCAAAAACAATCTTGTGAATGTTTTTTTATTTGCTCTTTGACGCATGGTCCATCGTAAAAATCAGTAGAAGAAATAATTATAATGCAAAGCAAGTATTATTGATTTGTTAATTCAAAACTTGGCATACATATTTCAGAAAATTAAAGAATATAAGATTTGCTTTTAAAAGCAAAAATCTTTAAACTATGTATGCCTATTTCTCAAGCACTGCACATATGAACTAAGTTGCTAGTCGAGTTTTGACCTAAACATAGCTGAGAGAAGGCAGAAAGCTATGGCCTGTTTTCATTGACGACAGGTAACAGGTTATACATGTAATTAGCTGAATATTCAAAGAAGCAGCTGGCCATCAATTTCAATTAGGTTTTACAACACTTTTAGAAATCTTACTTTAGTTTTCTGAATTCCCTGAAATTTGTATGAGGAAAGAGCATAGCACAGTGATCTTTAATAGAACTTAAAATCATGGCGTCATTCGCTTAGTTTTTTTCACAGATTTTTGAATAAAATAATGCAATTGATGTCAGAAACATCTCCTTTTGAAAAATCGGTTTCTCTCTTTATGAAATGTATCCCCATTGCCGTTGTTTTAATTTTTCTGCTGCTATATAGAAACTATGAGGCAAAACCAAGAAATTATAGTAACAAGTTTTTTTCAGCCAAAATTGGTATAAGTCATAATTGCAAAGTTTGATTTTCACCAAATTCTGTCTAACCTATCTATCCTAGTTTTTGAACCACAGATGGGCAAAGTTTGTGAAATAGGACATTTTTTGCAGATTTTCATGAAAATAGTCTAAAAGGGTTACCAATTCGTACCATATTTCTATTTCTTAAATAAGATATGTTTAAGCAAGGGAATTTCACTTTATACAAAATGAATGATCATACACATTTTCTTAAAACGAGTTAAACCATCAAATTCAATGAATATGATAATAACTGTAGGCAAATCATCCAGTGTTAAAAATAATTCGTTTAGAATAGGCAGGAATAGTCATAATGGTACATATTTTTTTTCAACCTGTTTTGGTAAATATTTCTTTTCAAAAATGGCAGTGTTGTCTGAAAGATTGTAAAAGATTATTCTAGTTTGTTCAATAATAATGAGTTTAAGAAACAAGTTTTTAACTCTAATTGTATGTTTCTAATTCTAATTGGCATGAGTCAGAAATGATGGGTTGTTTAATTATCCCCAGATTTTGTCTAAACTATCTATAAGGCTTTTAATGAGAAGACAAGAAAAATGGCAGGTCATAAGGTCAGCGTTCAAACCACTGATGGTTAAAGTTTGTGACAGATTTTCATAACAATGATAGTTAACCAAATGGTACTGCATTTGCCCTTCTTATATAAGATATTGTTTAGCAACGGAACCCCATTTTAGTGTTAAATCATCAAATTCAATACATATGATAATCACTATATAGTCAAAACATTTAGTTTGTTCAATACTCAATAGGTGTCACCGGTGTAGAGTACCGTAAGATCTTTAGATTAGTTCTGATACTAAGCACTGTGGTCATGGAGGAAAGTCTATCTGCCAGCTACAACAAGGGTTTGCTTAGATAAGTAACTACCTACAGGTCGATCCTTGAAATATTTCCAATGAAGACTTTTATTAGGCATTGGAATTGGGACAGGTTTTGAAAAAGGCTAGAAATACCTCACCTAGCCAGAGAGTTTTACACATCAAGAATTTTGAAAATCCGGGGTGCTCAAACAGACATGATATCTATAATTCCAAGTTGTAAAAATGCAAGGGTGATAAATACAAAAAAAGATATACAAGGTTTGTTAATAATGTTGGATGAAAATGATGCACTGCCAAGAAAACTAGGTTACTCTGACTTGATGCTACAATTTGATTAAGAGGGGGATTACATATATAAATATATTTCCATTAGCCACAAAAATGTTGTGAGACCTCTTGGCCAGTGTGCAATAGGCGTCACCCAGAGGGCATACTTGAATTAACAGTTGTTTTTACACCAAATGGGAGTGACGAGTTCGCAATATGATGTCATTTCCGCCTTATTAACAAAGTTCTTGAGACTATGTTAATGGATTCTTGTGTCTTATCCCGGATTTATTCTTACATTTGCAAGAATAATCCCAGAAGGTCTGGGAAAAGTCTCTTAGGTCTTGTGACAAATATTGTCTCAAGACAATAAACATTTATCCCAGACAACCAAGATGTGTCTGGGATCAATATGTCCCAGACTTTTAAAATTCTTGAACCACCTCCAAGAAATTCTGCTAATTTTTTGACATGCTGAAGAATTTTAAAAAATTCTTGAGCAGTGCCAGGACTTGCCTATTTTGTCTCAAGAACACCAAGAACATCCTGGGAACGATCCCAGAACCTAGTCAAGACCATGCCGAATTAAACAAATTTGAGGTTCTTGGCATAGTCTCAAGACAGGTTCTTGACATTGTGAACCAGGCTAGTGCTATATTCCCACTGTCAAGAACCAAGACAAGAACTTAAGAAGAATTTAGAAGTTTAATTTTTGAGAGCAAAATTCTTGTTAATTCGTGTCAAAAAATAGGATTTGGTGCATGCAGAATGAGCTAGGACTAAACTACGCCTGTTCTAGGAAGGTGATGGGACTGTTGGAAGAAAGTATCAAAACTGTCCAGGAATATGATAAGAAAGTGTTCAGATTATTTCCAGAACTGTAAAAAATGTATTAGGAATAAATAAGATCAAGGCAGGACTACAAAGAATGTACAAAGACCATATAAATATTGTATTAAGAACATACTACGACTGTTGTAAGACTATAATAGGAATGAAAAATAACATACAAGAATTAATGAGCTTCAACTGTTTTATTATGTCAATTTGGGGTCAAGTCACATGACACACTGACCTACTTCCCTCTTTCGCCATTTATAAAAAATCTCATTCTCCCTGTACCATTCTGCCAGTTCCATCGGGTTCAACATCAAATGAATTTGGGTCGGATTCATCAAGTTGGGTCTTTTTCTTAGTTAGTCTTTTGGCTGAAGTCTTGGCCCCCTTCTTAACTGTTTTGGGGATTTCTTTGGGCGGTTCATCATATATCTCTGTGTCCTCCACCACTGGATCATCCACATGCACATCAGCAACAGCCACGATTTCAGTAGAACTGTTCTCAGCATCCGTTTCTTCAGGGCTTGAGGTGGTGGTATCTTTCAATACTGTCCTATCTTGTGTATCTATGGCTGTTTCCACATCTATATTATCATTATGTCCGCTATCTTTGTCGATCTCAACATATTCCACAATAGCATTTTTGTCGGGAATATCAATCTGTAGATCCCTTACCGCCACTTCATTATCCTGTTTGTTTGGTGTGATGTCTGAGTTGTTCCCTTTTTTCTTAGATTTTGCTGTTTTCATCATAGATTTCTATTCAGAGTCATAATCGGAGGTAGACATTCTGAAGATCTCGTAGGGATCTTTGGCTTGTTAACCTTTTTCCACGGCTTTGTCAGCTGACTTATCGCCAATCTCGCTTTCCTCACCACATCTGTTGCTATCCTCTGGTTCCTTGGTAGGTATGACATCTTTTTTGGGTACTCGGTGGTCTTGCTTGGGCTGACATGTTTACTTGTGGTGACCTACTTACAGCGCAGTCACGTGATATCCGGCGATATGTTAATGAGTTCTTATAGATTGCGTAGTACATTCTTCTTCATTCCTAGTACATTCTCAGGAATGTACCAGATCTTTAGCAAGAATTATGCGCCCAAGAACTGGGAAGAATCAACAAGAATCAACAAGAATCAAGAGGAATCAACAACAATGCAACACTAACGTGTTAAGAAGGTGTTACAACTGTACTAGGAACTCAAATCATTGAAGCGTGCTACAAGAACTACCAAGAAAGTTTTGAACATTCCAAAACTTTCTTGGGGGTACCAGAACATAACAAGAACATACAACAACATACAACAACATATGACGAACAAACAAAGAACATATAAGAATCAACAAGAAACATGCAGAATTTTTCCAAGAACTGGAAACTTTCCAAATTCTTGGTCTGTCTTTCTATGGTCTTCGGGACGTTCTTGACAGTGGGAAGGGGGCCCGGGGGGGGGGGGCACTCAGCTACAGAGGGGGGCCGCACCTTCGTTACGTATTTCGTGGAAGAAGGGGTCTTTTTTTAAGACCTCCGCATGTCCGCGATTTTGTAAAAGAAGGGTACTTTTTTGTACCCGGATACGAAGTATGGGGGTCAAATCCCCTTACAATCCACGAAATATACGCGGCTCTGACGCCGAGTGACTCCCGAGGTGAATCAGGGCTTCCGAGTTTGCTGCCGCCACTTGCTGCCGCTAAACAAGCAGAGGATTATAAAATCTTAAGTTAAAATACGTGTTCCCGTTCATCCAATGTCAGTGTTTTGATAAAAGAAGGGGTGTTTATTTAGTGGAAAAAATCAGCGTTTTATTAAAATAAGGGGTTTTTTTTGGCCAGAAATCAGTGCTTTAGGGGTATTTTTTAATTTTGATAACGAACGTATGCACCCCCCTAAATACCCAAGTGCCCCCCCCCCCGGGGAAGGGGGCTTAAACATGCTGAATTTTTCCAAGAACTGGAAACTTTCCAAATTCTTGGTCTGTCTTGCTATGGTCTTTGGGACGTCCTTGACAATAGGAAGGGGGCTTCATCATACAGCCAAGTCACTGTTGTTGTGTCACCAAACCATTTGGAGGTAACCTGATGGCATTTATTCACTATGGCAACAAATTGAATAGTGACAGCAAGGCTGGTAGTGATTACACTTCATTGTCTGAACAATACAAACAATAAAATCCTGGGACAAAAGAAACACTGAGGAACTGGACTACCAAGTAGAATAAGCTATTTACAAAATGAAAGCAATCAAGACAATTGAAATTAGACGTTAGGTTGCCTCAAAATGGATGGTTGTCACTACTGCAGTTAACAGGCTGCATTGTTACTAATGGTAGCAGTGTGGCCACATTAGCTCATTAGTTCCAGTCTGCCAATGTAATCTTAGTGATCTTATCTGAATAGATGATTTAAATATGTTCGCGGCTACTGAGCCAACAGTGAACAATTAAAAGGCTAAAACTTAAAAAAAAACTTTCTGCACTAAAACTGTGAAAATTTTGTACTGTGAAATAATCAGGATATACGGTATATAGCCGTTACTATCGCTACCATGTATCCTGCCATATTTTCAATACAAAAATATGCAAGGGGTCTAAAAATAATAAAATGATTGCTCAGTGTCTAATTGATGAAGATATCGACAGTATGCCTGCACAATCTCATATATGACTTTTAATTAAACAAAATGTTCCAAAAATACAATTATTTCTGTTTCTGCATATTTACCCTAAATGTGGGGTCACTCAGTACAATACTCATCTTAAACATGTCTCCAATGCTTTCACTAGACAAGGACCTTATTAACTGTCAAGAGTAATTTGAATGATAAATAATGCTAAGAAGCCACAAAACTAAGATGAGATGGTCTTTAGGTGACTTTTCACCATGTGCTGTATATGGCCATCACTAAAGCTACTATGTATGAAGCCAATTCTTTAATACAAAATGTGCAAGGGGGGATATAATAATACATCAAATGAAAACTTATAGTGTCTACTGTTTGAATATATCTATTGCCTGCCTGAGCAACTTTATACATATTGAAATAGTCATTTTTACCCGTTTCTACATATGTACCCTAATTGCAGACAGAACTTCAACATTTCATTTTACTTTTCTTCACTAGACAAGGACCATCATGCTCCATAGAGTTATGTTTTTTGCCATCTTAGAGGTTTTTGTCACCTGATGGTCTGCTATCAACTCCAACATGGATATAAGCATGGTTCATATCACTCAATCTCTTCAGAACTTGAGTTTTCCAAAACTCCAAATTCACCAGATGAAATGTGTAGATTGTACAAAAAGAAATAATTTCTCTTAAAAACACCCAATTTCGGCCATTTTCTTACCGATAATTGACCTTCAATGGTCATTTATCACATTGCTTTACACTCACATCTCATCTTTATCTCCTAAAGCCTGACTTCTCTATCTCAAAAAATAAAAATAAATAATTATAAAGAAATCCCAAAAACTATGCATTTTTAGTCATTTTTGAGAGAAATTGCCCCAAAAGCAGTTCTTGATGTGAGTTTAACATCTTGATTCATGATCCTCACCTTAATTTCTGCCTACAAAACCATACCATCGTGGTACTGCCCTGATGCGGGGTGATGCACGGTAGGCCATGCTAGCCCACAGGCTAATATATATATATATATATATATATATATATATATATATATATATATATATATATATATATATATATATATATATATATATATACATATATATATATATACATATATATATATATATATATATATATATATATACATAGAAAATGATCGCAAATTTAAAATTCATTTCACACAATAGATGGCAGGCCAAGCATTTCTACCCTATTAAATGGGAGCCCATAACATGGACTCTTCCAACCGTTTCTATGTCACGTATCCAATACATTTCGTAGGGCAATAGTTAAGTTGACTTCTGAATTCCTTGTTGATTCGGCAGGAGAGGTTCCAACATACTTTTCTAATGAATCTGCATAGGAACCTTCAATAATTCACATACATCAAAAAATGTTTTAGATGTATTAGTAAGCGTTGACTATCAACCCACATCATCGGAGAATTGTTTGCTTTTATCACTGATAACACATGAGATATAAGTGGTGTAATGGTTATGAAGTCTGCTTAATAATATCTCAGCACAGGTTCGATTCTCATTGGGAGTATTTTTTTTTTTAGCACTTCATCAATAACACGTTTCTGGTTAAATCTCTTTTCCTTCCTAGATACACTTAGTTTAGAAAATGTTTAAACTCATTAAATGATATTGAATGACCCAGATAGGGCCCCGTTTTTATGTCACGTATCCAATACATTTCGTAGGGCAATAGTTAAGTTGACATCTGTAGTCTTGTTAATTCGGCAAGTGAGGTTCCAACAGACTTTTTCCAATGAATCTGCATAGGAACCTTCAATAATTCACATACGTCAAAAAAATGTAGATGTATTAGTAAGCGTTGACTATCAACCCAAACCATTGGATAGTTGTTGACTTTTATTACTGAGAAGTACAGTGAGATATCAGTGGTCTAGTGGTTAGAGAGTAAGCTTCCCAATCTGTTAACATACATATATATTCTTAATTATTATTATTATTATTATTATTATTATTATTATTATATATTGCTTTATACTTATTTATTTTTTATAACTATTATTTCTCTATTCATGTATTTATTCATCTTTATTATTAATTTATTTGCTCATTCATTTCATCTTTCCTATGAAATAATTGACAATGCGGCAGCCCATGTTTTCCCAACATACTACGCAGACCATGACCTCAGAAAGATATTGAATACATAAACAACCCAACAAATGGACACGAGAAAAAATGGTAAGAAACCTAGATATTGAAAGCAAATGGATCTCTCCCTATGACGGTGATGGCGCCTATCTTGTTTTAATCCTCAGTGTTTCTATATTCTCAGTGTTTGAAGAATTCTCAGTGTTTCTCAGTGTTTGTGTATATGTCTATTGACATGGCTGTTTTTACGTGGCTTGTTGTTCTGTCTGTTGATGGTTCTGGATGGTTCCTGATGTTGATGTGTGATATGAAGGTGTGCAGTGTGATAAGTGTATTCGTTAGTATGATAAGTTTATGTCGAGGCGTGTGTGATGTGTTTGGTCTTCTCGTGTTGTTTTAAAAATAGGTCGGTTGGGCTAAGCTGTTTGTGAACTTTTTGTAAAAGTTCGTTTAGATTTTGGTAAGGTTGTTCGTTGGTGAAGTGTGTTTGTGGTGAGTTCATGTAGGATGGGTTGTGTTTCGCAATTCATTCTTATATGTAGGTTTAAAGTGTGGTGAGTTTATGAAGATTTCTTTGTTTCGGTGATTTTTGGGTGTTTGTGGAAATGATATTTAATATATATATTTGTTTATGTTTTGTTGGTGCCTCAGATCGACGATTAATACTGTATGGACGTGATGCGATCTTCTTTCTGTACTAAAGAGACTATTCAGTGAGGGAGTTTATCAGGTACAACTTTCATAGCACCTACGCAGTATTGTGATGCCGTAACAACCAGCATGCCTAAGAAATTGTTTTGCTATAAACTCTGTCCTCATGATTGAAGCAAGGAAAAACGTGCCCATACAACTTCACAATGTAGGTGTTCACTCTTCCCTCCGTCCTTACAGACGTGGAACACACCCATAATACATCCACGTAATGTGGGTATTTCATAGTTATACATTGTACATACCCAAGAACCATAACGACAGTAAATCTCCCGCACCTCAGATGCTGCAGCAGGAGTGAGGTTAATGGCCGCACTGGGGCACACCACAAAAGGCCACTAGTGAGTGGCAATATATTTTGTAAATGTTGAGATTCGGAGAATGCAAACTTTTAATTTGACAAACAATCCACACAGAGAACGTAAAGAAGTTTTTTTACAATTTCAAATTGCACACATGTGCAACAGGGTTTTTATTCTCCATAGACATTCATCAACAATCATGTAAAAAGGCATATAAACAAGAACAATCATATCAAAATCAAGTATTTCCATGTTCATTGTAATCAAACAAAACAGGCTCCAAAAATAAATAATATAACAAGTGCTATATCTGTGTATCATAAGATTAGGCAGATAGTATTAGAAAAAAATACTTTTGAAAGAACAAAGATAGCGGAAGATATAGAGAAATAAAGAAGCTGAGGAGGCACAATAATAAAAGCTTATGGAAGTAAAACAACAGGCAAATTTCCGTGAGATATCTAATTGAGATACCTCTATATATAATACCAACTATTTCTAGTTGAAATATCTATTCTAAGGCAATCAATAATAGTTCTCCAGTATTCATCAAAATTGGTGTCTTGATTTTTTAACAATTCTTGTGTTTTTGTAATATGCAGATTTTTTAAAACCTGTCTCTTTACATCTGCCAAGTGCATATTATTACCCACTTTTCTTTTCTGGTAAATAACATCCTTTACGCTTATAACAATAATATGCTTCAAATGGTTGTTATATTTTTCACCAAAGATTTTCTCATTATCTGATATTTTAAAGTGTGGGAAATTTAAATTTTTAACCCAATTTTCAGTGTTAAACCATAAGTTCACAGCATTTGGACATTCTAAATACACATGTTCAATGGTTTCAGGTTCATCACAAAATAGACAATTTTAAAGAAGAACGTAAAGAAGTTAACCCTGCCACGCCTGTAGTATCCAAAACATATTTTTGTGATAGTATATCTATGACCAGGACATCATTCAGGACACAATGTCTACATAAGAAATATTAAGCACAACCAAAGCCAATTCTCTTTCATATATTTTGTGGCAGCTGTGTTTTATTACAAAGATATTGACGGAGGAATTATAAATCCTAAGATCATTTTTCAAGTGGAACATCTGGCAGGACTGGGTTATCAGGGAATAACTCCTGGGCAAGGATTGGAAAGATGGCTACTAGGGACACACAATTCACACCTGGGCCTGACCTGGAAGTCTGATATGCTCATTTGACGTCTCTAACGATATAATGAAAGTAGAGTCTGTACTGCGATGTGTTAAAGTGGAAACAGGGATATATGACAAGCAGGACCTTTTACTGGAGCCAGTATCGTTCCAGGTTAACATTTGGACACCAACATGGATTTTTAAAATTTTTAATCGCTGATCAATCCCTGCCTCAATTATTGCTTGTGTGGCGAGTGAAGGGCAGGACTTGATTTCAAATGCCATTGCCAGCTCGAAATCTACATAAAATGGCCCAAGTCGTACTTGAAGGCAGCTGGGAATCTTTGGCATATATTATCATTCATGTTGGCTAATTGATAAAAAGTAAAATGAGTATGTATTGCCTGAGAAAGTCTCATTTTAAGTTTTACAAATTCTACAGCCAAAATCATTTTCAAAGTAAATGTGATTGTCGAGGCCATCGGTTAGTAAAATAAAAGACCAGATATCAGAGAAAAACTTATATTTGCAAAAGGGCTCTCAAATGGTTGATGAATTAAAGCGTGAGCTGGAAAACTCAGTGGGGTCCGAGGTGATTGATTAAGTTTTTTTTCTAAATTAACGGATTCAATGATAAACACCTCGAACCTCCTACCAAAAATGAAATTTAGGAAAAACTTAAAACCATATTGTAATTCAAACTTGTCAAGGCTTAAAAAAGAAAAAGTTGCAGCTCATAGATCCTGGGTGTCTTGGGGGAGACCGAAGCTGGATGATAAAATGTATTTAATGTAGTATAAAGAAACAAAAAGAAGGGTAAAGGCTTGGCGGATTGACGAGAATGTAGTTTCTGACCTCCAAGGTGCATGTACAACAGGTCACTCTTATATACATTCAGCTTTTGTTTCGCAAGAAACTGTAGCCATGTCATTGGAAGAGAACAATACATGCATTGTTACTTTCTATGACGTGGCTAAATCCTTTGACTCTGTTTGGATAGGTGGTCTTTTTAAACAGGTTTTTGATAGTGGGATAACGGGGAAGACCTGGCGGCTACTGTTCCGATGCTAAATCAATTTTAAATGTCGCATTAGAATTTTAAGATCCTTCTCAGACTGGTACAACCTCTCATGCAGAATTCATCAAGGGGGGTATATGCCACTATTGAAATATATGGCATTCATAAACTCCCTCCTTACACAGATGAAGCAATCACAGCAATTTTACAAAGTTCTGAGTGTGCCCGTGGGCTACGCGTATGATCTAGCCGCAGCCACCCCTAATATGCAGAATATGGACCGCATGGTGGATATCGTGTACGCCCACGGGCGCACTTTGAGATACAATTTTAACGTTAAGAAAAGCGGTGTCTTAGTTTTCGGTGAATGTCCAAGAGAACATAACGACATTTCGTGCGAGAGAGTGTTTTGTTTAGGGCCTGACACGGTAGATGAGCGTGATAGGTAGGATCATGTAGGTATAACAATGTTTCTATTTTTCCTAACAACGCAGGAGGTATCAGAGAAAGAATATCCAATGCTAGGAGGACTTTCAATGCGCTGACCGGTATTGGTAACAGAAAATGTGGGTTAACTTTGTCTACAGGTAATCTAATATTCTGGTCGGTTATGGTTTCAATAGCCTTGTACAGATGTGAATTGTGGAGGATGAATGAAGAGAGTTACGGTCTACTCAAGGCCTCGCAGAACTATTCATGTAAATAAATTCAACGTTACCACCCACGGATACCAAACGTGTGTAGTCTTTATAGTTTCGAATGGGTTAGACTCGAAAGATACGTCCAGATAAAGAAACTTATTTATCAGATCAATAATGGTAATGAAAGATGGCACTGTTACGAAGATCATTTTCCGCAAAAGATCTGAAATGATGGTATGAATATTATCAAGGACTTGATAGAGGTTGTTTCCATTTTTAAATTATTCAATGAGGTAACCAACAAGGTCGAGATAGGACACCTATACGAGAAGCAAATATGGAAGAAGATCGTCTGGGAGCGCATCTGGTCCTTCAAGGACACTTTTTGGAAACTCGAATGTCAGATGCAGAAATCTTTAGATATACTTAGTATTGTCAATCCCAGCCCGAGGTATCTAACATGGTGGGCCCTATCTGATAAGTAATCAGCGGTCATTAGTCTATGCGAGATGATAGCCCACCTTGTTTGCCATGCGAGTTTACTGAGGACTGACGATATAAGACTTAAAAGGTTACCCCCTTTCTCTAGAACATACCCCCTGTGCGACATGGCCTCGCCAGATAATGTCAAGCACCTTGTTTTGCAGTGCCCGTCCTCAGAGAACAGGCGCAGGCAGATGGCAATAGAAATAAAGAGAGTCACGGACAGCTTTATATAGTCCTTCTCTAGGATGTGCAACTGACAATATTCTCCCAGTTCTCCTAGGTAAAAATTATATGGGATGCTCGTTCGAGCAATTGGAAAGTGTATGGTTAATAGCATGTAGAAATATCCATGAGATGTACAGAGAGAACTTAAAACTTAAAGAAGGGATTGGATAAGCCTAGAGTAACCGGTCTAACCATACGTGCAACTATGACCTATGCTATGTTATGCTATTTTAGACAATGGTATTATATTATTTTCTTTATAGTATACAAGAGACAACTATGTCATGTATGCTATATAAGGGTCTCAGATTAGGCTGAGAATGCATCTCAGAGCATCTAGAACCCTCTGGGCCCCCAGGCCACAGGCAGACAGCCCTGCACATCAAGAAAGGGAAAAAAAAGGTAAATTGTTTTCTCAAAATAGAAGAATTTTCATCTGGAATAACTCATTTAGGGCTCAGATAAGGCTGAGAATGCATTTCAGAGCGTCACCAACCCTCTGGCTTCTGGGGGCCTTCAGCGGCCCACATACCCCCGCCGCAATGGCAGTGCACCATGGGCGGGCAGCCCTGCACAACTAAAAAGGGTAAAAAATGGTAAATTGATCTCTCAAAACAGAAGAAATTTTCAGCTGGAATCACTCATTGGGGCCTCAGATAATGGTAATAATGTATCTACAACACTTTCACTTCTGGCAGCCTCCACTCCCCCAGCCGCAATGGCAGTGCGCCACCGGCGGATGGCCCCTGTGCGACAATGGCATAAGGACTTGGACACCGTAGTTACCTGAAGGGTGATGAAAAACGGGATGCTGATACACCCATTCACCCTGATTCTAGTCCTGGTGTATAGAGTTCACTTTAACTAGGTGCTTGAAATGTCGCATGAGCTCAAAAGGCACTTAAAGTCACACACGATCAGATTTATTACCAGTTAGGGATAGACACTTGCAGGTTAATAACACTTTAAGTGCAGGCAAATAAGCAGAGTACCCTGTACGGAATTTAACATTATACAGGGGGTCGAAATAAACCCAGAAAAAACAGGCCTGACCAAAAGAGGATATAGCAGGTGAAGATGGTGAGTGTCCGCTGACTGCATTAAGTGTCCTCCTACCTTTACTGAAGCGTTCTTTAATAATGCACTCATCAAACTGATAGATACAATTCATTTTACAGACATGCTCATATTCTGATCGTTCTTAAAGTTTAACTCTCTCGTGACCTAACATGATGATTCTATTTGTTGAATTCAACGCATGTTCTTCTTTGGATTCACCGTATACAAGTAAAGCGCTTTTGGTGCATTAAAGCTGTACCTCCAACTGCAGCTTTGCTGATAAGCTATATTCAGAACATTATCAGTGCGGATTTTGGAAATGTAGCAGGATTCCAGGTCATCAGCATAGCTGACAGGTGAGGTCTGAATTCTGCTAATCTCACAACAAAAATTGAATTCATATAGTTCAGTCACTAGAGAGTTAATGAACGAAATATATTTCAACAAAGACAGGTACCCCCCTTGATGCCACATCTAAGGGAGTAACACTGACAAATGACCCGGAATTTCGGACCCTACACCGGAAATCATTGTAACATTTGTATAAAAGTCTCCACGTTTTCCCTCTGATACCCTTATTTTACAGGCGGTAGAACAGGCCATTAACCAATACAGTGTCGAAAGTTTTGGGCACGTCGAAGTAAGCCACAAAGCACAGGTCTATTATAATTGGTGATCAACGTATCGAAGGCATCTTGCAGTAGTATAACAGAGTGTAAATAAGAGTGGCCTTTCTTAGAGGCTTCCTATAACCTAGATATAACCCTGTTTGCTAGCCACCAAGATTTGATTCTCCTCCAGATCAGAATTTCGAAAAAGTCGTATTGAAAATTGAGAAGAGTGTGATTCCCCTATAGTTGTCAGGGTCGAGGGTTGCAGAGACGCTTACCTTTGTACAGGGGATTCTGCACTCTCCTAAAGATTACTGGTATGTATTCGCTATTCATAACATGGTTACAGACTGGGAATATAGTCACCTCCAGTCTTGATGTGCTCAGCTATAATGCCGTCAGGATCTGGCGCTTTTCCTGACTTAAGGTTACACAGAGCCTCCGAGACCTCGGACACGGAGAAGGGGATTTTTAAAAATTCATCGATAATAGAGGAGCATACTTTTTCTTCAACAAAAGAGTTGACCCTTTCATAGTGATGCTTATCAAAGTGGTTGTCACACCTGGGAGTGCCTAACCTGACAAAGTGACACTTCCAAACGTCGAGTACATGCATTAAGCTCTTACCCAAGACCCATCAGTAACACCCTCGTGGTTTGGACAGCTCATAGAACAAAGGCCTGAAAAGTGAGTTATGTCAACTACTGCACGGTTGTCTCAGGCAGATTTCTCACTTAAAGTCGCGCGTAACATACCAACACCCGCCTTAATTAATTCCTGCTATCCTGTCCTCCAGATATATACCATGTTGGTAGATAATAATACGAATATTGTTTTCAAGACCGAAAACCATTTCATGACCGCGTCCGTCATCTTGTCAATGTGGTAAAGCGAACTCTGCGACCTCTGTGGTGTAGAATGTAGTGAATGGTTGTCATCGCACTAGATGGTAATTTCGGGTTCCTGACAATAAAATCTGTGAACAGCATTGTTAGGATCCCAATAACTGATTGATATTGGCCACGTTACATTGACAATTGTGAAAGCAATGTAAGGAGCCCAATGCAGTCCGGTACAACAGAGGAATTTACCAATTAGCTGCTAGTATCAGAGTGGGGCTGATGATAGATAAATATGATATCTATCTATCTATCCATCCATCCATCCATCTATATATATATATATATATATATATATATATATATATATATATATATATATATATATATATATATATATATATATATATATACATACATACATATATATATATATATATATATATATATATATATATATATATATATATATATATATATATATATATATATATATATATATATATATATATATATATATATATATATATATATATATATATATATATATAGATAGATAGATAGATATATGTAGATAGATAGATAGATAGATAGATAGATAGATAGATGGATATAAACATGGATATTGATATGTGGTAGATAGATGGATAGGTGTACAATTTTAGGTAGTGCTTTTGAGATCTGGTTAAAAGCCCCATTCCAAGAGATACTTCCCAGCAGCATAATTATATAACCCAGTAAACACAAAACATTTGTGCTATGTCTACACAATATTGTACCCAATTTCTGTGAAATATTACTGAAAATGTTAATTAATATTAAAACGTTTGGCCTGAGAATTATACTATAATGTTTCTAATTATATTTGTATTATTATTTTAAAAACAATTTTGAGATACATTAACACAATATTGCAAAAATTATTCATCAAATGTTTCTGAAAAATATTTATCAATATTAAAACGTTTGGTTTGAAAATAATTATCAAAACATTTCTTCTAATATTTAAAATATTATTTTCACAATATTTTAAGAATATAGTAATACAATGTTGCTTAAATTATCCATAAACTATTTCTAAGAAACATTTTGACATTGTTGTTGAAGATATTTATCCACATTGAAATTGCTGGCCTGGGAATATTATGCCAACAATTTGTGTAACATTTTACTCAACATTGTTTCAATATTTTTGAAATATCTATCTTTTCCAGATAGTTGAGCTTTAAATTCCTTAGGGAAGAAAACCTACTTACCAATCTCCCATAACTAACACACTTTTGGAATCCCCATTTTAGGGATTTCTTGATCAGTCATACTTTGAAAAGTATACTGTACAAATCATGCTTTCAAGATAGAAGAGAAGGCGACTTATATTCTTTTGGTCAGCCCTAATGAATGCCTTTCTGAATGACACATACTGGTATTTCTTGCAATTTAAGAAACCTAAAATTCTAAATCAATGCCAGAAATGATATATTTATTTGGAAACTATTTTTTCCTAAATTTTCAAGTCAATATTTCATGTTTATCGATCATATTTATCTAGTTATATCATAAAATGTTGCTTTTTCAGAGACGTTGTTAACAATTGTAGGATCATAAATTAACGTTATTTAATATTAAGATAATAATGTCGAACTGTTGCTGTTGTTTTTCCATTTTGACATCATAATGTGGCAATATCATAGGGCATTCCTCAATAATATTTTTGAAATATTTCACACGGTTTTTGTGGTAAAATTGGTATTTTTATAATGTTTTCGAGTTAGTAAATGACTGTTTTATAGTAATGTTGAACTTGGCCAAAACATTTCAAAACATTTATTCAACATTTTGTTTATGTCATTTTTAACATTTCATTACAGCTTTGTTCAGATGTTTCACAAATATTTCACAGGATGTGTTCTTGATATCAAACCGACGCTCAAAAAGAACATTTGTAATAAGCAGATGTATAACATTTATTCAAGATGTTAATACAATATAGGATAAGGTTAACATACATTATTGCAGAAAAAAAGTAATGGTTATTATGTTATTAATATATATTTATATATTTAATTTCAAATTTGTTCAGAAAATTTTTGAAATTTGGTAAATACAATATTTAATCAATATTTAAAGAAACGTTTGTAATATGCAGCTTTAAAACATTCATTTTAGATGTTAAAATAGTTATAATTTAACATTATCAAACATATTTTAGAAAAATATTGTTTAACATTTTATTAATGTTTATAATAACATTTTATTTATACTTTTTCACAAACATTTTAGAAACAGGTTGAAGTATGTCAATTAAACATTCAATAAATGTTAAAAACAACATTTGTAATACGCAGATGTAAAAACATTAACTATAAATGTTAATAAAAGATAATATAATGTTATCAATCATTAATATGAAAAAATATTGGTTAATATTGTGAGAAAATATTCCTTTATTCTCGTAAATGTTTTACTTATATCATATTTTTATTCCATAACATTATTTACATTCATTATTTCACTAATGTTTTCCCTATGGTTATTGAACATTTTGCTAATGTTTTATTCATGTTTATTGTGAATGTTTTACACAGTTTTCTTTCAGTCCTTTTAAAAATATTTTGAAAATATGTTGTGTTTGCTTAACAGGATGTATCTTGACTTTTCTAAATGGAGACTCTATCAAGGGTTATCGACCTCTGAGCGTGTGTGTGTGTGTGCATGACTCTTGTCACAAACCCTAACTTGACAATCTGGACGGTATATCCTTTATCGTTACTTTTTCCTGCCATATTGAGACTAAGCTGCGACTAACCAATTGTGAATGAGGTGGTGAGCTGAGTACCAGGGAAAACACCAAGGTCACTGGTAACTTTTTGTGAGAAACAAAGGCCAGTTATTGGCAACGCCCTAGACCACTCGGCTATTGGGGCAGACCATGGAGAGGTGAGAGACAGCATGCAGTTAGTGACGACGCCTTGGACCACTCGACTATTGGGGCAGACCCATGAGAGGTGAGAGACAGCAAGCAGTTAGTGACAACGCCCTAGACCACTCGGCTATTCGGGCAGACCAGACCCTGGAGTGATGAAAGACCATAAGCCGTAAGTGACAATTCCTTAGACCACTTGGCAAGTGGGGCAGACCCTACAGTGGTGAGAGACAGCAATCAGTTAGTGACAACGCCCTAGACCACCCGGCTATTCGGGCAGACCCTGGAGTGATGAGACACAACAAGTAGTAAGTGACAATGCCTTAGACCACTTGGCAAGTGGGGCAGACCCTGGAGTGAAGAGAGACAGCAAGTAGTTAGTGACAACGCTGTAGATCACTCAGCTATTTGGGCAGACCTTCGAATGGTGAGAGACCACAAGCAGTTAATGACAAAGCCCTAGACCACTCGGCTATAGGGGCAAGCAACACCACAAGACAATACGTTGCTTGTTTTATACACCTCTTTCTGAACTAGCAGGATTATGCAAATACGGTCCTGTGCTGCCATATGTCCCTAGGCATTCACAAATATGTCGAGACTTTTTCAAAGTTAAAGGTAATTTATTTGCGATGTCGCTGACTGCTCGTTGTGTCTCACCATAGCCCCGATTCGAACCCAGGGGCATCTGAAAAAGTTTCCAGTGACGTGGGGTTGTGCGGTGGTAATCTCGGCAGCACTTTGATTTCCCCACCATTTACAAAGTGGCTAGTCACGACCTAGCAGTAATATAGCAGAAAATATGACGACAAACTAAATTCTAGATTATTTGATCTATTTCTTTTACTTATTAAAACCCTTTCTCTATGTATTAGAGTCAGCTGATGTTCTTTTATCAAAATCCTTGTCACAGAAAATAAAGTAAGCTTATTGTCGTTTTATTCAAACCTTTGAATTAGAAGTTATGGATCTTAGAATGGTGTTTCGGAACTGCACCTCATGCACCGAACGATAGAATATGTTTCCACGTGCCTTCTTGTTTAAAGATAAAGTGGGATGTCATACACCTCAGCGGTTTCATGGTTGGAAATATTGTGGGAGGGCAAGGAACTTTGATACTCAATCATCTCGAATCACGTGAGCTCATCCGGGCAGATGCTAATATGTTTCTGTCGTAAAAGGCACACCCACGATCCCTGCATCCAGTCAAACCCGCACCCTTCAACCCGTGAAGTATACCTGTGAAACACCCCCTTGAAGCATACCCGTGGAACATGGAGACCAACATGAAACAGTGGGGCAAGCAGGCGTTCTGGGGCCTAGATTTTGGCATGGATCCCCAATGGTATCTGGATGACGAACAAAAGAGGATCCAACATAATCTGATACAGCTTTGCAAAACAACTTTAAGACCAAATTCGGTAAGACTTACAAACAGTAATCATTTAAGAACCTCTATGTTTCTATCGACTGAATGTAATTCATATATACCTGTACCTGTAGCGCCCAGAAACTTATTTTTTAGAAAGGAAATACACAAGGAAGTAAAATTATTTGTGGCGTGGCGTGGTCAATAAATTGGATATTATCAGTATTGCCGTTTGAAAGTGCGGTCCAACCTGATATCCACCAAAGTCATCCATATCCCGCAAGGCAGTGCCCAGTGCTATAAAGATGATTGAGGGTGGATGGCAAGTAGGATCTCACTTTTAAACAGGGTGGAACGAATTTATCACATACTCTTTCATAGTAAAAAGAGAAAAAATCTTGAGATATATCTTATAGATCGAAGCTGTCGGATAGACGAAGCCTCTCTGCGCGAAGCATGCATGATGGTAACATGGCCGAGGGTACTTACCTCAGTCCTGAGATACTATGGCTTGAAAAGCCATCGACCATATTTTCGCTAATCATTCACGGAAGTGACGTAGAAATGAAGCGCGTGCATGTAAAGTATCACATCCTTTCTACAGAAAGTGGTCAGATTCCAGGTAAAGAAATATTGAAAATATTAGTTGATTACCGTTTAGAAATTATCTTTGGAAGGGATAGGTATATTTAAGTAATAAACAAAAACAAAATCACACACATCTGATTTGGTTAACTTTCTAATCAAACTCTGAATTTTTTGGTTCAGCAAGGTAACGGAGATTAAAATTTACCTCTTAACAGAATGATATGAGATCAGATTGGTCACTTATTCTGTATATCAATGCAATCAAACACTACTACCATAAAGAATAAGCTAGGATCCATGCCAAACTGCAATAAATGTTAACACATATGTCAGAAAATGTATTCTGTATTGGATATTTACACACGAATGTGTTGAGAAATTTGATGAGATAACGGACTGTTATTTTCGGGTAGAGTCCAGAATACTGGTCCCCAGAAAGTGATGACGTCATACACAACAACAATTGATGACGCGTCAGTTTAGATTAGAAGATAAGGCAATATTACAATGAGAGAAAATATATACAGTATAATATGAATTAGAAATTTTCGATAAATTAAAAAAAGGAGGGGGGGTGTGGGGGGTCTCCCCCCACAGAATGACAGTACATACCCTGTTTACTTTGGTGTCATTGCATTGTATAACAATAGTACACGCGCCGTAGGCGCGTGAGAATGCACCTGCGGTGCATTCACGCGCCGTAGGCGCGTGAAGCGCCCGCGGCGCTATGAAGCCCCTTATAGGACGAAAATCTTGGGGACCAGTATTCTGTACTTGTTCCATTATTTTCTTTATCGTTGTTCTCAACAATAATATAGTTCCATTGTTGATGGCAGCATTCTGCTCAGGCCCTGACAGATTTCGCCACGCATGCGGATCTTGAAAGCATGACGTCCTCATGAAATGGCACCTTGACAACGGGTGCTATTACGTCGTCTCCTTGACAGCGGGTGCAAATACATTGAATGGTGACCGTTGTCAAGGAACCTACAGAGACACAGGTCGCCAACAGTCTTGACACATGGCTCTCATCCAATAGGATAAGAGTATCCTCACATGAGGTATAATAATAGGTGTTAGACCTTGAGCCGTTCACACTTTGTAGATTCAATATCGAGGTTACCAGCCTCGTTCTGACCTCCAAAGTTATCTACACCAACAGAAAACATAAATACACATATGCCTGTCCTCCTGTAGTATAAACGTATAGATAGAGATACTTTTAATACCCTAAAGCCCTGGACAACTAATTCTTTGGTACAAAACCCATAATTTGATTTTGCGTTCTTGAATCTTTGTATAGAAAATGTAAAAAAAAAAAGGTACTCTATAAACCACTAGCAATGAACAGAAATACATATAATCTTGTCCTCCTGTAGTATAAATCTAAAAATAGAGATAATTTCAATACCCTGAAGCCCTGGACAACCAATTTTTTGATACAGAAACCAAAATTTGATTTTGCGTTCTTGAATCTTTGCATAGAAAATGTAGAAAAAATCCAGGGACTACGAAACCACCCCACTAAACAGAAACACATAAATTCCTGTCCCCCTGTAGTATAAAAATGTAAATACAGATAATTTTGATACCCAGAGGCTCTAGACAACCAATATTTGGCACTATGCACCACGCCTTTTGAATGATCAAGGTTGTTGATAGTGTTCAAATCTTCAAGGCACAGCTGAAATCATTGCTATTTTAAAAGGAGTTTGATTGACGATATGGACTTTTAACATCTGTCCACTGACTATTCTTTATAAAGCGCTCTGGAACAGGAAATAGGTGGAGGGGACACTCTATCAGATATCAAATATTATCAATACCAGAACACACAGAACTTAAATTTGCTTTTTATGTTGAATCTTTGTAAAGAAAATGTTGAAAATCAGGCACCAGCACCAAACAGAAACACATGTTTGCATGTCCTCCCATAGTATAAAAGTTACAAACAGAGATAATTTAATGTCCAGGAAGCCTCGATAATATATTCTTTTTTTGGTATGAGAACCGAAATTGCTTTTGCGTTCTTGAAACGTTATATCTAAAATTTAGAAGAAGGTACTCTATAAAGCATCCGCACCAAAACTGAAACACTTATGAATGCCTACCCCCCTTACTAAAAAGGTTGTAGGTGGAGATCATTTTGATACCCAGAAGCCCTGGACAACCATTTTTGGGGGAAAAGAACCAACGTTTGCTTTTGCGTAGATGATGAAAATCGGAAGCCAATCCTTTAGAAAGACATTCAATTGGACTTACAGTTCGTATTAGTATATAAAACAATAGGCAACATTTTTCTTAGACTTTGATTGACTTTCTTGAGAATTTATCCGTTTTTAGAATACAATTATAGTACATAATTTCTACAACAACACACTAGTGTACACTTTTATTCGTCTACAAATAACCATCACTATATTTTGGTAATCCTCCAATTGTAAAAGGGCTGTGAATTTAGATGAGGAGGACATTTTTAAGACCTAAAACCTTAAATCTTTAACCCTTATGGTGCTGCTGGCTAACTAGGCCAGTACAAAATGATGCAAAAAAAGGTACAGAGGGGGGCCGCACCCGCGTTAAGTATTTCACGGAAGAAGGGGTCTTTTTTTAAGACCTCCGCATGTCCGCGATTTTGTAAAAGAAGGGAACTTTTTTGTACCCAGGTACGAAGTATGGGGGTCGAAATCCCCTTACAATCCACGAAATATACGCGGCTCTGATGCCGAGTGACTCCCGAAGAGACTGGGCTTCCGAGTTTGCTGTCACCACTTGCTGCCGCTAAACACGCAGAGGATTATAAAATATTAAGTTAAAATACGTTTTCCCGTTCATCCAATGTCAGTGTTTTGATAAAAGAAGGGGTGTTTATTTAGTGGAAAAAGTCAGCGTTTTATCAAAATAAGGGTGTTTTTTTGGGCCAGAAATCAGTACTCTAGGGGTATTTTTTAATTTTGATAACGAGCGTATGTGCCCCCCTAAATGCCCAAGTGCCCCCCCCCCCCCCCCCCGGAATATAAATGTTTAATATAAATTCTTTATTTCATTATTCGAGGCCGATACTTGACAAGCGTCTGCTATGGTAGTATTGAGGCTGTGATGCTGGTGACACACTCAAAATAAACAATCTCTTATTTTAGCACTCTTGTCCCCTTTCTTCCAATTGTTATCCAATCCCTGCGGTCTTGGCATTACAGCTAAACGTTTACTTCCACTTAACTGCTTGAGCTGACTTGAATAGAACCACAGTTTCTATTTTGCAATGTTTTACCTCAAATGACATTTTCTTGTTCAAAAAATGGTAATTTGATTTGTAAATATAATGCACGTCTGCTACATATACTAGGCTAGGACAACTTGATGGAGTTCATGGAAGATAATACCCTACAGCACACAATTTCTGGTAGAGATTTTACCTAGAAAAGTAGGTCACTAGTTAGAGACAGCAAAACACCCATATCTGATGTTGACCTACTTTCTTAAGTAATATTCCCACTTAAGTCGTGTGCTGTAGGGCACTAAATTGCCAGAACTCCAAATTCTCAATCATGTTGCCGTAGCCTAGCATGTTGAGGAGACGTCCATGTACTTACAACTTCAAGGTAGTCTTTATTGACCAAGAAAATGTCATTTGAGGTAAAACATTGCAAAACAGAAAATGTGGTTCTATCTAGGTCAGCTCAAGCAGCTGAGACAGAGATAACTTGGAGTCCAAACACCAGGACCACAGGGATTACATGAAACTTATTAGAAAGGGGAAAAGAGGGCTAAACTAGGAGATGGTCTATGTTGAGTGTGTCACCAGCATCACAGCCGGAACGCTGACATCGGTGCCCCGACCAGTTTACGGTTGGCCTTGTCTCTCCAAAACAAGATAATAAATCAGTTTTAATGACTGACATGTCCCCTCACCCTTAGCATCAATATAAAAAAGTTTTAGTTTTTGTACCCGTCGATAATACGCACCCCCTCCTTGACATAGGTGGTCTGGTGTATAAACGTGCGTGTTGTACACGGGGTAATACGGTACTCATCTGAGAGTACTCAGTGAGAGCTATCCAATGAATACCAACATGACAGGGTTTAGTTGGGGTTTTCAAAATACTTTGCGTCTTTGTGTTATGGACGAGAGTAGCCTCAGCATTGGGTTAAGTGGAATAGTACTCAAAAGTTGCCCTACATAAAGAATTTTTCATCAAAAGAGCAGCCACAGAACCTGCAACATTGGCTTTGTGATAGTTTTAATCCGTAATGGCCTCTTTGGCTGATGTTGTCACTCTATAATGATAATGGAATGGGTGGCACTGTGGATCTTGCTATACTAGGTCTTAGAGCACCTCTTGCCTACCTTACTTCAGAACTAATCTGACCACTTGGTATGTACGCAACAACAGAAAAGATGTTTGTTGTGAGTCATGTTGTAGGTGGATTCGCATCAAATGTGCTGGTATATCTAAACATCTTTATATTAACATGGTCGATTCCAATGCAAACAATGAAAACACCCCACCCTTTTTCTGTAAATAAGGCTTAACTGTCAACTTCCCCTTTACAGTTTTCCCAGAACTTGACTCCAGTGGCAATTGCACATATGATGCCTTAATGGACTGTGATATATGTTGCTCCAAGGACCACTCACAGACTTTCGATAATGCTAGTCCTGAATCAATGAATTGCAATAGTGAATCTACAATGTATTATCTATCGTTCGACAGTTTCAAAAAGCGTGGCTTGCACTTTGTTCATCTGAATATTAGAAGTATTTTACCAAAAATATACTAATTGGGAGAGTTTGTAAGATGCAACAAACACGCAATTCTGGGTCTCACAGAAACATGGTGTGATAACAGTATCTCTGAAAGTGAAAGTTCTTTACCCAATTATGTTTGTTACAGGAATGACAGAAATCATGATGGAGGTGGCATTTGTGTTTTGTTAGATGTGATATTGCATTCAATACAACGCCCGACTTAGGGAATGATTACATTGAATCGGTATGGATCGAGATTCTTCTTCCAAAATCAAAGCCTAATTTAGTAGGGGTGTGCTATCGGCCACCTAAGCAAATGGATTTTTATAAAAAAAAAATGAAAATATTTGTTCAAACACTGAACGTTTCTTTAAACTTGAAGTTAGGATACTAGGGGGCTTGAACATCAATTTCTTAAAACACCCAATCCTAAAATGTTCACCCCTATCTGTAATTATAAATGGTTTTATGAATACGTTTTACCTACAGCAGCTCATTACTAGGGCTACTAGGGTTACAGCGACCTCATATTTGTGTTAGACCTTGATAAGATCTCTCAATCGGGTGTTATCGAACTGGGACTGAGTGACCATTTCAGTACGTACTGTAACCGGAAGTCTCAAACATTTGGGGACAAGGTGTCAGTTATTAGAAACATGAAGAACTATTCTACTGCCGAGTTTTGCACTATGTTGTCGTGCTTCGACTGTTTTCTCTTGTAACGACGTTTATCAGGCATTCCAAAATTTTAAAGACTTATTCTTAAATTGTGTTGACACCTTGGCGCCTAAGAAGGTCAGACTAAAACAGCGAACTGAACCATGGCTGACAAATGAAATACTTGAGACTATTAAAGAAAGAGACAAAACTCTATCAGCCTTCATGAAAACCAAAATTCAAAGTGTTTTTGATGATTTTAAAAGACTTAGGAACAAGGTTCAAACACTTGTTAAAAAAGCAAAATTAGACTTTTACAAACATGAATTGGAAGTGAATAAAAACTCACCCAAGAAGCTTTGGAAAATTCTAAATGGCCTAGGGGTACCGTCCAAGAGCAAAACAAACTCCATCCTTGGTAATTGGACTTGATATAAATGGCTCTATCAATTTTGACAAATTCACTGTTGCTGAGAAAATTGCTGAAGGCTCTTGGAAGGTTTTCTAGTGCTTTTCATTATTCTTTCTTTGCTGAAAAAGGTGCTACTTTGAATTCTTTTGAGCTGCAAGATTTGTCAGAGATGGAGACTCTAGGACTTTTGAGAGGACGCCTCAGGATTGGATGATATACCTGCCTGTTTCCTTAGAGATGGGGCACATATCATTGCCAATTGGCTGACGCACATTATAAATCTATCCATCTCCACAGGTACCGTACCCTAGGACATGAAGTCAGCTAGAGTGGTACCACTCCACAAAGAGAACAGTAAGACTGACACTGGTAACTACAGGCCAGTATCTATCTCAAAGGTTCTAGAGAGGGCGGTGTACAACCAAATTGAACTATTTCAAATAGAAATAACTTGCTCTATGAATAACAATCAGGCTTCTGGCCTGCATGGTTTCTCCACTGATACCACACTTACATTTCTTACAGATTATATAAGATGTAAAATTGACAAAGGTGATCTCATAGGGTTAGTTTTACTGGACCTGCAAAAAGCATTCGACACGGTCGATCACAATATTCTCCTGTCAAAACTCTCAGCTTTAGGTCATATTCAAACTTCGGTCAATTGGTTTAAATCTTATTTAACTCAACGTAGCCAGCTGGTTGAAGTGGACGGCACCAGGTCTGAGACCAGGAATGTCACATGTGGGGTATCACAAGGGTCTATTCTCGGGCCACTCCTCTTCTTAATCTATGTCAATGAAATGGAGAATGCTGTCAATTGCAAACTTCTTTTATATGCGGACGATTCTTGTCTTTTAGTCTCTGGAAAGAATGTTTAGGATATTGAAATTACACTTTCGCATGAGTTATAAAATGTAAGCAATTGACTTGTAGATTATGAATTATCTTTACATCCCGGGAAAACTGAATCTATCATTTTCGTCTCCCAAAAGAGACTAAAGAAGAAGAAAGAGCTAAATGTGGTCTGTAATGGAGTCAAAATTGATAGCAAACCTAGTGTTAATTACCTAGGCACAAAACTCAACCACACCCTGTCAGGTGAAACCACTGCGAATTCAGTTATAAGCAAATGTAACTCTAGATTAAAATTTCTCTATCGTATGACTAACTATCTTGACACCACTACCAGACGTAACCTTGCCATGGCTCTTATTCAATGTGATTGACTATGCTTGCAATGCCTGGTATGGTGGTCTCAAGTTAAAATTGAAGCAACGATTACAGATCTGTCAAAATAAAATGATAAGATACGTTTTTGGGCTTCATCCGAGATCTCATATTGGTTCCAATGAATTCAAGATAGTCAATTGGCTACCAGTAGCGAAAAGGGTCCAGCAACTTAATGTGAACCACATGTTCCAATTTTTAATATCACTGCTCCATCATATCTTTCTGAACAGTATGAGCTGGTTCAAAATCAACTTCACTATCAGGTACTACGAGTCTAATATTTCAACACCTTTATTTCAAAAGGTCCCATGGTGTTGCCACACTTCCTCACATGATAATTCAACAATGGCTTTTTAATTACAATTCAGTAAGCAAAATGGAAAGTAACCATTATACTCTGCAACAGTTATTACATTATGTGTTTTTGACAGAAGCAGTATTATAGGCCTTCTCGAGTAATTCATTAAATTGGGCAGGAGCCATATCTGAAATTTTAAAAACTATATACTACCTAATTACTTACGTGTATTCTAATAAGGTCAAAATCTTCTATTTTTGTCCTGGAGCCCAGGACTACAGTTCGAACCGAACTGAAGATTTTTTGTACTTCATCTATTTGTTTGTTATGTTTTTGTATTGTGTTCCAGTTTATGGCCATAACTGGTTTGCAAAGGTATATAACCTTCAAGGTTAATGATAACAGTTATTTGGTCCACTTTTGTTTATTTGTGTTTGTTCAGTTTAACTGTGTAGAAAACCTCCTTCGGCGTGTCACCTTGCCTCCACTCTGTGCCCCTGCTTTCCCCACCGATTATGGGTAATAATGACATAGATATCATCTCTGCCAACGTAAGAGGATTGAGACAACAATTTAAAAGGTTTGACTTATTTCAATACTTTAGGAACTTAAAAGCTGACATAGTCTGTCTCCAAGAGACACACCTTGTTCAAAAGGACCTGAATACTCTTAAAAAAAATTGGAATGTAGAATACTTTATAGCAGGAAATTCTACTAATAGCTGAGGAGTTGCTATACTTATTTACAATTCTTTTGAGTACTCAATTACTTCATGGAACAAAGACCCAGAAGTGCAATTCATAATATTGGAAATTGCAGGGGCAAACCCATTCACTTTCTTTCTTATTAACTTATATGGCCCTAACAGAGATGAGCCTGAATGGTTCCAGACATTATTCAACAAAGTGGAAAACTTAACAAATGGCACAGAAATTTGGACAGGTGATTGGAATTATAGCACTCTTTGACAAAGACATTTATAACTATTCAAATTTAAGAAATCACCAGTCTAATTGTGGCATCATCAAACACATGGATAGGACAGGGTTAATAGATATATGGCGCATTTTAAATCCAGAAAGAAAACGTTTCACTTGGCGATCTGAAAAACCTTGTAAAGCTTCCCGCCTTGATTACTTTTTGATTTCCGAAGAACCCATCAGCGGAAATATTAAACGCATACAAAAGTGATCATAACATTATTAAATTATCAGTATCGAAATCTAATCAACAGAGAGGGAAAGGACTATGGAAATTTAATAATGCCTTATTGGAGAATAATGACTTTATTGACATGATTAAAGCTGAAAGAAACCTATGCTCTAACCATATACGATCCGACATGTGTGGCTCTGGACAAAGGAGAATCTCTTGAAATTACAATCAGTTCCACTCTGTTTCTGGAAACACTCTTGTGCCAAATGAGAGGACAAATTATTAAATTCTCTAAAATATCAAAAGAAAAGAAACAGAAATGGAACAAAATCTCACAACATCTATTAAAAAACTTCAAGAGGAAATAGACTCTGATCATGGAAATGATACTATCAAAAAAGACTCTCTGAGAGACTCTCTGCAACTGGAGAATCTACGTGAGAATAAGATCAAGGGCAGTATAATCCGGTCCAGAGCTAACATAGTAAATAATTGGGAAAAGCCTTCAAAGTTTTTTTCTAAATCTTGAAAAAAGAAATCATGTCAATAAAAACATTCCTTCCCTGAAAGATAATAATGATAAAGAAACTACTGACTCTAAAGAAATTTTGAATTTACAACGCCAGTTCTATCAAGATCTTTTCTCTTCAAAAGAGACAATTCCATTAAAAAAATCAAAATATCATGACAAATTGCATAACCTTCCTGCTATTTCTGAATCAGTTAAGTCCAAACTGGAAGCGCCATATACAATAGAGGAACTTACTTCAGCCATTCAAAAAAGCAAACAAAACAAAGCTCTGGGTCCAGGCGGATATTCTAATGAGTTTTTAAAAATTTTCCTTGAAGAATTACAATTTTGGATTTTTAGATACTTACAGGAAGCAATTCAAAATAACACGTTTTCCAAACTTGCCTTAGATGGTGTCATTACCTGCATTCCTAAACAAGGCTAACTTCGTAATGATTTAAAGAATTGGAGACCTTTAACTCTTCTCAATAGCATCTACAAATTCTTTTCATTCATGATATCAAATCGCCTTAAACCATGTCTTTCAAGTATCATTAATGAGGATCAGACAGGCTTCATCTCTGGTAGATTCATAGGGGAAAATACTCGTATGGTGTATTGTCAATCCTATAACAAAAAAGGACTTTTAATGATTCTAGATTTTTCGGAAGCATTCGATACGATCGAATGGTCCTTTATCTCTGAAGTATTGGAAATTTTTAATTTTGGTGAAACATTCGCCAAAACAATTAAACTATGCCAAACCAACTCAACCTCAAAGGTTGAACAAAATGGGTATCTTTCCTCAACAATTGAACAGCAGAGGGGATGTCGTCAAGGAGATCCCCTCTCACCATATGTCTTTGTTCTATGTGCAGAGATTTTATCTCATGTCATAAGGGAAAGTGGGGACATCAGAGGGATAGTGGTACATAATGAAGAATTTCATACTTCACAATATGCGGATGACACTACTCTGCTGTTAGACGAAGACTATCAAACAATTGTTAGTGTTGTTCGCATATTAAAGTGGTTCAAAACAGTGTCTGGTCTAGATATAAACAAAGGAAAAAACTAAAATGGTAAAACTAGGGGCTACAAGAGGCAGCAGCATACCTTGGCAGGGCAAATTCGGATTTAATTGGGCAGATGATTTTGAAATTTTGGGAATTCAATACAACATGAAAAAGTTACATGAAATAACTGATCTAAACATTCAAAGAAAAATGGGAGAAATTCAGAAACTAATAAGGATCTGGAGCACCAGAAACTTTTTTTTTATTATTTTTACAATTTCAAATTGCACACATGTGCAACAGGGTTTTTATTTCCCATGGCATGTTTATATCACAGTGTTACAAATAATGTCTTTCTGGTCAAGTATAAGCAGGAGTCTTCTTGATATAATGAACAACATAAAAATAGAAAAAATGTAACCAAAACAACAAATTGTATGTATGTTCTTTAAAGATACTCTTGCCAGATCTATATTAACCTTATTAAATAGTGTACCAACTCTTTTTGACCTTTTCATCTGTTTTGAAATCTTGGATGAAATTTAACCATTTGTTTTCAAAGGTGTTTTCTGTTTGACTTGATAATTCTCTTGATTTTAAAATACATAAATTTTTTAGAATACACCTTTTTACATCAGTCACCTCCATCACATTTCCAGACTTCCTTTTCTGGTAAATCACATCCTTGATACTGATTATTATAATATTAACCATTTGGTTGCTTGTTGATGAACCAAAGATTTTCTCAAAATCTGAAATTATAAAATGTGGGTCATGAATGTCCCTAACCCAAGCAACCGTATTTGTCCACAGTCTAGAGGAGTTTAGACATTCTATATATACATGTTCTATAGTCTCTGTCTCATTACAAAAGTGACATAGTTCTGAGTCAGAAATTTTCATTTTTTTAAGCATCTTATTAGTGACAGTTCTCCTATGTAATAGTTTGTATTGGAGAAAGTGCTGATATGCTGATGGTGAATGGATTTTAGCTGTTTTAAAAGCAGTATGAAGTATTTGAATGCTTACTTCTTCATTCAGTATATGGCTCCACTTTTCTTTTAATGTAACCAGAGGTTGGGGGTTTTTGCCCAGTGAGTTGTAATAAATGTTTTTGTTTCCTTTATTACATATTTCAGTTGTGTATAGTATATGTGACATTTGTGGAAATTGATTTGGAAACGCATCTCTCTGATTGTAACAAATTGTATCAATTTTTTGTTTCAATTTGAAATGTAATAAAAAGTTGCATTCTATATTCCACCTGGCTTGAATGTCTTCCCTACTCATTATGACACCATCCTCACCTATTAGGTCGCCAATTGTTCTTAAACCTTTTTCTACCCATTTAGACTCAATTCCAGTGATTATCCTGGAGTTATACCAAATTGGGGTTGTCAATAGGGCTTCAATACCATGGAAGGGGTGATGTTTGTTTACCAATAGTAAAGCTTTTATAGTATCTTTCCAAAAGGCATTGTCTACATATGTTAACAATTTTTTCTGGTAAAGATCACCATACACATAGATTTTATCTAAGCCTAGAGCATTGGGCAAGGAAGCCCAACCTACTGTAGATTTATACAATCTTTTAAACCAGGATACCTTCATAGTGGCATCAATATGTCTAATATTTGGGTATTGTAAACCCCCATCTTCGATCATATTCTCCAGTATTTGTTTCCTATATTTTGGAGTTGAACCATTCCATAAAAATAAATCAAATATTGAGTCAATCTTGTTGAATAAAGTATCTGTTGGACTCGGAGCACCAGAAACTTAACTCCATATGGTAAAGTAGTAATTATCAAATATTTGTTTATTTCCAAAGTAACTCATATGCTGCTGTATCTTCCAAGCCCTAGTGTTCTATGTATCAAAGAATTAAATGAAACCTTTTCAAAATTTCTATGGTGTGGGAAACCCCTAAAATGGCATAAGGAAATCTTAGAGGGAGAATACCAGGAAGGTGGACTTAAACTTCATAATATTTTTTTATTTGACACAACATTAAAACTAAGTTGCCTAATTAAGAAGATACATTAAATCGTCAGGTAAATGGACAAAAGAAAAAAGTATATATCCGTTCATTTAGGTGCTAAAACTCATTAAAAATGTCTTTCAACACAATTATTTATTTGGACATTTGCATAATCTCAGCATGTGAAAATGTTTATATGCATAAATCCAACATGGTATTCTATAACTAATAGAAATGGCAATATTTCCAGTAAGGGATGGAGCGCTCCCCGTCTTGGCGTCTTAAGAATCTGTCGCGTTCCTGGTCTCGTCCAAGATGCTGAATTAGGCTCTTTTGTGGAGGGCCTAATTAATGTTTCAGTTGATCGGTCCAAGCAATACCACTCATGCGCCTTCAGATGTCAAGACGAGGAGCGCTCCCCGCACACATACCACATCCAGACGTGGCAAGACACCTTCAGATGCCTAGATGAGAAGCGCTACACGCACAAATACCACACCCAGACACAGACAGCCCTTACACATAACTCAATTCCACGACAACCAGACGTGGCAAGACGCCTTCACACCTGTCAGATGATTAACACAGACGCCTAACACACCCAAACATACCCCGCAAGGGGGAACACTGTATGGTGTGCAATAGGAGTTGACACCTCCCGGGGAACTCTAAGCTGGTGGGCACCCTGCTTTCCTTATAAAAGAAGGGGGATATAGAGGTTCCATCACGAGTGGTTGGGAAGAGGAGGTACATGTATCTTGCACGAGTGAGTGATGTTGTGTCTTGGGACGAGGCTTGCCGAGTCCCAAGACACAAAATCACTCACGAGTGCAAGAAACCTCCTCTTTCCATGCACGAGTGATGGAACCTGTTTCTCCCACGATAATAACGAGAAAGTTACACGTTTTACCGTGAACTTAGCTAGCTAAACTAGGTCAGCCAAAGGTCACCTGTGCACTAGTTCAACAATGGTAATACGCGTGTGTTGTGACGCGCACCGTTTGTTTTCCCTAGAAACTGGCGCCAGATCAAGTACGTGATGCTTGTTCAAATCCACGAGCGCTATTGTTAGGTCTACCCTTCACCCAGCAGCAGTGACCCCTTGATTGAAATTGAGGGATCTGATCGGACAATTACACTAGTTTGACCTTTAACCCCATTGAAGACAGCCCATTGAGGACAACTTATCCTTAACTGTAAAACACATCTCAGAGTGGGAGAAATGGGGATCTGTCTATGGATACCCTGCATTTAGAATATCCCTTGGTCCTCTTTGGAGCTGAAGTCTCTGCTCTTACTGTCCCACATGCACATGGTCATTTAGAAATATGAGTGCAAGTGCAATCATAACACTATATCAATATTTTATGACAGCAATGAGGCTGTCCTGACATCAATTAAGCTGTCTTGAGAGCAATTAGGCTCTCAAATATCCAACAAGCATATGTGTTATTGTAAGAACTGAGCAAATATACCCTTGTGCATGCAGTGTGCTGGTAACAGTGTGTCAAAAGTAAAGTATCCAGGCTATGGGGTGTTGGGGGGGGGGGGGCATGGGTATAAGGTAAAATAAGGGGTGATAGAAATTGAAAGGAAAATACAGAACAAAACATTCTCAAAGTGCATCAGTTGAGAATTGATTTATATACTAGACATATATGTACAAGAGTTCAGGGTTGAACTACAGGGGTCCTATCTGTAATAGCTGTATAGGAACCATCCTGACTGACCAGCAATCAAACCATTAATGAAGCTAAATAAATAGTCTTATGAGGAGTCAACACACACACGTACTAAGATCCTCAGTTCAGCTGCAGCTACAGACAAGATAATACCTCCATGGCTAAGCTGCTCTTCAAAGTCAGTGCTGATTATTAGGTAAGGCTACACAAAAAAACACTAGAAAAAGACAGTATCTCCATGACAGCTGCTCTTCAACATCAGTGCTGACTATCAGCATAAGCATAACAAAAATACCAGCATTCTAGACTGTTCCAGACTTACCAACTCCTCTAGACAGAACACATGTTTCCACACATATGTAACTAGTCCACAACCTAGTAATATTCATCTGAGCAATTTTGTTAGTCAGTCTAATCATTTCTTAGATTATATATACCCGGCTGAGAAATGATTACTTAGAAGGTGGAGACCATTGTTATAAATGAACTGGGTGAACCTTTTCTTTTCTTCTGATGTCTGACATTTCTTGTACCTTATCCTGGCTAAGGTAAAAGGCAAAATTTGTTGATATTTGATACCAATATTCTATGCCTGAAGTGACCATATTATGGTGAGATTTGATACAGAGAGAAGGGCCAAAAATCCTTCCCGATTGTGTGCAAGCCTATGCAACTATGCAATAGTTGGCCTCTTATTCTGCTCATTTAAGCAGTTGAACTGACTAAGTGGAAGAGGGCTTTGACATGTAACATTCCATAGCAAATAACAGTATATTCATGACTTTAACTCAATAAGCTAGTATGGCTTCGCACTCTACTTTAGGTAAAATAGATGAAGCCATTGAGGTATACTAAAGTATCTTTATACCTTCATCCCGTATACTGAGGAATACTTCACGAACGATCATATGTCCTTACAATTGTACCCAAGGAAATCACTAAACCATCTTTATACTTCATGCCTAAACTACACAATGGAATGTTGAGAGAGAAACACCCAGTTGAGTACCAAGAAAGTAATGTAATGAAATCAACGAATATGATTGTGTGTTGCTTTCGAATTCAATGATTCAGCAAAGGCGAGATAGAAACCCAGAAGATATTCCCTTCCCTCCACAAATAGTTCCAAGGGAAGAAGGAACATAGAGAGCCCTCCATTAGATCATGGTAAATCACTGTGTTGAGTACCAAACTGCTTTTCACGAACCAATCAAGAATTCTTATATATATTTATAAAAATCTTTTCATATGGGTTTCCTTCTTTTGAAAAGATTTTTTCTGGCTTCAAGGTCATGCTGCACGCAGGCATATATATTATAAACGTATCAATCTTTATGCCATCCCAATACATTTCATAAATTACATGTGGGTTAAACACCTCTTTTGAAAAGATTTTTTTTTATTTTGGCTTTAGGGTCAGGCATATCTATTACAAACGTATTAATCTTTATTCTATGCAAATACACTGGTTTCCTACTCACTTTAACATGATCTTATGGTCGTTTTGCCATTTTTGCCTGTATATCATGTATTCATCCATACTCATGTAATGAACCATAGGCTTGTGATACACTTGTGTCATTCTTACAGGTTAAATGTGATGAAACTAACGAATTTCCCCGAGCAAACATAGACGCCCTGGCCTCCATTGACCTCCTTGGATTGGTTGTTCCCAAGGCACTCGGCGGTCTTGGCCAGAATCACGTGTGTGCTGCCATGGTGACGGAGACAATAGCTCGCTATGGTTGTGCCAGCACTGCAATGGCATATGGTGAGAAAAGAAATATTATTACATTGTATTCAAGGCATGAAGCATTTTTAAACCTTATAACACAAGCCTAGTATCATAATGTAAATACCACAGATTAAATAAGAAAATATCAGACCAAATACAAAACAGGAATTGACATAAGCAAGCAAATAATGCAATAGAGCACATCTTAATATAGTGCTTGTTTAGGAATATGTTTCACTCCTCGTTTCAATCTCTATATCTAGTATAACATTTATCAGTTGATTTCCTCTTTTATCCTATTATGCTCTTTCTTAGATACGGGTGTATTTCTATTCCAAATCTATATATTCTCAACTGTAACTTATGGTATTATGAAATGCATCTTTACAAACATAACGTCATTGTGGAAGTCTCACTTTACATCACTGCACACTTATCTCCATAGTTATACCTTTTGGCGGGCATATTTACCCTAGACGAATGTAGGTGTCATAATCACCTATAGAATAGGTGACATTAACCTAGAACCGCAAAATTATTTACATACATGATTACAGCTACCTTAAAACCAGGCTGTTTGGATTGTGTTTATTCCTTCATTTGCCACCAAATATATCTATATATGTTAACTAAAAACAATTTATGAGAAATCTAGACAAGCATTGTGCCACTGTCGGATTAAAGCTTATAGGGTTAATTTGTAAATATAGGGGCATTTTGAGATGTATACATGTGTTGACGCCTTTGGCTTATATAATCAGATCAACTATCTTCACTTTCATCTAACAAACTATACATCTAGAATTCAAGTCAAACCTAATCTAGGTATCAATCATGTCTTAAACTCATATTCTACCTCTTAAGATCACAATGCAATGAATACTTAAGACTTTGAGCCTCCCAGAACCAAATCTTGTAAGAGCAATGCTCCACACATGCAATAACACAAAGGACCCAGTTACCAAATACAGAGCCCTTCATAATCCATATGCAATACTAAAGCATTATATCATGGCACACCGTCGGGTGCTGCCATCTATTGGTGCCAATGTAATTTGACTTCTATCAATGCATCATCTGGTGTCCTTACAGCTACCTTAGCGATATTTATGTCAATTTTTTTCTCTTAAAGTATTTTAATCTACCGTTTATACAATTTAAACCCAAAGCCAACAAGGAATTATTGAAACCCTCTCTATACTTCTTCCAGTTATGCATCTGAGTGCAGTTGGAACATTGCTTCTTCATTACCATGACAACAAAGCTGTTCAAGACGTTCTGAGGAGATTAGATAAAGATATGTTGATTGGAACAGAAGTCTACAGTGACCCTGCTACAGGTAAAGTGAGGGGCAAAGGCATGATTTGGAAGAGCAGAATCAATCAATCACTTTTTGATGACTGATTCATTAATGATATAATGATATACAATACCTCCTAAACCGCAGGACATCGTAAATGAATATATATATATATATATATATATATATATATATATATATATATATATATATATATATATATATATATATATATATATATATATATATGTATACTAACATTTATTTCCTACTCTAAAAGGCGTAGGCAGCCCTGCCTAATACACGACTGCACTCACGATAACTACTCAGTTTTCTGGGTATGCTTGCATAGATGACTTCACTGCTGAAGGTATGTGGGTCACGTATATATATATATATATATATATATATATATATATATATATATATATATATATATATATATATATATATATATATATATATATATATATATATATATATATATGTATGTATGGCATAAACATAGTATTAGTGTATTAACATAAGTTTGTATTGATGTGCCACTTCATCATTTATAAATCTCATTATCATTTTTCTATCTTAAGGTTCACATTTATGGTTTCCAATGACGTCGAAGACTAAAATACTTAAGGATGGTCACATAAGACTATTGAAGTATGGCTCCTGGGCAACTAGTGCTGGCCATGCAGATTGGTATGTGGTTCAGGCAACTAGCCCTCAAGCGAATGGAGATTCGTCAATGCTGTCAGATTTTCTGGTGTTCAGTGTAAGTTTTAAGGCTCATTAAACCACATTTCATTCAACATTATAAACATTTTTGTCGCTGCTTGTATGCTCAATTGTGGAGAATTGAAATGAACGTGTAACTTTATAGGAAATATAAACTTTATGAGGACTTTCGTTCTTCATTCGCGAACTGTATTTAGTCAATAGCAGGATAGACTGGGCAGTAGAAAATAATAACGTATCATGTATATGAAATATCAGCTATCATCCAATCACAATTATAAGCGAAATTTCCACACCCAAATAGCATGTTTAGTTTAGTATATTACACAATTAATGTTAGTGAATTCCGGTTTAACATAGTGATATTGTTGATACTATCACACATGCTTGTGCTCTATTGTATACCTGATATCCACCAAAAATCTGAATAGTAATGTTACACCCGTGTTGACATTATAGGATGAAATCAGACGCGTGTCAGATGAGTGGTCAGGAATGGGCTTGCGCGGGAATCAGTCTGGAGCTCTTTACTGTGATGAAATATTGCCCAGTGGTCGACTACTGGGAGATCACGGTAAACACTATTCATGCACTTGAGGCTAGCCCATGACATTCCATCACGAGTTTACCTAAAATGGCAAATACATGTCTTAATCAAAGCAGAATATCTCCGCTTAGCAACGCGATCTTTACATACCATGCAACTTCCCATTTTCCATACTTGTAATCAGTGATTTTTACCAGAGTATACTTTAGATCGATGAATTTGTATGGCATCAACAATTATTCAATAACAAAAGCATTTACAAAGCAATGCACATCCCATATGTCATATACACTATCAAAAGTGTAATGAAACTAGATGTTTTCCTAGGTTAATGATTAAAGGAACACCAGAGGCAGAAATAACAGCGTATGAAATAAAAATGATGATAATAAATATGATGATATTAATAATAACAATAATAATAATAATAATAATAATAATAATAATAATAATAATAATAATAATTATAATAATAATGATAATATTAGTAATAATAATAAAGATAATAACAGGACATATTGTTAGTTAATGGTGCCATGTACTTCCAACAATGTTAGTATGATATACATCATCTAAAGTTATAAAATGTTTGATACAAATGCGTCATTTGGTTATAACACTTCACATAAGCAGCTCAATATCATTAGAAAAATGATAAGCTATTCTTTAATTTTTTCTACAACAAATCAAATAATTCCTGCATTTTTCTGATATCATATAAACATAAATAGGAATTAAGATAATTGAATTGATATACTCATGTTATGTGATTTTTGCAGGTGATGGAGCCCGAGGAAATGATGAGATAGTTGTTCCCTATTTCGCTTTGTTAGCGTCTGCTACTTACAATGGGATTGCCCTAGGGGCCATTGATCTGGCCAAGAAACACGTGACCCAGAAACGACATGCTGATGTGGGTCTCCGTGTATCTGATTATCCATTAATTCAGGTCAGTAACAAAATTCAAATGCGGTTTCAAATGCACAGTGGGTTTAACAACTGCAAAACTAAGCAAAAATGAATAGAGGACCAACCTCAATGCATATATGAATATATTCTGAAATGTTGATAATTGTCTTTTGATATCTAGATATAAAATCATTATTTGTCGTCATAATTATTGTTCTAATTTGACAATTTCTTTACTATTCTCTTTGTGGTTTCCAGGATTACTTTGGTGAGTCAATCACCCAGACGAATACGTGTCGTTTGGCAGTTTTTTCTACTGCCAGTGGCATAGACAAAGCCACAAACAACAGTGACTGGTCAATTCACAAGGATCCAACTGTGCGGCCAAGGTAAACAGAATTGTATATCAAAATAAAGAATCGATAAACTGCATCCCTAAACATTTCATAACATTTCCATTCATTTATTTCTCTTTCATAAATATATATATATATATATATATATATATATATATATATATATATATATATATATATATATATATATATATATATATATATATATATAAAATATATACATACATATATATATATATATGTATATATGTATAAATATATATATATATATATATATATATATATATATATATATATATATATATATATATATATATATATATATATATAAGATATATACATACATATATATATATATGTATATATATAAATATATATATATATATATATATATATATATATATATATATATATATATATATATATATATATGTATATGTATATGTATATATTTATGTATATATATGTACATGTATATATATACATATATATATATATATATATATATATATATATATATATATATATATATATATATATATATATATATATATATATATATATATCAATTATAGTTGGACTTCTATTTTTGCTGAATACACGACTTTCAGGCCTGTAAGTGCAATTGTTCTCTGATCCTAGAATGTGAATTTCCAACCATTGTCAAACCACTCAATATCAGATAATGGCTATGATATTTAAGGAATTCAGATGATTTATATAGTTCCATTTTAAATCAGTTTTGCTTAATTCAGTCATTCTATATTCATAATTGTTTTAGCCCATAAGTTTACTGTAATGTAGCAGTTGATAATTTTAAATGATAGATGTACTGTCTTAGAGATACCATATTCAGTGCTGAGCTTTCTATACATTTTATTTATGATATTTGATTAATTATTGAAGTATTCTTTATGCAATATTAGAGCTTACTGTGTAACACTCTTTATTATCTTTTATGATTTATTCTCCTTAGTTATTTATTAAAATTTTACTTTTTTATGTGGCGGGCTTAAACTTAAACAATTATCTATAATGATGGCAGTATATGTTGTTCACTTGTCACTTCAAATGTGTATTAAGATAGACAAAATATATTACTAGTGGCTCCCAAGCAAAAATGTTCGAAATTCTTGTCTTTGGCAGAATTTCTCTTAAACGGTTCCCCAGTAAAACATTTTTTGCCATATCTATGAGAGTTCTGGCTGGACCAATACTACATTGGAAAATAAATTTGGACCTGATTATAATTTTACAAATGATTGACGGAACGTTTTTGGGTCGGATCAATATTTTAAATTCAAATTTGTTCGAAAGATGCCCGAATCACAGAGATATTCCAAAGATTCATCAGGACGTCTTTGAGGAATAAAGGAATAGATATGTAAGGTAATAGGAATAATAGAGAACCAATGAAAAAAGTGTAATAGTGAAGCATAAAAGCCAAGCCAAAGACGAGGCCTAAGTTTCACTAATTAACTACTTCGATTTCTTTCTCTGACATAAAACAAAACAAATTGAAGACCTCAGATATGTCTGCCTATAGTACCCCTAACAGAAACGTGTGTGTCCTAGTTTCCTTTTGTGTTGGCCTTACATTTTCTGGATCATCCTTCTAAGAACAATGACCTAAACCTTATAATGCCAATCCTTGTTCTCCTAGGAGTGCCTTTCTGTTGTGGACCATGCAGCTGAAGGTTCAGAGTACGTCCAATGTCTGTACTGTCACAGACAAGATGCTGCACGCTTGTGGGGGAACTGGCTACAAGACAGACTTAGGTGGGTAACCGATGTCTATTTTCAACCACATTCAGGCAGAAATACCCATATTAGATAACTCTACTCCAATGGGTGTTGAGAATGGTTTCTGGTTCAAATGTCCATATTTGGATCAGCCAACAATAATGTTATAACATGCTATGAGCGCAATGATAGACATATGCCAGTGTTTTTTCTTCCATGTAAAAGATCATATCCCAGCTGCTGCATTCCTTTTAACTGTTATTTTAATCTTAAATGTCAGAAATAGCTTTGTCAATTGGCGAGCTTTAGAAATAACAAATTTATTATATTGTCTTTTTCCCTGATAGTTGTGTGATCTAAGGAGTTGTCACTGACTACTAGTAACTAGCTGTCTCTCACCACTGCCCGGCTTTGTTTCCTGGCAACAGCAAGGAAGATGTCAGGGCCATGAGGTTAGGCTGATTGTTTTGCTAGTCACAGCATAGCTGCAATATGGCAAGAGGCGACGATAACTGACATTCCTATGATAAGTTCACTGTGTTTACATATTTGATATCAATTACATATGAATAAGTTGTGTGCATATGAGTAGCATTGACCAAAATGTGTAAAAAAACAAAACAGTTTATTTTGTACTATTTATTTCTTTTAATATTTCATTTTACTCTGGATCGTATATCACAGTAACTTGAAAGGATGTTTTCTTTCTACAGGACTGGAAAGGTTTATTCGTGATGGAAGAGCTGGATGGGTAATGGGTCCTAGCAATGAGGTGTTGCGACAGATTGTTGGCAAGATTTCACTGGGTCTTCAGGTCGATTTGTGGTAGGTTGGCATTCCTCTTATGGGTCTAAGTGGTCTAAGGTGTTGCTCATTACTGCTTGCTGTCTCAAACCATTGTCTGCGTTTGAATCCCAGTCAGGATTATATTGAAGTTGCTAGTGGCTTTAGATTTAAGCCATTGCTTTGCAACACTTTGGGTTCCTCCACCAATTACGATATGCTAGTCAAGAATTAACGGCAAAAAAAGTGTTAATAATGAAAATTCCTTTTTCAGTCCATGTTCTCTTTGATAGTCTAGTTAGTTTTTAGTGAACTGATAGACTAATTATCATTAATTGTTGGATGCTTGAAATATTTAAATTTGATTATTCTAAAAAAATTATATAAATGTATATATCTCTATCTACATATATATATATATATATATATATATATATATATATATACATATATATATATATATATATATATATATATATATATATATATATATATATGTATACAGATGAACTTGGATATGACGGACTCAATGGGACCAGAAAGATTGGTCCGTCATATGCAAAATCCGTCATATACATATGACGAATACTTGATATGCATCAGAATGGGACCAAGTATATCGTCCGTCATATGCAAAAATCTGTCGTACACTGGTCCGTCATACCTGCATATATATATATACATACATATATAAATATATATATATATATATATATATATATATATATATATATATATATATATATATATATATATATATATATATATATATATATATATATATAATTATATATATATGTAAATATATTGCTTATGTCACCTATTGAACAGGGCCCAGTTTCCAAATGATCGTGTCATCAGGTCTGAGACGCAAAAGATGACGCCTGATAAGAAAAGGGCCTTAGCCAAGAAACTCCTTGCTGATGCCCTCCTTGAAGAAAGCGATTATACTGGTGAAAATGACTTCCAAGGCAGTGACTTTGAAAACCCATTCAACACTGCACCACCACGAGTGCTGGGCACCATTATAACTGCTGATGTTGGACATGTGGCTGCACTCTCTCCCGACAAATACAAAGAAGTTACCCTAAAATCTGTCAAGACTTTGGGTGATGGCCTAGCAGAGTTCAGATTCTGCCTGCCAGAGGAGACCAACCATACCGGCTGCAATCCTGGCCAATATATACAGGTTCGGGTACAGTCTAATGGTGGAAAAGAAGAAAGGCATATGTCTCCTGTCTCCTCAACCAAGAGCTATGGCATCGTAGATCTGGTTCTGAAGTTTGAATCCTATGGAAAATTCTCCAAGCACTTCAAAAGTTTACCTACAGGTGAGTGTACTGATGACATCCTGCATATTTTTAGTTATAGTAGTAGAAGTAATAGAAGAAGTAGAACTGTTGGTAACAATAATAGTGGCTACCAAACCACACAATGTGGCTGCCTTTCATATCTAACTACATTCAAAAGACCTTCATATTGCAATCATCTTCTTCCAGGGGCAAAGATTGACATGCGAGGACCTTGTGGCGGATTTGAGTATGCCCCAAACAGTGCAGACCATCTTTCTCTGATCACTAGTGGGGTAGGTGCTACCCCTGCCATCCAGATTGTTCGAGAGATCATCTCCAATAGAGAGGATAACACTTCAGTTTCATACGTTCATTTCTCCAAGACAGACCGGGAAATTCTCTACTATGATGAACTGCAGAGTTATGCCAATGACAACCAGAACTTCAGGCTGCACTTGACAGTGGAGGAAGGAGGGGACAAGTGGAAGGGAGAGGAGGGGTTTATTGAGGAGGAACTCCTGGAGAGGAGTCTGCCCAAACCAGGAGAGAAGAAGCATCAGATTGTTGTCTGTGGAGGGCCTGCTATGGTTATGAGTACCCTAGAGTACCTACGTAGGCTAGGCCACCCCAGTGAGAGTATCTATGTGTATGGTCAGTTTGGTGTTAATCAGATTCGCTCAGTCTATGGGAAGGGGACAAGATTATCCTCGCACTGCCTTACCGAAAGATTTAGTTGAAAACACACACACATTGTTGTGGAGTGAATTGACTTACATTCATAAATCTTACTATTCTTGTCCAACCCAATACTATCTAGGGGGTTCACATGTTTTTGGCTCTTAACGAACGGATTTATATCACAGTAATATCTTGAGAAACATTTAAGTCTGTGTTCATATTGGGTTCAACAATTCTTCTTAAACCATTTTTTTCTATTTGAAATTTTATGTTCAAGGTCTTCATATCATCTGTACACTCGAGGTGCAAATGGGCTAAATGACATATTAGTTGTACACTTTCATCCTGGGCAATTGGATAGAATGTGCTGCATATAAATGAATTCAAGAGGCTAGACAAAAGGTGTCCCTTGTAGCATACCTATTAACACAATAATTATGAACATAAAGTAGTCTAGAATATACCTAGCCCTCATAGTTTCTATAGGTATAAGATTGAACTTATTTACAGAAGATTGCGCCATTTGCCAAGTTTTCCTGAGAATTATAATTAGAGAGATTTACCTGTTTGTGTACATTCGTGTTTTAGCAATGATGAGATGTCATTTCTACCTTTAATTTACACATGTTATTTGCTCAGGCATATTGTATGTGTGGAAAGGCATTGGCAAAACTAACACATCACTTCCATTGTATATTAAGGTAGCCTATGGGGTTAACAAAGTATATTTATATATTAATACACATATATATATATATATATATATATATATATATATATATATATATATACATATATATATGTTTATATATATATATTACATATATATATATATATATATATATATATATATATATATATATATATATATATATATATATATATATATATATATATATATATATATATATATGTATGTTTGTATGTATTATAATGATTATAAGATATATATGTATATTATATATATATATATATATATATATATATATATATATATATATATATATATATATATATACTAATAAAATTCAATGAGAAAATCTTCTTATTTAAATGATTCTCCAACATGGCAAAAGATATTCACATCTCAATACAATGCATTAATTGTTTTATGGAATACTAATAAATTGGAGAATGTAAAGTTCTTTGAGTTGTTTTATTTGGTGTTTCATAGCAGATAAGGTATATCATTGAAATATTTAATAACCGTTAATATTGCACGCTCGATATAGTTCCGGTTCTGTAAATGAATTTGTCTGTTACTCATTTACATAAGGACTGAAAACCTATGACTTAAGTCTTCAAATAATGTAATTCGCAAAACGTTCTTGAAAAGAAGTTAAGGCAAATAGGAACCGCAACTTTCAGTGAAACAATTGATGCTTTGACAAAATAGTTCCATATTTGTCAAACCAAATGCAAACTCCAGATATTAACAAAATCAGTACATAGTATTTCTCTAAAATAGTTGATGGCCACCGGTTGTATGTGTGCATGTGTATTTGTTTGTTTGTATGCATGTATATATGTATGTATGTATATATGTGTGTATGTTTGTTTGCGTGTTTATATATGAATGCATGTATGTATGTACGTATGTATATATATATATATGTATGAATGATAAATTTGATCTCAAAACACCACAGCAACTATTTGATAGAGCGGCTGATATATTCTTAATCATGTTTTCATTACATTACATTTTAGATTTAGTGAGTGCAATTGTAGCAGCTGCAATTCCTCCTAAACCAAGAATTCTGAAAAAGCCTGGTACTGATGGGGAATTCCTCTCCCAAAATCCATCCACAATGGGCTTGCCAGAGAAATCCTGCAAAAGGAAAAAAGTATTCAAAATAAAAAATGAGAACAAAATGTTCAATAATAAGCAAATCAACGGCAATCTTTTCTGTATGGATTAGATCAATATTCATGTTAGAAATGTTCGTTTCCATTATATAACGCATGATTGCGGTAATTAAACGTCAAGATAAATTTTAATAGCATTCAGTTAAAGACTTTAACTATCAGCATTATGTTAATATGCACATTAAGTGCATGATATAGCTTCTGAATTTAGCCCCACGTTTGAGGTTAATTTAACTGGGTTTTGAAAACGTCGGTACACCAATAATGTCTTTAATTGACTCATAACACCACAATAGCATTTATTTATGAATAATTGTTTTAGACCATTCAATTTGGAAAAATCAATGCAGAAATCGAACTGTTGTGCTGTTCCGATGACTGTATTTGTAAAATCCTGTACCACAGTGAAGATACTCGGGAAGACTAGATGCACTTGATGCTAATAACACAGGTACAACCATGAAATCATCGAATGATGTTCACCAATTTGAGCACTAAAGAGGGCGTGTTTTACTTAGGATAGCACAAAAGACGCATATTTTCGCTCGACGGATATCGGTTACCCAACAAGCATTTAAATCATCTTAGATAAAGTTGTTGGTAATGTTCTGAGGAACTCAAAGTCACTTATTTCGTTAACTTAACTGGGACAAGCTAAAGATTTCGTCGAAAGGGTGAGACTGCTTTTGACTGTTGTGAGGATCCACGTGTTGAATCCCAGGACAAATTAACATAAAAAGGGATGTTTAAGTTACCCTGATCACTTACCTCATTTACGGGTTCAGCCTGCCATATTTCATCCTTGCCAATCCGACCAAGTTTACAAAGGACCTGCAAGTTCATTGACATATATGTACAACTCTTCTAATATAAAAAATAAACTGTTCTTGAGGTCCACCTCCTGAACATTTGACGTACAGCAAAAAAGAACTTCACCCTTGCCACTTAAGCAATTAATAAAGATAATGAAATGCCTCGTCACACCTTTCAACTTCCTGACTATTTGAAATTAATGCACGTTTTTTTATATAAAGCATTCAGTAAAGCTCTTCTTACAAGTTGTAAGTTTTGAAAAGTCGTGGCCGATTAATGACATGACAGTTGCTTTAATGTGTTCTTAATTGCTGAAGCGGCAGGGATCATAGTTTTTATCTGCACTAGTGACATGGTGCTCTTCATTAGCGCTAACCACATTTCAGTGCAGGTTCAAAACCATACTTGGAAACTTTCGAGGTATTATAGTTTGTTAATGTTCGGTATATGTCGCTTTGTCACAATTGTTTATATATCAATCATCAGTCAGCGAACAAAATACGCCATTGTTTCAGGGCTTGCCCCTAAGGCCGAGTGGTCTACGGCGTGGCGACTGACTGCTCGCTGCCTTGAGCTACTGCACGTGTTCAAATCCTGGCAGGGCTTATGAGAAGGTTTCCAGTGACTTGGGGTTAGACAATAGTTTTAGCCTCTTAGTCCCGTTCCCTCCATTACTTACAATTGGTTAGTCACCAGTTAGCACAACTATGGCAGAAAATCATCGTGAGGATACTCGAAATTCAAACTGGGCCACTGTACACACATGAAAATGTGATCTTTAATACGTGTAGTTTTATGTAGAAGTCACGATACATACCTCGCGGGCTGCTCTTTCACCAGCCTGGACTGCCCCCTCCATGTACCCTGACCACACTGTACCTGTTTCCGTACCTGCATAATAGATCCTGCCAAACGGTTCCCTCATGCACCTGGAAATGAACGACTCAAAAGAGTTAGCATCATAAAATAGGTAAATAACATATAATATCACTGCAAGGTGCCCACGTATATCCAATATGTTGAGATTGGGTTCAGACTTAGCCCAGTCCGTTGAAACGGCTCCAATGGGTCACACGTGGCCAGCATGTTTAAACGGCGCCATTTTGTCCCATTTGGATCGAGTTTTGATCACATTTGTGTGGAGGCTTCGGCCAAAGAAATTCTCGCCCCCGAATATTCTGAGACATTGAATTTTTTTCATTTTTCGCGAATGCTCAAAGTAATAATAATAATAATAATAATAATAATAATAATAATAATAATAATAATAATAATGATAATAATAATAATGATAATAATAATTACAATAATAATAATGATAATAATAATAATGATAATAATAATTATAATAATAATTATAATAATGATAATAATAACTGTTGTACATACTTTCCATATTTGGTCAAGAGTCCAGGGGGTAACATGGCTGTGTAACATCCCCCTGACCACTCATCCTCCAGCCAGTTGTATTCCTCATAGTGCACGGGCTGAAATAGAGTACCGCACACAATATAGCACCTCATTGCACGCTTTGATATGTACAGCCCCAAGTCAATGGCTACTTTTCCACTTGCCCGGCTGGGGTTCGAACCCAGGCAGTGGTGGGCGAAAGCGGCAAAGTCTTTGACAACTCGCACATAAGATTAACAGAGGTCCCCAACACGGTCTAGTAAGATACCACAGAGAAGTAACCTTTACATGACATAATATGCCTTGCTACGAGTCATGCCCTTGTTTCGAATTGTCAGTATTGCTGTCGCCAAGAAAGCTTTGGTACAAATACCAATACAAACGCATTTATGAATACAAAAATGTTACTGGATAAGATGTAAAGAAGTTCACATTTTTTTGATGACGGAAAATAAAAAAGTTAAAATTCCATATAGTTAGTTGTATAACAATTATTTATATTACTATATCAAAGAACTAGACCATGTCTTTACTTAATCATACGAATGAAACATTAAGTCCATATCTGTTTATGCCATACAGTAATTGTCGAATTGTCGAAAAACCATACTACATGACGTGGTGGGTGATTTCCGATTTGTCTAGAGAACACATAGAAAAATGTGAGATTATGGCAAAGATGGTATGTGAAGCGAGTCTCCTGAAAACCGCAAATACGAGACTCAAAAATAGATCCTTGGCAAGTAGGTTCTGTGAGAAATGAGACCTAGGTATTGAGGAAACAGCAGTACATATCGTTATGCAGTGCCCTTTCTTTGAGGAAGATAGAAGGAAGATGTTTGCAGAAATGAATGAGTTATTATGTAGAGAAATTGATGAAATTCTTACTGACGCAGCAAACATCTTCCTGTATCTTATGACGTGACCTCATTGTCAAATGCTGAGGCGTGCTGCTTCAGAGTCGAGACCCTGATTCAAACCCTAGTGGACACCATTCGCCATAGAATCGTGTACTGTAACAATGTCTTATGCTTTATTCTAAATATAAGTTAATTCATTTAGTATTATTTTCAATATTTGATAACTTTGACATGGCCATATCCTAGGCCTGGTGGGTTTTAATTAAACTGATCGCCTATACCTTAGAGGAGAACATTATCTTTACCTTTCCCATTTCCGGTATTCCAAATACTCGAACATACTGCTTTGCCAGGATATCTCGCCTCTGTTCTTTGCTTAGCACAGATGATTGTCTTGCCTTATTCGCTGTCACAAACCTTTATACAGTATATATATATATATATATATATATATATATATATATATATATATATATATATATATATATATATATATATATATATATATATATATATATATATATATATATATATAGGTAGGTAGGTGGGTAGGCAGGTAGGTAGATAGATAGATAGATAGATAAATAGATAGATGGATGGATAGATAGAGATATAGAGATAGATAGATAGATAGATAGATAGATAGATAGATAGATAGATAGATAGATAGATAGATAGATAGATAGATAGATAGGTACTAGTAGATAGATAGATAGATAATTGTTGGGGAGGAAATTATGTTCAAATTGTACAACTTATAAAACTGATTGAAATTGTCATTAGAGACTGAATAGGAAAAGCATCGATTTCGATGGGCACTTGAAAATGTTCAATTTATGCAGGTGTACACGTCTACATGCAGTGAATGCCTCACATAAACAAAATCCGAACATGTTCTTTCTTGTACAAGTATACATGAAAGTGTGTAACCTTTAGCTGTTGTTATTGTTGTAAGTAATTTCATAATCCTCGCAGAATTTTCATACTATCTTCTGCTATCTTCTATTCATACAATTATTGATAAAATGTAATATCTCTAAGTAAATTTAGAGGTAGAGGAACCCCAATTCAGTTAGTGAGGGCTTTACAAAACATGATTAAAATAGTGACGTTAAGTCAGTTTTTTACATTTCCAAATTCATGTATGTTTTTCTTAGTTGCCATAAAGGATCGTACACATTGTTTTAGTCATCTAAGTAGTTTCATTATTTAACGATACAAGTGTCATCATGATTATAATATATAGGACATACCCCATTATAGCAGGATAGGTACCATCGGGTTTGGTATCAGGCATGGTATAGGGTGCCAGTATGTCAGGGTCGCTCACTTCGGCAACTGTGTTTACCACAAATACCTGTTGATAAAATGTGTAAAGGTACATCATAATGATGTTTAATAGCGCTGGCTTATGGTATGCAATCGACAAGATAATCATTTCCATTTCCATCGGTAATTTGTAAATAACTACCTATAATTTATATATATTAGTCTTTTCTTAACTTCTACTCAATAAGAATTACGATAGGGGCACTTAGTATCGAAGGTCAAACAGTTTGTACTTAGTTACTTCTGCTCAAAAGGACTTACGATGGTGGTACTTAGACACCAAAGGTCATAAATTCTTTTCACTTACTAGTGTGTGCCTTAGCCGGCATTATCAGTTGTGATAACATATACTTCACATCACATGACTAGGACAGGCAATCGCCGTGTACATGTATATAACTCCCTGGACACAATAAACACTTTGTAGAAAATCTTAACACCTTAAACCGATGATCAACGTTTATACACATAAATAAAACAAACGATTGTTCTAAATTAGTTCGCTAAATCAATAATAACTCATGCATATTACCCAATTACATGTATGTCTGGAGTTCTAACAAGACATTGCAAATATTTTACATTATCTGGTTAACAAAGATAATGTAAGCAAAACCTGTGCACGATATTGAGATTTGGTTATTGTTGCGCACGCTTCAATAATTCATTTAAAGATGAATTCGTTATAAAAAAAAGTAGCCAAACTGTTAATTGCATTATTCGTGTAAGTCATATATATATATATATATATATATATATATATATATATATATAAATATATATATATATATATATATATATATATATA